>CM065395.1:27447500-28047500 GCA_033060915.1 Euryodendron excelsum
ACAAAATTTCTCTCCTATTTTGAATAGCCATCTCCTGAATTCCTTATACTTCACATGCCCCAGTCTGGTTGCATGTGTCGACACACCATTTCTATGTGTCGACACATCACGACAGTGGACTCAAATTTATTTTGTTAATAGGCATGTGTCGACACACCAAGTTCATGTGTCGACACATGAATCGGGCTTATATACTTTAACAAAGCCCACTTTACAAACATTCGAACTTTCTGTCTTTCACTCTCACTTTTTTTCTCTCTCCGCTCCCCGGTTCACACCAAAACCCAACTGTCACCTTCGCACCATCACAAATCTTCGTTCCATTCCTCTTATAAACCCTAATTGATCTCATTCCATCTTCGTACAACCCTTTTCTCCATCCTTCGAATCCTCAGACTACGGGAATGGCTTCCAAGGTCGATTAAGGACAAGAAAATCCTAAAGACTCCTCTACACGAAGTCAGAAACGAAAAAGGATTATACCTCCAATTAGAGAATCAGTTAAAAGAGCTTCTTCAGACTAACTGGGTTGGGATGTCACACACTGTAGAGATGCAATGGCTAAAGAAAGGTATTTGAATATTTTCGATCTCAGTAAAATTTTGAATGGACGATGGATCGACTATGAGTATTTTAAAAATGAGAACTTCGACTTCTCCGACACTCGTACTAGTTTGGGATGGAAACCCTACACCTTGATTCGAGAGAATGTATACCCTAAATTGGTTATGCATTTCTACTTAAATCTCATGAAAAGGTTGGAGAAACAGAACTTACTAATTTTATGAAGGAGTGAACTCACTCTTTCTGAGATTATGGGAACTGGGTATGGTGGAGAGACATATTTTGAGACTGTAAGCAGAAAGAGATAACTATATGTTCTCTATGGTCAAGACATGCCTGAGTCCACCCAACTTGTAGCCAATGACCTTCCTGTTGAACTAAGATTGGTACACCATTTTGTCGCCAAAATTTTTTTGCCCAAAATTGGTAGTTTTGAGCATGTGAATAAGAATGACTTGTTTTTCCTATGGGCATCCTTACAAACACCAAGATTGATGTCCCATACTACATTCTCACTAACATGGCTTATGCCTCTACCACCTCATCCAAAAATCTACCCTATGGTATGTTACTCTCCAAAATCTTCAAACACTTTCAAGTGAATCTATTGGGTGAGAACTACATAAAGCCTGACCCCTTTCGTGATGAGTACAATAAGTACACTCCAGGCAGGATGGGCTACAAGAAAGTTGATGGCCAATGGGTTCCAAGGTCTAAGAAAGTTGCCCCTGGTAGCACTTCCAACAAAAGAGCATCTACTTTTGGACCTAAAAGACCCATAGCCCAATCTCTTGAAGCCACTCAAGTTGATGAACTTCTAGGCAATATGATGGACATGCTTCAAAGCATGAATTAGAAACTTGATGATGGGTTGTAACAGTTAAAGAGCCTTAAGCAAGATGTGAGTCAATTGAAAAAGGCTCAAGGAATTGAGATTAAGGAAGAGGAAGTAGAAAAAGAATAAGTTAATGAAGAGAGAAATGAGGCAGAAAAGGACTCTGAAACTAAATATAGGACTCCAACCAGAACTCAAGAAGAGAAGGAACCAGAAGAAGAATCTGATCATGAGGACACAGAGGTTGAGTCTGAGGATGAGTCTAGGGATAGCCTATCTGATGTCCCAAGGAAGAAAGCTGGTCCAGCTAAGCGGATCACATCATTTGTCCCAGTTTCTAGACCTTTGCACAGGCGACCATATTGTCTAAGGCCTCGATTCTTTTCTGGCCCTTCCAATATTGCATCTGACCCAGTTGAACTATCTCATTCTCCCTCTCCATCTCCTTAACCTCCTCCACAATTCTCCAGCATCAAAGCCTTTACTCCATGGCCCTATTGTTATTTTTTTTTGTTACATATTTTGTGGATATTAACTGTAAAACTTTTTATAATATTGTTTTGGATGAGTGAAATATAACCTTGCTCCAGTGCACAATTGAAAGGTGCTAGAAGATTGAGAATACCAGTAGAAGCATCCTTAGGAGGTAACCAGTTTGATACCCAAAACCAGCATGGTTCTCGGAGGCGCTCGGATGCCTAGGGGCAAAATGGTTATTTTGATCGTGTGGTCCTGGAATTGGTCCAGAACCAACTGGAAGGCACTTGAACATACCAGATTTTCCTTAGGACAATCTTGGAAGGGTGAACTTACCACTCTGAGGACTTCTCAAGAAACGCGCCGAAAAAGGCCCAAGGGCTAGTTTGGTCATTTTTCATTGGAGTGGGCTAGCAAGCACTGCTGTTGACTAGGGGTTTGAGTGTTTCTGTCACTCTGATGGTCTGTGTAGGGTTGGTTTCCAAAGGTATCTCATCCTTTGGTAAACGTGCCACGGCCAAGAGGCTAGTTCGATCCCGTGACATAGGTGGTTTGTTGGCAATTCCTAATGTCGACCTGTTTATGAGTGTTTCCGCCACTCTGACGGTTGCGATGTTTGCGAGTGTTTCTGTCACTCTGATGGTGTGTGCTCATTCCGGAGACTATCTGAGATTAGGAAGCTACTAGGTGGACTTATCGTCTAAGGAATCAAGTTTCTTGAAAGACGTGCCAAATAACGGACATTCTACATTGGTGGGCTAACAGGCGCTAAAGGTGAATCGCTCTATTATCTTAAGGACTTGGGTTCCATCCTAGTCGGTGGGTTTGAAGGGATTTACGATTCTGAAGAGCTTTCTTAAAAAACATGCCAGACTGGATGGACTTACCGCCTGAGAGATTAACTTTCTTTAAAGGCATACTAGATTTGATATGGATTAGAATTGGATTTGAGATTGAAATGGGGACATACCATCACTAGGAAAACGTGCCAATTAGAATAGGATCGAGCAATGTCACAAGGGCATTTTGGTCATTTTGCCTCTGTTGGGTCCAGTGAGCCCACGAAGTGATTGATTGATTGGATTGAGTCTGGAAAATTGATTTGGACTTGAATATGTCTGTTTTGGTTTGAGTATGAGTCCGGACGGATCAGAAATTGCCAAGCGGGCAAAAATGGGATGCTTACACTGGGTCACCTAAAATTAAGTGTGATCTGAAGACTAAAGTTAGGTTTTTCAAAAATGTTTTGAAAACTGCCTCCTTAAGAAGGTTTTTGCAAAAGAGGTTTTTAGCAACCTTTTGAAAATGTTTTAAAGCCATTTTGAAAACTTGACTCCAGTTTTAGTCTTTGAAATAAAAATCTATGATCCAGAGGTTGGTTATGTACAGGAAAGATATCCTAAAATCATTACCCTACCCTGCCCTTTTGGTGCCTACATATCTAATCACCCTTAATTCACTCACTTGAATCACTGGTTAGTAAATATCCACTTGTTATCCATTTTAAAAAATTTGAAAAGGAGATTTGATCATCACTTTTTGGATGAATGATGCTCGATGCACATTTTTGAAAAGAATTTTTAGAGAGATTGAAATTTGATTTTTGAAATATTAGAAGTTTTTAAAAACATAATTTTGGAAAGATAGTTTGATTTGAGAAAGAGTTTTGAAAATAGTTTTTAACTTGAAATAAGGATTATGACCGCACCTATAAAGGTTACCTACATATCTTATTTGGCGAGAATCAGGTCATCCGTAGTTCAAAAGAAAGTATGGTTTGAAAGATTTGGTAAGTGTTTAAGGTGTGAGTTTTGAAAATTGTGTGAATGAAATATTTTTGAAAAGTGTCTATTAGAAGGACGTGATATCCATTTGAAGGATGTGGTGTCCATTTTGAGGACGTGGTGACCGCACCTAAATTTTTCCTGAGTTGTCTATGTATCTCATTTGGTGAGAATCAGGTCAGTCGTAATTCGTGCAAAAGCAAGATTGAAAAGTGGACTTAAGGGAGTCTTTGAAGGTTTTTGAAACTTGAACTCAAGAGAGTTTTGACTTGGACTTGGACTTGGACTTTGAAGAGTTTTGAAAGGTTTTTGAAATAAAACTTGGAATGTTTTGAAGTGTTTTTTAAAGTAACTCAAGAAAGTTTTGAAATATTTTTTAAATCAATTCAAGGGAGTTTTGAAATGTCTTTGAAAGCAACTCAATGGAGTTTAGGAATATTTTTTAAACAACTTAAAGAGAGTTTTGAATAGTTTTTGAAACAACTTAAGGAAGTTTTGGAATGCTTTTTAAAGCAACTCAAGAGAGTTTGAAAATATTTTTGAAACAACTCAAGAGAGTTTGAAAATATTTTTGAAGCAGATCAAGAGAGTTTTGAAACATTTTTTAAAACAACTCAATGGAATTTTGGAAATATTTTTGGAAGACTTGATTAGGGATTTTTGATAATAGAATTTGGATTGGAACAAGGTAAAAGCTTCTATAGACTTGTCTTTAAAAGTTTTGAAAAACACCTTAAGAAAGGTATGTTGAATATCTCATCACCTTTAAGAGGTTAGTTATGGAGAAGTCAAACTCTTTTGAGGTTATGAATTTTGAAAACATGTTTAGAAAATAGGCTAGAAACTTCCCTTAGAGTTTTGAAAGCATTTAGGGTTATAGAACACTACTTGATATCTTACCTTTTTTAAGAAACTATAATCTTTGAATGATTATGATTGGCTTGAGGGTGTGACTTTTGAAAATTATTTTTGAAAGAGGTATTAGAAAACACTTAGGGTTTGGAACCCTACTACATTTGAAAATGTTAAGTGTCTAGCCATTTTAGTCAAGACATTCAGGATTTGAAACTTGTCTTGACTAAAATGGCTAGACACTTAATATTTTCAAAGGTTCATAGTAGGGTTTCAAACCCCAAGCATTTTTCAAAACCGCTTTCAAGAATGTTTTCAAAAGTCACACCCTCAAATGAATCATAATCATTCAATGATTATAGTTTCTTAAGGAAGGTGAGATATCAAGTAATATTCTTTAAACCTAAGTTTTCAGAACTCTAAAGGAAAGTTTCTAACCCATTTTCTAAGTATGTTTTTCAAAATTTATAATCTCCAAGAAGTTTGTCTTTTCAATAGCTAAATCTCTCAAAAGCAATGAGATATTCATCTTACCTTTCTTAAAGTGATTTCAAAAACTTTTCAAAGACAAGTTTACAAGAGCTTTCACCTTGTTCCAATCCAAACTCTATTTCTAAAACTCTCTTGACTTGTTTCAAAAATATTCCAAAACTCTCTTGAGTTATTTTCAAACATATTTTCAAACTCCCTTGAGTTGTTTTAAAAACATTTCAAAACTCACTTAAGTTATTTTCAAAACATTCCAAAACTCTCCTGAGTTGTTTTCAAAAACCTTCCAAAACTCTCTTGAGTTGTTTAAAAAATATTAGAAATTTTTCTTGAATTGTTTCAAAAATATTTCAAAACTCCCCTAAGTCGATTCCAAAAACATTTCAAAACTCTCCAGAGTTACTTTCAAAACCACTTTAAAACATCTCAAGTTCTATTTCAAAAAATATCTGAAAACTCTTTCAAGTCCAAGTCTAAGTCAAAACTCTCTTGAGTTCAAGTTTCAAGAGAAACCTTCCAAGACTCCATGAGTCCATTTTCAATCGGGCCCTAGTCCGAACTACGAATGACCTAATCCTCGTAAAATGCGATACATAGGCAACATTCAATAGATGCGCTCATAACCTTTATTTCCAATCAATGTCCATTTCAAAACACTTCCTTCAAAACTATCTTTCAAAAATCAAATTTCAAAACTACTTTCAAATCTTTCAAAATATGCATCATGCATCATTCATTCAAAAAGTGATGACCAAACCTGTTTTTAAAATTACAATAAGTGGATATGAAATGGATATTTAGTAACTAGTAATTCAAGTGAGTAAACTAAAAGTGAATAGATTGTAGGTACCGAAAGGGCAAGATAAGATGATGATCTTAGGATATGTTCCTTACATGTAACCAATCCCCAGACCATAAATTTCTATTTCGAACACCAAAACCGGAGTTATGTTTTCAAAAGGATTTTAAAACTTTCAAAAAGTTGTTAAAAACCTCTTTTCTAAAAATTTTCTTAAGAAGGCGATTTCCAAAACGTTCTAAAAAAATCTAAATTTAGTATTCGGATTACACTTAGTTTTAAGTGACTTAGCACATCTTTAACTATGTTAGATAGCGACTCTAAATTTTTTCAAAAAGCCTTTAATCAAATTAACAAAAAGAGGATAAATAATCAGGAGTTTGAACTTAAAGACGTGCTAAGTCACTTAACAAAGAGAATATTATGTTTTTCTCGAGCCCCAGTGGGCTTTGTCCAAAAACGGAGTGTGACATGGAGGACCTTATAACATTTGAGATTGATCACTCGAAACCCAATTCCATACTGCACAGAAGATTTGGTGGATCAAATCAGACACTTTTTTCGCTGAAACAAGATTCCATTAGCGTTACAAAACCACAACAACTATAAAAGAAAGAGGGACATGTGATGTGTTGGCTGATCTCACCCTGTTAGCCGCCTTCAAAATCTGCAGCCCCCCCTTTGTCTCTCTCTCTCTCTCTCCATTTATCCAGTATAAATAGATGTGCCTAGAGGCAATTCTAGGCACAATTTAGAAAGATAGAAAACTTAGAGAGAAAAGAAGAACAGAGGGAGAAAATAGCAGAAAGAGCAGTCTAGGTAAGTTGTAAAGATCATGTTATATTATTATTTATTGGTAATAAAGTTTTAGGTGGTCCAGAAGATCAACCCTAAATATTCCATAAGAATAAATATGATAACTATTTGATAGTTCCTGAAGAACTATTTATGATATCTACTTTGTGTTGATTTATTTTCTCCGGCTTATATTCTTTACTTTTATAATATGTTATCAGCACGAGACTCTAAGTACTTTATGATTTTCTTTACATTATGGTACTACTTTTTCTGTGTAATTTATCTTCATTTTGAATTCTTTACTGTGCACTCAATTCGTGTGAATAGTATGAACAGTAATTTACTATTGCGATGAATAGTATTTCTTTTAAAACTTTGTTACTTTATTTCTCTCAGAGCTTGTATTATTTGCCTATAATAGTTAGAGATCTGGAATCCATATTTCAATACATTTCCATAGACATGTGACTTTACTATATTTTGATGCATGTATTGAAAGTTAGAATAAAGACAAAAATAGTAATATTATATATATATATATCGATGCATGTTACTATTCATGAATAATGATGAATAGTATTGAAATAGTAAAATATAATATAAAATGCAATGAATAGTGCAATGAAATAGTATTGATTTTTGTTTAATTCTTTATACATCATACTTGATTTAAGCTTATTGTTTTGTATGGTCTAGCATTATAAAAATGTCAAATCTTGCCAAATTGGAATTTGCCGCCCTTGATATTTCTGGCGATAATTATTTATTGTGGATCCTTAATGCCGAGATCCATCTTGCTGTAAAAGCATTTGAACAAACAATAGTGGAGGAAAATGACGCATCCCAGCAGGATCACGCAAAAGCTATGATTTTCCTTCACCATCATCTTCATGAGGAACTGAAATCAGAATACCTCACGATAAAAGATTCATTGCTCTTATGGCAAAATTTAAAGGAGAGATACGAGTACCAGAAGACCGTAATTCTCCCAAGAGCCAGATCTGAATGGATGCACCTGAGGTTGCAAGATTATAAAACTGTCAGTGAGTACAACTCTGCATTATTTAAAATCAGCTCACGATTAAAATTATGTGGAGACAAGATTACGGATGAAGACATGTTAGAAAAAACATTCTCTACATTCCATGCCTCAAATGTGCTCCTGCAGCAGCAATATCGAGAGCGTAGATTTAAGAAATATTCTGAATTAATATCCTGTCTTCTTGTGGCTGAGCAAAATAATGAGTTGTTACTGAAAAACCATCAATCCCGACCTACTGGTTCAGCTCCATTCCCTGAAGTGAATGCAAGCTCAATTAGTAGACGTGGTCGTGGACGTGGTTGTGATAGTGGCAGGAATAATGGTCGCAATCGTGGACATTATCGTGGAGGTTATCATATGAGATTTAAAAATGCCACACCATACCACCAGCAGTGGAATACATATGAAAAGGGGAAAGGGTTACAGAATCAACCTCCTCCTAAGAAATCTAAAGATACTTGTTATAGGTGTGGGATGAGAGGCCATTGGTCACGTACTTGTCGTACGCCCAAACATTTGAGAAAGCTTTACCAAGCCTCAATTAAAGATAAAGGAAAAAATGCAGAACTGCATTTTACAGATTTTGATGGTCAAGTTGATATTTCTCATCTTGATGTTTCAGATTTCTTTGAAGATGCAAATGGATGAATAGACCATTTAATTGGTGATGGAGATGTCCACACTACTTAATATTATTGTCTCATTGTTCTAGTCCATTTAGTTTTTATCATCTTGTGTAATGTTTCCTTTATTCGTTTGTCTTTACAATAAATGATCATGTTTTAATTAAGCACTTTTAATATGTTATATAGATACATGGATCATATCAACACGTTAAGTATATCTAAAATAAATGGTGAAGCCATATGTCTGATAGACAGTGGAACAACACACACAATTCTTTGCGAGAAAAAATATTTCTCACACTTGACATTACTTGAAGCTAATGTCAAGACAATTTCTGGCACAACAAAATTAATTGAAGACTCCGGAAGGGCCAATATAATATTTCAAAGAAGAACAAAGTTATGCATTGATGATGCATTGTATTCTACAAAATCTACAAGAAATTTGATTAGTTTTAAAGATATACGTTGTAATGGATATCATATTGAGACGACGAATGCGGATAATGTAGAACAACTCTACATTATTGCTTATATTTCAGGAAAGAAATATATATTAGAAAAACTTATTGCATTGTCTTCTGGATTATATTATACTTCTATAAGAGCAGAAGAATCACCTGTAGTGATGCACCAGAAGTGCTTTGACCCAAAGAATTTTATACTATGGCATGATCGTTTGGGTCATCCAGGGTCAACAATGATGCGTCAAATTATTGACAATTCACATGGACATCCGTTAAAGAACCTGAAAATTCTGTTGTTACATGATTATACATGTGCTGCCTGTTCACAAGGAAAATTAATTATCAGACCATCTCCTTCCAAGGTAATTCTTGAGTCCCCATCATTCTTACAAAGAATTCATGGGGATATCTGTGGGCCAATACATCCTCTATGTGGACTATTTCGTTATTTCATGGTTTTAATAGATGCATCTACAAGGTGGTCACATGTTTGTTTACTGTCTACCCGTAATATTGCTTTTGCTAGACTGCTTACTCAAATTATTCGCTTACGGGCATAGTTTCTAGATTACCCAATCAAGTCGATACGACTAGATAATGCTGGAGAATTTACATCCCAAACCTTTGATGATTATTGTATGTCAATAGGGATTGATGTTGAACACCCAATTACCCACACACATACACAAAATGGTCTTGCTGAAGCTTTTATAAAACGACTTCAGTTGATTGCTCGACCTTTACTTATGAAAACAAAATTACCTGTTTCTGCTTGGAGACATGCCATATTGCATGCTGCATCTTTGGTTAGAGTCCGACCAACTGCTTATCATCAGTACTCACCATTACAACTTGTTATTGGTCAGCAACCAAATATTTCTCACTTACGAGTTTTTGGTTGTGCTGTATATGTACCTATCTCACCCCCACAGCGTACTAAAATGGGTCCCCAACGTAGACTTGGAATTTATGTTGGTTTTGATTCTCCATCTATTATTAGATATTTGGAACTCTTAACAGGTGATGTCTTCAAGGCACATTTCGCGGATTGTCATTTTGATGAGTCAGTCTTCCCACTATTAGGGGGAGAAAGGACTCAATTAGAAAAGCAACGAGAGATCAGTTGGAATATTGCAACAATGTCTCATCTTGATCCTCGAATGAGTCAATGTGAATCAGAAATTCACAGAATTATTCATTTACAGACAATTGCAAATCAATTGCTTGATGCCTTCACCGACACAAAGAATGTGACAAAATCACATATACTAGCTGCTAATACTCTAGCACGTATTGATGTCCCTGTAGGACAATCTATTAGTACAACAGCAAATAAATCTAAAACACGCTTGAAGCGTGGGAGGCTTGTCGGGGCAAAAGACACGGTTCCTAGAAAAAGGAAGACACAAGAAACAATGCATAAGCAAGTTGATACTCCTGAAGAGAACACAATATCTAAACTTCTTGAAGAAGAATTCCCAGAAGAGAAACCTCTTGAAGAGATATCTCCTGTAAGTAATATGGTACCTGAAAATAATGAGATCTCAATAAGTTATATGAATACAAGATAAAGCTGGAAAAGAAATAAGATTGTTGTCGACAACATATTTTCATTTAAAGTAGCTCTTGGTATTACCAGAAATAATGAAGAGACTGAACCACAGACAGTTGACGAATGTCGACGTAGAATTGATTGGCCAAAATGGAAAGAAGCTATTGAGGCAGAATTACACTCATTAGCACAACGTAAAGTATTTGGACTTGTAGTCCACACACCTGAAGATGTGAAACCTGTTGGATATAAATGGGTATTCGTACGAAAACGAAATGAGAAAAATAAAATAGTACGATATAAAGCCCGACTCGTAGCACAAGGTTTCTCGCAGAGACCTGGTATTGATTATGATGAGACATACTCTCCTGTAATGGATGCCATTACGTTCAGATTCTTAATTAGTTTATCAGTCTCAAAAGGACTGTATATGCGTCTGATGGACGTCGTGACAGCCTACTTGTATGGTGAATTAAATAATGATATATATATGAAAATTCTTGAGGGATTTATAATGCCTGAAGTACATATTTCATCTAGAAGCTTATATTCTATCAAGCTTCAACGATCGCTGTATGGGTTAAAATCTGGACGCATGTGGTATAATCGTCTTAGTGAATATCTATTGAAAAATAGATATGTGAATAATACAATTTGTCCATGCGTTTTTATTAAGAAATCAGAATCTGGATTTGCTATTATTGCAATCTGTGTCGATGATTTGAATCTTGTTGGAACTTCTGAAGAACTGACAACATCTGCTCGTGATTTAAAGAAGGAGTTTGAAATAAAAGATCTTGGAAAAACCAAGTATTGTCTTGGATTACAGATTAAGCACTTATCCAGTGAAATTCTTGTCCATCAATCAGCATATAATGAAAAGGTTTTAAAGCAATTTTACATGGACAAAACTCATCCATTAAGTTCTCCAATGGTTGTCCGTTCACTAGATGTACATAAAGATATTTTCCGTCCTCAAGATGACGGTGAAGAACTTCTTGGTCCTGAAGTACCATATCTTAGTGCAATTGGTGCCCTTATGTATCTTGCCAATTGTACAAGACCTGATATAGCATTCTCTGTCAACTTATTGGCACGATACAGTTCTGCACCAACACAAAGACATTGAAAAGGAGTTAAACATATACTGCGTTACTTACGAGGGACAACTGATATGGGATTATTTTATGCCAAAGAGTCACAACCTGAATTGATTGGCTATGCAGACGCTGGCTACCTTTCTGATCCTTATAAAGCTAGGTCTCAAACTGGGTATATGTTTACTTATGGTAATACTGCTATATCCTGACGATCGGTGAAGCAGACATTAACTGTAACTTCTTCAAATCATTCTGAGATAATTGCAATTCATGAAGCAAGCCGAGAGTGTATCTAGCTAAGATCCATGATTCAACATATTCAAGAAAGTCGCGGATTATCTACAATCAAAGATACATCGACGATATTATACGAGGATAATGCAGCTTGTATTGTACAGATTAAGGGAGGCTACATTAAAGGTGACAGAACGAAGCATATTTCTCCAAAGTTCTTCCATACACATGAGCTCCAGAAAAGTGGTGATCTTAATGTTCAGCAAATACGGTCTAGTGATAATTTTGGTCGACTTATTTACTAAGGCACTACCAACTGCAACATTTGAAAAGCTTGTGCATGGTATTGGTATGCGCTGTCTCAGAAATCTTTCATGAAGCAGATAATGTTCTTATTCTTCAGGGGGAGTTAAGTACTGTACTCTTTTTCCTTTGTTATGATTTTTTCCCACTGGGTTTTTCCTAGCAAAGTTTTAATGAGGCAGTTTTAACATACCCAAGAGGTCATCCAAGGGGGAGTGTGATGTATTGGCTGACCTCACCCTGTTAGCCGCCTTCAAAATCCGCAGCCCCCCTTTGTCTCTCTCTCTCTCTCTCTCTCTCTCTCCATTTATCCAGTATAAATAGATGTGCCTAGAGGCAATTCTAGGTACAATTCAGAAAGATAGAAAACTTAGAGAGAAAGGAAGAACAGAGGGAGAAAATAGCAAAAAGAGCAATCTAGGTAAGTTGTAAAGATCATGTTATATTATTGTTTTATATTGGTAATAAAGTTTTAGGTGGTCCAAAAGATCAACCCTAAATATTCCAGAAGAATAAATATGATAACTATTTGATAGTTCCTTAAGAACTATTTACGATATCTACTTTATGTTGATTTATTTTCTCCGACTTATATTCTTTACTTTTATAATAAGACAAAATACTATAAAGCTGACTTTATTGTGAAAGCAAAACAAGCTATCAATTGTTATACAACTGTAATAAGAGTTATGGAGTCAGTCATTTACTGTGGCAATTATACATAGCTCTAAACACAACTTGTTCTAATCTAACAATGACAATTCCCAAAAGTATATTGGCCTAGAAGGAGCAAAAATTTTTAGGGGTAGAATTTTTTAAGGGTAACTATCATTTTGTCCTTTCAATTTTTTTTTGAATTTTAATATCATCTCTTAACTTTGATTCTTCTGCTTAAGTCCTGCAACTTTTGAAAATAAGTTAATGTGGTCCAATATTTTAAAATAAACAGAAAAATTAAAGATTAATTACACTTTGATCATTCAAATTATGATATAGTTTTCACTTTACTAGCAAAACTAAAAATTGCTACATTCCTAAAATATAAAAATTTCAGTTTGTATTGACACTGTTAATAAAGGAAACAAATTAACATTTGGAGTATTTTTGATCTAATATAATATAAATTTTTTTTATCTCTAGTTAATAAATGTGTAGTTTAAAAAATATCATTGATATTGGTAGGGCCAATAATTGGTGGTCAGCAAAGATAAGATTTTACGAATAATTTTAGTCATTTTCTTAGGCATTTTGAGAGAGTTTAAAACATTCATAAGCATGAAACTGTTTTTTGCTCTTTGTTTTAGAGATTAGTACAGAATTTTAACCGAACAAGCCCCCAATTTTGGAATTTATGAGGATAAAATTTTAATAATTTCTAGTTCAATGGGGTAAAGTAATATTAAGTCCTACTTTAGAGGGCGCTAAAGTATAATTAATCTTTAATTTCCTTGCCTATTTTAAAATGTTGGACCACTTGTTTTTAAAAGTTGAAGGGTTTAAACAGAAAAAATTAATATTGAGAGATGATACTGAAATCTGAGGCAAAGCTGAAGGGATAAAATGATTGTCTATCCAAATTTCTATAGTATTGTTTTGTAATGATATAAATTTCATTTCACTGTGAGGGAAGAAAGTCCAGTAGTCAAGCAAAGAAAGTCCAGTAGTCAAGCAATACCAACTACATAGTACTCATCTCTGTTAAATTGAGACATAGAGTGTTTTATTTCATCAAAAATATGAATTCGTAATTAATAAAAAGACTTTGAATACAATAAATAGAACGTGCCAAAATCATATATGCATGAGTTTTAAAGAATTTGGTACTACCTTATTACTTAAAACTTTTTTCCCAATGTGAGGACTGCTCCATTCAGACAAAGTCTCTCGCTCTACCTCTGCACCATTGTTCTTTCTAGTTCCTTTCACTACTATTTCTTTTTGGAACCTTTTGCAAAGATTTTATTTGAACCCACAAAAATTGGTTCCAAAAAGTTAAAAGATATAAGAATTAAAAGCAAAAACTAAGGAACTCATGAATGTAATCCATGCTCCCCAAAATGCAAACCCCTTATGGTGTGATTCCCAATATTTATATATGATAATCCTAAAAGCCTCTGACCCTCCCTATCATAAAACCTATGTCTCATTGATTGAATTTAGGGGTAATTACACTTTATCTTATGTGGTTTGGGTTAAAATTAGATAATCCTTCTGTGATTTAAAAGTGAACACATGACCCCCCTATGATTTTGGATTAATCTGTAAATGGATGAAAATCATTAGATTTAACCGAAATTCTATCATAGGAGTATTTTTGTCATTTTATATATCTAAATTAGACCATTAAAAAGATGATTTAGCCATTTTACGCTTAAAAAATTATGAAAATAAAAGATTATGTCTTCAAAAAGATAATTTGGTCATTTTACATCTTCAAATTAGATTATCAAAAAAACGACTTTGTGAAATAACAAAACAAAAAACTCAATAGACAACACTTTATTTTGGCATAAAATGGCCAAATCATCTTTTAATATTTTAATTTAGAGATATAAAATGATAAAAGTACCCCTATAATAGAATTTTCATTAAATCTAACGGTTTCATCTATTTGCAAATTAGTCTAAAACCACAGAGACTCATGTGTTCACTTTTAAACCACAGAAGGGCCATCTGATTTTAGTTCAAATCACAGGAGTAAAGTATAATTACCCCTTGAATTTATTGTATTTCTCAGACCTCATTACTTTTTTTTCTCCTTCACTGCAATGCATCGTTAGGGCCTATACCTTTATGAGTTTCTTTTTTCCTCCATAGTGGATTCCATGCAGCAAGGCTGGCACCACACCATCTAGTGCTCTACTAAAGTTTTGTTTGTTATTCGCGGCCCATAATGAGAGCATCAAAGATTTGGAGGATCAAATATTTAAGCAAATGTGGCTGTCTCCTGGGGAAGGGGTGCACAAAACAAACCGAGAATCAAACAAACCTAGTTTTTTTGGATTGGTTTAGTTCAGTTTTAGAGGATCACTGGATCGGTCCTGATTCTAAAAATTAGTAAACTGATCACAATTGATAATGCTAGTTCCAATGATACCACCGTAGCACACTTGAAAAAAAAAAAAATCTCTAAAAGAAATGGGTATTGTGCACACATATTGAATGTAATACAAATATTACAAGAACTAGCTACATATCTGGTTGGGATCAGTACTGGAATGGTGACAGATCTTATTTTCACAGCATTTCAACTAGGTTTATGTAGCACCATTAGGTTTTAGAAGTTCAATTGTTAACATAACTAAGATATAAAAACTGAATCAGAGAACCTGTTAACATAATTAATCTTTGGCATATTGAAGTTGTTATGAAGATATACTCCATATTGATGCACCCATCTCTAGAACTCTAATTACACTAAGTCCCTTTATGTTTTGTTCCTTGTTGGTAAAGCAAAAGTATTGTGGTGTAGGAAGTCGACCTTTATTGGCCAAAGGGAGATGAAACTAGGAAGGAATGGAGGCTAGTTTTGAGAGTTAATACTATCTTGTATTTCCACCTATCTAATTTTTCTTTTTTTATAGGGTTGTAATTTTATCGTTGGATTGTTATTTGGTTGCCTTGGAAGTTTGGAACAAGATGAACAAGATTAAGAGTTCGACTGGTGGTGATTTGTGTTTGGATTTAGCTTGTATTAGTTTTAACTATTAAGTAGTAGTGTGTTCTTGTTTATGGTTATTTTAATTTTAAAATACTAGTTATTGTACTTAATTTGTGGCAAATTATTTACATGACTGCCTTCTAGAAATTTTAAGATTGAAAATTTTGTATCTATGTAATGAATTAGGCAACAATGTACAAGTAGAATCGACCCGAACCAACCCGATTTAACCTGACTTAGTCAGAACCGAGGAACCGATTCAAACCAACTCATGATTCGGTTTTATAATATGATTGGTTCGATTCTGAATCTAAAATTTTAAAATTGACAAAAATCAATTCGATTTTAAGTTAACCACCAAATCAAACCAGACCGACTCAGGAACACCTACTCCTAGGACCACCAAAGGGTAGTTCTCCCTTTTTTTTAAAGGTAACACAGGCCACAGAAAGAGAATCGTATAGATTTGGAGTATCAAGGGAATGTGGTCTCAGTTGGAGCCCTATTCTTTTAGTTTTTCTTTAAATGCCATCTTTTTTGCTTCCATACGTTATTCTCCTTTATTTATTTTTTCCTTTGTTTTTTCTTGGGTAAAAAACTCAGCATCTTACCAAAGATGTGGATGTGGATAGCTCAACAAAGCAAAATAATTAATAAATGACATTGATTGTGTCTACTTTTATAGTGACGTTGGGTGGATATCGAGGATATGCTACATGTTGTAAGCCACTCATTCTCAGTTGTAACTATCTACGGGCTTAATGAAAACTTGCATATGCTCTTTCTCTTTTTCTTTCTGATTAGATGATGGAATCTGACACAAATGCCGATGGCACTACAATGGTAGAACAATTACCATCATGCAAATTTCCGAAGAGTAAAACATTTGATGTCTCCTCGTAGTTATAAATTTTGTAGCGATCAGTATATTATTTTTATTATTAGTACAACACATATTGATATCATTTTGAATTTACAATTATATATATAAATATATATATATTTTTTTATATAAATTTCATTATACATAATATAACATTACTTATGTCAAACATTTAACAATAAATTATTTTAATGTAAATAACAAATAAACATGACAAATCATACCATATTATCTACAAATAACGTTTTTGATGATATTCTTATAGTAAGATAAAATAAAATTCTTTATTCTAGCAAAGAAGTTAAATTTTAGATTGCTTATCAATAAAAAAATGAAAAAACTAAATATTAGATATATGATACACATATAGAGTGAGGTGTCTCGCTTGTTTAAGAGAGAGAGAAACAGAGAGAGAGAGAGAGAGAGAGAGAGAGAGAAGATTGAAGGCTTGTTTGGTTTTATTTTTTTACAATTTTTTTAATTTTATTTTTTTGACTTATAAGTAAAAAAAATTAAATTTTTTTTAATTTTTTTACTTTTAACAAAATAAGATACGTAAAAAATTTAAAAAAAGAATTAAAAAAATTTTAAAATCTTAATTTTTTTATAAGTAAAAACAAATTAAATAAAAAAATTAACTTATAAGTTAAATCAAACGAGGAAAGATAATACAGACAAAAAGAAGGACTTGACTTTATAAATTTTTTTTTTTTGCCTCTGACAGTTTATACTTTTGCTGCGTGATAATCAATGCTCTGCTGTAGCAATAAAGGCTATGCTGATTGCTGACCAAAGCTTTGACGTTTTGAATTTTAAAAATGCTGTGAGAGGCGAGACGGTATGCCGGGGCAAGCGAAATGGCCTAAAAATTCCATAAAAGCCGAAAAACGCGGGAAACATAACCGGGACGGAATTACACATCTGCTGTTCCCTTTTAGCTAGGAAACGGTATACATCAGTATGTTGTGGCCGACACGAAACAATATTACTAAGTATGGTCTCCGAGAATCTTAAAAAGAGGGTTTTTTTTAATAATTGGAAACTAATTTTTAATATTGTTACGTTATGCTTGTCTTTTCATCAAGCAAAGTTTGTCTAGGGTAAATTGCAAAAAAAAAAAACAAATAAATCCCACATGAGAGAGAAAATATAGGTGGCCCTTTTTTTTTTCTTTTTCTTTTTTTGATCCAGATAGTAAGTTAAAGAATAAAAAATTATTTTATGTATATACTTTGCCTTAAATTTTATTGTCATCTTTTAATCTTTATTTCTTTTATTTAATCTCTCAAATTTTTAAAAGTAAACTAACATGGTACAACATTTAAAAAAATTAAAAATTGATTATACTTTGACCTATTACTTAGTTCACTTTACCCGCTATACTAAAAATTATTTTGCATTTTCATTTCTAAACTATTAGAATTTAAGTTTGTGTAACTATTATAAACAAAAAACGACAAATTAACATTTTTGACATTTCGAATAACATAATTATTTTGTGTTTGTTTAACAAGTGTGTGATTCCAAAAATACCCATGATATTAGCGTGGCAATAGCTTGTAGTCAACAAAAGTAGGATTTTGTTGAAAGATTTTGGCCTTTTCTTAGGCATATGACCTGGGGGGGGGGGGGGGGGGGGGAGGAGTCAGGTGGGGGCAACTGGAAACACATGCCCCAATTAAAAAATTACCCAAAAAGTTCAGGTTGCCTTCCTCAAAATATGTTAAAAGAATTTTAGAACTAATTGATCATTGTTCGCTTACTATGTTCATTCATGTAAGAAGTCCACATTCCTGAAGGAAAGCAACTGCGGTCCTTAAAAATCTGAAAAACTCTTAACTGATCGGGTGTCAAAGACAATACATCTCATATGGAATATTTGTTTGATTAGGAGTCTAGGAAGGCAAAACATCTTAGTGTGGGTGTTTTACTAGGTACAACAGAAGTTAAAACCAATAATAACTCTTACTTTTTTATATTTTAAAATTAAAAGAGATTGAAAACCTTTCACTGTTAGAGAATAAAAAGAAGATGGAGAAGAAGAGAAAGGAGAAGAAGAGAGTTCTAACAATAATTTAAGCACATCATCAAGCAAATCAACATCTATTCTATAAGGAGGTACGCGAGTAAGTTCTTTTAATTGAACTTATTTGGCCTATCCGACATAACTCGCCCCTTCTGAACTAAATTTATGGCTTCATCCCTAACTATGTAAGTGGTGAAACAAGTATAGCGTGGTACTCTAAGCAGGCACTGAATAATTTTTCCATACTCCCATCTCTAAATTCAACCACCAAATTACAATGGTATTCATTTGACTTGTATGTAGCTCATTTTGGGCTTGTGGAGCTAGCCTTTATCTTTCCTCTGGAAGGTTTAGAGCTCCCCGTCAAAAATATTTAATTCTTGATTTTAGACAAGTGTGTAAAATCTCATACTAAATTTACTTAGTTGAGAAGCAATGCGAACTAAGAATGTACTGCGTGTGTAACATTGGGCGAGCAAGGCAGTCGGCCCTTAGGACCCCAATTTTTTAAAACCTAGTAAGCTCCTATGTAGTTTTTATATCTTTTTTTTTTTTTTTTAATTTACGATAAAGAAAAGCCCCAAGCCAAATGAGAAAAAATTATTAGTTATAGAAAGGAAATGTAATATCAGCTATACTAGTGAACTTTAGAAAAGAAAAATAGTGGTCAAATAGAAACCAATAAATTGTGCAAATAAAAATTTGATGACTCCAAATTTAAAACATTACATGCTATAGTCAAAGTTATATATAGTTTTGATATCTTTTTCTAAAGCTATGCCTGAATCTAGGTGAGAAAAGAAGGCTCGTTAGAAAAGAATGCCTAAAATCAATTACTTGAATTAACTTCAAGAAAAAAATAGACTTAAGAAAAAGATTGTGCAAATAAATTTTTTTTGAAATTGCCCTACTTTTTGTAAAATCTTACATGGTTTAAGGCCCTATATAGTTTCTACATTTTTTTATTTTAGTTTTAAAAAAGAGGTCTTAGTCCAAGTGAGAAAAATACCTAGTGGAATGGGGGAAAAGGCTTAAATCGACACAATAGTTAACTTTAAAAAAAACAAGGGGTTAGAAAATTTTAAAAAAATTATAATAATGTTAAAAAAAATATAAAGAGCCTCGATTAAATCTTTGGCTTGGACCTGAAATCAAATCATTGGCTTATAACTCAAATCAAATTGTCTTAAGCCAATCCTAGTCACGAAGGCAGTAACTGATTGGATAATTTGTGCTTTATCCGAGATTGGTGAATCTATACATTACAATATGATAATACTAAAAGCCTCTGACCCTCCCTCATCCTAAAACCTAGGCCTCATTGATTGTTCTTTTATTTCTCAGACCTCATTATTCTATTTTTTCCCCCTCTGAAATGCTGCATTTGGGCCCAAACTTTTTTGGGTTTCTTTTTCTTCCATGGTGGATTCCATGCAGTAAGGACTGGCATCACACCATCTAGTGCTCTAATAGAGTTTTGTTTGATATTCACAACCCATAATGAGAGCATCAAAGATTTGGAGGATCAAATTAAGCAAATGTGGCCGTGTCCTAAGACCAAGATTCCATTAAATGAAGGGTACTTCCCCCTTTTTGTAATGAAACACAGACCACAGAAAGAGAATTATATAGATTTGGAGTATCATGGGAATGTGGTCTCACTTGGAGTCCTAATTTTTTTTTCTTTTTAAATGCCTTCTTTGCTTACAGAAGTTATTCTCCTTTATTTATTTAATTTTTCTTTTTGGATATAAAACTCAGCATGTTACAAAAGTTATAGATGTGGATAGCTCAACAAAGCAAAAGTATTAATAAATAACATTGATCATGTCTACTTTCATAGTGAGGTTGGTTGGATGTTGAGGATATGCAGTATGTTGTAAGCCACTAATTCTATTGTATCTATATACGTGCTGAAAAACTTTCATGCTCTTTTTTCTTTCTGATTAGATGATGGAATTGGAGACTAATCACAAGTCACAACCCCACTAGAAATAATTGACCACTAGAAATAATTGACCAATTATAATCATGCAAACTTTTGAAGAGTAAAACCTTTGATGTCTCCATGAGTCTTAAGTTGTGGTTTCTCTTTTAGTATTGTTATCTTATGCTTCTATTTTGATCAAACAAATTTGTCCAAGCGTAAATTGCAAAAAAATAATAATAAAACCCACATGAGAGATAAAATAGTACGTGGCCCATTTTATTCTTTGTCATTTTTTGAGTTGACGTAACAAATTAAAGGATAAATAATAATTTTGTCCCTTAAACTTTGCTTTAGATTCATTTATTTTATTTAAACCCTTTCAATTTTTTAAGGTAAATTAACATAGTCCAACATTTTAACACATAGAAGAAAACTAGGGGTTAATTATATATTAATCTCCTCAATAAGAACTCAGTATCACTTTACCCACTAAACAAAAAATCATTACATTTTCACCCTTAAACTATTAGAATTTAAGTTTGTGTATGCACTGTTCACAAAAAAAATCAAGTAAACTCTTTTTTCACTATAGCATAATTTTTATCTTTTGGTCAACGAATGTATAATTTAAAAAATGCCCCTGGATATTGGCAGGGCAATAACTAGCGGTCAACAAAAGGAAAGGTTTTCTTGAATGATTTTGGCCATTCATTAGGCCTATGAGCGGTTTACGACCTATCTTAGTCATGAAATTTTCTTTCTCTGTCTATGCTTGATAGAATAAGACACAATTTTGAGCAAACAAGTCTCTAACGTTGAAAATACTACAGAGAGTCCAAATGTAATGATTTTCAGTGCAATGGGCGGAAGATATTGTAATTAATCCTTATTTCCCTCTTATAGTTTAAGATGTTGTACCATATTAGATTACTTTTAAAACTTTAGGGGTTTAAATAGAATAAATAAAAGTTGAGTGGGTTAAAAAAACAAAATGATATTTTACCCTAAATCAAATCATTTTGCCAAATTGCGTTTAAGTACTCACTAGATGTTGATTCGTGTATTAAGAGTTGTTCAAATCATAAATAGTTAATTTAAAATTTACAATAATTAAGACTACAACTAAAAAGAGTCCTGACAATTACTTTATTTAATCTAAAAAGTAAGTAGCTATATATATATATATATATATGGTATTTTATTTAATTATAATCACTTTTTTTTAGTTATTAAGTTCAGAAAGAGTCTTGACAATCTTATATTGTATATATCTATTTTATCTATTTTACAAAACTAATCTTATTATATATATATATGTATATATCTTACAAAATTAATATAGTGGATTGAATAAAGAATAAATTTAATAGTTATCTAATCAATTGTCCCTGTGACATGACATTTTAAAAATATCAAAACATTTACAGCGCTACATATAATAGAGATAAAATATAAGAGTAAACATAATTAAGAATACAACAAAGAAGAGTCCTGACAATCACTTTATTTAATCTAAAAAGTAAGTAGATAAATATATATATATATATATATATATGGTATTTTATTTAATTATAATAACTTTTTTTTTTTAGATATTAAGTTCAGAAAGAGTCTTGACAATATCTATCTTACAAAACTAATCTTATTTTATATATATATATGTATATATCTTGCAAAATTAATATAGTGGATTGAATAAAGAATAAATTTAATAGTTACTTAATCAATTGCCCCTGTGACGTGACATTTTAAAAATATCAAAATATTTAGAGCGCCACGTATAAGAGAGATAAAATATAAGGACAAACATAATTTTTATATATATATATATATATGATATGATGTATGATGCAACTATATATCCGTGATATTTTGCCAAATGCTTGAATGAATCTTACTTAGACTATGAATAGAACTATATTGGCACTCTACAGGAAATTCTTCAAGAATAATCTTGTGGTTTTTAATTTAATTCACCACCAAATTCGGTAATGATGAGAAACAATTCATGGCTTCCCAATAGATTAATACGATAAAAATTTCAATACAACAATAGGTGTCTTCACCTAATGACAATTTTGAGTAATATTAGGTAAATGATAAGATTAAAACCTATCTCTTATTATGTGTCCCCCAAAAAAATAAAAATAAAAAATAAAAAAGGTATAACCGCAGCTATACTGGTAATTTGCATCAAACCTTGACCTGCATTTCGTTGCACAAAAGTAGACTGGGATAAACAACTGGGAAAAGGCTTTTTTTAATCTCATATGCACAGAATAAAAATAACCCGGCCAGGAGGGGGTAGAATAAGCAATATGAGGATTCGGGAATGCAAAAAATTACCACATGACCCTCTGCCTATTTGTAATCTTGGGTTTAATGGTCCGATATTCCGATACTCCCTTATCCAAACCTGCTAAATAAACATATCCTCAAATTATCAAGCATTTGTGTATGCTGTTTTGACAAGGGAGTTGTTTATTCAACCCGAAAATGAATCCTGTGAAAGAGACTCATTACACTCAATTTTCAACCATTCAGCGAAAATTATTTACCATCCTATGTATATCTCTTCAATCAACATTTATGGTGCACCATGTATTGACTGAACTAGAGTTGTTTAGTCATTTGAGAAGCTTGATGTCGCCGTCATTTATGGTAACACTATGCATTGAGAAACGTCTCATAGAAGAAAACAATTAAGTGCAAAGTATACAAAATGCATAAGGAAAGCTTCTTTTATACAATCCCCTTTTCCCTCATCCTAACTAATTCTGAATGCTTTGGCTTCTTTATGTGGTGATGTGAACTTTTGTTGTTTTCTTTATTTGAGGATGACAGTAAGAAGTGTGAACCATCCACACACAATATGTATGTCACATATGTAACCTTATGGGGCTGGCTAACTTTGGACTTGACTGATCACCCACCAGGCCAAACTAACCTATTTATTTAAGTGTGCTGATTATATTTCAACTTTCTTGAGTAAACGAGTCCAATTTGATCAATGATGAACCCCATGGTAAAATCATAAAATGTATGCATTGGATGTAGTTTTTTTTATGAGTTTTTAGTTTATGACTTCTAGCTAAAGTCAAAAGGTTAAAACGCATAAAAAGTTGCATCCGAACAAAGCCTTATTCCCCTTATACTATCTTTATTTATTTCTCACTTTTTCTTGAAAAGATGATTAAAAAGTTTACGTTAAAGTCTAAGGTTGAAAAAATAGTCCAGTGATTAGATAGTATGGAGTGCACGGTAGTAATCCCTATCAAATGATAACACGTGGTGAGTGAATATATCAGTAATCTGAATTTGTGATGTAGTGGATAGATTTTAAGAAAGCCATATCAGATTTTGTCATATGGTTGATATAATCACATATCATGTGTCATTATTTAATACGTATTATATCAAGCACTTTGTACTACCTAACTATTTAGACTTTTTTTCCTAAGGTTGAGACCAACTAGGAAACACTTGGTCCTTGAGAATTCCATGATTATATTGTTCTTGTTCACTTAAAGGGCTCAAATTTCCCATCTAATTACATGCAAAGATGGAAATTATTCATAACTGAATACAACTTTGTTGGAATGACAATTCACATACAGAAGAAAACTCCGGGATACAAACCCAGATAAATTTATAAATCTACCCTTATAGTGCACAGTGGTCCATAACAAAACGCATTTCGTGCATAATATGCATTTTAATTCTATAGTGATAGATATTCGACCAACTTGCCTACTAGTAATGGATATAGATTATGCCTAGTTCGGATGGTCGTGGCCTATGGAAGAAGATAATACTATTTAAACAGGAATTATCATACAAAATGATGTGATTGATCTTAGTTTTTTCATTTGAATCAAAACGTCCACCTTTTTGTCTTGCAAACTTGTGAATATCACTACCACATCATTCGATAGAATTCTTTTTATAAAATTTTTGAGAGAACAAAAATTTCTATGGAAGTTTGATTAACTGAAATCAACTAGTTGTCGAACGTAAAAAGGAAATAAAATCAGTACTATGTTTGGTAGGAGACAAAAGGAGAATTGTTTGATTGGCTTGTAAGGAGATAAATGATATTTCAAAAAAAAAAAAAAAAAGAAAAGCAGCAAAGCCTTTATAATTTTTTAAAAAAATCTTTCTTCCACTTCCTGGAGGAAAATTGAGAAGGAAATCAAGGTACAGTAAATAAAGCACAATGCAAGTACTTAAACGACCGTTAGATTCTTACTCACGTTTCCTTCTCTACTCTTTTTCTCACTCAAACAAAACAAGAATAAAAACTCTTATCATTTCTCCCTTCTTTTCTTGTAACTAATTTTCTGTTCTGTTCTTTTCTTTCTCTACCACATATAGAGCTTCAAGCCATTTTACATATTTTTTATATTATGTTTTATCATTTTAAGCCAGACAAGTCAAATAAGTGACGGAGAGGCCGCTGAATATTGCCTGACCTATTAGACCAAAAAAATATGTTATACATTGAAGGGAACGTCTTTTACCTGTCACTGTTCATCATATACGACCTGTCTCTTGCTCATTCCTGGCTTTGTCGGAATTTTAACCCACGTGCAAACACAAACGATCACATGCACATATCAAAAAGGAACACCACACAGAATTAACGTGGTTCATTTCAAATTTATCTATGTTTATTAGGGATGTAAATTCAGCTTGCGACTTATGAGTTGTCTAAGCCCGTTGGATTAAAGCCCGGACTGAGTCCGACTTAGGCTGAGCCCTGACTCAAGTCCGAGCATCCTATAGGCGGGCCTGAGCCCTCTTTTGGTAGCCCAAGCCTAAATCTCAAGCCCGGCCCGAGACCCTAAGCTCAAGTCCGACTGTGAGCCTATGAACCCCCCTCTCAACAGCTTTTTCCCATTCAATTTCAATTTGAATTTTTTTGTAAACACCCCTTACCCACACCCGTGATCCTTCCGTTTCAAATTCATTTTTCTTAAGCATGGTGATTAATTTTATAAATATTATTGTATAAATAATTTACATTAGTAATTCTCATTAATTATATATAATAAATGTAAGTGTAAAGTTTTTTTTACATAAGTTCAAAGAAATTAAATATATATAAAAGCTTACAAATAAATTTCTAGTTCATAGAATCATAGTGTATAATTTATAATAACTAAATTTATTAGTTTTAAAAATATAATGTTATAAAAATAAAAGGCTAGAGAGGCCCGACCCAAAGACTTGCTCAAAAAGCTCGTCAAAGCCTAAGGCCGGAGACCCAAGCCTGAAGCCAAAGCCTAACCCTAAGGTCATGGGCTGGGTTTGGACCTTTCTTTTCACATTTTGGCCCGGCCCAAAAAAAGGCACGAGCTCGCAAAGCTCAGCTTGAGTCTGGCCGAGCGGGCCTAATTGACATCCCTAACATCCACTTAGGCAAGAGAATAATACACTATAAACAAAGATTACAAACAAAATACGCAACTGACGCTAATACCGGAGTTTTGACTACTTAAAGGTATTCGAGCCCTAAAGCCTTCCACTTCTTCACTCCTCCCAATGTCCCGAGCCCCATAGCCATGCACCGCTACTACTCTGCTCTTCGGTATTTTTTCAATCTCTCCCTCTTATGTCTCTGCAAGTCTCTCTTGAACTCTGCAAGCCTCTCTTAGGCAGAAGCCCTCTTTTGACACACCAAACTAACCCTAAAATTCTCATAATTTTTCTATTTATAGGCAAACACAAGAAAATCCTAATTCCCTCACAATAAGAAAATTTTGTTTCCTTTATGAAAAAAACTACAAAATAAACTAAAATTTTTATACAATTAGGAAACCCTTACGTACAACCCAATTGTATGAACCCCACATAATTAAGACACACACCCAATAACCTCCATCATAACTTGGATTCTACAAACCATCTTGAAAATAATCATTGTGAATGTCGATATTGATTCTATCGCTCATGTTTGTGGGTATGCCTTTGTTTACATATGCGTGCGGGGTTGAAATCCCAACAAATTGGTATCAAAGCATAGCAATTTTGACAGTGAGCGACAAAATGGATATTGACATTGATAATGATTATTTTTAAGATGGTTTGTAGAATCCAAACAAAGATGGAGATTGTTGGGTGTGTGTCTTGATCTGTATAGGAAATTGGGTTATACATGTGAGTTTTCTAATTGTTTGAGAATTCTTATAATTTTAAGAAATTCATATGTACAATCTAATTTTATGGACCTCACATGGTCAAGACACACACCAGTAGGCTTGTACAGTCTTTCTCTTTCATAAGGGAGGTTAATTTAGAGCTTCACACTTGTCATCACCGAAAATATTCAACTCTTTAACTTTAGGCAAGTATGTAAAATTTCACTCCAGATTGCCTAGTTGAGAAGCAAGCGAAGTAGGAATTAATATCGGCGTTAGTGGTCACTCTCAGGGCTGATTCACCCATAAGGCTAGCAAGACGGTCGGTCCCCCAAGCCTTTAATTTTTTAAAACCAAATAAGGCCTTGTATAGGTTTAATATTTTTCTTAAATAAAAAGAAGGCCCCAATTTAAATGAGAAAAAGTATTCATTATAAAAAGGAAGTATAAAATCAAGTACACTAAGGAACTTTAGAAAAGAAAAATATTGGTTTAATAAAAACTAATAAATTGTACAAAATTGAAGGCCTGAGATTTTTAAAACAATGCTATAGTCAAAATTCTATAAAGTTTCACATCCTTTTCTAAAGCTTTGCCCAAATCTAGGTGAGAAAAGAAGCCTCATTAGAAAAAAGAATGCTTAAAACTCTAATTAACTTCAACAAAAAAAAAAAAAGACTTAACAAAAAAATTGTGCAAATAATTTTTTTTTGAAATTGTCCCAAATATTTTAAAACCTTACATGGTTTTAAGCCCTACATCTTTTTCTTATTATTTTTAAAAAAGAGGCTTTGGTTGAAATGAAAAAAATGCCCATTAGAAAAAAAAAAAGGAAAAAACCTTAGTCAACACACTAGTTAACTTTAAAAAAAAAAAAAAACACTTGTTTAGAAAATAAAATAATTTTAAATAAAAAATTATAATAATATTAAAAAAATAAAAACCTCAATTAAAATCTTTGGCTCAGGCCTCAAATCACATTGTTGTGCGATTCGTGCCCTGACTGATGAATTATGCCTTGGACAGATTCTCCCGGATCATAAAATGAAAAATGGAGCAAAATAGCCTAGGAGGAGCAAGTATTGCTGATGGGTGTACTCTCTCCCGGATCATAAAATGAAAAATGGAGCAAAATAGCCTAGGAGGAGCAAGTATTGCTGATGGGTGTACTCTCTCTCTCTCTCTCTCTCTCTCTCTCTCTCTCTCTCCACTTTTGTTTCTTTCTCTATAGTTTCATTTTTGGAACCTTTTGCAATTTTAAAGAAATAAGAAATAAGATAAGGAACTCAGGAATGTAATCCATCTTCCCTAAATGCAAATCCATATCGTGAATTTCAATATTAATATACTAGCAATGAGCCCGGGACAATAGAGAATAAATTTCAAAAATTACTTCTTTATAAAAATAAAGGATGGGCTTTATATGGTTAAAATTTACAAGACTAATATGAGTTGTATCAAATAGCAAATTTCCATTATCATTAAAGCTGAAAATTTATCGAGAAACGGCTTAAATTTTAAGTTAGAGAGATGTGACTTATTATTAATTGTCTAATATACTTGGAATACTTTTAGATTTGACTAAATTAATTGGGCTAAACATCTTACTCAATATTAATTCTACTTTATGTATGAAAAAAATACATAAGGCATCCGTTAAAAAATTACAATAAAGAAATAATAATTAAGCCTCATATGAGCTTGTTAGGGATGTTGGTGATGAATATTTATTGATGAAATTGAATTGATTTAAAAATGTTGGCCCAAATGACAACCTAACAGTCACAGCCTGTAGGGAAATTGGGATACCCCCAAAAGACAAGCCAGTAATCATCGCCCAGTCGGCAGGAGTAGGCCCCAGCTTAAAATCTACCAAATGTATAGTCCCAGTCTCCCCAAACCACCTCTCCAGTAGCTAGATCGCTATTATGTGATCAAGCCTGTTTGTTTGAAGTGTCATGAAGGCACAAAAGTTGATCCGGTGAAGGAAGTCCTGATAGGATGGGGTCGATGCCTGCATAACTCTCAAGACGGAGATATTGGCCCCTCTAAATGAACTATGAGTAGATGATGGCATCCGAACGTAACATGAGTATAAGTTCAGATGATAAACCAAGTCTCGTAACGGTGGGATGTCAAGGATCGCTAACTGGTCATCTATAAATGAAGTATTCTTCCACCTTTCGCAGACAGATGCCATACCATATCCTGTCCTCGAATCAACGACTATATTAATGTCCCCCTCAACCCTCTTGTCTAAAGTAACCAAGGGCTGTCCCATCGTAGAACTACTACTCGAGATCATCTTACACGTAGATTGTCGAGGCTGACTACTGCCACCTCGGGCAGAACCACTTTTACTACCGCTGCCCTCCCCCGGCTCAACCCACCGTGCCTCCTATTAGAATCGTCATCACCTGCCTTCAACATCCTGAAAAGCAAAAATAGAAAAAAATGCAAAATGTTGATCAGTAATAGGATATGCATGAAAGCAAAAAGTAAATATATATATATATATACAGCAAAAAAAAGAAAAAAGGGGAGAAAAAAATGAAGAAAAAAAAAAAAAAAAAAAAAAAAAAAGAAAAAAGAACAAAGAAAGAAGAAAAAAAAAAAAGAAAAAAAAAAAGAGTTAAGGCCCTATGCATTCCCCCAGTTCTATTTCAAAATGTTTTCTAACGGTTTTCTAAACTTTTTCCTCAAAAAGTTTCGTTTCAAAATATCAAACCGGTTTCCCGGGCTTTCACCCTCAAAAGCCCTGTTTCAAAATATTTTCCATGATTTTCGAGCTTTTTCCTTAAAAAGTTTCATTTCAAAATATCAAAACGGTTTCCCGGGCTTTCTCTTTCAAAACCCCTATTTCACAAAGTTTTTTTATTGGTTTTCTGAGTTTTTTCCTCAAAAAGTTTCATTTCAAAATTTCAAATTGGTTTCCTGGGCTTTTCCCTTCAAAAGCCTTGTTTCAAAATTTTCTAACGATTTTTCAAGCTTTTTTTTTTTCTCAAAAAAGTTTCATTTCAAAATTTCAAATCAATTTCCTGAGTTTTCTCCTTCAAAAGCCCTATTTCAAATAACGATTTTTCAAGCTTTTTTCCTTAAAAAGTTCTATTTCGAAATTTCAAATTGGTTTCCCAGGTTTTCTTCTTCAAAAGCCCTGTTTAAAATTTTTTAATGGGTTTTCAAGCTTTTTTCCTCAAAAAGTTCTATTTTGAAATTTCAAACTGGTTTCCCGGGCTTTCTCCTTCAAAAGCTATGTTTCAAAGTTTTTTAACGGTTTTCTGAGCTTTTTTCTTAAAAAGTTCTATTTCAAAATATCAAACCAATTTTTCGGGCTTTCTCCTTCAAAAGCCCCGTTTCAAAGATTTTATAAGGTTTTTGAGCTTTTTCCTTTAAAAGTTTCATTTCAAAATTTCAAACCGATTTCTTGGGCTTTCTCATTCAAAAGTCCATTTCAAAGATTTTCTAAGGTTTTCTGAGCTTTTTTCTTCAAAAGTTTCATTCCAAAATTTCAAACCGGTTTCTTGAACTTTCTTTTTCAAAAGCCTCGTTTCGAAGGTAATTTTCTAAAATTTCAGTTTCTCTAAGCTTTCTCCTTCAAAATCCTAGTTCTCAGAAGTAACTGTTTTTTCTAAGAAGTTTTTAGAGTCGAACGTTGAATTTTTAAAGGGTCAATACTTTTTGAAAATTTTCGGTAGAGTTCCGCCTTAAAAAGTCACTATCCCATAATTCAACAATTTACAAACACATATCACTGAAGCTCCCCGAGCCTTCAACTATGACAACCGACACCATCCCATCCTCCATAACACATGACCCATGATTAAACACAATTTCTAAGGCCATTCCTTCATTTTTAAAATTTTATTTTTATTTCTAAAAATTACCAAAAATTTCCCCAACACTCAAAAAGACCCCCACAATTTTCTAAAAATATCCTACAATTTTTCTATCTTCAATAGGTTTAATTTTTTTACTTTTTCTTAATTTTCCTTTTTTTCTTAATTTTTGAAAATTTAAAAATTTAAAATTTTTCAGAAAATTACGAAACTTCATACGGTTGTTCTATGCATTTTTCTAAGACATTCGGTATAAAAATCAAGCACAAACACGCAAAACCCAAGCCTACACATGTAATTTTCTGAACCTTGTAGGAAACCCATTTACATAAACAAGCAAAATCCCACAAACACACTCAAATCTTAGTTAAATAAAAAAAAAAATCCATTCATTGCGTTCTAAACATCTTAAAGCATAGATTTACACTAATCATACCCAAAAAACGAACACATATGCATCAAAATCGACAAAATTTCAAAAAACTAACCTTTGAGTTTTCCAGGAAAAAATAAGCTTTTTGGCAAGAATCTGGCAACAATGTCGACTTCCGACATGTACTCAGCGTTCCCCGATACTCTCCCGATAATACCCGGTCGAAACCCCTCGAGAATCCCTCAACCAGACTCTCCAATCTACTCCAAATATTCAAAACCCATAATAGCAATACGCGAACCTGCTTTGTTTTTTAACCCACGGCCTAGCACATGTAGCAGATGCGCCAAAAGAAAAATCCAATTAGCTAGGGTTGTTTTTGACCAGGCACATGTGCTACACGCACCCGGCCCTTCAGCTTCCCGCCAAAACCAGTTTTCAATGTTCCAAGCACCCAAAATCATTTTTAGGGCTTTCAAAAGTCGTAAATCAAGTTTTCAAAAAGCCAAGTGTTTCGAGCCGAACTTCATCAAACCGGCATTTTCAAAACTTAGACCCTGAACAAAATTGCAACAGAACTAAGATTTTTTGAAATTCAAAGTTTTCCAAACAAATAACTCACCAGTAGTCCAAAACTTTCCAAGACACTGTCCCTTCGATCGCCTCGCAACCAAAAAGGGATTTTTACCTTATTATTTTTCTGCCTTCGACAAGCAAAGTCAAAAAAAGAGAGGCAGTTGTAAGCATCCCATTTTTGCCCGCTCGGCAATTTTCGGCCCGACTAGATCCAGTTTTCAAACATCACAACTTGTATGGGCCAAAGACGACTCTTTCAAACTCTAATCCAATTAGATAGTCACTTTTTCAATTTTTAAGGCCCAATTGAAATTGAAAAGACCATCTTGCCCCAAGGCATTCCAGATAGCTCTGCGAGACCGGGTGGTCTCGGGAACCAACGCCATCTAGGTAGCTTCCCAAGATCGAGCGATCTCGAGGACCAATACCTTATCAAATTCCAGACGGTTCACTTCTGGTGCCTGTTAGCCCGCCAATGTAGAATGTCCGTCATTTGGTAGTTCTCCGAGACCAGGCGTTCTTGGGGACCAACACCACCCTCACAGGTAGTTTTCTAAGACCAGACATTCTCAGAAACCAATACCACCTTATAGGTAGTTCTTTGAGATTAGGCGGTCTTATGGACCAACATCGTATAAATAGCTTTCCGAGACCGAGTAGTCTCGGAAAGCAACACCTAGGTCAACACCGCCGCCTGCTAGCCAGACTTGGTAAAAAATAATCAAACCTACCCCTTGAGCCGCCAGGCACGTCTTGAGAAAGTTCAAAATCCCTCAAAATGGTAAGTCCACCTTTCCAAAGTGCTTCTAAACAGTTAGGCGTACTCAACATGTCATCCTGTCCAAATCCAGTCCCCTCCTATTAGCTTCGGTCAAAATGACCGTTTTATCCCTAGACACCCCAATACCGTACAAATTCCACCAAACACTGGAGAACTCTTCCAAGACCATCCTCGAACAGCCCAACACGTTTAACATGCCACACTAACCCATTTTGACCTTTTTTAACCAATCCCAGTCGAAATGATCATTTTACCCCTAGCGAACCGAACGCGCCCCGAAACTACACCGGCTTTGGGTATCAAACGGTGGGTCTCGTTATACACCCCTGTTTAACCCAAGGTGAACCTCATGACTCCAAACACTCCCGGCTCAATGAAAGCCCCCCCACCCCCCCCCCCCCCCCCCCCCCCCCCCCCCCCCCCCCCCCCCCCCCCCCCCCCCGGAGCGTCTCACAGACGCTCCATCGGGGTTGTCTTTTCCTCTGATTCCCTGGTTATAACGCACCATCGAAACGACTTGAGAAATACATAAACTAGGGAATTCCTGAAAGCTCGTCCATAGGTCTTTCCATCGATACGACTCGATCAGATGGATTGCTTCCCGAAGCCCCTAATTATATGGTTGATTTTTTCTCCAATTCCTTGATTATAATGCACCATCAAACAGCTTGAGAAATGCTTAAATTAGGGAATTCTTGAAAGTATTTTTAGAGTACTTTCCATCGGTACGGTTTGATCGGAGAGATTACTTCCCAACAGCTCCGATCATATGGCCCACAAACGGCTACTTTTGAACACCTGTGGAGGGTATCATAGACACTCCGTAAAAATGTGTTTTCATGCACACTTCTCCAGATGATATTTCACTCTTCCGAACACCTTTCCAGCTTCCCAAAAATTCAAAGTTCATGAGAAATACTAGGAGAACATCGTGAACGCAATTGATTTTTCTAAATCTTTTCTGGTTTGCACAATTATTGAGGCAAAGTTTAAACCAACATTCTCGACGTGGGAGCATATGCTACATGTGCCAAGATTTTAATCAGTTCGATCAAACTTTGCTTAGCCCTTAAGATTTAGCAAGTACAATGTGTGCCACGTGGCATTCTGCTAGTGGAACAGTACTGACGTATGTAACACATGCGTTAGGGCAAATTTTGCCTAGGTGCATGTACTACATGCATCAGTCCTCTCCAACTTTGCCCATAAATACAGGCCTCCCCCTTTGCATATTCTAAAATCGAAATTGATAGCGAAGATCAGCTAAAATTGCTTCAGAACCTCAAATTCTTATATACATCCCACACTTCAAGCATTTAGGCTAGATTCCATCTCCCTCTAACCCATACACTACATCTATATAGCCTTCAATGCCATAGAAAACCTCATTCTAGCTCCTTCAAGCCTCTTCAAGGCTATTCAAGCTCAAGTCAAGGCATACATGGAGGTTTGAAAGTGTTTGAGGGTAAAAGGTAGTATTCTCTTTACATTTTTGTAAACCTCACTCCCCTCTTCTCCCTTCTAACCTATTTAGGCTATTCTTTATTTTAATCTCTATCTTCTACCTCATTTTCTTGCATGCTTGAAATAAGGAAGCTCTTAGTTTATGCCTAGAGAAAAGTTTGTGAGAGCCACCCTGTAGGGAACTTCTCACAAACCTAGTTTAAGATGGTATGGCCTTGGAGCACCTTGTTATGTGGTAAAGCCTCTAGCCTTGTATAATTTCATGACCCCTTTGCATATAGTTATTTAATTCGTGTTTTGTATGCTTGGCTTTATTTTTATGTTTACGACCATTTTTCCAAAACTTTCACTATCTTTATTTTTATGGCATTCTCAAACTCCATATTCAAATGTTTTCCTAAAAATGGTTCTAGAATTGGTTCCTTGAAGCCTAGGTCAAACCCTCAATTTCTACACCTTAGAAAACCCTCTTCAAGTCCCTTGACTTTATTTTGCAACCCTACATTTCATTATTTTTCAAAGTTATACTAAAATGGCTTTCAAACCCTTTTCTTCTATATTAATTTCCAAGGAGTTTACTCTCTTGAACTTTGTGGTTGAAATGGTCCCTTGGAACCCTCTCTTGAGTGGTCTCCCCATTGTAAGCACCCCATTTTTGCCCGCTCGGCAATCTCCGGCCCGACCGGATACATTCTCCAACATCACAACACATGCAAGCTCAAGACGAGCCTTTCAATCTCCAATCCAGTCAACTGGTCGCTTCTCGGGTCCACAACGATCCGCTGGAGCCTTAAGCACCATTATTCCAGGTAGTTTTCCGGACCGGGCAGTCCCGGAAACCAGCGCCATCCAAGGAGCTTCCCAAGGTTGGGCGATCTCGGGGACCAACACCTCATCAAAGATTCCAGACGGTTCACTTCTGGCGCCTGCTAGCCCGCCAATATAGAATATCCGTCATTCGGTAGTTCTCCGGGACCAGGCGTTCTCGGAGACCAACACCACCCTTCCAAGTAGCTTTCTAGGACCAAGCGTTCTCAGGAACCAACACCACCCTATAGGTAGCTCTCTAAGACCAGGCGTTCTTAGAGACCAACACTGCACATGTAGTTTTCCGCGACCGGGCGGTCTCGGGAACCAAAACCTAGGTCAACACCGGCGCCTGCTAGCCCGACTCGGTGAAAAATGACCAAACTTGCCCCTTGGGCCTCCAGACACGTTTTGGAAAAGTTCAAAATCCCTCAAAATGATAAGTCCATCCTTCCATAATGTTCTCAAACCATCGGGCGTCCCTCGCACGCCATTTGGTCCAAATCCGGACCTATGCCGGCTCACTTTGGTCAAAATAACTATTTTGCCCCTGAACGACTTAGCACGACACAAACCCAGCTAAACAGCAAAAGACTCTCTCAAAACTATCCCTGAACTTCCCTACACACCTAACACAATATACCAGACCATTCTTGACCATTTCCAGCCGACTCCTGTCAAAATGACCGCTTTGTCCCTAGAAGCCCAAAATGCCCCTAAACAGCACCGGCCTTGGGATTTTGAGTGAGGGTTTCACCACGCACCCTTGTTTAACCCCAGGAACACCCTACGACACTAAACTCACACAACGCGATAAAAGTTCCCTGGAGCGTCTGGCAGACGCTCTGCTTAAATTGTCTTTTCCCCCGATTCTCTAGTTATAACACACCGTCAACTGACTTGAGAAATACGTAAATCAGGAAATTCTCAAACACCCGTCCGTAGATCTTTCTATCGATACGGTTCGATCGAATAGATCGCTTCCCGAAGCCCTCCATCGTACGATACGAAAACTATAACTTTCGACAACCCCTGGAGCGTTTCGCAGATGCTCCGCCAAGGTTGACTTTTTCTTCAATTCCCTAATCAAAACGCACCGTCAAACGACTTGAGAAATGCGTAAATTTGGGAATTCTAGAAAGTATTTCCAGAGTACTTTCCATCAGAACGGTCCAATCGAATAGATTGCTTCTCGAAGGCCTCGATCACACGAAACGAAAACAACCACTTTCAAATACACACGGAGCATATCACAGACGCTCCACAAAAGTGTCCTTTTTGGCATGCTTCCCGAGGCGATATGCCACGCTTCTGAACATAATTTAAACTCTTCGAAAACATGAAAGTTCATCGGATGCACTAGGAGAACATCCTAAGTGCGACTGATTCCCCTGGAACCTTCCCGGTTGGCCCAATTATTGAGGCAAAGTTTGGGCAATTCTTCCCGGTGATGGATCGTATGCTACATGCGGTCAAATTTTGTTTAGATCGACCGACTTTCGATCAACGGTTGAGATTTAACTAGTACATAGGGTGCCACAAGTTATTGTGGTAATGGAACGGTACCTGCGCATGTCCTACATGCGCACGGCCAAAGTTTGGCCATGCGCATGTAGCACATGCTCATGGTCTGTGCCAGATTGCCTATAAATAGAGGCCTCCCCCCTTGCATATTCAGGGTTCAAAATTGATACGAAACTTTGTTGAAATCACTCCAGAAACTTGAATCTCTACATATATTCCTCCCCTCCAACACTTAGGCTAGATTCCACCTCTCCTAAGCCTATACACTCCATATACAAAGCCTCATACACACTTATACACTCCACTCAAGCCTCTCAAGCCTTCTTAAAGTCATTCAAGCTCTAACCAAGACATCCATTGAAGACTACAAGAGTGTTGAAGGCAAAAGGTGGTATCTCTTTTACATTTGTGCTCTCCCCCTCTCTTCTCTTCTCCCTCCTAGCCTACTCAAGCTATTCTCTATTTTAATCCCTATCTTCAACCCCCCTTTCTTGCATGCTTAAGCCAAGAGGGCTCCTAGATCATGCCTAGAGGAAAGCAAGTGAGAGTTACTGTACAGGGGGACCTCTCACTAGCCTACTTTAAGATGGTATGGCCTAAGAGCCCCTTGTTTGTATGGTGAAGCCTAAAAACCTTGCATGTGAATCATGACCCCTTGCATGTTATTATTTTGATCATGTCTTGTATGCTTGGCTTCATTTTATGTTTATTGCCATATCCTACAATGCTTGCATTGTTCTTAATTTCATAACATTTTCAAGTTCTACATGTCTTCCAAAAATTGTTCCAAGAGTTGGCCCCTTGAAGTTTAGGATGAGACTTTAGGAATCATGCCTTAGAAAATCCCTCTCAACCCCCTAATTCATGTTTTTGCATCATTACATTTCAACTTGCACAAAGGTTGCTTTCAAAACCCTGTAATTTTCAAAGGTTTTCATTCTGTCAAATTTAGTGGTTAGAATGGCCCCATGGAACCCTCTCTTGAGTGGTCTCCCTTTATATTGGCCATAGAAATCCTAAATTTATAGAATGGCTCCCTTCTGTCTTTATGCTTGCCAAAGGATGATGTTCAAACTCTTTGAATTCTATGGTTTCTATTCTCTCAAGTTTAGGGGTTGGAATGGCCCCATGGAACCCTCTCATGAGTGGTCTCCCTTTTTATTGGCTATATGAACCCTCTCTTGATGGAATGGTTCCCTTAAAAAATGATTTTCAAAATTCTTCCATAAAGATGATTTCAAAAATGCATTCTCTCTATCTTTGCATCAAAAATGATTTTCCAAAAATTGTCGTCATCATGTTAAATTTTAATCCCTCCAATCTTGTCAAGATAAGGGTTATAATGGCCATGAGGAAATCTTCCTTGGAATGGTCTCCAATCACTAACCATATAAACCATACTCTTGGCTAGAGTCAAAATTTTCATGGAAATGATCTTCACAAAGATTGCCAATCAAAGTCCATTGCATATCATATTTTTGATTTCAAAACTCTTTCCAAGAATGCATTAAAACAACTTTCAAGACCATTCTCCAATCTAATCCTAGGTTAACTTGACCTTAGTTACCAAACCCTAAGTTAACTTGACCCTAGTTACCTAACCTTAGGTTAACTTGACCCTCGTTGCCTAACCCTAGGTTAACTTAACCTTAAGTTAACTTGACCCTAGGTTAACTTGACCCTAGTTACTTCACCCTAGGTTAACTTGACCCTAGGTTAACTTGACCCTAGTTACCTAACCCTAGGTTAACTTGACTCTAGTCACCTAACCCTAGGTTAACTTAACCCTAGTTAGTTAACCCTTAGTCTTTTTAACCTTAGGTTCCCCCTAACCCTAGGCTAACCCAACCAAGGTTAATACACTTCAAGGTTCCAACTCTTGAACCCTTTTTCAAATGATCATTCAAAATTTTCAATTACCCTCCTAACCTATTCTTCCAAAACCTCCTACCCCCATGATTTCAAAACTCCAACTCCATATACTCTTTTTATGTTCCTACACTCCATCTTCAAGACCTTTCCAAAGATGTTTCCAAAGAGTCACAAACCTAAGGTATTCCTAGCCCTCTTATGGTTAAGGATTCCAAGGACAAGTGATAAATCAAGAACAACCTCTTAGGTTGTCCATGTTAGGATTCCAAACACTCCATTTCAAAGACCACTTTCAAAAATTAATCCATCCAAACATTCTAAAGTCATGCCTCCAAGGTCTTCAAAACAAGACTCCAAAAATACTTTCAAGTTCTCTTGAGTCATGCCAAATCATTTTTCCAAAACTCCCTTAGAGTCAATCCAAAAGCATTTTCAAAACACTTCACTTCCAATTTTAAGTCAAAACTTCCAAGACCACAAGGTGTCTTCAACTTATCCAAAGACCTCAAAGTGTCTTAAACTTTTCCAAAGACTCCAAAGTGTCTTTACACCTTCCAAAGGCCCTAATGCGCCTATTTTCCATCGGGCTCTTGCCCAAACTACGAATGACCTGATTCTCGCCAAATGAGATACGTAGACAACCTAAAATGGTGCGGTCATAACTTTCATTTCAACCCCAATCCCTTCTTCAAACATCCCAATCAATTCAAAGTTTCTATTCCAAACTCTTTACAAACCTCCATTATTTTCAAACTTTTTTCAAAAACTTGCATCATGTATCATCCATCCGAAAAGTGATGACTAAACCCCATTTTTCTAAAGTGGATATAAAGTGGACCATGGTAACCTGTTATTCTAGTGAGTGAACAAAGGGTGATTAGACATGTAGGTACCAAAAGGGCGGGGTAAGGTGATGATCTTAGGATATCTTCCCTACACGTAACCAACCCCCGAACCTTAGATTTCTGTTTTCGAAAGACCAAAATGGAGTTATTTTCAAAAAGGGCTTAAACATTCCAAAAGGTTGTCAAACAACCTATTTTTCTAAAAATCTTCTCTTTGGGGAGTTTTCAAAAACCTTTTTCAAAAACTCTAAGTTTAATCTTCGGATCAATGCTTAGTTTTAGGTGCCCTAACTCACCTTTATCAAGTTAGGTGGCGACTCCTATTTTTCTAAAAAGCCCTTAGTCAAATTAATTTTCAAACCTAGTTGCACTTGTCTATCTAGGGAGGATGAGTTCTAATGACAGAGTTCCGTGCTTTAGGGTCTCCGAGCCGAAAGAACCTTGGACACCTCAAAAAATCGGTGTGCAACACCCATTATCTTGACTATATGAATCTAGTTCATTAGAGTTGACTCTATTCTCTTTAAAATGGTTTTCAAAGCAATTCACTTCAAAAAGGGTTTTCAAAATTGCACTCTCTTCAACTTGTATAAAAATGATTTACCTAAATCATTATTTTCACCTTGATTTTTAGAAGTTTTGCTCTCTTGAATATTGTGGTTGGAATAGTCCCATGGAGTCCTCTTTTGAATGATTTCTTTCAAATAAACCAAATGAACCCTTATTCTTTAGAGTGATCTTCAACTTGTTAAAAATGGTTTTTCAAAATTTCCTTTCCAAAGTCAATTGTCAAAAGATCATTCTCTTTAATTATCAAGTCTTCAAAACTATCTATCCAATGTTGATTTTCACAAGTTTCTCTCTCTTGAGTTTGTGGGTGAAATGGTTTAAAAGTAATCCTCTCTTGAGTGGTTTTTAAATATCAACCATAGGACCCTAACACTCATTTGAGTGGCTTTCATGAAATGATTTTCAAAACATACTTTCAAATTTTATGCATAAAACCACATTTTCAAAACCACTAGTTCCAAACCCTAGTTCAAAACCACCCTTCAACCATAGGTTAACTTGACCCTAGGTCAAGCAAATCCTAGATTAACCTAATGTTAGTTAGTTAACCCTAGGTTAATCTAACCTTGGTTAGTTAACCCTAGGTCAACCAAACGCTAAGTTGACCTAACCTATGTTAGTTAACCTTAGGTCACCTTAACCCTAGGTTAATCTAACCTTAGTTAGTTAACTCTAAGTCACCTTAACCCTAAGCTAACCTAACCTAACCTTAGTTAGCCAACCCTAGGTTAACCTAACCCGAGTTAGTTAACCTTAGGTCAACCCAACCTAGGTTAGTAAGCTTCAAGGCTCCAATTCAAGGACCCTTTTCAAATAATCTTTCACTCAAAAATTATTTTCATAATATACTTTCAAAAACATCCCACTCTCTTGAGATCTCAAAAAGCAACTCTAAAACCTTTTCAAATATCCCCACACTCTATCTTCAAAAATGTCTCTAAGAAGTTCTCTTAAATTTGTCTCAACTAAGATGTCTAGACACTTAACATTTTTCAAAAACTATTTTTAAAAATGTTTTCAAGAACTCACAACCCCAAAAGATCCTTAACTCTACAAGGTTAAGGATTCCAAGGGAACGTGATACATTAAGTACAACCCTCAAGGTTGTCCATGCTAGGGTACTAAAAACCCTAAGTGTTTTCAAAAGCTCTTTTTTAAAAATGATCTTCAAACATCACACACTTGAAGTAATCCTAACTCTTTCATGATTGGGATTATTCAAATGTAAGTAGGACATTCAAGAAGGGTTCTATAGCCCTGAAGTTTTGAAAATCAAAGAGAAGTCTCTAGCCACTTTTCGAAACATGTTTTCAAAACTCATAGCCCTGAAGGAGTTTAGTTCTTTAATGACTAACCTCTTAAAGGTGATGAAATATTAAACATACCTTTCATAAGGTATTCAAAAACTACTTTCAAAAGTTTTTTTAAGACAAGTTTATTAAAGCACTTCTAATCCAAACTCTACCTCCAAGATTTTCAAAACAAGACTTCAAAACATTTTCAATACTGTCGTGCCCTGATTTTTGGGATCGAGTCTTTTTGGCTCAGAGACAAAGCACGGAACTCTGTTATTAGAACTCATCCTCCGAGAAGGGTGACTTCGATTAGGTTTGAACTTGAAATTGGTTCGATTAAGGGCTTTTTAAAAAAACAGGAGTCGCCACCTAATTTGATTAAGGTGAGTTAGGTCACCTAAAGCTAAGTGTAATCCGAAGATCAAACTTAGGGTTTTTGAAAAAAGTTTTGAAAAACTCCCTCAAGAGAGGGTTTTTAAGAAAATAGATTTTTTGGCAATCTTTGGAAAGATTTAAGCCTTTTTAGAAAGTAACTCCATTTTGGTCATTCGAAAACAGAAATATTTGGTCTGGGGGTTGGTTACGTGTAGGAAAAATATCCTAAAATCATCACCCTACCCCGCCCTTTCGGTACCTACATATCTAATCACCCTTTTACTCACTCACTAGAATAACCGGTTACCATTGTCCACTTAATATCCACTTTAGAATTTTGAAAACGAGGTTTAGTCATTACTTTTCAGATGAATGATACATGATGCAAGTTTTAGGAGAAATTTGAAAACATGAGAGTGTTGAAGGAGTTTGGAATAGAAACTTTGAATTGATAGAAATTTTTAAAGAGGGGATTTGAGTTGAAATAGAAGTTATGACCGCACCATTTTAGGTTGCCTACGTACCTCATTTGGCAAGAATCAGGTTATTCGTAGTTCGGGTAAGAGCCCGATGGAAAATAGGTGCATTAGGGCCTTTGGAATGTTTTGAAGACACATTGCGGTCTTGAAAAAGTTTGAAGACACTTTGAGGTCTTTTGAAAAAGAGAACTTGAGACTTTTGATTTGGAATCGGATGTTGGAGCGTTTTGAAGTAGAACTTTGAGACTTTTGAAAAAGGGGTTTTGAAATGCTTTGAGATGTATTTGGAACAACTCAATGGAGTCTTGGGAGTGCTTTTGAAATAACTTAAGAGAGTTTTGAAAGGTTTTTGAAGTCTTGTTTTGAAAACCTTGGAGGAACGATTTTGGAGTGTTTTAGTAAATTGGTTTTTGAAAAGTTTTCGAAAGTGATTTTTGAAAACATGTAAGACCTTAGAACTCCAATATGGACAACTTTGGAAGTTGTTATTGATATATCACCTTCCTTTGGAATTCTTAAGCATAGAAGGGGTAGGGACACCTTAGGATTATGAGTTCTTAAAAACGTTTTTAAAGGTAGAGTGTAGGAGTATTTGAAAAGGTTATGGAATCGGTTTTTAAAATCTCAAAAGAGTAGGAGCTTTTTGGAAAAAATGATTCATGAAACTAGTTTTAAATCGAAGGATCATTTAAAAGGGGTTCATTAGTTGGAACCTTAAAGTATGCTAACCTAAGTTGGGTTGGCCTAAGGTTAGCGGTGACCTAAGGTTAACTGACTTGGGTTAGGTTAACCTAGAGTTAAGGTGACCTAGGGTTAACTAACTAGGGTTTGGTTAACCTAGGGTTAAGGTGACCTAGGGTTAATTAACTAGGGTTAGGTTAACTTAGGGTTGGACATTTAGGGTCAAGTTAACCTAGGGTTGGATAAATAGGGTCAAGTTAACCTAGGGTTTGATAACTAGGGTCATGTTAACCTAGGGTTTGACAACTAGGGTCAAGTTAACCTAGAGTTTGATAACTAGGGTCAAGTTAACCTAGGGTTGTATAACTAGGGTCATGTTAATCTAGGGTTTAATTGGAAGGTGGTTTTGGAAAGTAGTTTTATGCGTTTTTGAAAAGAGTTTTAGAAAACAAATCATGTTATGTAAGGGACTTGGGTAGAAAACCCTTTTGAAGATCATTTTCATGAAAATTTGACTTTAGCCAAAAATATAGTTTATATGGTTAGTGCTTGAAAACCATTCTAAAGAAGGTTTTCTTAGGACCATTATAACCATCATCTTGGATTTCAAGAGTCAACATAATGATAATAACTTTTGGAAAACTATTTTTAATGCAAAGATGGAGAGAATAAATCTTTGAAAACCATTTTTAAGAAAAGGGTTTTTAAAGCCATTTTTAAAGGAAATCATTCCAACAAGTTAGGGTTCCTATGGCCAATGTAAACGGAGACCACTCAAGAGAGGGTTTCATGGGGCTATCTCAACTACTAAACTTGAGCGAATGGAAACCTTAGAAATCAAAGAGTTTGAAAATGACTTGTGTGCAAAAATAAAAAGAGAAGGGAATCATTCTAACAATTTAGGGTTCCTATGGCCAATATACAAGGGAGACCACTCAAAAGAGGGTTTCATGGAGCCATTTCAACCACTAAACTTGAGAGAATGAAAACCTTGAAAATTAGAGAGTTTGAAAATAACTTTTATGCAAGTTGCAATGCAATAATGCAAAAGTGTGAGTTAGGGGTTAATGGGAGACTTTTTAAGGCATGATTTCTAAGGTCTCATCCTAAACTTCAAGGGACTAACTCTTAGAACCCTTTTGAAAGGAATATGGAGCTTGAAAGTGGCATGGAAATAAGAGTAATGCAAGCTTTGTAGAACATGGTTATAAACATGAAAATGAAGCTAAGCACACAAGGCATGCTCAAGAGAGTAAAATGCAAGAGGGTCATGAATACAAACAAGGCTTTAGGCTACAACACATAATCAAGGGGCTCCTAGGCCATATCATCTTAAAGTAGGCTAGTGAGAGATCCTCCTACACGGTGGCTCCCACTAGCTTTCCTCTAGGCATGAACCAAGAGCCATCTTGCTCCAAGCATGTAAGAAAGGGTAGAAGATGGAGATTAAAATAGAGAATTGTCTAAGTAGGCTAGGAGGGAGAAGAGAGGAGTGGGGGGAAGACAAAAATGTAAAAGGAATATCACCTTTTGCCTTCAATACACTTGCACTCTTTTATGGATGCTTGGATTTGAGCTAAGAGGCCTTTAAGTATGCTTGAGGGGCTGGAAGGTGGAGTTCTATGGTGTATAAGGCTATGTAGGTGAGGTGTATGGATTAGGGGGAGGTGGAATCTAGCCTAAGTGTTGGAGGAGTGACATGTGTATAGAATTCGAGGTTTTGGAGTAGTTTTAGCTAGGCTTCACATCAATTTTCAATTCTGGAATTTGCAAAGGGGGAGGCCAGTATTTATAGGCAACTTGGGAGAGGCCTGCCCATGTGCCACATGCACCTGGCCAAAATTTTCCCTGGCGCATGTAGCACATGAGCCAGTACTGTTCCATTGCCAGAATGCCATGTGGCACCCATTGTACTGGTTAAATCCTGACTATTGATCGAACTTTGGTTGATTTGATCAAAATCTGGGCACATGTAGCATACGCTCCATCACCAGGAGTGTTCATTTAAACTTTGCCTTAATAATTGAGCCAATCAGGAAGGTTGTAAAGGAATTGATTGCACCCAGGGTGCTCTCCTAGGGTTTCTCGTGAACTTTCGTGTTTTTAATAAGCTGGAATGGTGTTCGGAAGTGTGGGATATTGTCTCCAAAAATGTGCATAAAATTGCATTTCTACAGAGCATTTGTGATACGCTCCGCAGGGCTCCAAAAGTAGCTGTTTTTGTGCGGTGTGATTGAGGCTTTCGGAAAGCGATCTCTCCAACCGGACCGTATCGATGGAAAGTATCCTGGAAATACTTTTACGAATTCCCCAATTTACGTATTTCTTAAGTTGTTAGGTTGTGCGTTATATCAGGGAATTGGGGGAAAAGTCAATCTAGATGGAGCGTCTGTGAGACGCTCTAAGGGTTGCTGAAAGTGGCAGTGTTCGAGCCATGCGATGAAGAGCTTCAAGAAGTGATCTCTCCGATCGAGCTGTATCAATGGGAAGACCTGTGAACGAGCTTTCGGGAGTCCCCTGGTTTGCGCATTTCTCAAATTATTTGACGGTGCATTATAACCAGGGAATTGGAAAAAAAAGCAATTTTGGCAGAGCGTCTGCGAGACGCTATGGGGAACTTTTATGAAATCAGGAGTGTTTAACATCGTAAGGTCCTTCTTAGGTTAAACAGGGGTGTGTGATGAGACCCACCATTGAATATCCTAGGACCAGTGTTGTTTTGGGGCGTGTTCGGGTTGCTAGGGGCAAAATGGTTATTTTGATCGGATCTGGTTGGAAATGGTCAAGAATGAATTGGAGTGTTATGTTAAGTGTGTTGGGTCATTCAGAGATGATTACGGGAGAGTCTTTCACTGCTCGGTGGGATTTGTGCGGTGCTGGGGCATTTAGGGGCAAAACGGTCATGTTGACCAGAGTTAGCCAAAATGGGACTGAAATTGGACCGAATGGCATGCGGAGTACGCCTAATTGCTTAGCAGCACTTTGGAAGGGTGGACTTACCGTTTTGAGGGATTTTGAACTTTCTTAAAACATGTCTGGAGGCCTAAGGTGAAGGTTTGGTCATTTTTCACTAAGTCGGGCTAGTAGGCGTCGGTATTGACCTAGGTGTTGGTTCCCGAGACTGCCTAGTCTTGAAAAACTACCTATGCGGTGTTGGTCCCTGAGACCGCCTAGTCTTAGAGAGCTACATGTAGGGTGTTGTTGGTTTCTGAGAACGCTTGGTCTCAAGAAGCCTGTGAGGGTGGTGTTGGTCTCCGAGAACGCATGGTCTTGGGAAACTACCGAATAACGGACATTCTACATTGGTGGGCTAGCAGGCGCCAGAAGTGAACTGTTTAGAATTTGATAAGGTGTTGATCCCCGAGATCGCCTGATCTTGGGAAGCTACCTGGATGGCGTTGGTTTCTAAGACCGCCCGGCCCCAGAAAGCTATCTAGAATGATGTTTATATGGCTTTATTTGGGTTTTGTGGGCTCGGGAAGCGACTAGTTGACTGGATTAGAGTTTGAAAGACTCATCTTGGGCTTGCTTGTGTTGTGATGTTTGAAAACTAGATCCGGTTGGGCTAGAGATTGCCTAGCGGGCAAGAATGAGGTGCTTACAAATACTCTCTTGAGTTATTACAAAGTTTTTTCAAAGCTCCCTTGAGTTGTTTCAAAAATACTTCAAAACTCCCTTGAGTCAATTTAAAAAATATTCAAGATTGCCTTCAAATCCAATTTCAAAAATACTTTCAAAAATCTCGAGTTCTATTTCAAAGGCATTTTTCTAAACTCTTAAGTTTCCTTTTCCTAAAAATCACAAAGTGTCTTCCAACCTTTCCAAAGACCTCAAAGCGTTTCGAAACATTCCAAAGGCCCTAATGCACCTATTTTCACTCGCGCTCTTGTCCGAACTACGAATGACCTAATTCTAGCCAAACGAGATACAGAGACAACCTAAAATGGTGCAGTTATAACCTTTATTTCAACTCAAGTTTCCTTTTTAAAATTTCTATGCATTCAAGATTTCTATTTTGAATTCCTTCAAAATTTTCATGTTTTCAAACTTTTTCCAAAACTTACATCATGCATCATTCCTCCAAAAAGTGATGATCAAACCCCATTTTCAAAACTCTATAGTGGATATTAAGTGGATAATAGTAATTGGTTATTCTAGTGAGAGAACTAAGGGTGATTAGACTTGTAGGTACCGAAAGGGTAGGGTAGGGTGATGATTTTAGGATATCTTCCCTACACGTAACCAACCCTCGAACTACAGATTTCTATTTTTAAAAGACCAAAATAGAGTTATTTGCAAAAAAAGCTTAAAATTTTTCAAAGGTTGCCAAACAACCTATTTTCGTAAAAGCCATTTCTTGAGGAAGTTTTCCAAAATCTTTTTCTAAAACCCTAAGTGTAATCTCCAGATTATACCTAATTTTAGGTGACCTAACTCACCTTAATTAAGTTAGGTGGCGACTTCTATTTTTTAATACAAACCCTTAATCAAATCAATTTCAAGTTCAAACCTAGTCGCACTCATCATTCTAAGAGGATGAGTTCTAACGAGAGAGTACCATGCTTTTTCCCGACCAGTAAGGATTTAATTAAAAATCGGGGTACGACAAAATCAATGCATGGAGTTAACAAGAACCACCATGTCGAGGGATCTCTTATGAGCTTAATTGGGGATGGTATGGCCACTGAAGCTTCTTGCAACGTGTGGCCTTAAACCTTGTATAATTCATGACCCCCTTGCATTAGAATAGTTACAACGTTCATGTATTGCTTGTGATGGTCTTGGTTTCATGTTTAAAACCTTTTTCAAAACCTCATTAATTCCATTTTCAAGAGTTCCATAAAGTTCATGTTCAAACGATTTTTAAAAAGTACCTCTAAATTTCTTCAAATTGGAGTTTTTGAAAGTTTAAGCCAAGAACCCAAGTTTTCCAAGCTTTAAGATGCCTTCCAAAACCCCTAAATCTCTACTTTGCATCATTGCATTTTGTTCTCTTGAGTTTGCATAAAAATTATTTTCAAAAACACTCTCTCTAAAAGAGGTTTTCAATACCTTCAAAAGTCATTAAGACAACCCTCTTTAAGGGAGGTTTTCAAAATCTTTATTCTTTAACAAATTGGTTTGAAAAAACTATCTACTTTTATATTGATTTTCAAAATTTTGCTATCTTGAGTTTGAGGTTGGAATGGTCCCAATGAAACCTTGTCTTGAGTGGTTTCTCCCAAATCAATCATATAAACTTTTGCTCATGAGAGTGGTTTTAATACTCTAAAAGTGATTTTCTAAAACAACTCTCTTCAAAAGAAGTTTTCAAAATATTTACGCTCTTGAGTTTTCATCAAAAATAATTTTCAAAACAACCTACTCTTATTGATTTTCAAAGTTTTACTCTATTAAATTAGTGGTTGGAATGGTTTCAATGAAATCCTTTCTTGAGTTGTTTTTAAGTATCAACAATATGAACCCTACACTTGTTTGAGTTATTTTAATAAAGTTGTCTTCAAAACTAATAACTCTCTTGAGTTGATTTTCCAAAAGGTCTTACATCAAATGATATCTTTCTAAAAATTACTTCAAGTTTTTCACATGAAATGATGAAATTCTTCACATAAAATAATTTTTTTTTTTTAACATAAAATCATAGTTTTCCAAGCATTCTTTCAAACTTCATGTATAAAACCACATTTTAAAATTTTTTCGAAACCCCTAGGTCTAAACTCTAATTCAAAACCTTAGGTCCACTTAACCCTAGGTTCACTTAACTCTAGTTGTCCAACCTTAGGTTAACTTAACTCAAGTTAGCTAACCCTAATTGTCCAATTCTAAATTAATCTAACCTTAATTAGTTAATCCTAAGTTATCTTAATTCTATGTTAACCTAATTCTAATTAATTAATCTTAGGCCATCTTAATCCTAGTGACTTTAACCAACGTTAGTTGGCTTCAAGGCTTCAATTCCAACCCCTTTTCAAAACCCTCTTCAACTCAAAAGACCTTTCAATACTTGTTTTCAAGCATATTGTACTCTCTTACATTTTCAAAAGTCATGACTCTAAGTCTTGTCAAATGTTTCAAATATTCTATTCTTTTAACGGTGGCCAACCAGGAGGTATGAGGAGGGATTTGCTCAACTTTATTTTTTTTGATTGCTTAACTATGATTTTATATATTCGTCTCTTGTCCTCGGCATAAGTTAACAACGGACAACGACATTTCGTTTCAATACCCACGTAATTACAAATTCTTTAAGGCATTTTTATTTATTTTTTACTCCAGGCATTCCTAGGATACTATTTCGTCGTCCTCCTTTTAAGTTTTACATGCTTCAGCAATAAACAAATTAAGAAAAAGAAGAAAAAAAAAAGGCAAAATATTTGTAGTAACGTGACGCAAGGAGAGACATGGGTGCTCCAAAAAGCTGAATGCATTGCTGCGTCAGTTGTGAAGTGAAGTTCTTGAAACTGAACCCATAGGTCTTGGAGGAGCACTGTCTACGCCTGGATGGGTTGGGTCACTTCCATGCACGTACCCATCAATATCAACATTCTTGCTCCCTTCCTCTACTGCAGGCCAAAAAGAAGATCAAAAAATTGACTATGATTTTATAGTTCTATACAAGCAGAAAATCTATACGGGATTTTCATGCTAAACCATACGGCTAATTCGGGTCCTATTATTTTCAAATAAAACATTGATTAAAATGTCTAAAAGTTTCAAAATGGACATAGCCAGATCAGTCTATTTATTTTGTAAGAACCGCTACATATTTAAAAAGAATAAAGGTTTCCTCCAAACTGCTGTCTTGGGTACCTGGCAGCACACCAAGTTGGCACATCATAAATCTCGTATTAATCAACTTTTGATGGTCTTAGATTTTTGACACCATTTAAGTGACTACTCTATTTGCAAAAGACATTCAAATAAAAACATGTATAAAACATGTATACATAGCCATAAAAAAAATCTTACAGAGAACAGTCGGAATTCCTACACTCTAGGTTAGAGTAAATCCGTATCCATTTAAGAAAACAAAGTATATACTAAGCAATAACAAATATGTGGAAAATCAGAATGAGTGTATTTGTGCGCATGTGCCACTTCTGGTTGCATATGGTATCATAAAAAATTAAATAAAATAAAGATAAAGAGAGTGATGCTTACTGCTCTGAGAAATGGGAGCAGCCATTCCGAATGGAATCGATATAACTGAAAGTAAGAGGACAACAAACAATAGAAGAAGAGAGACCTTATGGTGATGAAACATCTTCCAACAAAAACAAAAAACAAAAATGATGAAAAATTAGTATGGTGGTCTGTTAGAGATCGGTTTGCTCCAATTATATAACCTTAAGGACGTTTAGCGTGAGTCTATATCTGGTTTGTGCTGGACACATCGACTCTTTCCTCCGAATGTGAATGCTCGGGTTTCATCAAAGGTTATACGGAAGGAATCATCTTTTGATAATGTTTGATATATGATGTCATGGTTTATACATGTAAAATTAGTTTGAATGCAATCTTTACGTTAGGTATAGAGAGAGCAAAATTCCAGTGAGAGCAATTAGTTCGAATGCAAATAGTTTCACCCTTTTACAAAAAGGGGAGAAGAAGCAAGAAAATGGGGGAGAACTAATGTGAATAATTCAGGATGCGAAGAAAGAAAACATAAAAAGGTTGACTACGAGTTCTATGCAGTTTGTTTATATCTAATGCAAGTTTATCAGCTCACTATTTTCATATGGTTTTATCATTAAAAAAAAGAAGAAAAGATTGTCAACCCCATTTTTTGATTTTAACAATAAGAAAACTATTTCTAAAGTCTAATGATGGTTTTAGTAAGTGTGCAGTTTTATTTGGAATAACAAAATTGACTGCTCTCTACAATAGATCTACACATTTTGAAGTATTGGGTAACAAAAAATAGAAGATCTCTTTGATTGGTGATGTTTTGAGTTTCGGATTTGAAATGAAGAAATTCTAAAATTGTTTCATAAGAGCAGACTCCTTAGAAGAGTACACTCCTTGATGAAAGAGTGGTGTAATGAACGGGTGAAAAAAGGGTGGGGGATATTTTTTTTCTGAAATTACATAGAACTTTGTGGGCCTTTCAATAATTACCCTAAATGCCTTTAAAGACAATACAAAATATATCTCTCTATATACTTCTCGGTAGACCCATCTTCTCTCTCTCTTCTTTTCATTTTTCTTCATTCTTTTTCCACCATTATCACATAGCTAGAGAAGCTTTTTGGCATTGCCACTTTTAAGGTTTTTTTTGTTTTATTCTTCAAGGCCTACGTAGTGGTGGTTTCGATTCGTGGTTTTACCTAAGTTAAATTCTTGCCCTAGATTCAATCTTTAAGAGGTAGAAGGTTTTCACTCGGAGTTATTACTATTTGGTTAATATGCTTGAGTTATTCATGAATTAATGATAGAAATCATGTTTCTACGACACTTGGGGTAAACCTAGTGCTCTACATAAACTTGAAATATTGTTATTTGTGATTTTTAGTTAAATTGATAAACTTGAAAATATGTTTGGCGTGTTGTAATATTTAATTTGATGATTCTCTAATTATTTGAGTTGTTTAATTAAAATTAGAAATTAGTACATGATGAAATTAGGAAGAACTTAGAAACTTTAAATGTGGTTTTTGATATATAATATTTGAAATATTTTTATGCTTAAGATGTGTTTAGAATTAATTTTAAAGCCATAGAAACATTTATATAGATAAAATAAGTAAGTTGACATATTTGGTTTTAAGATATAAATGAAATTTGAACATGCTTAAGACATTATTTTGTGCCTAAAATAAATCTAGAGCTAATATTATGACAATGTAATATTATTTGGATGAAAATGGTGATTTAAAGTAAGGAGTTTACTTACTTTGACATAGTTCATGTTGCTTGCGTATTGTTGGATGTCTAGTTTAAGCTTTAAAATAAATATAAGTTTGATTTTAGACATTAGGTGATTATAAGAAATTGTGTTATGGATTTGGTGACTTGGATATTATTAGTTTTACTTTTATATGGTATTTATCTTGGTTGAGACTTGGTTTAAAGTCTATCGGTAATTAGGCATGGTCGGGCATGGACTTAAGGCCTTAGCCCTAGGATTTGCATTAGACTAAAGGTCTGGTGCCTCATTTGGTGGGATACACACGTCCTTTGGGTACGGCCCATAAAAAGTAAAATTACTTAAAAACACGAGTCTTTTAGGTGATTTTCCATAAAAAAACGAAAGAGATTGTAGGTGGAATTGTATCCCCTCCTCGGTACGGCCGGTTGCATGCATGCACTTGCACTAGGTTGGACTTGGGTGAATCCAGATATTTTTATTTATTTATTTATGCATTTATCATTTCAGTTTTGGTCTTAAAGAGTCAACGTGATTTTGTTACTATTGGTGACTAGATTGTTTATGAATTGATGTTATAAGTGTGTGATATTCATTTAGTTGATTTATGTGTGTGCTTGTATTATATCATTTGACATCGGGTTAGGTATACCTTGATTACTTTATTGTTTGATTATGTTACTCCTGTAGATGTAAAAAATACTAGATCTATGATTTGAATATTGTTTAGCATTGATTGGTTATTCGATTTATTTATGTGCTTGGTTCATGGCATTGGGAATCGAATTGATACTTAGGTTAATTTTGTAGCATAACCTCCTACTGGACCGTGGTTTGTTCACCCGACATAGTTGTAGGTGGATTCCCGAGCAAGTAAGAATGGTGGCTCGAAGAATTGAGCAATTAAGCTTTATATCTTATTTTAACCCCCACTTTGTTATATCTTTGGGGTTAATTCTTTACTTTAAATGGGACTGTATGATATTTATTTTATTTCTTTCTATTAGAAAATTAATTTATATTTTGGGTGGATGACCACCACACTTGAAAATGCTTGGAGGATGTTTTAAATTAGTTGTTGATTAGTGTTAGAAAAAATATTTTATTGGGATTTTGAATAGCTTTAAAAATGGTTTTAGTCCAGTTTACAAGTGGACCCATGTAGTTTTGTTTAAGAAAATTTTAAAATAAAAACTATCTTTAAAATGAATTTCAAAACCTATTTTGACTAAAATCTAACGTGGATCCCTAATTTTGATTTTGACTTTTCAACGCTATAGCTTTTATTCCTTAAATCTCGGCTTTCATAAAATTGGGGTGTGACCACTTGATATCAAAGCACTGAGTTCGAATAACCGTGACCGTGGGGAGAGACTTTGCCTCGAATTTGGGTTTGCATACTCGTGTTGGTTGCATAGATATGTTCTTTGTTGCACTGAATGTTTAGTTTACATGCCGTATAAACTGGAGCATGGGTTTGATTTAAATGATTGTTTATGACCTATTTAGATGATTTTCATACGTGGTTGATTATAGTATATGTGATATATTTTGATAACGTGACAGCATGATGGAATGTTTTGATAGGTTGCTTAGCATGGTATACCTATCATGTGGTACATGTTGGGAATATAATGTCACAAGTAGTCTAGCATAAGATAACTGCTCAGGTTAAGGGATATATGAGACTGTGCTTGCTAATATGTGAACACATGGTTTGGATATATATTTTGTTAAAGCATGTTAGTTTTATAGACCCTTGATGAGTATACCAGCATTATCTGTTTTCAAACATTTATTTTGTGCGTCTTATTGGAAAGATGCCTATTTCTCGGTGATACGAGGAACATTTTTGGTATTTGGGTATTTAGCTCTGGGTATTGCTAGATTCAAGAGCATCATATTCATCATTTGTTGCTTCGTTTATGCGGGTATTAGGGTTAGAGGTGGACCAATTAGAGTCAGGCTTGTGGGTAGACACCCCGGTTGGGGGGTGTAGTATATTTGGCCTGGGTTTGCAGGAACTATGCTTTGAGTATTGATGATCACCAGTTTTTTCATGACTTTGTCTTATTAGACATGTCAAGTTTTGACGTGATTTTGTGCATAGAGTGGTAGTCTATGATCAGGGTTGTTTTAGACAAAGTCGAGTTTCAACCATAGACTGTCGATCTGTACTCCTGGGGGAAAGTGTTTTTGGTTCATTGGAGGAGTGTAGTAATCCCTTAGTGGTTTCCTTGTTTAGTTTGTTTGCCAGGGATAATCCTAGCTTTTTCTTGGCCAGCCTGTTAGCTGAGGATGGGTTGCAGATCGTAGGGAATTTCCTTTTAGTGTTTGTGAGTATCTGAATGTTTTCCTGAATGAGTTGTACGGTTTGCCACCAATTCAAGGGTAGAGTTTGTGTTGGATCTTGTGTCTGGAGCAACAACTATCTTAATGGCACCATATCATTTCACACCAGTTGAGTTGTGGGAATTGAAGGTTTAGTTATAGGAGCTACTCGACCGAGTGTTTCGCCATGGGAGCACAGGCATTGTTTTCTCAAAAGAATGATGGTTTCTTATAGTTGTGCATCAATTACAGGAAGTTGAATTGGGTCACGATAAAAAACAAGTATCCTATGCCAAGGATAGATGACTTGTTTGATCAGTTGGAGGGTTCAAAGTGTTTCCCAAACATTGACTTGAGATTGGGTTATTACCAGTTGCGGGTTAGGGAGGAGGACATCTCCAAGACAACTTTTTGCACATAGTAAAGACGTTATTGGTTCGTAGTGATGCCATTTGGGTTGACGAATGCACCAGTAGCTTTCATGGCTTTGATGAATCAGATTTTTTGCGAGTACTTGATCGATTCGTGGTTATCTTTATGGATAATATTTTGGTGTATTTACCTTCAGATGAGGAGCACGAGGGGTACTTGCATATTGTTTTGCAGACGCTATTGGAGCACAAATTGTTTGCTAAATATGAGAACTTCGAGTTTTGACTAAAAGAGGTGAAATTCCTTGGCCAAGTGGAATCAGATGTGGGAGTGTTAGTGGATCCTTCTAAGATTGACTCACTTATCGTGCGGTAGAGGCTGCAGAATGTGTTCACAATCCAGATCTTCTTGGGTTTGGCAAGATACTATAGGTACTTTGTGTAAGACTTTTCACGATTGGCAGCACCAATGACGAGATTGACTTGAAAAGGAGTTAGATTTATCTGGGATGACGAGTGTGATTACTCATTTCAGGAGCTGAAGCTGAAGTTAACTATGGCACAAGTGTTAGTGTTTCTTGATCTATGGATTGAATACTTGGTTTATTACGATGCATCGCAGGAGGGTCTTGGTTACGTGTTGATGCAGTTGGGTTTTGTAGTGGTATAAGGTTCACAGTAGTTGAAGACACATGAGAAGAACTATCCTACTTATGACTTGGAACTTATGGCATTTATTTTAGTCTTGAAAAGCTGGCGACACTATCTCTACAGTGAGAAATTTGAGACGTTTTCTGATTACAAGAGTTTGAAGCACATATTCACACAAAGACTTGAATCTTTGTCAGACGCGATGGATTAAGTATATGGAGGATTACGATTTTGACTTACATTATCATCCCAGGAAGGCAAACATTGTGGTAGATGCATTGAGTAGGAGAACTTAGAGTAGTTTAGTTAGTTTAGCGGTTTAAGGATAGAAGATAATTGATGATATTATTGAGTATAACCTTTATTTTGCTAAGAAGACATTACCGGTTACATTATTCAGCGTGGTGACATAGTTAGTACTTCTTAGTCGGGCTATTGAGGTTTAGTATTCAGATGAGGAGGCAGATTCTATTTGGGCTTGTGTTTACAATGACAAGGGACTTGAGGATTGGGTAGTAGGCATGCACTATGACTTATGGTTTTGGGGAAGATTGTATGTACCGATGGCTTGCCGAGACGAGGTTCATCGAGAATTTAATCATTTGCGACTTACAGTTCACTCGGAAGGCACAAAGATGTATAAGGATTTATGACACCAATTTTGGTGGAGTGGCATGAAGGGAAATGTAGTATAGTTTATGTCATGATGTTTGATTTGCCAACAAGTTAAGGCCGAATACCAAAGACCAGCAGGGGAGTTGCAACTTTTACTAGTAACAGAGTGGAAATGGGAACATTTCACAATGGACTTTGTTATGAGGCTTCTCAGATCACATTGAGGGCACACTGCTATTTGGGTTGTAGTTGACAAGTTGATGAAATTAGCATACTTTTTGAGGATGCGGACGACAGATTTTGTGACCATACTCAGCAAGTTGTATATTTAGGTTGTATATTCGGAAAATTGTGAGATTTCATGGTGTTTCAGTTTCTATTGTTTCGAATTGGGATCCAAAGTTCACGTCACGGTTTTGGCAAAGTATTCAGCAAAACTTGAGAACTCAGCTGACAACATTTCACCCTTACACAGACGGGCAGTCAGAGTAGACAATTTAGATCTTGGAGGACATGCTATGAGAGCATGTACTTGACTTTCAAGACGGTTAAAAGGATCGTCTATTTTTGGCAGAGTGTACTTAAAATAATAGTCGTCGATCGAGTATTAGATGACACCTTTTAAGGCTTTGTATGGTTGACCATGTAAGTTACCAGTATGTTGGACTGAGTTGGGTGATGTAGTAGGCATGTGACTAGATTTGATTTAGGAGACGATTCAGCCAGTTAAAAAGTCAAAAAAAGGGTGGGGGATTTGTTTTCAAATTACATAGAACTTTGTGGGCCTTTTAGTAATTACCCTAAAATGGCTTTAAAGACAAAACAAAATATCTCTTTTTCTCTCTCTATATACCTCTCGGTAGGCCCATTTTCTCTCTATCTTCCTTTCATTTTTCTTCCTTCTTTTCTCACCATTATCACATAACTAGAGTAGTTTTTTGGTATTGCTACTTTAAGATATTTTGTTCTATTCTTCAAGGCCTACACGGTGGTGGTTTCCACGAGTTTCGGTTTGTGGTTTTAGCAAAATCAAATTCTTGCCCTAGATTCAATCTTCAAAAAGTACAGGGCTTTCACTTGGGGTTTTTGCTATTTTTTTTAATATGCTTGAATTATTCTTGAATTCATGATATAAATAATGTTGTAGGACACTTGAGGTAGACCAAGGGTTTTACATAAACTTGAAATACTGTTATTTGTGATTTTTAGTTGATTTGATAAAAATGAAAATATGTTTGGCTTGGTGTGATGTTTAATTTAATGATTCTTTAATTATTTGAGTTGTTTAGTTAAAATTAGAAATTATTACATAATGAAAATTGAAAAATATTTAGAAACTTTAAATGTGATATTTGATATATAATATTTGAAATATTTTGATGCCTAGAATGTGTTTAGAATTAATGCTAAACCCATAAAAAAAAATTATATGAATTACTTAGATAAAATAAGTACGTTGATATATTGAGTTTATGATATAAATGAAATTAGAACATGCTTGGGACATTACATTGTGTCTAAAATGAATCTAGAGCTAATTTTATGACAATATGATAATATTTGGATGAATTTGGTGATTTAAAGTAAGGAGTTTACTTATTTTGACGTAGTTCATGTTGCTTGCATGTTGTTGGATGTCTAGTTTAGGCTTTGAAATAAACATAAGTTCAATTTTAAACCTTGGGTGATTATAAAAAATTATGTTATGGATTTGGTGACTTGGATATTATTGGTTTTACCTTTATATAGTATTTATCTTGATTGAGACTTGATATAAAGTCTATTGGTAGTTGGACAGGGTCGGGCATAAGCTTGAGGCTTTGGCCCTAAGAATTGCATTCGAATAAAGGCCTGGTGCCTCATTTGGCAGGATACACGCATCCTTTGGGTGCGGCCCATAAAAAGTGAAATTACTTAAAAACACATGGCCTTTGAGTGATATCCCATAAAAAGTGAAAGATGTTGCAGGTGGAATTGTATCCACTACTCAATACAATCGGTTGCATGCATGCACTTGCATTGGATTAGACTTGGGTAGGTACGGATATTTTTATTTATTTATGTATGCATTTATCATTTTAATTTTAGTCTTATAAAGTCAATGTGATTTTGTTACTATTAGTGACTGGATTGTTTGTGGATTGATGTTTTAAGTGTATGATCTTCATTTAGTTGATTCATGTGTGTGCTTGTATCATATCATTGAGTATCGGGTTAGGTCTACCTTGATTATTTTATTGTTCGATTGTGTTATTCATGTAGATGTAGAAAATACTAGATTTGTGATTTGAATATTGTTTAGCATTGATTTGTTATTCGATTTATTTATGTGCTTGGTTCATGGCATTGGGAATTAGGTTGATACTTAGGTTTAAGATAACATTTTCTATACTCTCGCTTGTTCTTTACTATACACATGCACATATCACTTCATGTTTATTAACTTTGTAACATAACCTTCTATTAGGCCGTGGTTGCTCACCCACCATAGTTGCAGGTGGATTCTCGAGCAAATAAAATTGGTGGCTCGAAGAATTGAGCAGTTAAAATTTATATCTTAGTTTAACCCCCGCTCTGCTATATTTTTTAGGTTAATTCTTTACTTAAAATGGGACTGTATGATATTTATTTTATATCTTTCTGTTGAAAACTTAATTTATATTTTGGGTGGATGACCACCACCCTTAAAAATACTTGAAGGATATTTTAAAGTAATTGTTAATTGATTGATTAGTGTTAGAAAGAATATTTTATTAGGATCTTGAAGAGGTTTAAAAATTGTTTTAGTTCAGTTTATAAATGAACCTACACAGCTTTGTTTTAGAAATTTTCAAAATAAAAACTATCTTTAAAATAAATTTTAAAACCTATTTCGACTAAAATTTGACGTGGAACCCTAATTTTGATTTTGACTTTTCAACGCTATAGATTTTATTCCTTAAATTTTGAGTTTTATAAAATTGGTGCATGACAAGTAGATTCCTTGAAGCAGCTGATATGGATTAGAAGCAGACCAATCGACTCTTGGAAGAAAAGAGTCGACTCTTAAAAGTAGAATACTCATTTTAAATTGCTGGAGAAAAAACTGTTGACTCCTTCGACAAAAGAGTAGACTCCTTTGGAGCAACAAAGTAAGAGAAAGTGTTGTTGACAAAATTGTAGACTCCTTGAACAAATGTGTCAAACTCCTGTAATTGTAATAGTCAAATTTTAGAAAAATGTTATGTAGCGCAATAGATACATAAAATGCTCTCTACCTACCAACAACAGATATTGATTCAAACCTTGAAATATAAAATCACCACAACATTTACACATAAGAGATCAACATGAAAAAAACATAAACAACATCAGATATAAGTATCTTTTGCTAAACAACCTCTATTCGTTCTTTCTGTCAGTACCTAACGGGTTTATTAAGTTATAAATTGTACATTTAGTCTCTGTGAAAGTTGTGTGTTATACTATCTTAAATTTTCCACAATTAGGAAAGCTCGTACACTAGAGTTTTACTATGTTAAAAATACTTATGAATTATGAGCATTCTAAAAAGGAAAAAAAATCACTTATAAGTTTAGAGTGTTCATAGAAAAAACACTTCGATTCAAAGTTTGAGAAGGACTCTTATAACAATTAAGTTAGACACTTAAAAAATATTCCGACCATGAAGAAACACTTATATCATTATCTGAGTTTAAGGGAGAACCCAAAATATGAAGGAATACTCTATCATCTTATTGCTTACTCTGTTTACTCCATTATTCACCTCTCAACACCACCTCCATTGTTTTATCTCACTATGAGCCATCTAATGAGTTCATACCCAAGTCAAAGACAGAAGACAGCCTCCGCACCTTTGAGAAGTCGGCCACCGAAGTCATTTGCCAAACACCGTTTGTCAAGGTTGGTGGTTGCCAAATCTTGACAATCGGTATTCCTCCCTTCCCTATAAATAGAGGGTTGAGGTGAAGAAGAAGAGCAAATAAATGAAAGTTTTAGAGAGTTTTGTGAGAGTTGTAGTAGAGAGAGAAAGCTGTGAGCCTCCTCCCCTTGCTTTGTAAAATTTACTCTCTATGAATAGTGAAGTTTTCTTCTCTAATTCATTGTTTTGTAAATTTTTATTTGATTTCTGGCACTACAAGTGGTATCAAAGCCTCGTTAGAGTCACTGGAGCAAAAACAGAGCAATTTTTGCTGACTACCCATAAGTCAAAATGCTCCAAATGGTGTTTTGATCATACCAGTGTGTTCATCTCGACGATATGAGTCCAACATCACAAATCGCGTCGAAAATAGAGCCAAAATGAGCCCGTACGAGCCAGTTAATTTTTTTTCGGTGAGTTTTTTTCGGCGAGTCAACGCTAGCGACATCACTGGCATCTTAGAAGAAAAGCTGACATCATCATTGACATCATCATTGCATCATCAGTGACATCAGCATCCAGTCAACTGCCACGTCATTGCCCAATTAGCAGCTGCCACATCATCAAAACTTTTTAAAAATTATAGTTTGACCCTAGAATTTTTTAAAAATTACAATTTGGCCATAAAACTTTCTAGAAATTAAAGTTTGGCCCCAGATTCTTCTAGAAATTAAGCCCTTCTTGAGGTTTTTCGTCGTTCTGGACGCAACTGTGCAATCTGTTTTGACAAATTGTACTTCTATACTATACAAGCCAATTGAAGAGTAAATTGATGGACAACTCAATAGCAGAAGCTATGATCATACTAACGGCCACAAATTATTTGATGTGGAGGCCTAGAATGGAGGATATCTTTAATCTGAAAGATTTTTCAAAGCCTCTAGATCATAAAAGCATTAAACTAGAGATGACAAAGGATGATGAATGGCTCAAGATGAACAAGAAGACCATTGCCCAAATTCGGCAGTGGATTGATCATAGTGTGTTGCATCATGTAGCACAAGAAATGAATGCATATGCTCTTTCGAAGAAATTAGAGAGCATGTACCAGTCAAAGAATCCGCGAAATAAAACCCTCTTGAAGAGACGAGTTATAAACCTCAAGCTAAAGATTGGTATTTCCATAGTCGAGCACACAAGTGAATTCCAAAACCTAGTGAACCAACTTGCTGCAGCAGATTGGGTTATGAGTGATAAAGAATAGGATGCTCTATTACTCAGCTCCTTATCAGATAATTGGGAAACACTAATAGTTATATTGAGTAACTTCGCCCCAAATGGGACGGTATCCATAGAAATGGTGAAAGTGGCACTCTTTAGTGAAGAGTCTAGAAGAAAAGAGACTGGCCTAGATTAGTCACATGTCCTTGTGACAGAGAACTGAGGAAGATTCCAAGGCAGAGGACAAAGCCGAGGTAGAGGAAGAGGCAGAAGCAGAAGCAGAGGAAGGTCACAGGATCCTAGCAAATCTAGTGATGGACATAGCAAGTTTACTTACTATCATTGTGGCATTGAATGTTACATGAAGAAGGATTGCCGAAAATTGAAACGCAGCAAGGTTAAGGCAGTCACTAGCAAAACAAGGAAGATGGTGACACCCTAGTCACCATTAAGGGAGATGTTGTAGCACTATCTGTGAAAGAAGAGACGTGCCTCCACGTTGCCAGCCAGGATTCTGAATGGGTGATAGACATGGTAGCCTCCTAGCACGTCACTCCCCATAGCGAGTTCTTCACGATGTACTAAGCTGGAGACTTTAGAACTGTGCAAATAGGGAACACCAGTTCATCAAAGATTGTGGGAATTAGTGATGTTTGGATCCAAACGAACATTGGCTACATGATGGTGTTGAAGGACATCCGACATGTGCCCGACCTATGGCTCAATCTTATTTCCAGGATAGCCCTCGATCAACAGGGCTATGACAACCAGTTTAGCAATGGCACCTAGAAGCTAACAAAAGGTGTTATGCTTGTTGCTCAAGGACACATCTGTGGCATGCTAGACAGAACCCATGTGAAGGTTTATTCAGATAGCCTCAATGTAGTTGAAAATGAGGAGTCACCAAATCTGTGGCATAAGGACTCAGCCATATGGGAGAGAAAAGGTTGTTCACACTGGTGAAAAAGGATCTCATTCCAGCAAATAAGGAAATTACACTGAAACCCTGCGAGCATTGCCTGTTTGGTAAGTAATATCGAGTCTTGTTCAGTTCCTCTACATAGAGAAGATCAAAGTTATTGAGCCTAGTACACTCTGATGTATGCGGTCCTATAGAAGAAGAGTCATTGGGCGGTAACATGTATTTTATTACCTTCATAGATGATGCTTCACGAAAGGTGTGGGTGTCTTTTCTGAAGACCAAGGATCAGGTACTCGAGTACTTCAAGATCTTCCATGCCATGGTAGAAAGAGAGACTCAAAGAAATTGAAGTGCCACCAGATAGATAATGGAGACGAGTACACATCCAAGGAGTTCAAGGCATACTATTCAGAACGCGGTATCTGCCACCAAAAGATGGTCCCACATACCCCACAACAAAATAGAGTAGCCGAAAAGATGAACCGGTGTATGCTCAGTACGGCTAATCTGCCAAAGCCATTCTGAGGTGAAGTTGTTCGTACTACCTGCTACCTAATCAATTGATCACCATCAGTGTCGTTGAAGTTCGAAATTCCTGGATGGTGTGGTTTGGAAAGAAGGGTATTTCCTACTCTCATCTGAGAGTGTTTGGTTGCAAGGCATTTGTACATGTGTCCAAAGAACAAAAGTAGAAGCTGGACTTGAAGTCCATTCTATGCATTTTCATTAGTTATGGAGATGAAGAATATAGATACAGATTGTGGTATCCAGCAACGAAGAATGTCATCAGAAGTAGGGATGTGGTGTTCCAAGAGGACCAACTCTATAAGAATTTTGCAAAGAAGTCCAATTTTAGTGCTCTAGGAGATATACCTGCTCTTGCTACCATACAGTTTGCCTTAGATACTGATAGAAGATGAAAAGAAAGAGGGTTTTGAGCATGGAGAGCAGCAACCCCTTCCACCAAAAGAAGAACTCCCACAACCAGTTGGTGAGATACCTCCCCAGATTTAAGAGCCTCAACTAAAGAGATCAGAGAGAGGCTGACCACTGATTCTATCAAGTAAATATCTAGAATTAGACTACATCTTGTTGACAGATGAGGGGAAGCCAGAGAATTTTCAGGAAGTATAGACTCATACGGATAAGAGCAAGTGGATGCAAGCCATGCAAGAAAAGATGAGTTCCTTGCAAAAGAATTAGACCTATGATCTAGTAAGGCTTCCCAAAGGAAGAAAGGCCCTAAGCAACAAGTGTGTGTTCAAGCTAAAGAAAGATGGCAGTAGAAAGCTAGTGAAACACAAAGCTTAATTGATCATCAAAGGTTTGCAGCAGATGAAAGGAGTTGACTTTGACGAGATATTCTCACTAGTGGTAAAGATGACCTCAATTCTAGTTATACTCGGATTGGTAGCCTTTTGGACTTGGAGTTTGAACAGATTGATGTCAAAACAACTTTTATGCATAGAAATCTAAAGGAAGAGATCTACATGGAGCTGTTAGAACGTTTTGAAGCTCCCAGGAAAGAACACTTAGTCAACAAGTTGAATAAGAGTCTTTACGGCCTAAAGCAAGTGCCAACACAGTGGTACAAGAAGTTTGACTCATTCATGGTGGGTCATGGGTACAAGAGTGTTGAGTCAAGGTTGATCCTTGTTGACTCAAGGTTAATTCCCATCTTGATTTTGATGATAACTAAACCTTGTGTTATGTTACTAATGAATCTACTTAGTGTGCAGATTAACAAAGTTCATAGCTTAGACTTAAAATTGAATCTTAAGTCTAATACATGTCAAGAAGAATGCACAACCGAGCAGACAATGGCCGAGCATGACCATGCCAAGCATTGCTGAGCAGAGGGCACAACCGAGCAGACAATGGCCGAGCATGACCATGCCAGGCACTGCCGAGTAGAGGGCACGACTGAGCAGACAATGGCCGACCACGACTAAGCAGACCATGGCTGACCGTGACCATAACCGAGCAGACAATGGCCGACCATGACCATGGCCAACCACGACTGAGCAGACCATGGCCGATCGTGACCATACACCGAGTATACCATAGTTGAGCAAGACCTGCTGAGCACGACCTACTGAGCACGACCATGCCGAGCATGATCGAGTTGGCCATACCCCGAGCAGACCTTGTGGGACGGTGCCGATCATTCCCGCTCACCTGCCACGCTAGTGGGGGCACTAACAACCCAATCATGAGAGCGTGCTCGGTCGTCTCATTTACACAAAAGCAAAAAGGTCTGGAGACAAATTGAACAAAGAGGGGACTCATGAAAATGAGGTGTCGGCTCTTGCACATAGAAGCAAAAAGGTCTGGAGACAAATTGAACAATGAGGGGACTCATGGAAATGATGTGTTGCCTCTTGAACACAGAAGCAAAATGCTTGGAGACCAAGTAGGCAATGAGTGGACACATTATAATGAAGAGTCACCTGATATTCCTGAACATTCTTCCTGTTTTATTCTTGAGTGAGCTTTGAATGTAAAATCTACTCTTAGTAGAGAGTGAGTTGTATAATTCTATACACTTGTAATTGAGAGTTTAGAGAGTTCGCTTGTGAAAGCAAAACTCTCGTAAAGTTTGAGTGGAGCTTGGACAAAACCACTTGGGAATTGAAGAGCTCGGTAAGGAGTTCTTTGTAGAGTGAGCTGAGCACTTTGTCAATCAGCAGCCTATCTTGTAATAGGTGATTACATAGTGGAAGAAGACTTCAAGGAGGTCTTGGGGTGAGGATGTAGACCACGGTTTGTGGTTGAACCTCGGTAAATCTGTCTCTCTTCTATTGCTCTGTTTTCTTTACTTTTATTGATAACATTGCTTTGCACATAGATTAACCACTGCTATATTATTTAAATTAATTTTAATTAATCTTAACTTGTATTAATATTCGAAAAACCCAATTCACCCCCCCTCTTTGGGTTGCCTATTGGACCAACAATTGGTATCAGAGCTGGTATTCCTGTTTTTAAAGCTTAACATCCTAGGAATAGATCCATGGCAACCTCTTTCGGAAACTCTCTTGGTGAGGGTCAATCCACAAATAGACCACCTATGTTAAATGGCATCAATTACAATTATTGGAAAAATATAATGAGAATCTATATCCAATCGGTAGATTATGAACTTTGGAGACTTATTGTAAATGGTCCTAAAACTCCTACTTCCAGAATAGAACAAATGGTTGTCCCTAAACCAGAATCTGAATGGGATGAAGATGATTTGAAAATGCTACAATCTAATGCTAAAGCTATGAATATCCAATATTGTGCACTTAATCCCAATGAATTCAATCGTATTTCCACTTGTGAATCTGTTAAGGAAATATGGGATAGACTAGAAGTCACACATGAAGGTACCAATCAAGTTAAAGAATCTAAGATCAACATATTAGTACATAACTATGAATTGTTCAAAATGAAACTTGAAGAATCCATCACCGAAATGTTCACTAGGTTAACTGATATTATTAATGGTTTAAAATCTCTTAGAAAAGTGTATCTTAACAGTGAACAGGTAAGAAAGATTCTAAGGTCTTTGCCGAAGGCTTGGGAGGCTAAGGTCACAGTAATTCAAGAAGCAAAGGACCTTAATACTCTACCACTGGAAGAACTCTTGGGCTTTCTAATGACACATGAGCTCACACAAAAGCAACATGCCCAAGAAGATGAAGAAAAGAAGAAAAGAGTGGTTGCATTCCAATCAACCTGTTAAGATGATGAATCAGCAAGTGAAGAGAATGAAGATGAAATTACTCTCATCACTCAGAAGTTTAGGAGATTCATAAAGAAGAAATGGAGAGGTGGAAAGAAGCATGAAGCCAAAGGAGAACCTAGCAAGGACTCCAGCATAACATGCTACGAATGTAAAAAGCCTGGTCACATGAAGGTAGATTGTCCTCTGCTCAAAAAGATAGGAAAGAAATATCAAGGAAAGAAGGTCATGGCAGCCATGACATGGAATGATGATGAAGAATCTAGCTCCGAAGAAGAAACAAAACCACAAGAAGTGGCTAACTTATGTCTCATGGCTCATGAAGATGATAATGAGGTATCTGACTCTTCCTAATTTACTTTTAATGAATTACAAGATACTTTTGATGACTTAATTTGTGAATTCAGAAAATTAGGAATTAAAAATGGACTTCTTAAGAAGATGATTTCTACTCTTTCTGTTGAAAATGAAAATTTGCAAAAGGAAAATGAGGCTTTGAAAAATGAAATTTGTGTCCTAAAGGATAAGGCTAAGAAAGATTCTTTCAAAAGGACCTTCCAAAAGACAATCACATTTTGCTTGAAAAGGTTAAAAGCTTAGAAACAAGCCTTCATAGATGTGTAAATGGAAAAGAAAAACTGGATGTAATTTTAGGAAAACAAAATTGTTCACTTGACAAAGTTGGCCTTGGTATTGATCCATTTAAAAGGAAGAAATTTTCAAAAGGCAGATTTGGAACTTCAACTGGAAAAACACAGATTTCATGTTTTTACTTTCCTAAAAAGGGGCACATTGCTAGTAGATGCTTTGCCTTACAGAAATCAAATGTTCCTAGCAATGCATGGGTCTCTAGAAAACCAATGAGGATTAACCCCCAAGGACCCAAGATGATTTGGGTACCTAAGGTCAGATAAACTCTGCTGCAGGTTTGCCTTCAAGCCAAATCCAAGAAAGATCATTGGTACTTGGATAGTGGATGGTCAAGACATATGACAGGAGATGAAGCTCAATTCACTTCTCTCTCACCAAAGGATGGAGGTCTTGACACTTTTGGTGACAATAGCAAAGGGAAGATCATCGGTATAGGTAGTATTGATAAGAATTCCTTTACCTCTATCGAAAATGTATTACTTGTTAAGGGACTCAAATACAATCTTTTGAGCATTAGTCAATTGTGTGACAAAGGGTGCAAAGTTGTATTTGAATTTGCTAAATGTGATGTAATTAACATTAGTGATAACAAGATAATTCTCACTGGGCATAGACAAGGCAATATTTATGTTTTCAATCTTAATGATTTATCTTCATGAAAAATGAAATGTCTTGCTGCTATGAATAGTGATGAAAGTTGGTTGTGACATAGGAGACTTCGTCATATTAGTATGAGCATACTTTCAAAAGTCTCTAAAAATGATTTGGTCAAAGGTCTTCCAAAGATAAAATTTGACAAAAACAAAGTTTGTAATGCTTGTCAATTAGGTAAGCAAACTAGAATTTCTTTCAAATCTTTGAATATGCTCACTACCTCTAGGCCAGTTCAACTATTGCATATGGATTTATTTGGACCTACTAGGACTCTAAGTCTTGGTGGTAAACAATATGCACTTGTTATTGTTGATGATTATTCTAGATTTACATGGACATTCTTCTTAGCTCATAAGGATGAGACAATTGTTTTCTTTACAAAATTTTGTAGAAAAGTCCAAAATGAAAAAGGGATTTCAATTACTTCTATGAGAACTGATCATGGAGGGGAATTCAATTGTAAACCTTTTGAAATGTTTTGTGATGAAAATGGTTTTGATCACAATTTCTTAGCTCCTAGAACACCTCAACAAAATGGGGTTGTTGAAAGGAAAAACAGAGTTTTAGAAGAAATGAGTAGAACCATGCTTTGTGAAAATGGTTTACCAAAATACTTTTGGGCTAAAGCTGTTAACACAACTTGTTATGTTTTAAATCGAATTTTATTTAGAAAGTTTTTAAACAAAACCCCCTATGAACTTTGGAAAGAAAAGAAACCAAATGTCTCATATTTTAAAACTTTTGGATGTAAATGCTTTGTATTGAATAACAATTAAGACAACCTCGGTAAGTTTGATGCTAAATCAGATGAGGGTGTATTTCTTGGCTATTCAACACATAGCAAGGCTTATAGAGTCTTTAATAAGAGGACTCTAGTTGTTGAAGAATCAGTCCACATCACCTTTGATGAACTTAATCCTTCTTAAAAAAATGTTGTAAGTGATGATGCAGATGAACTAGAATCTGGAATGGAAAAGCTGAACATCCAACCAAGCTTAAATGAGGAACCACAAAAGGGAAGAGAAGTACAAGGAGTTCCTACCAACCAACAAGAAACTGATGAAGGACTACCTAAGGAGTGGAAGTTTGTGCATAACCATCCTACGGAACAAATCTTAGGTGATCCTTCACATCGTGTAAGAACTCGATCCTCTATTAAAAATATATGTAATCATCTTGCATTCTTATCTTAAATTGAGCCTAAGTGTTTTAATGATGCTGAACATGATGAATCTTGGATAAATGCAATGCAAGAGGAATTAAATCAATTTGAAAGGAATGAAGTATGGCACCTTGTTCCTAGACCTAATGATCATCCAGTTATTGAAACTAAATGGGTATTTAGAAATAAAATGGATGAATCTGGAATTGTAGTGATGAATAAGGCTAGACTTGTTGCTCAAGGCTATAGTCAGGAGAAAGGCATTGATTTTAATGAAACTTATGCTCCTGTAGCTAGACTAGAAGCCATTAGATTATTACTTGCATTTGCTTGTTTTAAAGACTTTAAATTATATCAAATGGATGTGAAAAGTGCTTTTCTAAATGGCTTTATCACTAAAAAGTTTTTGTTGAACAACCACCTAGTTTTGAAGATCCAAAACTTCCTGACCATGTTTTTAAACTAACAAAAGCTTTGTATGGTTTGAAGCAAGCCCCAAGGGCTTGGTATGAAAGATTAAGTAAGTTCTTAATTGAAAAAGGTTTTTCTAGAGGAAAAATAGACACAACTCTTTTCATTAAAATAAAAAATAGTGATATGCTTGTAGTACAAATTTATGTTGATGATATTATATTCGGTGCTACTAATGAATTACTTTGCAAAGAATTTGCTAAGTGTATGCAGGGAGAATTCGAGATAAGCATGATGGGAGAGCTCAACTACTTTCTCAAACTTCAAATTAAGCAATCGAAGGAAGGCATCTTTATCAACCAAGCTAAATACATCAAGCACTTAGTCAAAAAGTTTGGCATGAAAGATGCGAAGCCTATAAGTACTCCAATGAGTACTACAGCAAAATTGGATGGCGATGAGAAAGGTAAGCCAGTAGATACTAAGCTCTATAGAAGCATGATAGGCTCTCTATTGTATCTAATTGCCAGTAGACCTGACATAATGTTTAGTGTTTGCTTATGTGCTCGCTTTCAATCTAATCCTAAAAAATCTCATGTGATTGCTGTAAAAAGGATTTTTCGTTATCTAAAGCACACACCAAACCTTGGATTATGGTATCCAAGAAATTCTTGTTTTAATATAAATGCTTACACTGACGCTGACTATGTGGGGAGTAGAGTTGATAGGAAGAGTACAAGTGGCTCTTGCCAACTCCTAGGCAATATAATTGTATCTTGGTTTAGCAAGAAACAAAACTTAGTTGCTCTCTCCACTGCTGAGGCTGAATATGTAGCAGCTGGGAGTTGTTGTACACAAGTGTTGTCGATCAAACAACAATTAGAAGATTATGGAATCTTGTTTGATCATATTCCTATCAAGTGTGATAATACTAGTGCAATAAACTTGACTAAAAATCCTATTCAACACTCTCGCACAAAACACATTGAAATCAGATATCACTTTATACGTGATCATGTGCAAAAAGGTGATATAGAACTTGACTTTGTGTGCACTAATATACAATTAGTTGATATCTTTATTAAACCATTAAGTGAAGATCGCTTTTGCATGATTAGAAGAGAACTAGAGATGAGCGATCCTATATGTTAAACTTGTGATTGATTCGAGTAAAAATTGTATTTTGAATGTTTGAATGTGTTTGTCATTCATATGAAATGCTTTTCTTAAATTCATGATGCATTATATGATCATATTAAGATGTCTTTTATCACATATATTGAAAAAGATCATTTCATGAAATTCTTATGATTCATGTGCTTAGTCTGGGTGAAAGAGTCGACATTTTATTTCATAGAGTCGCCTCATCACATTAGTGGACTCAAATCATATTATTAACAAGGCATGTGTCGCCTCATTTAGTTCATGAGTCACCTCATGCTTCGGGCCTATATACTTTGATGAAGCCCACTTTACAAACATTTGAAATTTTCCTCTCACTCATTCACTCTCACTCTTTTTCTCTCCCGCTCCCCTGTTCGCACCAAAACCAACCGTCACTCTCAACCTTCGCGAACCTTCATCTTAATCTTTCTATAAACCCTAATCGATTATCTCTCTCTCTCTCTCTCAACCTTCATTAATCCCGCAATGGCTCCTAAAATAGAACCTGATTGGGAAAACCCTAGCGTGCCTCTTACACGCACTCAAAAACGAAAAGGGCTGGACCAGTCATTAGAGATTCAGAGGAAAGGGCTCCGACAGAACAACCTGGATGGGATTCAACTCACTTCATTGATGCAATGGCAGAAGAAAGGTATATGAACATTTTTAGTCTTCGAAATGTTTTGAATGGACGCTGGGTAGATCATACCTTCTTTAAGACTGAGAACTTTGACTTCCCCCATATTCTTGAGAATCTAGGATGGGAACCCTACACTACCATTAGAGAAAATGTATACCCAAAATTGGTTGGACATTTTTACTCTAATCTGATGAAGAAGGTGAGAAGCAACATGATTACCAGTTTTGTGAATGGAGTGAATATCACTTTGAATGAAGGGACTCTAGCAGAGATTATGGGAACTGGTTATGGTGGGGAAATGTACTTTGAAAACATTAGCCGAAAAGAACAACTTAGAGTTCTTTTTGGTCATGACATGCTTGAATCCACTCAACCCATAGCCAACAACTTTCCTGTTGAATTGAGACTTGTTCACCATTTTGTGACCACCATTTTCTTACCCAAAGTTGGTGGTTTTGAGCATGTAACTGAGAAGGATCTGTTCTTCTTGTGGGCTTTCCTTACAAACACCCGAATTGATATTCCCTACTACATTCTCTCCAATATGACCAATGTTGCAACCACTGCCTCTAAGAACCTATCTTATGGAATGTTACTAACCAAGATTTTCAAGCATTTCCATGTAAATCTTTTGGGAGTAAACTACAGGAAGCCTGATTCCTACAAGGACGAATACAACAAGTACACACTGAGCAAAATGGGATATAAGAAAGTCAATGGCCATTGGGTTCCAAGGCCAAACAAAGTTGCCCCTGCCAGTTCTTCCCAGAAAAGAGCTTCTGCCTTTGGTCCTCGAAAACCTTTAGCCCAAACCCTTGATGCCTCATCTGTTGATGCACTTTTGGGGAACATGATGGACATGCTTCAATGCATGAATCAAAAGATTGATGAAGGGCTGCTGCAGCTGAAAAGGGCTCAAGGAATTTCAGTGGAAGAAGAAGAAAGAGAAAGAGAACCAGTAACTGAAGAAGGAAATGAGGAAGACCAAGAAAAGGACGAAGAGAAAGTTTTGGAGGATATAGACATGGAGACTGAGGAGGATGAGCCTGCAGAAAATTTCTCTGAGAATGAGTCTGAGGATGCTACCCCAAGAAAGAAGGTTGTTCCAGCAAAGAAAGCCAAATCCTCTACCTCAGCCTCTGGATTTGTCCAAAACAGGCCTTATGGTCTGAGGTCAAGACCCTTTTCTGGTCCATCAAACACTGCCTCAGATCCTGTTGATTTATCTCACTCTCCTGCTCCATCTCCTTAAAACTCCTCCATAATCTTACTCTTGGCTCAGTCAATCCTATGGTCTTGTTCGAACATTTTTTTTGCTTTAACTGAATGTTTTTATTCTGACATAATTTTTGTGAACTTTGATTGATCAATCTTTTGTAATCTCACCAGTTCCATCAATGAAATATCATTCTGATTTGGTATCACCTATGATTGCTCTGATAGCTTGCTTGTTTGATTGATTCTCTGTTTCAACAATATATTCTGTTCTTTATACTTTTTTTGTTATTGTACCTGTCTATTCTTATCACTTATTCGATATCATTCTCATTCTATTGCTCTTTTTGATGAATTGACAAAAAGGGGGAGAAGAATTGCATTAAACAAGTTTGTAAGTATGGTAGCAAAATTAATGCAAACTTGCATTAAACAAGATAAATTGAGTGTAAATTCAAAAAGGGGGAAAAAAAAATACAATACATGTTTGTTGAAAAATAAGTAAAACATTTCTTTGAATTGGAATAACATGACTTATGGGGAGAAATATTTTTTATTGGAAAACCTGAATTGGATAAGAAATGGATTTTACTAAAATAAACATAAATTGCTTATTGCATTGACATTAAATGAAAATGACATAAAATGAGTACCTTTTGACATAAATAGAGCATGTTCTCAGGAGGAGTAACATGAATCTCTTATCTCAAAATGTATTTGATTTAATTGACAAAAACTCTCTGAAACTGTTTTTGAAATGCCTTTATTCTTTAAGCATCATTTGTTTAATTACAAAACAAAGGGGGAGTTTTCTCATTGATATTATTCAACTTTATATGAACTTATTTTGCAAAGGTTTTGTTATAATCAAAAAGGGAAAGATTGTTGAGTCAATGTTGATCCTTGTTGACCCAAGGTTAATTCCCATGTTGATTTTAATGATAACTAAACCTTGTGTTATATTACTAATGAATCTACTTAGTGTGCAGATTAACAAAGTTCATAGCTTAGACTTAAAATTAAATCTTAAGTCTAATACATGTCAAGAAGAATGCACAACCGAGCAGACAATGGCCGAGCATGACCATGCCAAGCACTGCCGAGCAAAGGGCACAACCGAGCAAACAATGGCCGAGCATGACCATGCCAAGCACTGCCGAGTAGAGGGCACAACTGAGCAGACAATGGCAGACCACGACTAAGCAGACCATGGCTGACCGTGACCATAACCAAGCAGACAATGGCCGACCATGACCATGGCTGACCACGACTGAGTAGACCATGGCCGACCGTGACCATACACCGAGCAGACCATAGTTGAGCAAGACCTGGTGAGCATGACCTACTGAGCACGACCATGCCGAGCATGATTGAGCTGGCTATACCCTGAGCAGACCTTGTGGGACGGTGCCGATCATTCCCGCTCACCTGCCACGCTAGTGGGGGCACTAACAACCCAATCATGATAGCGTGCTCGGTTGACTCATTTACACAGAAGCAAAAAGGTCTGGAGACAAATTGAACAAAGAGGGGACTCATGAAAATGAGGTGTCACCTCTTGCACACAGAAGCAAAAAGGTCTGGAGACAAATTGAACAATGAGGGGACTCATAGAAATGATGTGTCGCCTCTTGAACACAGAAGCAAAACGCTTGGAGACCAAGTAGGCAATGAGTGGACACATTATAATGAAGAGTCACCTCATGGTGTCTGACGCAAAGACTTGAAGACGACATGATCAATGAGCGGACACATGAAGGCGAAGTGTTGCCTCTTGCTAGCATAAGTAAAAAAGGCTTGAAGTTTAAATGATCAATGAGTAGACACCTGAAGCAGAAGTGTCGTCTTATGACAGCAGAAGCCTAAGATGAAGAAGACAGATGAACAAGGAGTCGCCTCATCAACATGAAGAGGGGACTCATGAACTCAGCGAACATCGTCTAATAAATGCAGAAGCAGGAAGTGTTGACTCCACAGACTTGGAGCCGACTCCCTCTGATATAACAGTAATTTTTCTGAACGTTATAACAGATTAGACGTGCATTAATGATACCCAACCACCTCCAACGGATGGAATCAATGCAAGGGTATATATACTAGCCTCCAACTGCATTTACATACAAGAATCAAGAGGAAGAAACAACAAGAGACAAGAATCACAGATCAACCTAATATTCCTGAACATTCTTCCTGTTTTATTCTTAAGTGAGCTTTGAATGTAAAATCTACTCTTAGTAGAGAGTGAGTTGTATAATTCTATACACTTGTAATTGAGAGTTTTGAGAGTTCTCTTGTGAAAAAAAACTCTTGTAAAGTTTGAGTGGAGCTTAGACAAAACCACTTGGGAATTGAAGAGCTCGGTGAGGAGTTCTTTGTAGAGTGAGCTAAGCACTTTGTCAATCAGCAGCCCATCTTGTAATAGGTGATTACATAGTGGAAGAAGACTTCAAGGAGGTCTTGGGGTGAGGACGTAGACCACGGTTTGTGGTTGAACCTCGGTAAATCTGTGTATCTCTTCTATTGCTTTGTTTTCTTTACTTCTGTTGATAACATTGCTTTGCACATAGATTAACCACTGCTATATTGTTTAGATTAATTTTAATTAATCCTAACTTGTTTTAATATTTGAAAAACCCAATTCACCCCCCTCTTAGGTTGCCTATTGGACCAATAAAGAGTACTACTGCAGACCAGTGTGTATACATTTAGAGATTCTCGGATGATATCTTTGTGACACTCCTTCACCATGTTGATGACATGCTGATCATTGGATGGGATGCTGCTAAGATTAACAAGTTGAAGAAGGAGTTATCTTAATCCTTTGATATGAAGGACTTAAGCCCTGCTCAGCAGATTTTGGGCATACAGATTATTTGTGATAGAAAAGCTAATAAGTTATAGCTATCACAAGAAAAGTACATTGAACGAGTGATCAGAAGGTTTAATATGGGAAATGCCAAGCCAGTCAATACTCCACTGGCTAATCACTTCAACAGTAGGCAGCTTGATGTATGCAATGGTGTGTACAAGGCCAAATATTGCTCACGCTATAGGCGTTGTGAGTATATTTCTCTCCAATTTGGGAAAAGAGCATTGGGAAGCTGTCAAGTGGATTCTCAAATATCTAAAAGGTACGACAAAGCTATGCTTGTGTTTTGGGAGAGCTAAACCAGTCTTGAAAGGCTATGCAAATTCAAATATGGCCGGTGATCTTGATAGTAGGAAATCTACAGAAGGATTTCTTTACACCTTCGCATGAAGAGCTATTTCTTGACAGTCTAAATTACAAAAGTGTGTAGCTATATCTACAATAGAGGCAGAGTATATTGCTGTAGCGGAAGTTGGGTAAGAAATGTTGTGGGTGAAGCGTTTTCTTCAAGAATTGGAAATCAAGCAGAATGAATACAAGGTGTATTGTGACAATCAAAGTACTCTAGATATGAGCAAGAATTCAATGTACCATTCTTGGACAAAGCATATCGACATTTGCTATCATTGGATACGCGAGGTGATGGATCAATAACTATTGAAACTTGAAAAGATTCACACAAAAGAGAATCCAACAAACATGTTAACAAATGTGGTTACTTGTGAGAAGCTCGAGCTATGTAGAGACATAGCCAAAATAGATGCTAACTGAAGGATGTTAGATTGCGTTCTCCTCCAATGGGTATGAAGGGGAAGAATTGATGGGTTCACACCCAAGTCAAATATAGAAGTCAGCCGCTGCACCTTCGAGAAGCCGGCCACCAAAATCATCTATCGACCACCATTTGTCAAGGTTGGTGGCTGCGAAACCTTGACAATTGGTGCTCCTCCCTCTCTTATAAATAGAAGGTTGAGGAGAAGGAGAAGAGTAGATCAAGGAGAGTTTTAGAGAGTTTTTGTGAGAGTTATAGTAGAGAGAGAGAGAGCTGTGAGCCTCCTCCTCCTCCTCTGTAAATTTTTCTCTCTATGAATAGTGAAGTTTTCTTCTCCAATTCATTGTTTTGTGGGTATTTATTTGATTTCTGGCACAACACAATCCTTACCTCTCCAGACAGAGCTGACTTATGCATAAGCAAGCGAGGCTTTTGTCTTACGGCCCCAATTTTGTAAGGCCCTATTTTTTCAAAGCTTTATATATAGTTATCGCCATGGTTAGTTTTTACATCCCGATGAGAAAAAAATGGCACAATCTAGATGAGAAAAAAGGTCCATGGGTTGGCCTAGTGGTTAAAGCTAGGGATTTGGGGGTCTGCTCCATCTAAGGTCACAGGTTCACAATTTTTTAGGTGCTATAAACTCTTTGGAGTCACTCTCAGATTCTTTGACCTGATAATTACATAGTTTGTGTGGGACGAGAAGACTATATTGTCCACAGAATTAGTCAAAGCAAGGGCAAAAAAAAAAAATATATATATATATATATATATAAAATCAACTACACTAGTTAATTTAAAAAGTATATATATATATTTAACAAAAAATAAACAATAGTTACACATCACTTCTACACAACTTTTAGAATTGATTACTTCATATACATGGTACATCAAGCAAATCCATTAATTCAAAGTACGCTAATTTTGAACAACTTAAAATGTACGACAATATTTTTTAAATTTTTTTATTTATTTTTAAAAAATTAAAATCACTAGGCGAAGATAGTTTGAAAAATATTATTTTAATCTCATAATGTAACTTGGAACATGATAGTTTTTTTTTTTTTTTTTATATTGATGGCTTAAATTTGTTTATAGGACTAAAAGTTATTCAAAAAATTTACAGACAAACGAAGGAACTCATATTCACGTACTAAGTTATATAAAGAGATTAGATTATTTTCCAAATGAATGTGTTACCTGTAAAATATTATTGAGATTATTTTCCAAATGAACTTGTTACTTGCAAAATATTATTGACAATATGTGATTGTGTTTCAAAAGTGCAATTATAAGGCCCTACTTAGTACTTTGTTAGCATTAGTTTATGATTATATATGTTTTTTTAGTTATATTTTGATATTATTTAAGTTTATAATACTTTATTTAGGTTTTGAGCTTAAATGGAATGATTTCGAATGCAATTTAATTATAGGTTTCAAGAGGTTGCTGTCAAGGTATAAGCTGCTGAAGCACGCAGGCTGAAACTTTGAAAGCCCATATCTCGCGAACCAAAAAGGCTATTCAAGCCCATGATATGTCGATTTTATACAACCTTTCAAGATTACAACTTTTGTGAAGTGACCCAGCCTATTTGAGCACTCAGTGGGAGTCGTCCGTACTACTGACGATGGGATTTATAGATTAATTCACTTTTTAGTTAGATAGAGATTTTGTAGGTAGTAGAATAGACTTAGGAGTTTTATGTTTTAAAGGAGGAGAAGAATTCTAGGGTTTTGGAAGGAGGAATCATCCAAGCTTTGGAGGCTATGAATCTTTTCATCTTCCAAGGGAGCATCTTTAATATTTAGTTTTTATCTCTTATTCTTATTGTGAATTCCAGATTCTATTTCTTTAATACAGCGTTTTATTTCTTTAATTTTTATTTCCATTCTTGCAATCTTTATAATGCATTTTAGTAGCTAAATCCGTTCTTGGTATGAGTTGAGAAAGTAACTGGGTTACAGGTAGAGATTCAAGATAGCTATTTATTTTACAAGATTTCAAGATCTTGGATCAAGATTTATTTTTTTGCCCATGAATATCTTCGAAAACAATATTCTTGATCATATCTAGCATGTATATATAGATAGATTTGTAAGCAGGGATACGTATACCTAGAATTTCTGAAAAGGATATTGATTATAATTGCAGATATATTCCTATTAAGAGTACTTTAGAAATCTACTGTTCTTGATTAAGTTTCAAACATATCTTGTAGACAGGTTTATAAATTGGAACATGTATGAATGGGATCCTAGTATGAACATTAGTAAATAACTGAATATCAACTCTAAAAGGGTAATTGAATCTTGAGTTTCTTTAATCAGAGTTATCTTGGGAACCTACCTGTAGGCCTCTTACTGGATCAAACCTTACCAAGACCTTTTTATATTGTCTGCATACATCCCTAAAATTAGTTTAATTTTATTGTTTGATAATTTAGATCAATCATCTCCAACAATTGAATTTTATTTTCTTTTTGGAAGCTTTCCTGCGATTTTAATTGACTCTAAGCTCATTATTATTTTGTTCTGATTGTAGACCTTGCCGGATTAAGTTTATTCTTGTGTTCCCTTTGAATCGACCTCGGACTTACCAAGATATTATTACTGTGTCGCAACCGCACACTGGTGGATATAAATTGCACTATTTAGGAGCGATCAGTTTTTGGTGCCGTTGCTGGGGAATTTACAAAGCAAATAAGCTAAGGTAAAAAAAACAAACAGGGCAAAAATAAAAATATACAAGAACAAAAACAAAGCAAATGAATTCAAGAGGAATTGATTCCTGCAAAAACAGCTTCACCATCAAACTACAATAACGAGGAAATTCAATCGCTCAATTGGGTAATCTCGTTCCATCCCTACTATCTGTGAACATATTAGATTTTCTTTTATTTATTTTACTAGTTTCTTTTAGATAAATTTTATATTTGTTTAGAGGAGGTTTAGGGTTTAATTACAAATTGGTGGATATTTTATGTGGAGATTGCTGGTTCAGTTGGAAATTTAAATTGAATATTGTTTAGCATATTTCACTGTTGTGGCAGATTGGTGCATTCATATGCATTGCATTGCATGTCAGTTTGGCAAAGGGACAGTTTAGGTAGACTTTTGAGAGCAACCCCACCTGTTTACGCCACTAGATCTAGAGTTCTTTCTGATACTACACCAATACCTATAGACTTTGACATGACTCACTTACTAGGTAATGATGAGAATAGGGATGAGGGTAATAACATTCAAGCCCCACAACCCCAAGTACCTGCACCACCACAGAGAACTATGAGAGATTATCTAATTCCATAAAGACAGACTCCAAACTCTTGCATTATATTACCTCCTAACCAAAATGCATTCCATCTTAAGTTAGGTATCATACAATTAGTCACACATTTTTATGGGATGGATTCTGAAAATCCATATACTCATTTTAAAGCGTTTGAAGAGGTTTGTAATATGTGCTTTGATAATACCTGCTCTATCGAGACCATCCGTCTCAAATTGTTTCCATTCTCATTAAAGGATAAAGCTAAAATTTGGTTAAATTCTTTAAGGCCGAGGTCTATTCCATCATGGGATGTCCTTCAGGCTGAGTTCATAAAAAAGTTCTTTCCTGAGCACCGCACAGAGGCGATTCGTTACTGAATTTCACAGTTCACTCCTTTTGATAATGAAATATTTTACCATAGTTGGGAGAGATATAAAGAACTTTTGAATTCATGTCCTCATCATGGGCAAGACTCATGTAGGTTAGTTAGTACTTTCTTTTCTGCTTTGACCCCCAAACTCAAAAGGTTTGTGGAGACAATGTGCAATGATTCTTTCTATGATAAATCTCTAGAAGAAGCTTATCACTTTTTTGACTTTCTAGCTGATAACGCGAGAGATTGGGACACCACAGGGACTAAAAATCTCGAGATTAGAAACAACTTAAGGACAGACACCATATATTCGTTAAGGCATTTAGATGAGGATAATCCAAAGATAGCCACATTGACTAAGCGATTAGAGGCCTCAGAAATGAAAAAATTGCAGCAGTTGAGAGTGAAACTTAAGTTAATTGTAGTGTGTGCGATAGTGATGAGCATAGGACAGATCTATGTCCTATAATTCCAGCCTTTAGGGAAGTGTTGCATGGTCAAGTAAATGCTATTACCCCTTATAATAAACCAACACAGGCCCCACAAGGACAAAGAAACCCATATGCACCTACATATAACCCAGGGTGGAGGAACCATCCCAACTTTAGTTGGAGGAATGATGGTAACTCAGCACCCCAACAATTCCAATACCCGCAGCAATTTAATGGTCCCCTAATCAATACTAAGCACAAGGTCAAAAATTTCCATCACCAATAACAAACATTTATAAACCACCTCCTCTAAGACCTGTAGAGGATCCTTTGACCCACTTCATACAAGTATAGCAAGTGACTAATGCTAGACTTGATAAATCCATAGAAGAGTTAAAGACTTTATTTGCTCAATCACTGACTAATGAGAAAGGCACATTCCCTGCTCAACCATTACCCAACCCTAATAGGCAAGCTCATGGTGTAGAGATAAATCCAAATCTACAAAATCATGAGCAAGTTCAAGCAGTAACAACCTTAAGGAGCGGAAAAGCCATAGATAAAGAGGACACTAGCAAGAGAGTAGAAAAAACATCATAAGAGGATAGAGACAATCCTAAAGAGGTAGTGGAGGAGTTAAGAAATAAGCCTAGGGACGATGAGTCTAGGGATAAATCTGCGGACATTGACGTAGAGGATTCGTCATGTGTTCCATTTCCTCATAGATTAGCTAACTAATAAATTCTAAAATTTATGAGGTATTCAAACAAGTGAAAATCAATATTCCATTCCTAGATGCCATTAAGTAGATCCCTTCATATGCAAAGTTCTTAAAGGACTTTGCTTCATAAAGAGATGGCTCAATGTGAGAGAAGTCTCTTTTCTGAACCAAGAAGCTAGAGGTGTTCTACAATTAAATAATCCACCAAAATACAAGGACCCGGGGAGTCCGACCCTTCCATGCATAATTGGAGATCATAGAGTTGATAATGCTTTGCTAGATCTAGGATCTAGTGTGAACCTGCTACCTTTTTTTGTTTATTAACAGTTAGGATTAGGAGAGTTGAAACCTACTAGAATCACCTTACAATTAGCTGATTGATCGATTAAGATTCCCAGAAGCATAGTGAAAGATGTGCTTATCTAAGTGGATAAATTCTACTTCCCGAATGATTTTGTAGTGTCAGACACCGTGGGAAACTCAAATGATCATTCTCCTATCTCAGTCATTTTAGGTCGTCCCTTCCTAGCAACGTCCAATGCTATTATTCATTGTAGGGGCGGGGAGTTGAACTTATCCTTTGGAAACATGACTGTAGATATGAACATCTTCTATACGGGTAAGAAATCAGGAGAGTGTGAAGACATCAGGGAGATTAGCATGATAGATATTCTAGTATAAGAACATTTTAATAGAGAATTCTTGACAGATCCACTTGACAAAACCTTAATCCAGAATGAGAAAATAGAGTGTTTAGAAGAAACGGTGATAAATGAGGAAGCAACAGAGTGTGTTCCTGCTATGTCTGTGAGTCATTGGACTCAATGTGTTGAGCCATTAGGGCTCAGTGCTTGTAAACTTGAACCATCAAAAGTGGAAGCTCCTAGTTTGGAGCGAAAGCCATTGCCATCTACTCTTAAATATATATTTTTAGGCAATGGTGAATCTTACCCAGTAGTGATATCTTCTAGTTTGTTTGAAGGCCAAGAGGATCGATTGAAGAATGTGCTTTTAAAGCACCGCAAAGCCATAAGGTGGTCAATTGCTAATTTACATGGTATTAACCAATTAGTTTGCACACATCGTATATACTTAGAGGAAGAAGCTAAACCTGTTCGCCAAATGCAAAGAAGATTGAACCCTAATATGACAGAAGTAGTTAGAGGAGAAGTCTTGAAACCTCTCAATACCGGTATTATTTACTCAATAGCAGATTCTAGGTGGCTGAGCCCTACTCAAGTGGTTCCTAAAAATTCTGGAGTAATAGTGGTGAAAAATGACAAAGATGAATTAGTACCAACTAGGATTTAGGTAGGATGGCGCATGCGCATTGACTATAGACGTCTCAACGCCGTCACCACCAAAGACCACTTTCCAATACTATTCCTTGATCAAGTCATAGAGCAGGTGTCAGGTAGAGCTTATTGTTATTTTTTGGATTGGTACTCGGGCTACAATCAAATTGAAATAGCCCTAGAAGATCAAGATAAATCTACCTTTACTTGTCCTTTTGGCACGTATGCTTATAGAAGAATACTTTTCGGCCTGTGCAATACATCAACCACTTTCCAAAGATGTATGATGAGCTTATTTAATGACATGGTAGAAAGAATTTTGGAAGTCTTTATGGACGATTTTTCTGTCTATAGGAACACCTATGACCAATGCCTAGAAAATTTGAAAAAAGTTTTGCAAAGATGTAAGGAGACCAATTTGGTCCTTAATTGGGAGAAGTGTCATTTTATGGTAACACAGGGGATAGTGTTAGGACACATAATTTCAAACAACAGGATAGAAGTTAACAAAGCTAAGATCGACCTTATTCAGAACCTTCCACCCCCTACAAATGTTAAAGATGTCCGTTCATTTTTAGGGCATGTCAGGTTTTATCGATGATCCATTCCAGGTTTTAGTGCTATTTCTCGTCCTATGTGTCATTTGTTATCCACGAATATTCCATTTGAATGGACATCCCCTTACCAACAAGCTTTTGACAAGCTAAAAGGGCTCTTGACCACTGCACCCATCATGCAAGCCCCTGATTGGTCTCTACCTTTCGAACTCATGTGTGACGCTAGTGACTTTACTATAGGGGCAGTGCTTGGTCAAAGAAAGGACAAGAAACCATATGCCATCTATTATGCTAGTAAAACTTTAAATGACTTGCAAATGAACTACACTACCACAGAGAAAGAGCTTCTTGTTGTGATCTTTGCACTTGATAAGTTTATATCTTACTTAGTTGGCTCATTCGTCATAGTTTATACTGATCATACTGCACTTAAGTACTTGCTCACTAGGCTAGATGCTAAGCCACAACTAATTTAGTGGATTCTACTCCTTCAGGAGTTTCATATAGAAATTCAGGACAAAAAGGGGGTAAAAAACGTGGTAGCTGATTACTTGTCTTGCCTTCCTGTTAATGGCTGAGACGAAGACAAATCTCCCATTTCGGAACATTTTCTTGATGAACAACTTTTCTCCATCTAGTCTGTTACTCATACTAGTACCCCTTGGTTTACGGATATCGCTAATTACTTGGCTTCAGGTAAGATTCCATCTCAATGGTCATCCAATGATAAAAAGAAATTTTTTCAAAATGTTAGAGTTTTCATGTGGGATGACCCATACCTTTATAAGTATTGCTCTGATCAGGTGATTTGACGTTGTGTACCAGATAATATATTCCAATCCATAATTAGTTTTTGCCACTCATATGCTTGTGGTGGGCATTTCTCCACTAAGAAAATAATTGCCAAAGTCCTCCAATGTGGATTTTATTGGCCAACTATGTTTAAAGATGTCTATACATTTTGTATTACTTGTGACAGATGTTAAAGACTAGGTACTCTTACTAGAAGAAATATGATGCTCTTGAATCCCATAACTGTCATAGAAATATTTGATTGTTGAGGCATCGACTTTATGGGGCCATTTCCTAGTTCGTTCGGGCATTTATACATTTTAGTGGGTATTGATTATGTATCTAAGTGGGTAGAGACAGTAGCATCCCAGACATATGATCACCCCATGGTAATCAAATTTCTAAAAGAAAACATATTTTCAAGATTTGGGATGCCACGTGCTATCATAAGTGATGGTGGCACCCATTTCTATAATAGACCCGTTGGGTTCTTGATGCGTAGATATGGAGTGCTCCACAAAGTCGGAACGCCCTACCACCCACAAACCAGTGGCCATGTAGAACTCGCCAATAGGAAAATAAAACATACTTTAGAAAAAACCGTGAACCCCAACCGCAAGGATTGGTCCTTAAGGTTAGTGGATGCACTCTGGGCATACCGGATTGCATACAAAACACAATTAGGCATGTCACACAATAGGCTTGTTTATGGCAAAGCTTGCCATTTACCCGCTGAGGTTTAACACAAAGCTTACTGGGCTATTAAGCAAATGAATGAAAACCCCGATGACTTTGGACATCATCGAAAACTTCAACTTTCAGAGTTGGATGAAATACGTAATGACGCGTATGAAAATGCACGAATTTCTAAAGCGAAGATGAAAGCTCTTCACGACCAACACATTTCTCGAAAATCTTTTGACATTGGGCAGAAGGTCCTCTTATACAACACCCGGTTACATTTATTTCTCGAAAAGTTGCGTAGTAAATGGTCTGGACCATATATAGTGAAGACAGCCCATGAGAATGGGGCCATTGAAATTCGAAACCCCACAAATGAAAATCAATTCACAGTCAATGGTCATCGTCTAAAACATTATGTTCAGAATTATGTGGCAGAAATAGAGACATTACGTCTCAAAGATGCTCCTCCATTAGAGTAATATCCATAGGGGTAATTGTGTATAGTAGTGTTGTTTTGTATATTAATTTTTTTTTTAATTTCTAGTGTCTAGTGTGCTTTTCATCCCTTAAGTTTGTGTCCTTCGCCTTTCCTTGTTCGTCCATTGAGGATAATGTGCATACTAAGTTGGGGGGGTGGGGGAGATCAATCTTGTGATGAATTGCACACTTGAGTTTTTAAATAAATAAATAAATAATGAAAATACTGGCCGTACAAATGCCTCACAGGGCCCGTTCGGATGCCTTTTTGCACTTAGAATTTTTTTGTAGTTAGGGAAACACGGGGATTAGCCGTTCGGACGCTACTCAGGGCCCGTCCGTACGGTATTTCAATGTTAGAAAAAATTTCAAAATGTTTGTGCAACGCCACTAGCTGTCCGGACGCCCCGTCCAGACGCCTCCCAACACTTAGAAAAATTTTGAGTTCGAGATGCAAGGCTACTGGCCGTCCAGACTCCCTTCGTGCCTTAGAAATTTTTTTAAGTCGGTTGAGACAAGCTCACTAGCCATCCGGACGCCTTTATCTCATCCGAACGCCCTTGTGGGACCGTCTAGATGCATGCTCCACGTCCGGACGCCTCTATTTGACCGTCCGGATGCTTTATTTTTAGTCAAACGGCACCGTTTTGGACCCCCGTCCAGACGCCTTCAAGGGTTCGTTCGGATGCCCTTCCGCTTTTATAAAAACTCCGAGTTTCTTTATTTTGTCTCATTCGCACACCCACAAAATTTTTGTTTTAGAGAGATAAAGAGCGTTCGGACGAGGCGACGAAGTCTTGCTAGTTTAAAGAGTTGTGACCCTTCAACTTCCTGCCTATTCATCTTCCAAGGTAACTACGTAACCTCTTGTGTTCCTTTTCGAATCATTTCCTTTCATATTTATGCTTAGTTAGGATTGGAATTGTGCTATAATTGTGGTTGTGTGATGGTGTGTGTTACGACTTGTTTTGTGAAGTTGTTTTGATGGCACCGAAAGGGAGTAAAAAATCTGCTAAAAAGTCTTTGGCCATAGAACCCTTTGAACACAATTATTCTTCAGACTATGACTTAGAAATCTTCATTGGTCGTCAAGCCTATTTGGACTTTAAGAAAACTTGGGTGGGCAAAGCCGTGGCCGTAGTGTGAAACATAGAACTATGGAATTTTGGGGGTGGGTTTGCCTTAGAAGCCGAGTTGAAAGGCGGGGATAGAACGACCTAGCCGTCTATTGGGGGGAATACATTTTAACCCTTTGTGCGGAATTTATAACTAATATCCAAGTGGTTGACAAAACTGAGGGTCAAGATAGGCTGGTGACTTGGGTGAGAGGGAGAGACATAGTGATTACCCCGGCCACTTTTTGTTGTCATTATGGGCTTAGGTGTGAGCCTAATGCCAAGTTTTGCCATGGGGTTGGGACTACGAGCCTCACTGAGATGGCACGGGAGATTCTAGAAGATGATCAGTCCTGGGTTGAGGGGAAGACCCAATGTGAGAAAAAGTTTTTAAAAATGAGGTATCTTCCATTATTTCTTTTCTCATGCCAGTCTGTTGCCCCAAGCCCAGTTAATATGGGCTATTGGAACCCAAAAGACCATAGACTTGCCGAGGTATATGTTCTTCCAGCTTTATCACAATGCCACCAATATCACCCGAGGGGATAGCATTCTATTTGTGTGTATGCTTACTTCTCTGATCCTTAAGTCTGGAGTTTACCCACCTTCGTTCTTTTAAAGAAAATCTTCCATAAGTACCATCAATATGACTTCTATTCACAAGTCAGAAGCACAGTATAGGAGTCATAAGAAGAAAAGGGTCGAGGATGACAAAGAAGAGGGGGAAAGAGGACCATCGGCTGAGGGAAGTGGCCGTATTAGGCAGTCTTTGTTGGATAAGGTAGTAGAGATGTTGGAGTTGCAGGCACTGACGCAGTAACACCACACCCAGCTTTTGGAGGCTCACGCCAACGCCTTTGGGACTTTTCAGACGAAGGTTTATGTCCGATTTGATAGGATTGACAAGGAGCAGAAGCAGTATAGCTAGGCTATTGAGGAGTTATAGAGAGAAATATCCCGTTCAGTATGGGATCCATCCACTGATATGTAGTGGATAGTGTTTGCTAGAGTTTAGATCATGTACATTCAGGATTATTGTATAATTGATCTAAAACTCTTTTTTTTTTTTTTCTCTCATGTTTGGATATTATGTTTGTGTTCATGAGTTTAGATTGTGCGTCACACTGTGGCGGTCTAAAACTCTATTTTACTTAGAACTATTTGTGTTTGTTTTTTTAATTTTATTTACGTTAATGGAGTACTGTTTATCTTAATTTATGTTATGTGGTTCCTTTTATTTATTTTATTTTGTTTTATTTATTGTGATAAGTTTCTCTTAAGAACAAGACAACTAAAGCAACCCTAATAACCATTTCACTCAAAAGGAGTAAGAACAGATCACAACAGGGAATCAAACAGTTCGCTAACTCTCGGGAGAGGGATATGTACCTGAACTCATTTAAGGGGCGGCAAGTGTTGATTGAATGCTGAGTACAACTTTTACATTTTTCTGATAGGTTTCTGAAATCTATATTCATACAGAGGGGTTGGCTTTGGATGTTAAGGAGAGAAGGCCCGGTGAACGTTGACATGGTGCGAGAATTTTATGCCTATTCGAGCGTGTCTGAGACACCTGAGCTCTCCATTCAATCCAAAGTAAGCGGACATGTGATCACTGTTGCGGCGAATGATATTTGTGAACTTCTGACTTTGCCACAGGTTCTGAGGTTGGATTTTGCGCTATTTGAATGAACTTCACCCCCCATTGAGGTGCTTTGTGCCGAACTACAGAAAATACCATCAGTGGGTCATCATTCCATCATACCTGTATCGTCTTTAACAAAAGAGTACAGGCTGTTGAATTTGATTTTTTTCTTAGATATTCTCCCTGAAGTGTATTCGGGTGTTGTAGTGGATCACTATAGGCGTTTTAGCTTTATATTATTGGTAAATGGTATACGATTGATCTAAGGATAAATGGTAAATGGTAAATGGTAAATGGTATACTATGATGCTGACTGTTATAAGGGAAGCACGCTATTCATCTGGCGGGTTACGCTACGGATTGTTCATTACTCAGCTATTGGAGCAGGTTGGTGTGCCCACATTGCTTTTAGACACCATTGCACATTCGGGTCATCCTTTGTCCGGTTTGGATGCTTTGAGTTCCCGAGCACCTCAGCAGAGTGACCTACCCACCCTAGTTCCACGACAGCCACAGCCTACCATGTCCAATCCATTTACAACTGTTGAATTCTTGCAAAGGCAAATTTTCGAGTTGAAGCTGGAGGTGGACTTGTTGAAGAGCCACACTTCGATGGCCTCGACTTCGGAGGATTTGGAGCATGGTCCTACCTGTTTGTCTTAGAGTTCTTGGGAAAACTTGATTGAGTAGTTGTACAGTTAGTAGTATTTTATTTTCTTTTAAGGATATTTTGTTTTTTTTTCTTTTCTTCTTTTGCTTTATTTCTATTTTCTTTGAGTACTCTCTTTCTCTTTAAAAAAAAAAAAAAAAAAAACTTTGTTATGCCTTACTAACCAATTACAGGTGTTGCTCACGCTAATTCATATTTGGACATCAGAACTAGGTTGGTAAGAGTTGAGTAGCATATGGTTCGGTGGTCATGGTTGGTATCTTCAACACTTCCATTTATATTTTTATTGCTTAGTATTATTTATGTTAGGAGTGTTGAAAATGAGTGTTTTTTTTTTAGGAGAATCATATTTATGTTCAAGTTCATACAATCTTTGAATTGAGAATGATTGGAGGTATTCATTAGACCAAACTTGAGCTTAATTGTCGAGTTAACTTCTTACTATGAGGAATTACAAGTTTTTGCCATGAAGAGCATCACATGAGAGAGATTACATCATTATGCACTATCTTGTTATATGACTTCTTGTGTTGATGATTTTGTGCATATTTCATCCTTAAATAGTAAAGATTATACCTTGTGAGCTTTAGGGCCAATTTTTCTTCTTTTCGGAGTGGATTTACATTTACTCACGAATATTTCTTTCATTTTCTATTCTTTCAATAGCTTCACTATACTTGATTTTGATTCATAAGTTAGGTAATGATTGAGGTTATTAACACTTATACTCTTTTGAATTTCAAACTTAATATACTTCGGAGATGTTTTTAGGTCATTCTATTCTTCTTGGATCCATAATTTCTAGATTCTATCTCTTGAACCTTTTATATATCATCCTTGATAGAGCCAAATCATTGTTGGAATGTTTCCTATAAAAGAGATGTGATATTGGTGCTAGTGAAGAGCTTGAAAAGAAGAGGATGATGTATTTGTGATGTGATGAAAAAAAGAGGAAAGGAGAAAAAGAAGAGATATGAAAACCGTGAAAAAAGAGGAAAAAGTGAAAAAATATGACAAAAAGATGAAAAAAAACAAATGAAAAAAATTGAGAAGCATTATCATATGAATTGGGAAGTGAAAGCATGGTTTTAGTAATTAATGGATGCCTTGGGGACGAACGTTTTGAGTAGCTTGTTCTTTCTCTCTCTCTATACATTTTTCTTCTTTATACAGATGGTCGTAGTTGATCCGAAGTATACATGAGTTGAAAATTCTTTTGCATATAAGTATCCTTGTCAATTTCTTGATTATTAGTTTGATTGTGAATATTCTTTCATGAAGTTATGTCAAGTCCTATACACTTACGTTTTGGTGGTTTTTGTTATTGGATTGCTCTTATTGCGTGATTTATACAATTATTCTTATGATGAGCTTTCCATTGAGAGACTCAAGTGTTCATATTTTTGTGAGTGTAAGCCTTGTGAGCATTTGAATCAAAGCATGAAGGATGTTTGTGCATAATATTGATACACTTGGGTTATATTACATTGTTGGTGCATTATAATGAGTATCTTTCTTGTAACTTTCATGTCTTAACCTTGCGTGACTCATGTTGGAAGTTGAGTTGATAATTACCTTGAGTGAGTTCTCATATGCATTAATTGTTTTCTCTATCATTGATTATTTGAAATGAATAGATGTTTGTGAGTATCATCACTGCAAGCCCTCAATGAGACATCACTCGTTCACTAGGAGTAACCTAGGGGTTTAAAGGCTTGATGCATAAGCTAAATGCATTCGTGACTTCTACGAAAGTGAAGATTATGTTTTTGGTTTTAGTATTTTGCTAGGGACTGGGAAAAATCTAGTTGGGCGGTGTGATTGCGCTTCATAAGTGTAATTATAAAGCCCTAATTAGTACTTTGTTAGCATTAGTTTATGATTATATATGTCGTTTTAGTTATGTTTTGATATTATTTAAGTTTATAATGCTTTATGTAGGTTTTGAGCTTAAATGGAATGATTTTGAATGCAATTTAATCATAGGTTTCAAGAGGTTGCTGCTAAGGTACAAGCTGCTAAAGCTGTGATACAAGCTACTGAAGCACACAGAGCTGAAACTTTGAAAGCGCATATCTCATGAATCAAAAAGGCTATTCAGGCCTATGATATGTCGATTTTATATAACTTTCTGAGACCTACAACTTTTGTGAGTGACCCAGCCCATCTGAGCATTCAATGCGAGTCGTCGTACGACTAAAGACGGGATTTATAGATTAATTCACTTTTTAGTTAGACAGAGGTTTTGTAGGTAGTAGAATAAACTTAGGAGTTTTATGTTTTGAAGGAAGAGAAGAATTCTAGGGTTTTTTTTAGGGTTTTGGAAGGAGGAATCATCTAAACTTTGGAGGCTACGAATATTTTCATCTTTCAAGGGAGCATCTTTAATCTTTAGTTTTTTTTTTTTGTTCTTATTGTGAATTCCAAATTCTATTTCTTTAATGCAGCATTTTATTTCTTTAATTATTATTTCCATTCTTGCAATCTTTATAATGCATTTTAGTAGTTAAATTCGTTCTTAGTATGAGTTGAGAAAGTAATTAGATTACAAGTAGAGATTCAAGATAGTTATTTATTTTACAAGATTTCAAGATCTTGGATCAAGATTTATTTTCTTACCCATGAATATCTTCGAAAACAATATTCTTGATCATATTGAGTATGTATGTATTGACTGATTTGTAAGCAGGGATACGTACACCTAGAATTTCTGAAAAGGATATTGATTATAATTGCAGATATATTCCTATTAAGAGTACTTTAGAAATCTACTGTTCTTAATTAAGCTTCAAACATACCTTGTAGACAGGTTTATAAATTGGGACATGTATGAATGGGACCTTGGTATGAACACTAGTAAATAACTGAATATTGATTCTAAAAGGGTAATCGAATCTTGATTTCTTTAATCAGAGCTATCTTGGGTACCTACCTGTAGGCCTCTTACTGTATCAAACCCTACCAAGACCTTTTTATATTGTTTGAATGCATCCCTAAAATTAGTTTAATTTTATTGTCTGATAATTTAGATCATTCGTCTCCAACAATTGATTTTTATTTTCTTTTTGAAAGCTTTCCTACAATTTTAATTGACTCTGAGCTCGTTATTATTTTGTTCTGATTGTAGACCTTGACAGATTAAGTTTATTCTTGTATTCCTTTTGAATCGACCTCGGACTTACCGAGATATTATTACTGCATCGCAACTGCACACTGGTGGATATAAATTACACTATGTAGGAGCAATCAATACGTGTAACCGTTGCTTATGCAAAAAGAAATTTTTTAAAATTAAAACTGAAAAAAGCTTGCCTAAGGTGTACAATGCAACCAGAAAGATTAAGTGGATTAACTATTTTTATTTTTGAATGAAAATGATATGAAAATGATGTCATTTTCGGTGATCTTTTTTTTTTTTTTTTGAGAATTAAAAAAAAAAAGATTGTTCTCAAATTTTTTAGTTTCAAAAATACGAAAATAAAAAACAAAACCAAAACTAGAATCAAACCAAACAAGGGGCGCTCAAAATTAGGGCGACATTCTTCATACAACATAAGACCCCTTAACGTTCGAAGAGCCCCGTTGCTTAAATCCCTTCATCTACTGTATGGGTGATGTTGATAGGAAATTTATTTTCTTTTATAATATGGTAAAAAGAAAATGACAAATGCCTGAACCAAATTTAATTTTATACTAGGAGATAGCAATGAGACAAGTTTGGATTAGGAAAGTCCTCCTCCATTCCCGCCACACCATGGTGATCTCTCTTCCGGTCCCTGCCCCTCTAGACCTCTCTTATATCCCTTCCCACTTCCTTTATGTTAGTAGACTTTTTATGTATATCATGGACAAATCAAAAGCCAAAATCAGAAACAAGAAAAAATTACAAATTTGGTATCCTAATATGATATGTATATATATATAAAGGGCACGGGTTCAAGATATACATGTAATATATATATATATATATATGTATAATATGTATTGCAACTTGTTTATATATATATGTATAATATGTATAATATGTATCATACCTACTCTTCCCAATAGAGACGAGGCCGGGTAGGGATCTGTAACGTTGGATTGTTTCACAATCCGTGTCTGTACCTACTTTGGTTGTTGGTTCTCAGTTTTTCATATATACGTATATATATATATATATTTCCCCCTTTGACTCAAATAATCTGTAAAAGTCATGTCATTGTCATAAAAGCACATCTACTTGTTACACAAATATTTACCATTACCCAAATTCAAGCCTAAAATCATAGAAAATTAAATGTTATTATCCAAACAGTGGACTTGAAATTTTTGGATTCCAAATCCTTAATCCAATCCCAAATCCATGTTTTCCTAACACATCCTAAGGGAATAAAAGAAACAAGCAACTTTTCAGAATCATAACTATATATATCAAGCCTCCCAAACACACCATAATATATTCAAAACATAGAGATTCATTTTATTTGTTTAAAGAACAAGAAATGAAACAAAGAAAAATCTACAAGACAAAGCTGTTAACTAACCGTGAAAGTTTCTTAACAGCCTCGTTGCTAGTTCCATCATTACACCTCCAATTAGTAGAAGAGACTACAAGACACCTTAAAGTGCAGCGTATGTTCGGAAAATTGCAATGGAGTTGTGAGTTTCTCAGCCTAAGATTCAGAAATTTAGCAGGTTTTAATCGTCAAATAAGAGCTATCTTAGTTTGTAAGGGGAAGGGTACTGAACTTTTAAGCTGGCCTCACAATCCTCTCTTACACAACATCCAAAAAAAAAATTATTCAAATACCAATGCAAACATGACATAAAATAACTAAAAATATTGCTAGACAAAAAGGAGAGAGAGAGAGTTTCTAATTCCTTTTAACAAATAGAAATTAAGTTCTTAAGTTCATGGTATTGGAGCTGGTGGACTTGCACGAGGCAGAGCAGGATATGAAATAGAACGATCATTACAATTCACACAACCTCCTGGTCCTGATGGTGATTTACTTGGGCTTACTCCAATTGCCGGGCCATCAACATTCTTGCTCCCGTGCTCTCCTACTGACCGAAAAAAGAAAAAACAAAAAAAAAAAGTTCAAATGATTCATGATTTTATAGAGCTATATAAACCAGCAGGAAATTTAAAGAGAATTTTCATGCAAAATAAAAGAATACACCAAAAACATGAAAATTGAACATGAGAGAATGAATATATTTTGATTCATATGATTGCATGATTATCAGAAAGATAAGAGCGATGCTTACTGGTTTGAGAAATGCGCACAGCCATTCGGAGTGGAATTGTTTGAACTGAAAATAAGAGGCCAACAAACACTAGAAGAAGAGAGACCTTACGGTGATGAAACATCTTCCAAAAACTTACGGTAAATTAGTTTTTGGTGTTGGTCTGTAATGAGTTTGCTCCCATTATATATAAAACCTTTTGGTCTCTGAAAATGTGAACACTCCGTAAGACTCCTACACTCATTCGTGCACGCGACGAAGACTTTAAGATGCAAGAGTCCAAATGAAGCAGTAGGTAAAACTAAGACCTCAATATATTTGCATCAGTGCTTACTGCTTTGTGTTGATGGAGATGCGCCGGCCATAGTTATATTGCGAGACCACTTTAATCTTTTAGTCTACAACTTTTTTTTTTTTTTTTTTTTTTTATAAGCCAAAATAAGCAAAAAAAAATAAAAATAAAAATTATAGCCCAAAAAGTTACCCAAAAAAGTTAGAAAAAAACTGTATCGAATAGACCCTAATGGATAAACTATTTTCGATCAAATTACAGTGGAAGTCATATGAAATGTGTTCAAAAAATTTTGTATAATAAAATAATATGATAATAATATTTTTAAAATTAACAGTGAATGTTTTATTTTAAATTTAATGACTCATTTCAATTACATTATTATGATCCAAATTTTTTAATTTTATAACATTACCCTATTTCTTTTTCTATAACTTTGGAGGCGCCAACACCTTTGCAATAGTGAGTGACATCATCATAACGTGCACCTTACTTTTTAATTTTAATTTTATTATGACATAGCAATAGAAAAACCAAAACTCATTTTTACTTTTCTAAACTTTTATTTCGAAATTAAAAGTTCCATTTAATTATAAAAGGTTTGTTTTTATACATGGATGCACATCGAGTTGCACAATGAATGGAATATGCCTAAAAAAAGAAAAAAAAAATTCTCTTATAAAAAAATGTAAGTATCGTTTACCCCTATTTGTGACCACATTGACTAAGCAAAAAGACAAACTTGGCCTTCATAAAGTAAATAATAATTGTAACAAATTTCTTGATTAAAAATCAATACAAAAAATTAAAGTTGCAAAATTCAATTTAGTTATTTAGAATGGAGCTAGGGAATGCAATCTCTAATAATATTTCTCACCAAACAAATAAATTCCCTCATTTTTCTCTTCAAGCGGTTGAATTAAGAGATTTATATTTTGTTTCCCAATCAAACATAGTATTTTCTAATATATGGGGAAGAAAACGATGCTAAGACTTGGCGCATGTGATTTTCTCCTTGTAATCTTAATTAAGACCATATTTTAGTTTATCAACAGTTACAATTTTTTTTTATCACATTAGATGACACGTGACAATTTACGATTAGCAAAAATTTTTATTTACAAGTACTCGTCAAAACCTTTTCGCGTACATATCACAAAAGTGTCAGAATCTTGGAATTTAATCATTGATGTGCTTGACAAAGAGCATCAAGAAATTGGTCGCTCATAATTTTTCTTGAATTTGTGCAAAACGAATTTCAAACTTTCAACTTCTAGACGGAATTAGAGATCTTTACATCTCCAGATTCAACAAGAAATTGAAATTCTGAACATCGAAATTGAACTTACTGCGGATTCTTAACAATTTCTAATTTAATAAGAAATAAAATTTATCTTCAAACAACAGATCAAATTTATTATTAAAAAGTTAGCTCTTTTAAATATGGGTTGTACTAACCACCGTGCTCCTTAGCATTTCTTTTTCAATATTAATGGGTTCCATGCTGGGCAAAATGGCACAAAAAATTAATTTTTTGTACCACTTACTGCATCAATCAGACTTGAAAAACAAAGAGGATTGCTATTTACAGTCGCGATTGTGGGTCAGTCACCAACTAATGTGTGTCACATTAGCTGAATCCCACCATCAACTGGTGGAGTCTAGTTGATGTCGCATCTATTAGCTCGAGAGTGACCCACAACTAAGACTGTGAATAGCATTCTCCGAAGAACAAATCATAGTTACTATCCTCCGTGCAAGTGATTTTGTCTTTATCTTGTTTTGTCTTATTTCATCAATTTATGTATAGCTGCCCTTTTAATTTTGAAATCTGAGAGAAGAGAAAATAAAATGATTATTTATTTTTTTGTTTTGTTTGTAGTATGAAAAATTAGTTTCTTTTCACTTTTTTGTTTCTATAAATTTTTGAAATCAAACAAAAAAATAAATTTATTTTTCCTAATATTTTCCTCTCATTTCTTCTACCCTGCCTTTTCATTTCCTTTCCATGAGTATTAAACATATTCTTAATTTTTTCTTCTTTGTTTATAACAACCCGGATCCTTGCAGACCATTAATAAATAAAATAAAAAAATTAAATGGGCTCAAATAATATTTTTACATCACGTCGCTAACGAAAATGAACTTCCAAAATAATATTAATTAAATATCGTCAACTCAAAATAATTATAACTCCAAATTTACAATTGTAATTGACTTCCAAAATATATAATTTTAATCAACACCCAAATATGCTTTCAAATTAATCAAATCAACATAATACAATTAACTCCCCAAATTCTTCACAGGGTCAACATAGTAAATCGAGACACCTCATATGTTTCTCCCAAAAAAATAAAATTAAACTTAAAAGTATACAATACAATAGGAATAAAAATGTTTAGTTTAGGACAATCAAAGCGAATCCGAATGAATAAATTAATTCAATATATCTTATTAAAATAGTGATAATAATAAGCCACTCAAAATCACAGAAAGTCATGTTGGTAACAATCATTTCAATAGTTTCATTGGACCCAACACTTGGCCCCTCTTAGTACCATACTGTAAGCACCTCATTTTTGTCCGCTTAAAATTTTTTGGCCTGGACTCACATTCAAGCCCGAACCGACTTCCCAAATTCAATCCAGTTGCCAGGTCCAATAGAAGTAAAATAACAAAAATGCCCTTGGGGCATTGCTCGATCCCAATTGGCACATCTTCTTAAAGACGACAATTCTATATTTTAATCTCAATTTTAGTTTTAATTCCAATTTAGATCAGTCAAATTTAATTCGGTACATCTTTCGAGAAAGTTGATCCCTTATACGGTAAGTCCATCTAACATAACTATCGCACCTCGGTTTTTCACACTCAAGAATGTGGGAAACACGCGGTACTCTCTCATTAGAACTCATCCTCCTAGAAGAACGAATGTGATTAGGTTTGAACTTGAAATTGATTTAAATAAGGGTTTTCAGAAAAAGTTTGGAGTCGCCACCTAACATAATTAAAGATGTGCTAGGTCACCTAAAAACTAAGTGTAATCTGAGGACTAAACTTTGATTTTTAAAAAATGTTTGAAAACCTCTTCTTGAAAGGGATTTTAAGAAAACGGGTTGTTTAGCAACCTTTGGAAGAATCCAAGCCCTTTTTAAAAATAACTCTATTTTGATCTTGTGAAAACAATGATTCTAGATTCGGATGTTACATATGTGTAGGGAAGACATCCTAAAATCATCACCCTACTTCACCCTTTCGGTACCTACATATCTAATCACCCTTGGGTTCACTCAGCTGAATAACCGGTTAATAATATCCACTTTAGAATTTTGAAAAATAGTTTGGTTATCACTTTTGGGATGAGATGACGTAATGATGCAAGTTTTGAAAGACTTGAGAGGATTGAATTTGAAAAAGATTTTCGAAAATAAATTAGACTTGACAACATTTTTTGAAAAGAGAATTTGGTTTAAAATAAAGTTATGACCGCACCTATTTGAAGGTTGTCTAAGTATCTCATTTGACGAAAATCAAGTCATTCGTAGTTCGGACTAGAGCAGAATAGAAAATAGGTTCATTTAGGCCATTGGAATACACATCGAGGTCTAAATTAGTAAAGACACATTGGGGTCTAATTTTGAAAAATAGGCACATTAAGGCCCTTAAGAACATCGAAGACGCGTTGAGATCTTTGGAGAGTTTTGAAGACACTTTGAGGTCTTTGGAAAAAGAGAACTTGAGAGTTTAGAAAAATACCTTTGAAACAGGACTTGGTTTGTTTGAAGTGCTTTTGAAATCGGGTTTGAAGATGATTTTAAATGTTTTTGAAATTAACTCAAGGAAGTTTTGAAATGTTTTTTAAACAACTGAAGGGAGTATTGGAAGTGCTTTGAAACAACTCAATAAAGTTTTGGAAATATTTTGAAATAACTCATGAGAGTTTTGAAAATGTTTTGAAACAACTTAAGAGAATTTTGAAAAGATTTTGAAATCACTCAAGGAATTTTTGGAAATGCTTTGAAACAACTCAAGGGAGTTTTGTAAATGTTTTGAAGTCTCGTTTTGAAAACTTTGGAGGTAGAGGTTGGATTAGAAATGTTCTTGTGAACTTATCTTCGAAAAACTTTTGAAAGTAGTTTTTAAATACCTTATGAAATGCATGTTTAATGTTTTATCACCTTTAAGAGGTTAGTTATTGAAGAACTAAATTCTTTTAGGGCTATGAGTTTTGAAAACATGTTTGGAAAAGGGGCTAGCGACTTCCCTTTGATTGTTAAAACTTTAGGGTTATAGACCCTTATTGAATATCTTAGTTACACTTGAACAAACCTAACCAGGGAAGGATTAGGGTTACTTCAAGAATGTGATGTTTGAAAAAGGTTTTTGACAAGCATTAAGGGTTCGACACTCTATATGGACCTTAAAAGGTCACCGTTGATGTGTCACTTTCTCTAAGGAAACCTTAACCATAAGAGGATTAAGATTACCTTAGAGTTGTGAGTTTTGAAGCCACTTTTAAAAATAGCTTGTGAAAATGGTAAGTGTCTAGCCATTTTTGTCAAGACAAGTTTAAGAGAATTCTTGAAAGTATTTTGGAATAGAGTATGGAAGAATTAGAAAAGATTTTTGAAAACTCAAGAGAGTAGGATTTTTTTGAATGCATGCCATGCAAATGATTTTTGTAATTGAATGTGAGCTTAAAAAGGGCCTTTAAGTTGGAGCCTTGAAGTTGGAGATCCTTGAAGTTTAACTAACCTTGGTTAACGTAACTAGGGTTAGGTTAGTCTAGGTTTTGGAGGTGTCCTAAGGTTAGCCAACTAGGTTAACTTAGGGTTTTAGAAGGTGATTTTGAAAAATAGTTTTGGACTAGGGTTTTGCCATAATGGTTTTGAGAAAATGATTTTGTGCATGAATTTTGAAAAGGGGTTTTGGAAATCATAGTGTTTTGTAAAGGCCTTGGAAAGCAAATCTAAAGAGTTACATGAATTTTGAAAAAGATCATTGCATGAAAATGGGCTCTAATCAAGTGTAGGGTTTATATGATTAATATTTGGAAATCATTCCAAGGAGGGTTTCATTGGGACCATTATAACTACTAACTTAAAGAGAGCCAAACTTTTAAAAATCAACATGTAATGGTGGTTTTAGAAAATCATTTTTTTTATGCAAAATTAAGAGAATGAATTTTTGAAAACTCTATTGGAAAGGGTTGTTTTGAAAACCGCTTTTGGGGTGTAGAAAACCACTCTAGTGAGCTAGTGTTCCTATGGTCAATAAATGATGAGACCACTCAAGAGAGGGTTCTATAAGGACCATTTCAACCACAAAACTCAAGAGAGCAAAACTTTAAAAATCAAAATGAAATATAAGATTTGAAAACCATTTTAATGCAACTTGAAGATGGTAAAATCCAATGATGCAAAATGAAGTCAAGGGGCTTAAGGAGGGCTCCCAAGGACATAGAAATCTAAAGTATCAAACTAAGCTTCAAGAAACCAACTCTTAGGGCAAAACACTTGAATATGAATTTTAAAAAATGTGTAGAGATTAGAAATGCTAAGGGGTTTGAAAAATGGCTTTGAATATGAAAAATGGAGCCAAGCATGCAATACATGAGCATAACAACTATATGCAAGGGAGTTATGAAACCATACAAGGCTAAAAGGTCACACCACATTGCAAGGTGCTCCAAGGTCATACCATCTCAAAGTAGACTTATGAGAGATCCCCCTACACGGTGGCTCCCGCAAGCTTTCCTTTAGACATAACCTAGGAGCTCTCTTAGTCCAAATATAGAAGAAAGCGGGGGTAGAAGATGAGGGTTGAAAATAGAGAATAGCCTAAACAGGGTAAGAGGGAGAAGAGAAGAGTGGGGGGGTAGCAAAATGTAAATAGAAATATTACCTTGTCTTCACAAACTTTAATAGAGAGCTTTGCTTGAGATTTGAAGGGTCTTCAATGGCCTTGAAGTGGGCTGGAAATGGCCTTCAAAGTTGCTTGGAGGCTTTAGGGATGAGATGTATAGGTTTAAAGTGGGTGGAATCTAGCTTAGATGCTTAGAAGGTTGAAAAAGGTGAAGTATTTAGGATTTTTTTGAGGTTTTGGGAGTGTTTTAGCAGGGCTTTGCCATTTTTTTTAGCTCTAAATATTCAAGGGGGGAGGTCTGGTATTTATAGGCAATTTGCTCGGAGCTGGCGCATGTATTACATGTGCTTGGGCAATTTTGGCCCTGGCGCATTCGCCAGTACTATTCTAGTGATTAAATGCCACATGGCACTCTCTGTACTGGCTCCACTTGGGGCATTGCTCGTCAGTTTCTTCTTCAGTTGTGGAGATAGCGGCTTCGGCAAACAATTTGGCTAGCTCGCCTTCGTATAGTTCAAAGGGTGGCTCAGGAACGATTAGCTCTTTGACTCCCCATCCCATTGCTTCATACTTATAGATTATGGCAATGGTAGGTCCTTCAATAGAAAAATGTCCTATCACCCCAGGCTCAAGGTGCGCGAACTCTTCCCCTTATCCTGCAGGAATAAGGTAAGGCTCAGGGAAGACCAAATCTATTTGTCCATATATTATGCTCTCTGCTTGACCTCCCAGTGAGGGTTGGTAACTGATTCCGTATTTGCTTGGGTTATTTTTCTATTCATAGATCTGGGCCATTTTGTCATTTGGGTTATACCCTATTGTTACCATGAGACGACGAATTGGGCTGTTGTTCCAAAGGTCCCTGCCCAATGCTTCACCAAGATTTGGAAAGCATATTAGAACATGCAAATCTACTTCCTCCCATTCAATTTTTGCTTCAACCTGATTTTGGAAGAACCTAGCCACATTGGTTTCTTTAGTGTTGGCTTCGCCTTCTAGGATCAGGTTATTGGGGTGATCTTATTGTGGATTGGTGGGGATAATGGGGATCAGGTCCATTTCCTTTGTTCTGATGATCTTGGCATCTATTAGATCTTGAATTTTGTGTTTCAGAGTGCGGCAACTTTCTATGTCATGGCCTAGTCCACCTGAGTGATATTCGCACCTAAGTGTTGAGTTGAAAGAGGGCGGCAAGGCTTAAATAATGGTGTAGGGGGTATTAGGCACTGGTATCCTGCTTTCAGCAGGTCATTATAAGCAACTATTTGGGTGTAAGCTAGTTAGGTGAAGGGTTGATTCCGCTCTTTTGCTCTCTTAGGTCTGGCACCCAACGGAACCTTAATTAACTCAAAAGTAGGTACCCTAGGCATTGCTAGTATCAACAGTTGCAAGGGTAGTGGGTCAAGTTCTGTTGTAATGATTCCTGTAAGGTTCATAGCTTGGGGGTCACTGAGATTTTGGATCTTGCACTTTAATGTGTGGTAACTTTCAATGTCATGACCTTCATAATGGAGTTTAGGTTATAGATTTGGGGCGTGCAATTCGAGGGCTGTATCAAGAGTGGGCTTATGAGGCACTGTAAACAGGCACCCAGATTCACAAAGTTGCCGATAAGCTACATATTGAGAGCACTCAAGTGGGGTGAAATTTTGACTTTCTTTCTTTACCTTCTCTTGAGAAAGGATATGCCTGACTTCAACTTGTGTCTGATCTGCATTTGAATCATGTGCCGGGAAGTGGATAGGAGGTTGAGGGTTGAGCAGTGTAGTAAGATAGAGTTGAGGTTGTGGCTAGGTGATGATAAATCTTGCGAGAGGTTAACTCCTCTTCTTTTTCCACATTGGTCATTCTTGCACAAGATAGAGAGATCATGGTCTCTACTTTCATCATCCTCTTTCCGAGTCTTGCTAGTTCTTCCAATATTTGGGTTTGACCTTGCTTGAGTGGCCGATTGGGTGGCACTGCGATTGAGGGCACAAATGAAGAAGGCCCTTTGGATGTCATTACTTATACTAGCTTGGACATTTCATCTATTTGCTTTTCAGCTCATTGATCTCCTTGTGAGTGATGGGGTTGTTAGTTGCAGATGCATTTGGTTCTATTGCCATAATGAGGGCCTAATGCTTGGTAAGGATCAGGTCTTGGATAGCGAGTGGAGTTTTGACCTGTTGCTTTCTTCCTTTTGGAGTAAGGGTGAACTAAGTGTGGGAATACCTCTACTCTTAACCTTTAGAGATAGGGGGAAGGAGAATGAGAAAAGTAAAAGAAAATAAGACACAAATTGTAAGTTAGTGCTTGGATTGAGAAAGTTTTTATGCAATGTATGCCTTAGGGATGCCCCTGCCTTTTAAAGGGGACTAATCATGATGTTTTGGCTCAGGCTTTGGAGATAGGGCCTTGCCCCTATTATGCAATACTATACATGTGCTTGTAGTCGTTCATTTGTACACTGATTCATTCAATAGGAATGATGACTTTATAATTTCCTTTGTACGAAATTTTCAAAAGTACATTAAAACGGGGAGAGAAGACATTTTCCTTAAGACTTTCGCCTATTCTATTTTTACATTTAAAATCTTAAACTACTCTTAAGTATTTGGATTCACCTTCTTTGATGGAGGTTAGTGAGAGACCTTGATTTTGGATTGCCCCTTGTCTTTTTTGCAGCCCTATCTCCGTGAGCGAAGAGGGATTGGAGCTGCTCTTTATAAGATAATCTTAATGCATGCCATGAATCATTAGGGTCACTTGGTACCCTTAGGAGTTTTGGTTGGCTTGATTTGAACGAGAATGGCTCTGGGCCATTCTCTGGGGGTTAATCAGATGTATTGGGATGCAATGACTTGAGTTACTTTAGGAACTCTTGTCTTGAGATAAATACGGATGCATGAACAGTTACGATGCTGAGAGATGCATGAGTATTATGACATTTGTATAGCAAAGAAAAATGTACAAGAAGTGTAATAGCAAGGAATTTAAGCAGTTAAAATGGACAAAAAGTACGGGAAAGTAAAGCGGTCGCCCTTTCCTCCTTGTTTTTAAAATTAATGAGTGTGTCTTAAATCCGACAGAGGTTCGGCTATGCATAGGGTGCTATATGAGCATACGGTTGGGATTTTACTAATGCTTCCTAAAAAGCTTAGTTGCCGAACCTTCAAACCTCCAACGTCTACGCCCAAAAAGGTAATCTCCATCTTTGATTGGTGGTTCGAGCAGGGGAACTATCAGGAGACTCTAGGCTAAGAAGCTGACACAGCATCTGTCCACAGTCAATATACTATTCCCTCTTCTAATTAAAAGGGTAGTAACCAGGTAATAATGCAAAGATGAAAATGCAAGTGAGTGCACCAAGTGTGTGTGAATTTTTTAAAAAATGGAGGAAAAAACCCAACAACACACATCCCATTCTGTTCATTCGTCACATGTATGGCAGTGAATATGACAGAAAATAAAATGTGAATAAATGTCCACCTACAAAAGAAAATACAGGGAGTTAGTAACTTTTCAAAAAACTCAATGCCAAATAAAACAGATGATTAATACAAGAGCATGAATATAGAAAGCAATGCAAGAACATGTAAATGATTGTTAATGCAAGAGCATGAATGTAAGCAATGAATGCAAGTGATGATACTTATTTGAAAATATTTTAGAAAATAATCTTTGTTTTTAAAAAATTAGAATTTTGAAAAACCTTTTGGGAATTTAGAAAAATTTTGAAAGTGGATAAAAATAGACAAAGGAACCGGAGATTTTGGGTGAGTGAATGGTGAAGAGACATGACAATGGCCTAACCCCTTAAGTGTCCCAGTGGAGTTGCAAGTTATTACGCCTCGGTTTTTCACACTCAAGAATGTAAGAAACACACGATACTCTCTTGTTAGAACTCATCCTCTTAGAAGGACGAATGCGACTAGGTTTGAACTTGAAATTGATTTGAACAAGGGTTGTTAGAAAAAGTTTGGAGTCGCCACCTAACATAATTAAAGATGTGCTAGGTCACCTAAAAACTAAGTGTAACCCAAGGACTAAACTTAGGTTTTTGAAAAATGTTTGAAAACCTCCTCTTGAGAGGGATTTTTAAGAAAACGGGTTGTTTAGCAACCTTTGAAAGAATCTAAGCCCTTTTTTAAAAATAACTCCATTTTGGTCTTGTGAAAATAGTGATTCTAGGTTTGAAGGTTGGTTACGTGTAGGGAAAACATCTTAAGATCATCACCCTACCCTGCCCTTTCGGTACCTACATATCTAATCACACTTAGTTCACTGATTTGAATAACCGATTACTAATATCCACTTTAAAATTTTGAAAAATGGTTTGGTTATCACTTTTGGGATAAGATAATGCAATGATACAAGATTTGAAAGACTTGAAAGGATTGAATTTGAACAAGGTTTTTGAAAATAAATTAAACTTGACAACATTTTTTGAAAAGGGGATTTGGTTTAAAATAAAGTAATGATTGCACCAATTTGAAGGTTGTTTATGTATCTCATTTAACAAGAATCAGGTCATTCGTAGTTTGGACTAGGGCTTGATAGAAAATAAATGCATTGAGGCCATTGGAAGACACATTGGGGTCTAAATTAGCAAAGACACATTGGGGTCTAGTTTTGAAAAATAGGCAAATTAAGGCCCTTGGAAACTTTGAAGACGCGTTGAGGTCTTTGAAAAGTTTTAAATACACTTTGAGGTCTTTGAAAAAAGAGAACTTAAGAGTTTAGAAAAATGCCTTTGAAATAAGACTTGGTATATTTAAAGTGTTCTGAAAATCGGGTTTGAAGATGATTTTAAATGTTGTTGAAATTAACTTAGCTGAGTTTTGAAATATTTTTGAAATAACTCAAGAAAGCTTTGGAAAGATTTTGAAATAATTCAAGGGAGTTTTGAAATGTTTTGAAACAACTCAAGGTTTTTGAAAAGCATTTAGGGTACAACACCCGATGCGGACCTTAAAAGGTCACCCTTGATGTGTCACATTATCTAAGAAAACATTAACCATGAGAGGATTAAGATCACCTTAGAGTTGTGAGTTTGAAAATCACTTTTGAAAGTAGCTTGTGGAAGTGGTAAATGTCTAGCCATTTTTTTCAAGAGAAGTTTAAGAGAATTCTTGAAAACATTTTGGAATAGAGTATGGAAGAATTAGAAAAGACTTTTGAATTGATTTTTGAAAACTCAAAAGAGTAGGATCTTTTTAAATGCATGCCATGCAAATGATTTTTGTAATTGAATGTGAGCTTAAAAAGGGCCTTTAAATTGTAGCCTTGAAGTTGGAGATTCTTGACGTTCAACTAACCTTGGTTAAGGTAACTAGGGTTAGGTCCACTAGGGTTAACTAACTAGGGTTAGGCTAGCCTAGGTTTTGGAGGTGTCCTAAGGTTAGCCAACTAAGGTTGGGTTAAATTAGGGTTTTGGAAGGTAGTTCTGAAAAATGGTTTTGTGTATGAATTTTAAAAAGGGGTTTTGGAAATCATGATGTTTTGTAAAGGATTTAGAAAACAAATCTAAAGAGTTACATGAATTTTGAAAAATATCATTGCACGAAAATGGGCTCTAATCAAGTGTAGGGTTTATATAATTGATATTTGAAAACCACTCCAAGGAGGGTTTTATTGGGACCATTATAAGCACTAACTTAAAGATAGCCAAACTTTTGAAAATCAACATGTAATGGTGGTTTTAGAAAATCATTTTTTTTTTATGCAAAATAAAGAGAATGAATTTTTGAAACTCTACTGGAGAGGGTTGTTTTGAAAACCGCTTTTGGAGTGTAGAAAATCACTCTAGTGAGTTAGGGTTCCTATGGTCAATAAATGATGAGACCACTCAAGAGAAGGTTCCATAAAGACCATTTCAACCACAAAACTCAAGAAAGCAAAACTTTAAAAATCAAAGTGAAATATAAGGTTTGAAAATCATTTTAATGCAATTTGAAGATGGTAAAATCCAATGATGCAAAATGAAGTCAAGGGGCTTAAGGAGGGCTCCCTGGGACATAAAAATCTAAAGTATCATATTAAGCTTCAAGAAACCAACTCTTAGGGCCTTTTTTTTTTTTAGGAAAATAGTTGAATATGAACTTTGAAAAATGTGTAGAGATTAGAAATGCAAAGGGGTTTGAAAAATAGCTTTGAACATGGAAAATGGAGCTAAGCATGTAATACATGAGCATAACAACCATATGCAAGTGGGTCATAAAACCATACAAGACTAAAAGGCCACACCACATTGCCAGGTGCTCCAAGGACATACCATGTCAAAGTAAACTTGTGAGAGATCCTCCTACATAATGGCTCCCACAAGCTTTCCTCTAGACATGATCGAGGAGCTCTTTTGTTCTAAGCATGCAAAAAAGGGAGGTAAAAGATGGGGGTTGAAAATAGAGAATAGCCTAAGTTGGTCAAGAAGGAGAAGAGAAGAGTAGGGGGTGGCAAAATGTAATTACCTTGCCTTCACAACTTCTTCAAGCCTTGAACTGGGCTAGAAATGGCCTTCAAGGTTGCTTGGAGGCTTTAGGGATGAGATGTATAGGTTTAAGGCGAGTGGAATCTAGCTTAGTTGCTTGGAAGGTTAAAAGAGGTGGAGTATTTAAGATTTTTTGAGGTTCTGGGAGTGTTTTAGCAAGGCTTCGCCATTGTTTTCAGCTTTGAATATTCAAGGGGGGAGGTCTGGTATGTATAGGCAATCTATTTGGAGCTTAGGCAATTTTGGCCTTGGCGCATGCACATGCGCCAGTACTGTTCCAGTGGTTAAATGCCACGTGGCACTCTCTATACTAGCTCAACTTGGGGAGCAAGCAAAGTTTTGATTGATCTGATCATAATCTGAGTGCATGTAGCATACGCTCCGCAACCAAAACATCTGTGTTAACTTTGCCTTGATAATATGTGCAATCCGAAAAAGATTCTGCAAAATCGATCGCATTCACGATGTTCTCCTATTGTTTCTCAAGAACCGAAAACTTCAGGGGAGCTTCAAAGGTGTCGAAAGAGTGAGATATTGCCTCAAGAAGCGTGTAAAAAGCACACTTAGAGAATTGAAGGAAAAGACAACCCTAGCAGAGCGTTTGTGAGACGCTCCTGGGGTTTTTTAAACTAGCAACTTCTAAGCCACACAATCAGGAGCTTCAAGAAGCGATTTATTCAAGTGAGTTGTATTGATGGAAAGACCTATGGACGGACTTCTGGGAATTTCCTATTTTACGCATTTCTCAAGTCGTTTGACGGTGTGTTATAATTAGGGAATTGGGAGAAAAGATAACCTTAGCCGAGTGAGGAGGCTTTCTTTGACTTGGAAGTGTTTGGAGTCACTGGACTCACCTTGGATTGGACTTGGGCATAGTACAGGGTATGGCGGTTTAGTGTCTAGAGCCAGTGTGGTTTCGAGACGCACTTGGGCCACCAGGGGTAAAATGGTTATTTGATCGAAATTGGTTGGAAAGGGTCAGGATGAGTTGGGGTGGCATATTAAGCATGCCAGACTGTTTGGAGATATTCCTGGAAGGTGTACTTACCATCTGGAGGGATTTATATTGTGATGGTGTGCCTAGGGGCAAAACGGTCTTTTTAACTAGAGTTGACCAAAACAAGACCAGAATTGGTCAGGATGGTGTATTGAATACGCATAATTGCCTAAGGATATTTTGGAAGGGTGGACTTACCGTCTTGAAGGATTTTGAACTTTCTCAAAGACGTGACTAGAGGCCCAAGGGGCAAGTTTGGTCATTTTTCACCAAGTTGGGCTAATAAGCGCTTATGTTGACCTAGGTATTAGTTCCTGAGACCACCTGGTCTCAGAAAGCTACCTATACGGTATTGGTCCCTAAGACTGCCTGGTCTCAAAGAGCTACCTGTAGGGTGGTGTTGGTTCCTAAGATCGCTTAGTCTCAGAAAGCTAGCTGTATGGTGGTGTTGGGCATTGCAGGCCTGAGAAGTGACCAGTTGACTAGATTGGAGTTTGAAAGTGTTGGCCCAAAAGGCAACCCAAGAGGGGGTTGGGTTTTTTGAAGATTAATAACAATACAAGAACTTCTACCCAAGTTCTTCAGCCACCAAGTGGTTTTATCCAAGCTCCACTCAAACTTACAAAAAATTTTCTTTCTCAAGAGAACTCTCAAACTCTCACTTACAAGTGTATAAAAATATACAAGTGACTCACAAACTCTCTAACAAGAGTAGAATATACAATCAAAGCTCACAAAGTAAAGACAAGAGGAATATTCAGGAATTTCAGTTAATCAGTTAGTTGAATCTTATTTCTTGTCTCTCTTCTTGTTATAAATGCAACTGGAAGCTTGTATATAAACCCCTATATTGATTTCATCCGTTGGAGGTTGTTGGGCTTCATTTAATGCATATCCGGTCCGTTTTAATGTTAGAAAAACTATTCGTTATATTCCAGGCGTCGACTCCAAGCTTGTAAAGTCAACTTTTTCTGCTTTTGCATTCACTAGATGTTGTCCACTGTCTCCATGAGTCCGCTCTTCAGATCAATGAGACGGCTCCTTGTTCATTCTGGCTTCACATTTTTGCTACTACCTTCATGAGAGGACTCTTCATCTTCAGGAGTCAGCTCTGTGATCATTCTATCTACATATTTCTTGCTTTTTTTGTCATGAGGCGACTCTTTATCTTCAGGAGTTGGCTTTTTGTCCATTTGGTCTTTAGCCTTTTGCTTCTGTTATCATGAGGCGACTCTTCATCTTCAGGGGTCGACTCTTTGCACAGAAATCTTACTTTAGTTTTTATGAGTCGATTCTTTATATCAAAGAGTCAGCTCTTTGCTCATTTGGGCTTCAAGTTTTCTGCTTCTGTATTCATGAGGCCACTCTTCATATTCATGAGTCGGCTCATTTATCATTTTGGTCTTCAAGCCTTTTGCGTCTGTCTCCATGAGAGGACTCCTCATTTCCATGAGTTCGCTCATTGTCCAGAAATCTGCTTTCTGACTTACAATAATCCAGTTCATCTCAGCAATAGTATAAGATCTTCAAGAAATCTTCTCTTTAGGGTATGATGATCAATCAAATCTCTTTAACTGATCAACGTTATCTTCTATTTAATTTGGATTGAATCAATCATTTGATATACATCTTTTCTTGACTTTTAAACTGTCAGAGCTTCATTAGATCAGTGTTACTCTCTTCTTCTTCATTTGCAAAGCTTCCTCTTTCATTATAAAACTATTTCTTTCAATGTTGAGCTTTCTCAAATATGTAGAGCTTCACAATGCTTCATTGCCGATTTCTTCTCTTAGCTAGAAGTTCTTCTTTCTTCTTTAAGATCACTTTAATGAGACTTATGCAAACTTAATGAAATCTCTTCATACAACAAATCTTCATTGATTCTTTTCATTGTAGAGGAATTCTTCACTTGGATTTCATGTAGAGATCAGACAATCATTGTGAATCTTCTTCTCAAGCAACTTCAATCACATAATCTAGAATTGATCTTTGCATTTTTTATGAAGTCTTCTCTTAAGCATTTTCAGTCTCTTCAACAAACAAATTGTCTTCAACTGATATATGCATATTCTAATGAAGTCTTCAATCTTTCTTGAGTACAATGTAAGCACCCCATTTTTGACCACTCGGCAGTCTACAGTCCGTCCATACTTGATTTCAAGTCAATATGGACATATTCTAGAATTCAGGTCCTGATCCCGCCTATCTATCGCTTCGCGGGCCCGCCAGGCCCAAATAGAGGCAAAATGACCAAAATACCCTTAGGGGCATTGTCCTTTCCAATTTCAAATCAGGCACGTCTTTCCAAAGACGGTAAGTCCCTTTCCATATTCCAAATTAGGCACGTCTTTCTGAAGACGATAAGACCCCTTTCCATATTCCAAACTAGGTGCATCTTTCCGAATACGGTAAGTCCCCTTTCCATATTTCAAGTTAAGCGCGTCTTTCCGAAGACGATAAGACCCCTTTCCAATTCCAATAGGTGCGTCTTTTCGAAAATGATAAGTCCCCTTTCAAACTATCGATCGAGACGAGACCCCAAGTCCCTTAGATAGTAGAACGGTCCACCTTTCGAGCCTGCTAGCCCGTCAATGCAGAAATGTCCGTTTTAGCACGCCTTTCGAGAAAGTTGATTTCTCAGGCGCTAAGTCCCTTTAGCAGCTTCCCTAGATCAAGCAGTCTCAGGAATGATCGCAAACTGTCAGAGTAACGGAAGTACTCGCAAACATCGCAACTGTCAAAGTAGCAGAAATACTCGCAAACAGGTCGATATAGGGAATTGCCAACAAACCCCTGTATCATGAGACTGCCGTCAGAGTGGCGGAAACACTCAAAACCCAAGTCAACACCGGTGCCTGCTAGCCCACTTTGATGAAAAATGACCAAACTGCCCCTAGGGCCATTTTTCGGCACATTTCTCAAGAACACACCTGAATACTCAGAATGGTAAGTCCACCCCTTCTAGGATTGTCTTAAAAGCAATCCAGCATGATTAGGTGCCTTCTAGTCCGTTTCGGGCCAATTCCGAGACTTTCCGGTCAAGATGACCATTTTGTCTCTAGGCATCCGAACACCCCGGGGACCACACCGGCTCTGGGTATCAAACCGGTAACCTCCCGAGAATGCTTTTTATAGTATTTCCGACCTTCCTTTATCTTTCCGGATCATTCCGAGTTAGTTCTGGTAAACCCAGTACAAAATGACCGTTTTACCCCTGGTGGGTCAGTTGCCTTTTCCAACTACACCGGCTCTGAGTAACAAACTAGTAGCCTTTGGAAACATTCTAATTAATGCTTTCAAATCTCGAGTCTTCTTCCGGGACATTCCGAGTCCGTCCTGGTAGCTTTCTGGCCAGGTTAACCATTTTGCCCCTGATGACCCGATCAACCCTTCCAATACAATTTGTCATCCTTTTTCAAGTCAAATACCTCTGGGACCCTATTATAAGGGTTCATGCCCTTTTTCGGCCTTTTGGGCTATTCCCGGTCCCTTAAATGCTTTCCGAACCTTCCGGAGTCACTCCTAGTAAAGCCAGGCTAAAAATTGCACGGTAGTCACTAGCATAGGTGCTGAAATCTTCTCAAGATACGTTACTTGCCGACCTTAAAACTTTTCTAACTGGCTGGCACCACTTGTAGTGGTGCCAAGCCAATATTTGGCCTGGCGCCACTCCTAGTGGTGCTAGAAGCATTTTTGGCCTAACGCCACTGCAACAGGCGCTAGGTCATTCCTTTGTCTATAAATACAGAACCTCCTCCAGCATGAAAGAGGTTTGCCAACTCAGTCTAAAAACCCTATTATTTGATATACAGAGCTTGTAGCCTCTCTAAACCCTAGTCTTCTTTAGGTTTTCCAAATCTTAGCCTCCATATACAAACCCTAGCCTCCTATACACTCACATACACTTCTATACACTCATACATTAGCCTCCAAAGATTGAAGTACTGTAATCTAAAGCTTGGAAGATTGAAGACAAACTCTTGAAGATTGAAGTGAAGACCGAAGCAGGATAAGCAAAGTAAAGCGCATAAAGCTAAGCAAAATAAAGAAGACACAAGGTAAGCTTTCTCTTTAAGTTTACGCATCTTTCCCCTCTCTTCTCTCTCCTAACCCACTTGGGTTTTCTTCTATTTTAATCCCCCATCTTCTTTCCCCCCCTTTCTTGCATGCTTGAAATAAGGGATTTCCCGGTCCATGTGTAGGATTAGGCTATTGGAGAGTCACCGTGTCGGGGGCTTTCTTTTAGTCTAACCGAAGACCACATGGGTTCGGCCCCCTTGATTATGTGGTGAAGCCTTTAACCTTGTATGTTCACGACCCTCTTTGTATTGTGCATATCATGATCTTGCATTCTTCCAAAATTTGTTTTCAAACTCGTTTTCGAAGCTTGCATTAACATCGTTTTCAAAATTGCATCAAAATTTTCTTTTTCAAAACTTGTTTTCAAAACCACAATCCTAAGGTGATTCTAGCCTTTTCATGGCTAGGGTTGCTTTAAGAAAGTATTACATTTAAAGTGACCAATATGGTCCATATTTTCAAAACATTGTTGCTTTCAAAACCACTATCTTAAAGTGGTTATAACATTCTTATGGTTAGAACCGCTTTAGGAAAGTGAGATATTTTGTATACTGTCTAAAAACGCTCTTTTCAAATCTCTCCCTCTAAAAATCTCTTTTCTAACATACTTTCTAAAAACTCTCTCCAATCTCCTTCTTCAAATTCCTTTCCAAAAACTCCCTCCAAAAATTTATTTTCAAAACTTTCTTTTCAAATCCTTTCCAAAACACTCTCTTTAAAATTCCTTTCCTAAAAACACTCCCTAGGTTTCCTTCTTAGAAAACTCTCTTTAAATTCCTTTCCAAAATTATTTTCAAAAACTCCTTTCCAACAATATCTTTCCAAAAACACCTTCTTCGAATTCACTTTCTAAAAGCACTCCCTAAACGTTTTCCTAAAAATTCGCTTTCCAAAAACTTCTCTTTAGGATTTCTTCCCAAAATCTCTCTTTCTAAAAACTCACTTTCCAAAAATCCTTTTTCTTGATGTTGAAGTCAAGCCTTAGAGCCAACAATTAGGAAACTCTAATTTTCCTCCCCAAAAACATAGTTGCCAATTCTCTATTTTGGCCTCAAAACCTAGGTTTCCAAAACCTCTTATTTTCTATATCAAAACTATACATATTTCTAAAATCTCTTTTTTATGTCAAAACTATAGCTTTTCGAATCTAGGGTTTCTAAAACTCCATCTTTCCAAATTCATGCCAAATCCAATCTCCCCTTTAGGAAACCAAATCCAATCTTCCCTTTAGGAAACTAGATCCAATCCTCCGTTTTTGGAGACAAAATCAAAACATCTCTTTTTAGAAACAAAATCCAATCCCTTGTTTTAGGAAATAGGACTCTCAATTTTTCCAAATCCAAATCTTTCCTAATTCAACTCCTTCCTAATCTAGTGCTTTCCTAAACCTTCAGTTTCCTAAACTTAAACTTTTAAATCTTTTCTTAAACATTAAGCTTTTAAACCTTTCTTAATTCTATCACTCTCTAAATCTAACTTTTCAAATCTTTCTAAAATTCTAAACTTCCCTAAACTTTCAACTTTTCAAATCTAAAACTTTGTAAATTCTAAACTTTCTAACTTTCAAAACTTCCCTATTTCAAAACATTCTAAATTCAAAACTTTCCAATTTCAATACTTTCTTAAAACGAAACCTTTCCTAATTTCAAAACCCTCATAATTCGAAAACTTTCCTAAAATAACACTTTCCTAAATTGAAATTTTCCTAAAATGAAACTTTCCAAAAATGACACTTTCCTATTTTGAAACTTTTCTAAATCGGACCTTTCCTAATTTGAACCCTTCCTAAATCCAATCTTTCCTAATCTTCCAAGTCCAGCATTCGAGTCAAGTCTTTCTTAATTTCGAGTCATTTCTAAATCCTATCTTCCTAGGTCTAGGGTCTCTATTCTTCCATTTCAAATTTTAATATTCTATTCTAAATTTAAATCAAATCCAAATTCCAATTCAGCTTCTTCTTTCATATCAAATCTTCTATTTTCTGTTGGATTCTTGTCCGAATTACGACTGACCTGATTCTTCCAAAAGGATACGTAGGCAACCCTCATGGATGGGGTCATAACCTTTTTCAAATTTTCAATTCCACAACCTTTTTCAAATCTCTAGCTCGATAATCTACTTCAAACTTTCAATTCCAAATTTCTATTTCCAATTTCTAAAACTTTCTAATTTCAAATTTATCTTTTCAAATTTCTTTCAAATCAATCTATTTCCAAATCTATTTTCTAACTTTCTTTTCTTGCACTTGCACATCATGCATGACGCTAGTTTCTTTTTAAACATTTCTTTTCTAAAGTAAATAGGATTGAACATTTGTTAGTTGAAGACTCTCATAGGTGAATTTAGGGTAAATAGACATGTAGGTACCGCAAGGGCGGGGTAGGGTGATGGCTTAGTGCATCTTCTCTACACGTAACCAACCTTCGAACCTAGAATCACTGTTTTTAAAGACCAAAATGGAGTTTATTTTCAAAAAGGGCATAAATGTTTTTCCAAAGGTTGCCAAACAACCTATTTTCTTAAAAACCCTCTCTTGAGGAAATATTTTCAAAATCGTTTTCAAGAACCCTAAGTGTAGTCTTCGGCTTGTGCTTAGTTTTTAGGTGACCTAACTCACCTTAACCAAGTTAGGTGGTGACTCCAAATGTTTCCAAAAGCCCTTTATTCAAACCAATTTTCAATTTAAACATAGTCGCATTCGTTCTTTTAGGAGGGTGAGTTCTAACGAGAGAGTACAGTATTTTTCCCGCTTGTGTGTGTATTCCTCGAGTGCAAAAAATCTGGGCATGACATACAAGTCAGTCTTCAGTGAGTCTATGCATACTTGATGAAAGCTTTATTTAAACACATTTAATCTCTTCGAATATAAAACATTTGTTTGCAGTAAAAATAGGCGTCAATTCTCTGTTTGGTTCATTGCATAGCTCTTGGAGTTCATTGCTTGATTTTGATCATTCATTTTGACATGTATTAGACTTAAGTTAAGTTTTAAGTCTAAATTATAAATTTTATTAATCTGCACACTAAATAAATGCATTAGTAAAATAACACAAGGGTTAGTTATCATCAAAACCAATATAGGGTATCAACCTTGAGTCAACAATCTCTCCATTTTTTATGATGACAAAATCTTTGCAAAATAAGTTCATATAAGATTAAATGAATTGAATAGAGTTAAGTATCATACCAGTAGAGAGCTCCCCCTTTGTTTCGTGATTAAGCAAATAATGCTTATAGGACAGAAAACTTTTCAAAAAAATTTTTAGGGAGTTTTTGTCAGGTAATTCAAAAACAAATTAAGGGAAATGATTCATGTTACTCCCCCTGAGAATATACTCAATATTTATCAGGTAATATGCAATTCATTTTATTTCCATTCATCAATTAGATATGTTTTATATCTTGTCCAATTCATGTTTCCTAATAAAGGTTATATATACTCAATCTTGAATAAATACTTCTCCCCAATATTTATCAAATTCTTCTTGTGAATTTTTCTCCAATTCTAAGTTATGTGGAACTCATTTTCTGACATGCATTGTACATGCATTGTTCAATTTTGCAATACATTTTTCAAAATTCTTCTCCCCCTTTTTGTTAATCCATCAAAAAGATAAATAGAATGAAAATTATAGACAGGTACAATAACAAAAAATATTAAAACAGAATAAATTGTATAAACAGGAAATCAATCAAACAAGCAAGTTATCAAAGAGAGCAATTGGGTACCAAAACAAGAGCATATTGCATTCATTTAACATTCAGATTACAAAAGTTGTACAGTTATCATGTCCACAAAAATTATGCCAGAATCAAAACAAAACAACCAGTCAAAACAAAAGAGATGTTATAACAGGGCCATGAGGAAAACAGAATGATAAGGTAAGAGGAATTATGAGATGAGAAGAAGTGATAATGGTAAGGATAGATAGGATGAGGAAAGGAGAGTCTAGTGAGCTTTAGATTCAGTGGCCGAAGAGTCCTCTTCCTTAGCTTCTTCCCCTTCTTGTGCTTCCTCCTCATTGTCTTCTTCATTAACTTCTTCTTCTTCTATCATTTTTCCTTTGGCATTCCTCAACATTTGTACTTCCTTTTTGAGTTCTCTCATTTTTCTTTCAATAATTATCATCTTTGTAGTTGCAATATCTACCTTGTTATTCAATTTTTTTAGAGATTTCATGACTTGAGTCATAAATGTGCTTAAATCTCCTGTACTCTCTTCTAATTCAGAACTCAAAATTCTTCTTGTGCTTCTCTGCCTGGAGGTGCTCCCAGATGGAGCCTTTCCTTTTGAAGTACTTTCCTTTTCAATTTTCTTTGGAGTCCATTTGTTATTCTTTAGCATATACCCCATTCTTTTGAGTGTTCCCTCATTGTATTCATCACTAATGGCTTTGCGGATTCTTTTCTTGTCATTCTTCAGATCAATACCAAAATGCCTGAAAACTTTTGTCAAGAAAATTTCATATGGTAAAGTGATTTTGGAGATGGTAGCCTTGTATATATGATCCAAAATAAACAGAGGCAAGTCAATCCTTGAATTAGTTATATATGCCCACAGGAAAAATAATTCCTTTTCCGAAACATAATCATACTTCCCAGTTTTGGGAGTGAATATGGTGCAGGTAAAGTAATGAACTAACCTCAATTCAAGCGGCAAATCAGCAGCAAGGGGTTGTACATTTTTATCCATATCCCTTCCATATAAGGCTTTTAATTGGTCTTTTCTAGAGATACTATCTCTATAAACTTCTCCACCAATCCTGATTCCAATTCCACACAAAATCCAATCTCCCTATTTAGGAAATTAGATCCAATCCTCCGTTTTTGGAAACAAAATCAAAATATTACTTTTTAGAAACAAAGTCTAATCTTTTGTTTTAGAAAATAGGAATCACAATCTTTCCTAATTCAAATCTTTCTTAATCCAATCCTTCCTAATCTCATACCTTCCTAAACCTTAAGTTTTCAAAACTTAAACTTTCAAATCTTTCCTTAAACTTTAAGCTTCTTAATTTTCCTAATTCCATACCTTTCCAAATTTCAACTTTCCAAATCTAAATTTTCAAATATTTCTTAAACTCAAACCTTTCCTAATTTCAAGTATTTCTAAAACTCAAACCTCGAATCTTTCTAAATTCAAACCTTTCTTAAATTCAAATCTTTTCAAAATTCTAAACTTTCTAAATTTCAAATCTTTCCAAATTCAAAATTTTCTAAATTCAAAACTTTCTTAAGTTAAAAACTTTTTAAATTTAAAACATTCCAATTTCAAAACTTTCCAATTTTAATTCTTTCCTAATTCAAAACTTCCCTAATTTGAAACTTCCCTAAAACGAAACTTTCCTTTTTCAAAACCTTTTTTAAAATGAAACTTTCCTAAAACGGAACTTTTCTAATTCGAACCTTTCCTAAATCCAATCTTTCCCTAATCTTTCAAGTCCAATATTCGAGTCAAATCTTTTCTAAAACCCTTTTAGGTCAAGTCCCATCTTTCTTAAACCTCAAGTCCTTCCTAAGTTCCATCTTTCCTAAGTCTAGGTTTTCTAAAACCAAACTTTCCAAAACCAATCTTTTCAAATCTTCCAATCAAAGTTCAAATTTCCTAATCTTGCAATCCAAATTCTAACTCAATTTCTTTTTCCCAATCAAAATCTTCTATATTCAATCGGACTCTTGTTCGAACAACGACTGACCTGATTCCTTAAAAGGGATACGTAGGCAACCCTCACAGGTGCGGTCGTAACTTTTTTTTAAATATCCAATTCCATAACTTTTTTTTTTTTCAAGTTTCCAATTCCATAACTATTTTCAAACTTCTAATCTCTTTTAAGTTTCTAATTCCAAAAATCTATTTTCAAATCTCTATTTACAATTTCTAAAACTCAACTTTTCTTTTCGAATCCATTTCAAATCAAATCAAGTCTTTTCAAATCACAAATTTCTTTTCCAAGTCTATTTTTAAAGTTAAACTCTTTTCTTGCACTTGCATATCATGCATCATTTCTTGTAAACATTCTCTTCAAAAGTAGATAGTATTGGACATATATTAATAGAAGACTTTAATGGTTGAATCTAGGGTAAATAAACATGTAGGTACTGCTACGGTGGGGTAGGGTGATGGCTTAGTGCATCTTCCCTACACGTAACCAACCTCCGAACTTAGGATAACTGTTTTTGAAAGACCAAATGGAGTTATTTTAAAAAACAAAAGGGGGGCTTAAATATTTTAAAAGGTTGCCAAACAACTTTTTTTCTTAAAAACCCTCTCTTGAAGAAGTTTTTAAAATCTTTTCAAAAATCATAAGTATAATCTTCGAATTATGCTTAGCTTTTAGGTGACCTAACTCACCTTAATCAAGTTAGGTGGCGACTCCAAATGTTTTTCAAAAACCCTTTATTCAAATCACTTTTCAATTCAAACTTAGTCGTATTCATTCTTCTCGGAGGATGAGTTCTAAAGAGAGAGTATAGTATTTTTTCTGCTTGTGTGTGTATTCCTCAAGTACGAGAAATTTGGGCGCTACAGGGAGTGGACCTAGGTTTGAAAATTTGGGAACCAAGCTTTCTTAGGAAGCATTAGTAAACCCTTAACCTCATGCTCATGTAGAAACCATGCATAGCCGAACCTCTGCCAGATTTAAGACATGCACATCGATTTTAAAACTATGGAGGAAAGGGTGACTGCTTTACTTTCTTTTATTCTTGTCTAATTCTTGTTGTTATAATGCTTGTATAAATGCTCATCCATACATATTTACTTCATAATTGCATTCTCTCTCTCTCTACTCTATGCATACATGTCCATGCATTCAATATTTCATGTAAGGACAAGAGTTCCAAAGTAACTCAAGCCACTGCATCTTCATGCATATGATCAACCTAAAGAAAGTGACACCAAGTTTACTCTCCTTTGCATTAAACCTACCAAAATCCTGAGGGTTCCCACATAATCATAAGGACTCATGGCATGCATTTCAAATCATTCCATAAAGAGGAGCCCCAATCCCTCTATGCTCACGGAGATAAGGTTGCCAAGAAGACAAGGAGTAATCAAACAGCAAGGTCTCTCAATGACTTCCTCGATATCAAACTCAGAGAAGGGGAATTCGGAGACTCAAAAATTATTTAAGATCTCAAATGTACAAGTAGATAGGTGAAAGTCCCAAGGAAAGTGTTCCCTCTCCCCCTATTAAAATGTACTTCGATTCTCTTGTATTTTAAACTCTAAGTTCAATGTACTCCTCTACTTTTTGTAAATGAAAGAATGAATAAATGTATGTTCCCACTAGACGGTAAGGTATCTGCATATTGGGGTAAACCTCCTATCTAAAAAAGTGAGCCAAATGTATCATGTTTAGTCTCCCTCTCAAGAAGGGACATCCTTAGGGCATGCATCGCATAAAGCTCTCTAAATACCAAAACTAACTTGTGGCTTGTGTCTTTATTTTTCTTTTCTTTTTTTATTTTTTTTCATAGAGACTACACCATAGAAAGCCATCATTGCTTCTAAGATAGATTGGCATCCACCTAAAGACCCCATCATTACCCGATAGAGAGCTGCATTAATGGCTGCCAATCATGAGTCATCCTCAGTCGCTTCGAGAATAGGTTAATGAAATGAGAACCAAGATCGATAAGATGTTTAAGCTCATCCAAGCCATGATTGTGAAAGATGCTGCTACAGCCCCATCATCATCCATGGTTTTTCCCAAGGACTCTGAACCTACCAACCCAAGGAATGTGCTATAACCTGATACTACAGGGAAAAACAAGGAGGATTCTAAGAGGGCCAACATTGAAGAAGGAGAAACAATACTGCTCTCACCTACAGTGAAAAGAACTTTCTTAGACCCTTTCAGTTTGAAAATCCAAGGGTTGGAAGACTCGCTACGAAGCCTTCATGGCCGTGACACCTTTGGGCTTGCATCCTATGACAAGCTGTGCTTTTTCTCAGACCATCCAAAACCTACAAAATTTAAAATGCCTAAGTTTCAAAAATATGATGACACCGGTAACCCCATTACCCACCTTCGCCTTTATGCTAGGGCATTGAGTGGTCATGAAAACGATCCAAAGCTCCTTATGCAACTATTTCAACATTGTCTCAGTAGATCTGCCTTGCAATGGTTTGCCCGGCTTGACTTAAGGAAGATCACAACTTAGATCAAGCTGGTCAATGCATTTAAAGCCCAATATCGCCACGACATAGACCTCACTTCTAACTGGTGGTCTTTGATGACAATGAGTAAAGGAGATAAAGAAAGCTTTAAAAGCTATACCCTTAAGTGGAGAGAAGTAGCTGCACAAGTCCATCCCTCGCTGGAAGAAGAGTATGTGCAATTGTTCGTACACACTTTCCAAGGCATATACTATGACAAGCTCTGCACTAGCATGGAAAAAAGCTTCTCCGAGCTCATCAAGCAAGGGGAAATGATAAAGAATGGTCTCAAAATGGGGAGGATTATAGATCCCTATGCAAAAACCAGAGAAAATTCTACCAACATAGCCAAAAAGGTGGCTACTATAACGGGAGTAATCAAGAAAGAGAGTGAGTTGTCTGCCATCTTACTCGTTCAACCATCGCAATACCATCCACCACTTCAGTCTCACCCTATCCTACCCACACCCACTTTAACCATGCTCACATAGACCCCTTAACTTTGGCACTGCTGGGGTACGACCAAACTTTAGAAGGTCGGCTCGATGCATCCACACCTTCGATACCTTAGCTTGCACCCAAACCAAGGCCTATCATAACCTACTAAAGAACAACATATTGAAGCCCATACTGGCCCGTCCATTGCCAAGCCCTTTACCTCCAACATTTAATGGTGCCCTCACTTGCGAATATCATTCGGGTGGCCGATGGCATGACACCGAAAGCTACTTCTCCCTCAAACAAAAAATTCAAAACTTGATAGACAATAAAAACATTAACATACAACCGATAAACTCCTGCCCACAATGTAACCCCAAATCCTCTACCGGACCACACCATCAATTTGATACTATAGGAAATAGAGGAGGAGGGTGAATTGGATGTGATCATGGTTGAAGATTACGAAGGGAATTGGGAGACTGATGAAGAAAGTGACTGGGAGGAGGAATTCCCACCTTACTCAATCTATCTCTATAATCCTAATGAAGTACATAACCCTGCGGACTGGTCGATTGAGGAGCCAATACTTATAGAGGAGGACTCTGCCGAAGACATGGCCGCTGATGGTTGGGGTGATAAGTTTTTACACCCTAGGTATGCCACCGCCGCCGAGTGCCACCTATTGGAGAACCCCTAGCCCACGATTGAGCCATTCAAACTGGAGAGAGGCGAGCTGGCTAAGTTGTTTGGCAAAGAAACCGAGGAGACAATAGATGAGAGCAATAAGATCAACGAAGCTAACAACTGCACTGTCAACTCACCCAGAGCCATAAAAGATGCCCCTATCTGCCTTGCATGGACCAAGGGTCTCAAAGACGGATGGAGCATCAAAGATGTGGGCATCATTCCAAAACCCAACTAAAAAGAATTCTCTTTAAAAGCGTGCGAGAGAGGGGTTTTCCACTCACTTTCTTTCTATCCCTTCTACTTTTGTCTTTAAATTGGTGCTTGTATTTCCATAAGAACTTATATTTTTTATTAAAATAATAAAAAAGATAGTTTTTTTTTCAATTGTTGTTGTCTCATATTTTTTGTGAATGGTGAATGCTTCCTAAACAAAGGGTGTTCTATTTGATTAAGGACTTGACTTAAAGGGTGTGATAGCATGTGTTAACCACTCGTCGAATAATCGACTGTCCGAAAAGAGAGAGGATAAGGATGAGTGAGAAAACCACCCAAAAGCAGCACTTACAAGACATCGAAGCTAAGGAATGTGTAGCCAAACTATCAAAAGGAAGAGGAGCCATCTTTTATTTTTCCAAATATATATATATATATATATATTATCCCATTTTGCTCATCCCACTAGCGCCTTGCAAAAAGCGAAAGATTCCGTGTCAACCCAATCCAAAACCATCCCCCCACACTAAGGTAAACAGATAACTAAAGTCTCCACAAAGAATGTCATTGGTGTTATATCAAGCTGAAGCAACATGAAGGCTCTATTGATCAAGCAATATGGTTCAAAATGAAGAGAGGCTATCATTTCATTCCCTATACAGTCAAAAGCAACCATTGTCAAACCCGTCACGTTATTTTCAAGAAAACCCCAACCTAGGGATCACCACCCACAATGGGTTAGAATGAAATACTAAGAAAGAAATCTGAGAGAAATGAGTTGTAGAAGTATCCACCTCACAAAAAGAAAGAAGAGGAAAAGCAAAAGAGAGAGAGAGAGAGAGAGAGAGAGAGAGAGAGAGAAAAGTGGTCATTTAGTGACATCTTGAAGAGCACATAGTAGAGGCAAGAGCGAAATATAAAGGTGATCCTAGGCAATAAAGAAGCCCAGTAGAAGCAATAGGCTTGAGCCTTTACCTTTTCTTGCAAAAACCTGAAACCATGGCTTATATTACAATCCTATTAAAGTCTACTCTGATTGAAAAGAGATAGTTTAATCTAAATGAGCCAGACATATTGCTAAGGCTAAAGAAGGATACTAGGGGACCAAGCCCCACAAGGAGATCAATCAAGGATGGTATGGATCTAAACCCTACGGATAGCAATATCAAATTTGTGCCTGTATATCCATTTGGTTCAAAACCCCATAACCTAGCCTACATTATGGTCCTAAAACAAAGCCTCTTCAGATTGAAAGATCGCCTGCTTATCGCTCTACTAAAGGTCATGTAGGTCGCTGCTTAAGCCTCGAGGGTTGAGAGTTCAAACCAAATGATCCCTGACACTAACCCAAAATAGAAAGTCGGGGTCAATCAAAAAGGAGAGATACAAAATGCTATCATCCAGTCAAGGTAGGGTTAAGCCAAAAGAGAGACCAAACCACTAGAAAGGAAGAAGTTGCTATTTGAAGAATGCAGAGTTTGATAACACCCCATTCATGTTATTAACTGGTGCATCCCTCACATGTGCATGTATTTTTATAAAATTTGGACATGAGCTTCGCATACATAGGAAATAACTCCCTGTAGAAACAGAAGTCACCAATACAGTTCAATATCATATCTAAAACATATAATACACAAACATCATCAACATTATCCCTTTGCATGCATCTGTCCATATATCTAGCTATGTAAATTATAAACATCTACCCCTGCTCATACACTAATACATACATCTAGCTATTTGAATCATAAACATCCATTCCATTCGAAAAAATACAAAAAAAAAAAAAAAAAAAAAACTATCTAACAAAAAAAAAAAAATGCATGTCCAAGACACAATGCAGAAGAAAAGTTAGGCTTGCGACAAGGAGCACCCATCAAAGGTCAAAGTCAATATTTGGCTTAAAATCTCCAAAACCTAGCTCAGGAAAAGGCGGCCGACTAGTAAAAGCACCAGCATCCTACAAAGAAGTAAGAGCCTCAATCAGCAAAGCAGATGAATAACTAAACAATGCCAGAGCAAAGAAAAATAAAGGACAACATACCCCGCTACCTCCCATCTGAGCTAACCGTGCAGTCAAAGTAGCTATCTCATCCTGAAATTAGTCTATCTCCATCTGGAACTAGTCCCTCTTAGTTTGGTATCGGTCTCTCTGATCCCTCACGACAGCAAATTCGGCCTGGGGCACATATTCTCCTATTCGACGCCATAATTCAACCACCTCTTGGGCAACGGTGTAACCTTTGACCACCACCTCAAACTTAGTAAAGGCGCCTATGGAATGAGCTCCAAAATGTGTGGCGTAGTCAATCTTTGGAGGAAACAAAAAACCAGCACCCGGCTGATGCTCCTGGTATGGAATAGGAACTCCTTCGACCAAAGCTCTAAACATATATACTCATGTAGGTCCCCAGCCGACCGAAACTTCTTATGTAACTAGCACCAATGCCGGTCTCCTAGATAAGACTCCTAGGACTTATCATTTACAAAGGAAATCCTTGATAGAGACATTAGAAACCAAGTACCTGACTACCTTATAATGAACCGACCCAACAAAGGGTTGCCAGGTCATATCTCTCGCCTCTATAACCTCTAGGTTCGCCCACAGCATCATGAAGTCAGTGATTTCAGATCGGTAGGCCACCTAATTAAGAGCCCATCTCAAAGCCCGAGGATAAAGGTCAGCCTCTACTACCTCCGGACGGACCAACAAGTACTTGTAGCTCCACCAAACCAAAAAGGGCCAAAATCTAGTCACACTATCCCAGTGGGAGGAAATCCGGATTCACATAGATCTGAGAAAGCAACCAAAGGAGAAAGACCCCCAGTCCAACTCTAATAAGGCTCCCAAGTCAGCTACCATGCTTACCAATCAAAAAAGGACGATCAACTTGTTGTTGTTGCAAAAGCAGCTAAAAATGATATACAAAACTAGTCGTCACCTCATAATATCTCGCTACGCAGGTGGTGGCTCAACAAAAAAGTTACTCTTATCCCGACTGAGCCAAGAAACTGAAAAAGCTGAATGGTTAGGATGTGGCAAGTCTAATAGAGCATAAGCATCGGCTCTACTGACGAGCTACAAGGTGATCTAACGGCCAACAAAAGAAAATCCCATAATGATGGCCCAATCCAATGGAGTAGGACCCAGCTCAAAACCCACAAAATGGAAGGTACTCGTCTAGCCAAACCACCTCTCAATCAATGCCACTACCAAATGTCGATTTAAGCGATTAGCCTATAATCCCAAGAATACGCCAAACCCAATCTCTGCCATGAAGGCCCGATAAGATGGAGCAGCCCGCTGCATGGTGCTGAAAGCCTGATGGACAGCCCCTTTGATGGATGTATGTACTCGAGAAGGGGGCAAGTGCTATCAAGAATAAACGTTGGGGTGGTAGGCAAGATACCCCAATGGAGGAATGTCAGATACCTCTAGATCCCCCAAATCAACGTCTATCTCCCTTTGTCTAGAAGAAGCCCTCCCGTAACTAGTCACATAGTCTCCGAGGTTCGGTACCTCTTCCTTGACATTCATCTCTCCCTTAAAAGCCTGCTCGATGGGAGGAAAGGAGTTGACTAGAGGCATACTTCCCCTTCCGCTTTGACTAGAAGACATCCGACCAACTGACTTGCGACTGCCTCTAAAATGGTCGGAACTACCAACAGAATCCATACAAGCTCCCTTTCCCAACTGGTGCCTCCTTTTAGAACCATCGTTACCCACGTCTACCATCCTGAAAGTTAAATCAAGATAAGGACATCAACATATGGTAAGTACAGTTCAAAAGGACAAGAGGTATGAAAAAAAAGGGAAAAAGACAAAAGACAAAAAAGAAAAAATAAGATGCACCAAAAAGGAAGAAAAAAGAAGAGAAAAAGGAAAAGAATTTCAAGTTTCGAGTCGAAATGAATTTTCTACACAATTTGTCTTAAAAAATTTAAGTTTCGAGCCAAAATGAATTTTCTACACATTTTGTTCTCAAATATTCACAGTTTCAAGTCAAAACGAATTTTTTACACGTTTTGTCCAAGTTTCAAATCAAAATAGTTTCTAAACTTTTTCCTTCTAAAAGTTTATCTCAAAATCAATTCCTCAATCTTTTAACCTGCCCTTTCTAAAGTTATTTCAAAATCAAAATCCAAAGTTCATGTCAAAATTAAATTTCAAAGGTTTCAATCAAAATCCATATCAAAACTTTTCTAAGCTTCTTCTTCAAAAGATTTCTATTCCAACCAAGTTTCAAGGTTTTCTAAAAAAAATTTCTCCAAAAGATCTTATTCAAGATCAATTCTCAAAAATTTTCAAGGATTCAATCCTTAAAACTTCTTCCCTCCAAAGTTCTTATCAATTTTGAATTTTTTTAAATTCAAAATTCATTTTCAAAGATTTCTTGAACTTCTCCCTCAAAAGTTTTATTCAAAATTCCCTTTTCAAATATTTTTTTTTCAAAGTTTTTCTTTCAAAAAGTTTTACTCTAGGCTTCCCCCGAGTTTCTCAGGATCTTCTCTGCCAAAAAGGCTCCACATTCAACGGTTTTGCCTCTTTTTCCTTAAAAAAGATTTCATTTCAAAATTTCAACTCTTTCTTCATTCCAAAAATTTTAGCCGAGTTTCCCGGGGTCTTCTATGCCAAAAAGGCCCCACCCTCAAGGGTTTTATATCTTTTTCCTTTAAAAAGATTTTATTTCAAAAAATTTCTAACTTTTTTCTTAATTTCAAAAATTTTTGATAGAATCTCATTTGTAAATGGTCCCCACAACATCTGTAATTTTGCTATAAAACACCAACTCGATACTCCACGGTATCACGAGCACATGTCATAGACAAACACAAGAGAATCCGTGCACATTTTCAAGGTTTTTGAATTTTTCAACACCTGTTTTATTTTTTAAAAATTCAAGGGTTTTCAAAATTGTCGCAAAATCTTTCAAAGCTACTTCAAATATTTTCTAAACTATTCTCATATTTTTTTAAGGGTCAAATTTAAATATTTCCATCAATCGCTGAATTTTTTTTTATTTTTCAAGTATTGTTCTATTTTTTGAAAAATCAAAAATTCAAAAAAAAAATAAAAAATCACAAAATTTTATACAGCTGTTCAACAAATTTTTCTAAGGCACATGATGCAAAAATTTAGTTAAAAAACTCAACACCCAAGGCTATAGGAGTAAATTTTCATTTCTTGCAGAAATCCTTTTTATAATTGCAAAACTATCCAAACTCAATCAAACAAGTATCAAAATGCAAAAACTATGTCTCGTTCTTTACTGCTTTCATATTAGTTGCATGGTGATGAATGTTTGAATGTATGTGAAGTAGCTAAACCAAACCTAAGGTTTAAAGTTTAAATAATCCACATATTGTGGAATTAAGGTTTGTTAGGCGGAGGCCTACAAGGCCAAGTCTAGCATCCTGCACCGTGCACGCAGTCGATACATAGTGTTGGCTGCTGCTAAGGCATAAGGAAATAAAGTTGCACCTTGGCTAACAATAATTGCTTTTGGTGCAGTGGTAAGTGCTTGATCTTGAAAACAATTGTTGACCCAAGGGTTGATCTCCATAAGTGATTTTGATGATAACCAAACCTAACTATTGTGGACTAATGATTTTTAACTTGAGTATACTGCCTAGCTACAACAAACATAAATAAAACTATGGAGTACTATGTCAAGAAAAAAGAAGATTTTGTCAGCACCTCGTAAGATTGCCAACATCGTAAAAGGAACATGAGAAGTATGTGAAAGAACAAATCAAAACCAATAATGCCAGCACTTTCATAAAGGTGATGACACCTGAAGAAGAAGAGATAAGATTTGAATATGCGAATGATTGGCAACATCCGTGGCCAACCTACCTGCTGTGAAGACCCTCGATCTTCATATTCATATCAACCTACTAAAGTTTCCTGTAATTTGAACACACTGTCTTCAAAGCATTATAAAGAAAGTTCAAAGGAAAAGTTTATCAAGGTTACCGATAATGCAGATGATTGGTGACACCTGATGGTCTGTCCAACTGAAAGTCTTCAGTAGCATAAGAAGACTGCTGGCACTAAATAGATTAATTGGCAAAGGACTACTCAAAGCTAAATATGTTTAGAAGTTCAAAAAGCTACTGAGGAAAGTTAGAACGGTTTAGACATATTCTCACCATCGAATACTGATTTACAGAATGAATGGAAGATGTTTTATGGAGAGCAGCAGTAAAAGAAGTAGGAAGCCAAATTGGCCACACTAGTAGAGATTGTTGACAATCTCATCTGATGACCGAAAAAGACTACAACGGTCAAATTTTTAAATTATCTGTCTTAGCCACCCACATATTAAATGCACCTCCTACGACTTTAACAGCTAATACCTATGAGAGACTATATATATGAGTTTAAACTCATTTATGGCAGAGAAACAAGGATCTTAAAGTGCAAAAATTTTAAAGCCCCAAACATTCCTCACTGCTTTGTACCTGCTACTATCCGAAAGGATTCATTGAACTTAAATCTTCATCTATTCACTTCTAAGAGTGATATTCATTGTAGTTCTAAACTTATTACTCCTGCAAAATATTTTTGTAACCTTATTGAGTGAGTTTAGCTTCATTATACACTTATAGATCGAGAGCTTGGATCAAAGTCTCTCGGTGATTAAGGGTTTGGTGTAAATCCTTGAATGTACTAGTGAGCTAAGCACTTAAAGAAACTAGCAACTGTGTAAGACAATTGAGGAAGAGAAGATGTAGGCAAGGGTTGTGCCAAACTTTTGAAAAATTATTGTGTTCTGTTTTCTTGCTGAATGTGTGTGTGCTATTTGTGCTTGCCAGCAATCATCATAATCATCAACATTGATCATTGTATCAATTCTTTAAAAGTGTTTACTAATAAGAAAACTTGACTTTATTCAATCTTATTTAAATTATGGTAAAATTCTTGCAAACAATCTTTGCTTTTATAGTGTTGATAGCGCTACTCCATTGTTTTAACATCTTGTTCAGCTTTGCTTGTTTTAATATACTCATTTTTTTTAAGAACCCAATTCCCCCCCCCCCCCCCCCCCCCCCCCCCCCCCCCCCCCCCCCCCCCCGCGGGATATTCTTGAGCTAACAATTGGTATTAGAGCCTGATGCTCACATATAGGCTTTACATCCTTGAGTAAGATCTATGACTAACATTGTCAAAACTTCCCTAGTGGATGGTCAGTCCACAAACAAACCTCTCGTGTTTAATGGCACCAACTATAACTATCGAAAAAATAGAATGAAGATTTATTCAATCTGTGGATTATGAACTGTGGAGAATTATTGTAAATGGATTCAAAAATTCCAACTAAAAACTTTGGAATTATTGTTGTTGCCAAACCTAAAGATGAATGGGATGTTGATGATTTCAAAATTATGCAAGCCAATGCTAAGACTATGAATTTATTATATTGTGCATCAAATCCTATTGAGTTTAATAGAATCTATACATGTGATATGTTTAAGATGAAACCTAAGGAATCTATCACTGAAATGTTTACCAGATTTATTGATTTTAAAAATGGATTAAAATTTCTTGGGAATGTTTATTCTAACAGTGAACAGGTAAGGAAGATACTTAGATCTTCGCCCAGAAATTGAGAAGCCAAGATGACTGCAATACAGGAAGCTAAGAATCTGAACATCTTACCTTTGGAGGAGCTGCTGGGGTTATTCATGACTTATGAGCTGACTTAGAAACAAAATATGCAAGATGATGATGAGAAAAGAAAAGAACTATTGCTTTCAAGTCTACCGCTGATAAGCAGGATAGTGATGAGGAGAAAGAAAGATGAGGACATAGCCCTCGTTACTAGAAAATTTAAGAGATTTATAAGAAAGAAATGGAAGAAAGGCAAAAAGTATGAAGCTAAAGGAGAATCAAGCAAAGAAAACTCCACCATCATCTGTTTTGAGTGCAAGAAGTCTGGACACATCAAAGCTTGATATCCTCAACTTAAAAAAAGAAGAAAAATGAGCAAAGAGGTTGCAGCAGCGACAACAATTTTGAGTGGCAGTGAAGAATCAAGTTCAGATGATGAGTCTAACACTGAAAAGATAGCTAATCTCTGCTTAATGGCCCAAGAAGAAGAAAAGGAGGTATCTACTTTGACTTTATATTCGATGAACTTTAAGATGCATTTTATGATTTGATGAATAAATTAAAAAAATCAGGAGCAAAAAATTATCTTTTAAAGAAAATGATTTCCACTTTGACCAAAAGAAAATAAAACTCTAGTTTCTGAAAATAATTTATTGAAAAAGGAAAATATTTCTTTGAAAAAAAAAAGTCAAGGATTTGAACAATACTCTTGAGAAATTTGTAAAGGGAAGAAAAAAACCCTAATTCAAATTTGGCAAACTAGAGATGCACTTTAGATAAAGGAGGAGTTGGATATGACCCATTTATAAAGAAAAAGTCATACAAAAACTTTTTGCATCACCAAATGTTTATAAACTCAGATGTTTTTATTGCCAAAGAAATGACCATTATGCTAATCATTGGTTAAGAAGAGCTCCTAGAAATGATGCTAAAAAAAAGTGGACACCAAGGAAGATTGCTGACACTGTATCCCTAATTTAACTCAAGGCCATACTTAAAATTTTCATATAGTGATACTGTCTTCCTTAGTTCAAAGTTCAATTGTATTAATAGTATACTTTATAGCACACATAATTAAAGCATACTAGCTCTGTAATTGTCTAATCCAAATGCCAATATATGCATGTGAAAATTACTACCCAAATTTACTATGGACTACACAACCCTACTTTCTCCATCACTAGTCCAACAGTGTTCCTACATGTACACTTGTCCCATTTAAGATCTACACATTAACTCTGAGGTACACTTAGTGATTCTATCCACGACTTGTAACCTAGTTTTGCTTATATAAGACCTGCAGCCTAATTTTGTCTATATTAGACCTACTCACTAACTCTGACACCATTCTATCACATCTTGAATTTACATACCCTAGAATATACGAAGGCATGAAATGACTTGCTAAACTAACACAAGACTAGACAAAATTTTCTGATAACCAAACACTTGTACTCTAAACTTTAAAATACGTCTCAACATTGTATCGTTTAAACAAAACTTTATTACAAAACTTAAACTTACAATCTTAAATTACTAAGACAACCCGACTCTTGCTGGCCTCCCTCAGGTCATCGGGTAAGATGATGTTTTTCTCTAAGTAGACATTTAAAATATTTCTCATAAAATGGGGTGAGCTATGAATCTCAGTAGTGGTGTATTATTCAATAACACAATAATTTTAATTCTAAAATCCACAAAATAATAGAACAATTGTTAGATAGCTAAGAAAAAACAGTTATGATATCATAAAACAATTCACAAATTTCTTATTTCAATGTCTACATAGATATATTCCAAAACCACTTCGAGTTATAATATCTGATTTCTATATGCCCTCCACAAGGCCGGGACAGATAGCTCAACAATTTTAGTTATTCAGTTTCGATATTACAACTTCCAAAATCAAGTTTGAACATGTTCACAAAACTATCCCATGTTTGAAATAGTATATTTCTCAAGTAATCATAAGATAGTTCCAAATACAAAATAAAATTATGCTTCATAGATCATATTCTTACTTAACAGTTCAAAATATATAATTTAAACAAAATATTATATTGAAAATACTGGAGTAGTACCTATTAACACTCCGTTTTAGCCACTCGGCGATCTTCAGTCCGACCGAAAGCACCTCCAAATCAACACAAGTATACTCAAGCCCAAACTGGATTCCCAAATCCAATCCAATCTGTCAACCGCTTCGCAGGTCCACTGAGCCCAATAGAGGCAAAATGACTGAAATGCCCTTATTGCATTAGTCAGTTCAATCCAGACTGGCACGTCTTCCATAAGGCGATAAGTCCATTCAAATCCAAAGTCAGATCTAGTTGTTCCATCATTCAAGAAAGTTGATCCCTCATTGATGGTAAGACCATCCAATCTAGCATGGCATGATCACCGAGAAGGTTTATTCCTTGGATCGATAAAGCCCCTTTCATACTCATCTCCGAAAAGTACCTAAGTCCCTAAGATAGAAGAGCGGTTCACTTTTGGCGCCTGCTAGACCGCCAATGTAGAATGTCCACTAATTTGGCACGTTCTTTGAGAAATCACAAATCCCTCAAGAATAGAAGACCGTCCAAGTCTGGCACGTTATTTGAGAAGGCACAAACTCCTTAAGAATAGAAGACAGTCCCATTCTGGCACGACTTTCGAGAAATTTTATCCCTCAAGGCGGTAAGACCCTTTCAAGCCTGTCCACTGAGAAAGTACCAATTTCTTAGACAAAAGTCCATACCATATCCAAATTGGTTAACACCAACGCCTGCTAGCAGGCCCAACACGTTGCTTGAGAAAGTACAATATCCTCGAAACAGTAAGACCACCTTCCAAAGCCATCCCTAGATGGTCTGGCATGCACAGTGCCATCCAGTCAACCCCGATCCTTTCCCAAAGGTTCTCCGATCAAAATGACTATTTTGCCCCTGAGCATCTAAATGCCCTAGAAAATCACACTAGCTTTAGGTATCAAACCGGCAACACTCCAGTCAATCCTGATCAATGCCAGTCAACTCTGGTAAACTCCGGTCAACCCCAGTCAACCCCAGTCAACTTTGGTCAACCCAGTCAACCCCGGTCAATCTTGGTCAACCCTAAAACTCCCGGGATGAGGTGGCTACCATCCAGTCACTCTCTTTAACCATACGGGCACTGGGAATCACACCGGCAACCTCCGAGATACTTCTAGAGTATTCCTTTCCATTTCTAGTTGGGCTCATCGTCCAACACCTTTCTATTTTGAACCAGAACCTTCTTACTCCACTTCGAGTGAAGCATGAACTTTTTTAGTCATGCGCCACTAATAGTGGCGCATAACCCCCAACAATCGGTTATAAATCAACCAGCCCCGTGTCTAGCCTTTTTTTAAGCCTGCATTAAATCTCTCTATGCCACTCATAGTGGCACATGGCCAAGATTAGGCCATGCACCCCTAAGAGTGGCACACCACTCTCCCTATTTTGCACTATATATACAGACTGTAATACCCTGAATCTATTAATATTCTTCATTTATGTAAATTAAGGCATTTGTGTTGTTTATGTTAGATGTTATTCCTTTTGGGTCAAATTGACCAATTGGGAGTTAAGTTGTAACTTAAGTTCTTAGGGTGAGACATATGGGATTACTTCCCATGTGTATCATCTTATATACCCATGTATATACACTACACACACACACCCATTTGTAGAGAGAGAGAGAGAGAGAGAGAGAGAGAGAGAGAGAGAGAGAGAGAGAGAGGGGGGAGAAGAGATAGAGGAAGGAGATTGAAGAGAGAAGATTAAGAAGAAGAGGAGGAAGCAAGAAGAGTTCAACCAAGCTTGGAAACCCATTATGGAGTTGGAAAAGCTAGAGAGAGAAAGGTATGACCTAAAATCTTGAATGTATAATTGTATATATGCATCTATATGGATTAGGGTGTTTGGGTTTGTCTTGGGGGACTCCTTGAGTCCCAATTACTTTGAATTTGAGAGCTCATAGCTCAATATTAGAGAATTGGAGAGTTGGGGGTTGAAACCCCCAAATATATGGAATGTTAGGATTTTGAATCTTTTCCTTAGATCCCTTTGATTTAATTATTATTTCTCACCCATTTTGAGTTATTGTCATCCTTATAGGCTAATCTTTGAGCCCTAAGAGTATTGAGAAGGTTTGGTTGTGTTTGGAGGAGTTTTGGTTGAGTTTTGAAGTTTTGGGTCGAACTTCTATTACTGCCCAGAACTAAGCGTTCGAACGTCTGATATGGTGTTCGAAAGGTATGGGGAAGAAGACCAGGCGTTCAAACGGCCCCAGGGGGCATTCGAATGGTTAGAGAGAGTGTTTTTCCATTTTTGGCCTGGCATTCAAACCGTCATTTGGGCGTTCGAATGCCCAATTCATTTTGCCTGGCGTTCGAACTCCCCTGTTAGGCGTTTGAACGACCTGCTAGTTTCAGCACTGTTTAGTAAAACGGGCATAACTTTCTCTAGAAAACTCAAATTGATGCACCATTTAAAGTGTCCGAAAGTAGACTCATAGACCTTTGTACCGTTCTCTAATTCCTTATAGATTGAGAGATATGGAAGTTTAAAGTTGACTCAAAACTATGCCGAAAACCTTGTTATCCAAAGTGTTACCCTGTTCTTTGTGAGACCTAACTTCTTCACCCGAAATGTGTTTTTAAGCCATGATCTTTCAAATTAAAGGCATTTAAGCCTATTTTCATATGGAACTAGCCTTGTATGTGAATCCTTTGTTTAGGGTGGTTGGGACGCGATGAAAGGATCAATGTTCTGAGTTTTATACTTCACCCTCAACCTTATGTTCTTGTTTTGTATTGGGGCCTTGCCCTAGAGTTAGCCTCACTCTTCCATGGTAAGAGGGAGGTGTTGGTGAGTCGGGGTCAAGGGAATTATGTGCTTAGTCTTAGTTTATGTGTTATTTCTTGCCTTAGAACCTTGTATTGATGTTTCTATACTTCTACGTGTATTTTGTGTAGGAACACCTTCTTTATCACCCGTTCAATCAGAGAGAGGTGAGTAACGATATGCCATGAGTAAAACTCTATTATTTTCCAAATATTTTAAGTTCACTTCTATATCATGAATGTTTTTCATATGTTTCAATACATCAATGTTACGTTCAATTACAAATGTCATATTTCAAGTGCATGCAAGTTATATTTATGTTATGAATTAAAACCATGGACTATAATGTTTAAATGAAATAGATGCTAAGTTTTCAATGTATAATGCCAACTCGGGTCTTCTTGTCACACCCCAACCCAATTAGACATTAATTATGTCACATTAGGTGAGGCGTGATCGCACAAATCACCGTATCTATGAACGACACCTCAAAACACACTCGAAAATAAAAGAACACAGCGGAATATACAAGATAACAATACAATGAGAAAAATATAATAAACTCTCCAAAGGAAATACATTACCGCTGGAAAATAATCAACATCCTTTCACAAAATTCTTTACCATTATACAAAGTTAAAACATAACACCAAAACCCAACGTCTCATATAAAATACAACCATGAAACTGAAAGTAAGACAATGGAGCTCTCCCAAGCCCCGAGACTCGACATCCTGACATCAACATGATTGTCATCACGGCAAGGACCAAGACTGCAGTGAACCAAACCGTCATATCCAAGTTACCTGTCAAGACAGTCTATGTGGGTGTGAGCTAATTGTCAACATGCTCACGATAAATAATCAAACTCATAAAGAATGATAATAAACACTCATAGTGTACACGGTAAAAATGATCAATAGATATATCATGGATGCCTCAATGCAATGAATGTATCACCCACATGTGCGCGCAATTTTAGATAATGTTGGCCTAATATATCGCTGGCGCGTTATCAAGGAATGCCCACCGTGGCACCCCTAGGCTAGTCCACTGTGACTAAGCCTTGGTTAACCCACCATGGTTAACTCTCTCCAGTGCAATGCAAGACATACAATATGAATGATATGCAATGCCACCATATAAATAGAATCATCAATGTCTCCATAAAACTTCTCATAGATATAAATGCCAATTTCACCTTATATATAAACACTTCCAACACCTCATATGCATTCACTATCAATATACATATACAAAACTAACAATGCATTCAACATGAATAAGATTATCACATAATCCCACAATCCCACAATTAACACCAATATAGATAATAACACAAGCAATATATATATTCACTTCTATACGAATAAGATTATCCTATGATCCCACCTGTCACCGCACACATACTATGTCAAAGATCACTTCTGGGTTGACGTTGAAGGATCTTGTTCTCCATTAGCTCTTATCACCACAACCGTATTAGTTTAGGAAACTCAATGTATACTCCAATAATCATAAATATAATGTATATACTTCAAACATTTTTTAACACTGAAATTATGCATGAGGACTACCATATGTTAAGCTCAATCACACTCCCAATGTAAAGCTAGAGTTGAAAAATACCAAAATACACCAAGTCTTCTAATTTGCCAAAACTGACACAGGTCTCATAATCTAGACATAACTTTGTGAGCTTATACCCAAAAATTCTAAAACTTTAGGAATATCAACTAGACATATCACAGAGTATCCAGACCAAATTTTACATTTTTTGAACATGTCTAAGTATTTTTTTGGTAATTTCAAAAACAGGCCAGTGCTATAGAAACTCGAATTCAGCAACAGATAGTCTATCTTTGATAAATTAATAACATAGGTAAACGACATCTAAATGATCTGAAATTTGGTACAGATTATCATCAACCGTTCTCCTAGATATAGTAAAAATTTCATAATTTTTGGGCAACTCTAACTTGGTCGAATGCTCTGTCTAACCAGAGGTTACAGATCTGGGCAGATCTGGGCATCAAAAATCTGCAGGGACAGTCTCATTTCAAAAATTCACCATAATTCAAAATTACAACATTTTTAAGTGAATCCAAAGTCCAAATGATCCTCATAACTCTAACTTATAGTGTTCAAAAATTCAGCCTCAAATAAAATTTTTAGCTAGGTCGAAATGTCTCTAAATAGTAGCATTTTCATATAGAATACTCTGTTATGGCCGCCATGGGCGATTCTAAGTTTTTACCATAGAAGATCTCACCTCCATCCTCCTCCTTCCATGGCATGACTCATACAAAATGCAATAATTAGAGAAAATAAGATGAAACAAGCATGATACTCACCTTAGATGAGGAAAACAAAGTGCAAGAAAGCTTCCTTAGATTTTTCCCCTCTTTTATTCTTCTTCCTCTTTTCTACCTATTGCTCCTTCTCTCTCCAAGCTTCTCTCTCTCTATAATGGCAGCTATCTTTCCTCTCTTCTCTCTCCCATCATGCTAAACCACTCACCCCCCACCATTCTTTTTTTGTTTCTTTCTTTTTCTTTCTTTTTCTTTCTTCATTTGCCTCCTTATCCCCTCTTGTCATCTTTCTCTCTTTCCTCCACCGACACCCTCCCTTCCTCTCACTTCACTTTACTAGATATACAATAATATATCTCACCCCCCTTAGGTATTTTATACATCTACTTATTATACCCACTCACCAATGTCTCACCATTTAACTATTTAATTTACCACTAATAAAACGATATAAGTGGCACACACAATTTATAATTAACCATGCAATAGATGTAAATTAAATTAAATAAACTAATTTAACTACGTTTAAGATGCAATTCAACTAATTATGAAAATATGAGATTAGGGTTTCACAACTCTCCCCCCCCCCCCCCCCCCTCTTAAAGAATTTCGTCCCGAAATTCTCTTACCTCATGCAAATAGGTATGGATACTGTTTTTGCATTTTCTCTTCACTCTCCCATGTAGCTTCTTCCACTGTTTGGCTTCTCCACAGTACTTTCACCAACGGAATTACCTTATTGCGAAGTACTTGATTCCTTCGATCTAATATAAGGAAGTCACTTCCGCATACAATTTTACACGATAACAACGCATGCAAGCCAGTCTACCTGAAGACTTCCGACTTAAGGCATCAGCCACTACATTGGCTCTTCCCGGATGGTAATGAATCACACATTCGTAGTCTTTAATTAGTTCCATCCATCTTCTCTGTCGTGCGTTCAAATCTTGTTAAGTGAATAGATACTTCAAGCTTTGGTGATCTGTATAAATTTCACAAGGTTCCCCATACAAATAATGCCTCCATATCTTCAATGCGAATACTACAGCTGCCAACTCCAAGTCATGAATAGGATAGTTCCTTTTATGTGTCTTCAACTGTCTTGACACATAAGCGACCACCCTTCCTCGCTGCATTAGAACACACCCCAATCCTTGATGTGAAGTATCGCTGTACACCACAAAGTCTCCCTTCCCGGAAGGAATTGTTAATACCGGTGCTGAAGTCAGCTTGGTCTTTAACTCCTTGAAACTACGTTCACAATCAACTGTCCACACGAATGCCACATTCTTGCGAGTCAATTGTGTCAAAGGAACAACAATCGATGAAAAACCCTGTATAAATCTCCGATAGTAACTTGCTAATCCCAGAAAACTTCTAACCTCTGAAACATTCTTCGGTTGTTCCCAGTTCATAATAGCCTCAATTTTTTGTGGATCAACATTAATTCCTTGAGCAGATATCACATGCCCCAAAAACACTACCTCAACAAGCCAAAATTCACACTTGCTGAACTTAGCATATAATTGCTTATTCTGTAAAGTTTGCAATACAAGTCTCAAATGAATTTCATGCTCTTCTTGACTATGAGAATATATCAATATATCATCAATAAAGAAAATCACAAAAGAATCAAGAAAAGATCAAAATACCCGGTTCATTAAATCCATGAAAATAGCAGGTGCATTAGTCACTCCGAAAGGCATCACCAAAAATTCATAATGACCATATTGAGTACGGAATGCGGTTTTTGGTACATCACTATCTTTTACTTTCAATTGATGATATTCAGATCTCAAATCAATCTTTGAAAACACTACAGCTCCTTGCAATTGATCAAACAAATCATCAATCCGAGGCAAAGGATATCTGTTCTTTACAGTAACCTGATTCAATTGTCGGTAATCGATACACAATCTCATGGTGCCATCCTTTTTCTTCACAAACAAAACTGGTGCTCCCCACGGTGATACACTTGGCTGAATGAATCCTTTATCACACAAGTCTTGCAATTGAAGTTTCAACTCCCGCAATTCGGATGGTGCCATTATATACAGTGAAATTGAAATTGGCGTTGTTCCTGGTAACAATTCAATAGAAAACTCTACCTCTCTATCTAGTACCACCCCTGGGAGCTCATTTGGAAAAACATCCAAAAAGTCTCGAGCCATAGGAATATCAGATAACTTTAGTTCTGATTTGGTAGTGTTAACTATATGTGCAAGATACCCTTCACATCCTTTCTGTAACAACTTCTTAGCTTTTAAAGCTGATATCAAACAAGTTGAAACTACATCTCTTTCCCCTTGGAATCTAAATTCTACTTCATTCAACATTCTAAAGACAACTTCTTTCTTAAAGCAATCAATAGACGTATGATACGAAGATAACCAATCCATCCCCAATATCAAATCAAAGTCATGAATAGCTAATGGAATCAGGTCAACTGCTAACTCATTACCCCCAATCTTCACCACACAATCTTTATATACCCTGTCTACTACTATCACATCTCCCACCGGTGTAAACACAAGTAAAGGTTGTGACAATGAACTACATGGTCTATCCAAATGCATACTAAATGCAATAGAAACAAATGAATGTGTAGAACCCGGATCTAATAACATATATGCCTCTTTATTAACTACAACATACCTGTCACAACATTAAGAGTAGCCTGCACATCTCTCATCGTCATGGCATAGACCCGTGCCTGAGTGCGAGGTTCTGGTGTCATAGCTGGCCCCTGTTGAGCAAGCCCCATTGTTCCCCCGTCTCTGCTCGCCACATTACCCACTGATGATGCTGCCGCAAGATTTCGAGGACAATTTCGTGCTATGTGACCCGATTGTCCACACTGATAGCATTTGTCGGTCCATGGCATTGGACAATCTCTCACAATATGCCCCTCAGTCCCACATCAGTAGCAAATGATGCCCCCAGTGCTACTCCCCAAAGGTCTCGAACTGGTAGACCTTCCTGGTGGTCTCGAAGCTACTCGGCCACTAGAACTTCCTGTGCTTCTTGCGTTATTAAATTGTGAACTGCCCGATCCAAGATTGAATTGTACCCGTCCTTGGTCCACAGTTGGAGCAGATTCTGAAGGTCTCTGCCGTGAAGTGCCAGATCCCGAATCAAATATCCCCTTCTTAAATTATTCCCGTCTCCCAGTCATCTCTTTCACATCTAATTCCACAATCTTGGCTTTATTCACCAAGTCCCCATATCTAGTGAGTTCAAATGCAGAAACCCGAGACCGGATTGACAACTCCAGTCCCTTTTGAAACCTTTTACACTTAGCACCTTCAGTACGCACCAAGTCAGGTGCAAATCGAGACAAGGCCGTGAACTGCTCTTCATAGTCTACCACTGACATTTTGCCTTACTTTAGAAGAATAAATTCTTGCTCTTTCTGGTAACGGTAAATGAGGGGAAAGTACTAATCATTAAATACTTTCAAAAAGCATTGCCACATGATCGGTACTCCTCCAAGTTGAGTATTTTCCATTCGTCTCGTGGCTTCCCACCAGTTCCGTGCCTCACCTCTTAACATGAAAGTGGATAATGATAGCTTCTTTTCATCAAGAATCCCCATCACTTCAAATATAGTTTCCAGCTTTCTTAACCACTCCTCAGCTACCAATGGATCAGTTGCCCCCATAAATTCTGGCAGACTTAGCTTCATGAATTGCTCATGTAAGGTTGTACTCCTTGGCGCCGATCTTGCCACCTGAGCTTCTATGTATTGTGCCATCAGATTTGCAAGTCAGTCGGTTGCATCAAGTTGATTCTGAACATGCGGTCCATGCTATCCTTGCTCCACACCTCTGACTGAAGCTGCTGAATCTTCCCCTTCCATGGCTCCAGCTAAATCCCTTTGTGTCATTCTTTCTGTCACCAAATCAGGATAAGTACAATATATATAGATATATATAAACCACACATTCCTCAACAACCTAACCAACACCGACAACACCCTACGGTTCACTGCACTCTAGACACCAACTCCATACCATAGCTTTAGTATAGAACCCAGGCTATGAAACACATGTCTAATACAAACCATAGCTTTGATACTTCTCGTGGCAAGACCTTAACCTAGCCCGATAGTCCTACAATAGGGGACGAGAAATAAACTATCTTTATTAAGAGACATCCCAGGCCTAAAGAGCCTTAGCGTGACCTACATGGTTACTATAGAGCCTCATATGTCGAGTTGTAGCACACTTATGTTTTGATCCGAGAATTATGATATGTTCACATGCTTTACGACAAGTTATGAAATGCTATATCAAGAATAATGTTATGTTGCATCTCTTCTTACGATACTATGTTTTGAAATGTTGAAACGTTTCAAATAATGTTTACGTTACCTATGAATTTCAGCATACGTTTTATACGTTCAAAAGTTCATATCCTTAAGCATAAATGATTATCTATCCTTATACGTTGGATATAATTGCAAGTCCATGATAATTTTCCGCGCATGCATCATTGTTATTCACTAAGCATTAGCTTACGTTTTCTCAAATGATTTTAAGGTAGCCAATCCGGAAGGCCCTAAAGCAAGGCCATATGTGAATTTTGAGTTACGGCCCATGGGCCTATGTTTTGTAATATATTTGAGTGTTGAACCCTAATGTTTTGTAATAGTATAATGTTATAACTTTAATGAGCCTTGAGTAGGCCCATATGTATGTTATGTTTGGATTGGGCACAGCTATATCATGTATGACACAGATTATGTTTTCAAGCTATCAAAAGCCCTAATTTCGGCAATATGCATCATTTTAAATGATTATGCACAAGTAATCAACTAGTTTATGTAATGTGGCCTTGGGTAGCCTTGCTACTAGCCGGTCTTGTACCCGAAATCTGTATAGACTGGGTTATGGGCGTATCAGTGTGGTATCAGAGCCATAGGTTGACACCGTAAGATTGAGTCATGTCTAGATAGGATTCTAGGTTTGACTTACATATGTGACATACATATATATATGTGTGTGTGTGTGTGTATGCTACGTGTATAATGGCATGCCAAGGTGTAATATATGTAGTGCTATGTTAAATGCTTAACGTTGGTTTATGCACATAAAGTTAACCATGCCGAAGGCCGAATTGAACACATAGAAAGGATCTTAGCTGGACTTGTCCAAGTGGTCCAGGATACTCATAGCAACACTGCCAATACACCGAAGCAGCCAACAGCGCAGGTGCCAAGAGGAGAGGTAGCAGCACGTACTACTATTAAGCAGTTTTAAACAGTTGAAGCTCCTAACTTTTTAGGGGACTCTCGACCCAATGGCCGCGAAGTCTTGGCTTTTAGGAATTGAGAGGGTGTTCGAGGTACTATCTTACACAGATGAACAGAAAGTGACCTTTGCCACCTTTACTTTTGAAGGAGCTACACTTGTTAGGTGGAAGTTGAAAAAAGTGACGAAGCCACTATGATTGTGCCCTAGGTTTCTAGAAGCATTCAACGAAGAATACTTTCCCGAGACTATCACGGATTAGAAGACCGAGGAGTTTTTTGGTTTCACATAAGGGAATATGACCGTGGCCTAGTACAATGCCAAATTCATGGTGCCATCACAATATGCCCCACATATTGTGTCATCGGAGACTTGCAAGGCGAGAAAGTTTGAGGCAGGATTGCGATGGAACATCCACAACAAAGTGGACATACTATGACTAGAAACCCATCAAGAAGTTGTACAACGGCAACGATCGCCGAAAGGGCAAATAACGAAATGTCCCCATACCGAGAGAAGAACAAGAAAAGATTAGGAAGTGACCAAGGCATGGGACAAAGTTTAAAGTGAAAAAGTCATGGATCTTCTAGTGGGAATTCATCTACCCCATGGGGAAACACCTCTAACCGAAGAGACAACATGGCTAGTGAGATACCAACGTGCTCCAATTGTCAGAAGAAGCATTGCGGTGCATGTCATTTGGGAAGCAAGGCCTATTACAGGTGTGGCCAGAAGGATCACCAAGTGAAGAACTGTCTGAAAAGGAACAGAGCACAAGGATCTGGGGCGTCAGCATCAGCCTTAATTCAACAATCTAGGGCAAATAAGAGAGAGAATCAACCACAGCAAGGCTGAGCTTTCGCACTTACACTAGGAAACACCCCAGCTACCGACACCGTAGTGTCAGGTATACTCCCTATTTGTGGTCGACCTGCACACGTCCTTATTGATTCTGGTTCTATGCCCTCATTTGTTTCATATCTCTCTGCTCAATACTTGTATACATCTTCGGTACCTCTTGATTATGCTTTGGTAGTATCGTTGCCATCCGGATATTCCATGTTATGTTATACGATTTATAATTCTTATGAAATTCTTGTGAACGATGTGCCCATGTTTGTAAACCTCATTCCCCTAGAAATGCATGGCTTTGATGTCATATTAGGAATGGATTGGTTGTCCTCTCACCGTGCTATCATTGATTATGAGCTTAAACGAGTTGTGTTTCATTCTTCTACCCATTCGGGACTTGTATTTGAGGGAGTTGGTGACGTCCCTCCACCCTATCTCATTTCATCTATGCAAGCACGTCGTTTAATTCAAAAAAAGGAATCATGCATTCTTGTGTAGCGTTTTTGACACAAACGTTTTCCCATTGCCCTTGGAAGACATCCATGTTGTCTAAGAATTTCCCGATGTCTTTCCCGATGAGTTACCTGGTTCCTTGGTGGATCGAGAGATTGAATTCCACATTGACCTTAATCTTGGTACTAGACTCGTTTCCAAAGCTCCTTATCATATGTCCCCTTTAGAGTTGAAGGAGTTAAAGGTTCAACTCCAAGACTTGTTAGAAAAGGGATTCATTCGTCCTAGTATTTCACCATGGGATGCTCTGGTATTATTTGTGAAAAAAAGAGATGGAACCATAAGATTATGCATTGACTACTAGGAATTGAACAAGGTCACCATTAAGAATAGGTATCCATTGCCAAGAGTGGATGATTTGTTTGATCAACTACAAGGCACACAAGTATTTCGAAGATTGACCTAAGGTCGGGTTATCACCAACTAAAGGTCAAGGCGAGTGATGTAGAAAAGACGGCATTCCGAACCACATATGGTCACTATAAGTTTCTGGTTTTGCCGTTTGGAGTTACTAATGCACCTACTACATTCGTGGATTTGATGAATCGAGTTTTTAAACCCTTTCTTGATAATTTTGTAATTATATTTATTGATGACATCTTGGTGTATTCTAAGAGTCTTGCAAATCATGAGCACCACTTAAGGATGGTTCTTCAAACTTTACGAGATAGGAGATTGTATGCCAAGCTGAAAAAGTATGAATTTTGGCTATCAAGTGTAGCATTTCTAGAACACATCATCAGTGTGGATAGAGTGTCTGTTGATCCTTCAAAGATTGAAACCATTGTAAATTAGCTGAGACTAACGAATGTAACCAAAGTCAGAAGTTTTATGGACTTAGCTGGGTATTACGGAAGATTTGTGAAGGATTTTTCCAAGATTGCAACATCGCTAGCATAGCGCACCGGGAAGAACACTCCATTTGAATGGAATGAGAAGAGGGAACAAAGCTTTCAAGAATTGAAGAACCGATTGTTGTCCGCACTAATCCTAGCCTTACCTACAAGGACTGACGGGTTCTCCATTTACAGTGACGCTTCACATAGAGGACTGGGATGCGTTTTAATGCAACACGGTAAGGCAATTGCATATGCCTCGAGACAGTTGAGACTGTATGAGAAGAACTACCTGACCCACAATCTTGAGTTGGGAACGGTGGTATTTGCTTTGAAGATTTGGCACCACTACTTGTATGGAGTCATATGTGAGATCTTCACCGACCACAAGAGTTTGAAATACCTTTTCACACAGAAGGAGCTGAACATGAGACAGAGAAGATCGCTCGAGTTGATTAAGGACTACGACATTCTCATTCAATACCATCCAGGCAAGGTCAATGTGGTGGTTGACGCCTTGAGCCGAAAGTCAACAGCCAACTTAGCATGCCTTATTATGTCACAGCAACCTTTGCTTATTGACCTAGAGAGATCGGAGAGTGAAGTTGTTGCACCAGGCACCTATATGATGCTTGCCACCATGATCGCCCAACTGGCGTTGATAGAAGTCGTAAAGCAACAGCAACCTAAAGACCCTTACTTATGGAAGATCTATGAAGAGATTGGAACGAATCTGAAGCTAGACTTCACCTTACATGATGGAGCCTTAAAGTTTAGAAATCAATTGTGTGTTCCAAATGTACCCGAGATCAAGAGACAAGTTTGGAAGAAGCCCATAATACGAAGATGTATTGGGATTTGAGGGAGACATTTGGTGGCCAAGAATGAAGAAGGAAATAGCTGAGTTCATATCGCGATGCCTACAATGCCAACAGATCAAAGCAGAACATCAAAGACTGGTGGGGCTACTTCAACCTTTAGCGATACTAGAATGGAAGTGGGAGCATATCACCATGGATTTCGTCATAAGATTGCCGAGATCGCCATGGGGTTTTGATGCCATATGGGTTATTGTTGATCGCCTTACCAAGTCTACACATTTCTTACCAGTGAAGATTATGTACTTTTTATCAAAGCATGCGACCCTCTACATTACGGAGATTGTTCGATTACACAGCATGCCAGTTTCGATAGTGTCCGACAGAGACCTGAGATTTGTGTCAAAATTTTGGAAGAGTTTGCAAAAGGGCTTGGGCACTAAGTTGAAGTTCAGCACAGCATTTCATTCGCAAACCAACGGGCAATTAGAAAGGACCATCCAAACCCTAAAAGACATGTTGCGATTATGTGTTCTCGACTTTTAAGGGAGTTGAGAAGATCACCTACCACTAGTGGAGTTCGCCTACAACAACAGTTTTCATGCAAACATCAGGATGGCACCTTATGAAGCACTTTATGGGAGGAAGTGTAGATCTCCAACTTGTTGGGTCAAAGTCAGCGAGAGAAAGATTCTTGGGCCAGAGATTGTACAACTGACCACCAACAAGATCAAGATCATTCAACAACGAGTGCAAACTACTTAAAGTCACCAAAAGAGTTATGTGATGAGCGAAGGCGAGACTTAGAGTTTGATGAAGCAAGCCACGTGTTCTTGAAGGTATCTCCTTCCAAGGGGATAAATCGCTTCGACAAACAGGGAAAGCTTAGTGTAAGGTACATCAGACCATTTGAAGTTCTTAAACGGGTTAGACCCGTTGCTTATCGTATTGCTTTTCTTTCGAAACTTTCACAAGTTGACAATGTCTTTTATGTTTCGATGCTATGGAGGTACGTGCACGACCTGACGCACATGATTGATCACTATCCTTTAGCCGTGAATGAAGATTTAAGCTACGTTGAGAGACCGATTGAGATTCTTGATCGCCGTAACCAAGTTCTTAGGAACAAGGTCATTCCGTTTGTATGAGTTTTATAGTAGAAGCACAGTTGAGAGGAATCTACTTGGGAACGTGAAGACGAGATCCGGGAGTGTTATCCCTTTTGTTTGAATGATAGCTTGTGTTAAGTTTGGGGACCAAACTTATTTAGTGGGGGGGTGGGGCGGGGGGGAAGGATATAATACCCTAAACCCATTAATTTTCTTCATTTATGTAAATTAAGGCATTTGTGTTGTTTAATGTTAGATTTTATTCCTTTTGGGCCAAATTGACCAATTGGGAGTTAAATTGTAACTTAAGTTCTTGGGGTGAGACACATGGGATTACTTCTAATGTGTATCATTTTATATACCCATGTATATACACTACACACACACACCTATTTGTAGAGAGAGAGAGAGAGAGAGAGAGAGAAAGAGGAGAAGAGATAGTGGAAGGAGATTGAAGGGAGAAGATCAAGAAGAAGATGAGGAACCAAGAAGAGCTTAACCAAGCTTGGAAACCCATTGTGGAGTTGGAAAAGCTAGAGAGAGAAATGTATGAACTAAAATCTTGAATGTATAATTATATCTATGCATCTATATGGATTGGGGTGTTTGGGTTTGTCTTGGGGGACTCCTTAAGTCCCAATTACTTTGAATTTGAGAGCTTATAGCTCAATATTGGAGAATTGGAGAGTTGGGGGTTGAAACCCCCAAATATATGGAATGTTAGGGTTTTGCATCTTTTCTTTAGATCCCTTAGATTTAATTGTTCTTTCTCGCCTATTTTGAGTTATTGTCATCCTTATGGGCTAATCTTTGAGCCCTAAGAGTATTGGGAAGGTTTGGTTGTGTTTGGAGGAGTTTTGGTTAAGTTTTGAAGTTTTGGGTCAAACTTCGGTTGCTGCCCAGAACTGGGCATTCGAATGCCTGATATGGCGTTCAAACAATATAGGGAAGAAGATCGGGCGTTCGAACAGCCTTGGGGTGTTTCAAATGGTCAAAGAGAGTGTTTTTCCATTTTTGGCCTGGCATTCGAACGGCCATTTGGGCTTTCAAATGCCCAGTTCATTTTGCCTGGCATTCGAGCTCCCCAGTTGGGCGTTCGAACGGCCTGCCAATTTAGGCACTATTTAGTAAAATGGGAATAACTTTCTCCAGAAAACTTGAATTGATGAACCCTTTAAAGCATTAGAAAGTATACTTATAGACCTTTATACCCATATAAAGTTTTTTCTCTAATTCCTTGTAGATTGAAAGATATGGAAGTTTAAATTTGACTCAAAACTATGCCGAAAACCTTGTTATGCCAAAAAACTATGACTCACTTCTATATTACGAATGTTTTCCATATGTTTGAATGTATCAATGTTACGTTCAATTACAAATGTCATATTTCAAGTGCGTGCAAGTTATATTTATGTTATAAATGAAAACCATGGACTTTAATGTTTAAATAAAAGAGATGCTAAGTTTTCAATGTATGGTGCTAACTCGGGTCTTCTCGTAACAAGACCTTAATCCAGCCCGATAGTCCAACGATGGGGGATGAGAAATAAACTATATATGATGGGAGATGTCCCTAGCCTAAAGAGCCTTAGCGTGACCTACATGGTTTGTAATGACCCGGCTACCCGGACCGTTAAAAATTAAAATGAACAACTCCAATCATGCTACAACCTCAAATGTACCATTATAAATGGCTTTGAATTTAATTCTTGAGATACAATTACAACTTCAAATAACTCACAACAATAATAATAATTCTTTCTAGGCTCCAAGATATTTAACGCTCAATATAATACCTCCAAAGTAAAGCTTTAAAGTGCTGCTCGACCAACACCTTATATGCTTCTACCTGAAAAATAAAATTTAACCGAGAAGTATACAATACACAGGAGCACAAACGCGAAGTTCAAGATAACCGAAGCAAAGCTCAATGAATAAATCCGTTTGATAGAGTAATAAAATAATAATTATTTGTCAATCAAAATTATAAGCAGAACATGCCGGCAACAAGTATTTCAATATTTCCATGAGGCCTGTACCCGGCCCCTCTCAGTATCATGCCAAACGCCATCTGTGCCACATAACCATTGCCACACAAGGGCATCCAGTAATCAAAATTTGCCACACAACGGCATTCAAGAACCAATCCTGGCCAACAGATGCGTTTGGACACGTACTAATCGGTTCCATAGCACATTAACCAAAACATATTCTAGACATGTTCAAAACTATAATTTTATAGTTAAGGCAACGAGCATGATAAACAAGGAAGTGCCAGAGAATATCATAGAGCCAACAATCAAATAATCAGGAATTTAAGATATTAAGTAAGAATGCTCAAAAGGAAGCATATTGTATACCACCCAGTTACCTCAATCGTGTTCCACTTATCTCGCAAAGATCACCACACAACCTGAAGCATCGCTGTGAAGTTAATATAAAAAACCATTCTTAGCTTGATACTTGACCACGTTTAGAAATAATGAAAATCTCTTCAACGAGTGCTTATGAGGTTGGAAACATAGACCTAAAAACAACCCTCTTCCAACTCGAATAGGTTCTAGGCTTAAACACCAAAATTCACCAAGTTGGCTAAGCTGCCCAATCTAACACAGGCTTACTAAAAGGGACAGAACTAAATATTCTCTTGTCAACCGAGTCCCAAACTTACAAAAATACAAATAGACATCCCAAGGAACAAACACACCAAATTTTATGATTAAAGGACAAGCCTAGGTATTTATTTCGCATTTTAGAAAGCAAAACATTTTTGGCTCAAACCAAAACCCAAATTTCCCTAAGATCTCAAAGTTTAGGTGTACAAAAATTTAGCTCGAAATAAGATTTTTGGATAAGCCAAACAGTCTCTGAAAATGGCTATTTCTGCAGATTTTCGCAGCAGGAAATCTCTTTAAGTTTGAACATGGTTTTCTCTTTCAATTTACAATGTTCTTGTGCCAATCTGGTGTCTAAATTGAAGGCTTTTAAAAGGTCTATCTATCGGTGATTTCATAATTAAAATTAGATGTCATTTGGCTATAGAAATTGAGCTCTGAAAATCACTGCGCATGTAAGAATTTCACATAGTGCACTAGAAGCTTTTCCATCTCTCATAAGTATCCATGACATGCAAGACCTTTAAAGCTTAAAATCAAATGATGAACTACTAATACACAATCAAAACAAAAGCTAATGCATGCAAAGCCTTATGGTAACAAGGGAAGAATTCTTATACCTCAATTAGCTTTCCTTTCTTTGCTGTTGTTTCCCAAAAGCCCCTATTCTCCAATTCCTTTGCTCGGCCTGCAAGTTCTCTCTCTTTCTCTCTCACAATTTCTGATCTCTTGCACTCTCTATACATCTCTCCAAGTCTAATGATCAACACTAGGGGAAAAAGCAGCTGGGGTATATACATATAGGGGAGCATGAGGGTGTCGGCTCATGGGGCAGCTCACACGCCTGCATTGTCTCTCCAATTCTCTATCTTCCACAGCTGCTCTCTCTCTATCTATCACTCTATAGTTCTTACTCTATGCCTCTCTATAACAGCCCACATTTGGCTTGGAATGGCACCTTATTGCCGACAAATGGGGAAGCAAGATGGGGGTGTGTGTGATAAATTAATTCTATGCATTAAACTATAAGTTGTATGCTAACAGTATACCAAGCCAATAACTTTATAATATGCAACTTTGACCAAGAATAGTCCAAGTGCATGGGTTCTATGTGTTGTGCATACAACATCCCCCACCTTTCTCTCGGTTTCCCTCTCTATCCATGTATGGCATGCATGACACTCAACCTCCCCTAACTTTGACTAGCCAATGGGGGGTTCATGCTTGCCGAAAATGAAAGGGGCAAGGTGCTTAAACTATACCTATTGATTTGTATATTTCATTGCAACATGTGATAGATATATACATATAGATGTATACACCAAGCACTAACAATATGATATTAATATAGCTAAGTGTGCAGTCGACAATAAATGGGCAAGGTGTTAGGATTATAATTAGAGTGTTATCCACATGCATGTGATAGTCATATTGATGTGCATGTGCATATATTGATGTGCATGTGCATGTGCATGTGCATGTGCATGATAAGGTATTATCATGTGTTATAGATACATCTATTAGTGTATTTCATGCACAACATGTATAGGTGGTAGCCGGTCGTGCAATAGTTCAACGTAAAAGAAAGTGGCCTTGGCTTGAAGCGGCTGAGTTTGGGATTGCAAACCTTATTGAACGCTCATTTCGAGGCCATGGGTAGAAATTTCTCAAAAAATTGATCAAGTTAGACTCAAATTTCATACGATTCCGATGAGAAACGAGAAAGAAAACTTGATCCGAAGTTTCGGTAAAATCAGGTGCGAATTTCCAGGTGCAGTGGCTTTCAGACCTTTTTCGGGAGACCGAAATTCTACGAAATTGAGTTCTGAGATTATGAAGGAGTTGGGCTCGAAAGGTAGTAATTGTAGACATTTGATTCGTCAAAATCCATCAAGGAACGAGAGAGAAATCTCTGATTAAAGTTAGGGCACAATTTGGTGCGAATTTGTCAGGTAATGTATTTCGGAGCCCTTTCTCGAGGGATTGAGTTTCTAAAAAGCCAAGTTTCGACATATGGTTAGGGTTAGGCTCGGAAGGTCATTGTTTTCGACTTGTGACCCTACGGTTGTGTCTTATTTCGTCACGCTAGAGACATAATGCAGTTAAGAAAAATTTGCGGGTATTACATGGTTACTATGAAGCCTAGCTCATGTGTCGAGTTATAGCACACTTATATTTTGATCCGAGAACTATGATATGTTCACATGTTTTACGACATGTTATGAAATGCTATCTCAAGAATAATGTTATGTTGCATCTCTTCTTATGATACTATGTTCTAAAAGATGTTTATGTTACCTATGAATTTTAGCATACGTGTTATACGTTCAAAAGTTCATATCCTTATGCATAAATGATTATCTATCCTTATACGTTGGATATAATTGCTAGTCCATGATAATTTTCCACTCATGCATCAATGTTATTCACTAAGCATTGGCTTATGTTTTCTCAAATGATTTTCAGGTAGCCAATCCAGAAGGCCCTAAAGCGAGGCCATATGTGAATTTTGAGCTACAGCCCACAGGCCTATGTTTTATAATATGTTTGAGGGCTGGACCCCAATATTTTGTAATGGTATAACGTTATAACTTTACTGAGCCTTGAGTAGGCCCATATGTATATTATGTTTGGATTAGGCACAACTCTGCCATATATCACACAGATTATGTTTTCAAGTTATCAAAAGTTCTAATTTCCGCAATATTCATCATTTTAAATGATTATGCACAAGTGATCAACCAGTTTATGTAATGCAGCCTTGGGTAGCCTTGTTACTGGTCGGTCATGTATCCTAATTCCTTATAAAGGGGTTATGGGGCATGTCACAAACCCCCAACACTATTTTGGGTCAGAATAATTAACCAAAAATTCTCCCCCTCTATTCTAGACAACACCCAGAGGCCTCTCTCTCTCTCTCTTGAACTCCCGCTGGCAGTGTTCGAGTTCGAACTCCTGAAGCCCTAGCTTCCAAACTCGGCTGAAGGTCCACCTCACTACACGAAAGCTCCCGAAGCCTTCCCAAATCCAAGGTCTGAGCGTCCACCAAAGAAAGAAGGAACGAGACAAGGTAATCCCCATTTTACCTTTCCATACTCTCCCACTTTCTTTTCTCCTTCTGAACCCACTTGGGTTCTTCTTTTTTTTAATCCCCTATCTCTAAACCCCCCTTACTTGCATGCTTGAAACAAGGGGATGTTAAGTCCATGTCGAGAGTGAGTAAGAGGAGATTACTAATCGTGACTCTCTTCTTAGCCTTCACTTGCTTCACGACATGGCCTTAGGGCCCTCTTGTAATGTGGTGATACCTAACCTTGTATGTTTCATGCCGTTATTACTGTCAAATTTCATTTGCATTCTCGTCATGCCTTTACCCCTTAAAATCATTTTTTAAAGTTGTTTTCTCAAAAGCACAATTCTAGGTAGATCCTAACCCTCTCGTGGTTAGGATTTTTCTAGAAAAGTGTGACATTTTAAATGGCTCCCGTTAGCCTTCATTTCCTTCTTTTAAAAAAAAACCCTTTCTCAGAATGATCCTAGTTTTTTCATGATTAAAGTTATTTTGAAAAATGTGTGACATTCAAAAGGACCCGAAAGGTCTACATTTTTGGCGTAGTGCCTTTATTATTTTTCAAAGCCACAAGCCTAAAGCGATTCTAGCCTTTCAATGGCTATAATGGCTTTAGGCAAAGTGCGATATCCATTTGGATGTCTAAAACCCAAGTTAGGGTTTGGGGCCCTAAAACATGTTTTTAAAAGACTCAATTTTCGAACCATTTCCAGAATTCATATTTATTAAACCCTAGAAGTCCAATCCTAGGAAAATCCCGTTTTTACCAACTTGGAAACCTTCCATTTTTAAGTCAAAACCTTCCATTTCAAATCACTCATTTTTCAAACCTTCCAAATTTAGGACTAATTTGACTCCTTCCATTTTAAAATCCAAACTTATGTTTTTCAAAATCAAATCAAATCTTTTCAAATCAAATCAAATCTTTTCGAATCAAGTCTCAATCTTCCTGAAAAAGAAGCATTTCAAATATTTTCTTGAAAAGAAAACATTTCAAAAATCAAATCTTCCTGAAAAGGAAACATTTTTCAAGTCAAATCCTTTCCTGAAAAGGAAACATTTTCAAACTTAAACTTTCCTGAAAAGGAAACTTTCTAAAATTAGAAAATTTTTAGAAATAAAAAACCATTTCAAAATTCCAACTCTTTTCAGACTCCTGTCTGAACTACGATTGACCTAATCCCCTTTAAAGAGGTACATAGGCAACCCTTCATGGGGTGCGGTCACAACCTTTTTCAAATTTTCAATTCCATTTTTCAAACTCAACTCCCTCTTTCAAACTCTTTTTCAAACTTTGTTTGCAAAAGTTTTCTAAGTAGATAGCATTAAGCATAGGTAACCGGTGAGTCATAATTAGGTGAGTAAAAGGTGATTAGACATATAAGTACCGCAAGGGTAAGCTATGACATATTCCCTACACATAAGCAACCCCTGAACTTAAGAATTTCTATTTCAAAGACCAAAACTGGAGTCAATTTTCAAAAGGGCTTTCCAATACTTTTAGGGTTGTCGAACAACCCTACCTTCTAAAACCCTCTCATAAGGACGTTTTTTAAAAACCTTTTCCAAAACCTAAGTTTAACCCTCGGGTTTTACTTGGTGTAGATGACGTAGCAAATCTTTAAATATGTTAGGTGGTGACTCCAAAGACCTTTCAAAAAGCTCTAATTAGTTCAATTTCAAATTCAAACCCCATTGCATTCGTCATTCTAGTAGGACGAGTTCTAACGACAGAGCACTATACCAATTCTCACCCCTGGGCTAAGAGAGAAAGGCCCAATATCCGAAAACGGGGCACAACAGCTTGGCGACTCCACTGAGGACAATTAGAGGGTTAGGCCTTTATCATGTCGAGTCACCCTTTACTCACCTTAAGTTCGCCAGTTACCTTGTTTAGTTATATCCAATTTCTAAACTTTTCAAAATTTAAAATTTTTCAAAATAGTCTTTGTTTTGCAAAAAGTCAAACATTGCATTCATTACATGCTCTTGCATTATTCATACATCATACTTTATTTTGTATTTTGAGTTTCTCAAAAAGTATTAACTTTGTGCATTTGTTTTTTAGGTGGACCCTTGTTCACATTTTAATTTATGTTCATAAACTGCCATGTATGCTATATATAACAAGATGTATGGGAGTTGTTAGGCTCTTTCCTCCAATTTTCAAAATTACACACACACTTGCATATGTATTTTTATGGAATATTTACCCTGGTTGATACCTTCTAGTTAGAAAGGGGAACAATAAATTGACTGTTGGTGGTAGGCAGATGTGTCACCTAACCAATGGTCTTTAGATAGTTCCCTGGCTCGGATCACCAACCTATAATGGCACCATTCCGGGGAGTGAGCCTAGGTTTGAAGATGTGAGATCCAAGCTTTTTAGGAAGCATTAGTAGCCATCAACCTCATGTTCATATAGCACCCATGCATAGCCAAACCTCCGCCTGATTTAAGGCACGTGTTTTTCAAAAACTAAGGAGGAAAGAGCTACTGCTTTTCAATTTCCTTACTCCTGTTGTTATGCTTACATACATGAATGCCTTTTTATCAATATCTTGTCATTCTTGCTATTAAACTGTCCATGCATATATAATCATCCCAAGGTCAGAGTTTCAAAGTAACTCAAGCCACTTGTACTCTATGCATATAATCAACCTCCAAGAGAATGGCCCACAAGTGAATCTCAAATTATAAGCCTACCTAATTCCTAAGGGTTCCAAACCCTAAGGGTCATGGCATGCATCTAAGAAGCATTTCATAAGAGGGGCCCCAATCCCTCTCACTCATAGAAATAAGGTTGCCACAAGACAAGAGGCAATCTGCAGACAAGGTTATTCAACGACCTCCCAATATCAACACGGTGAAATCGAAGACTCGCAAAGTAGTCTAGGTAGATTGGTGGAAAGTCTCGTGGAAAATATTCCCTTCCCCCAATCTATGTGCTTTCATCTTTCTATCTCAAAAGAAATAAAATTGCTTTTTTTATTTCCCTTTAATGAATTGTTTTGTAGGGTGAATGAAATAGGCATAGGTATGGTATCTGCATATAGGGGTAATCCTTTATTTCCAAAATAAGCCTTAGTATCATACCTAAATCCCAACAAATAGGGACAACTCTAGGGCATGCATTATATAAATGCTTTTTAAGGATAAGTACTAACTTTTCCCTTTTTCTTTGCCTTTTTTGGTTTTTCTCTCTCTTTCCCCCATTCCACAGGAATTAAAAACACATTCAACTCACCATTGCTCCTAAAGCAAGGAAAAAACCCGATACTGTCTGCTGCCCGAGAACCGATCATCACAAGGCACTAAACATCATTCATGGCCAACGAATCAGACACCACCACTGATAACCCTGTGACCCGAGAGGAGATCAATGAGATAAGATCAAAGATTGAAGAGATGTTCAAACTCGTACAAGCCATTACACCAAAGGACCCGACCACGACCCCCTCCTTATCTACCCCAAGAGAGGCAGATGCTATCCTACCAAGAGTTGTGCTCCAATCAGATACTATTAGGAAAAACTAGGAAAACCCCCAGATAATCGATGTTGAAAAGGAAGAAGGCAATCTGGAAACTATTTTACTCACTCCTTCAGCTACAAATGCCATCCCTGACCATCTTAACCTGAAGATCCAAGGGCTAGAAGAATCCCTGTGGAGCATACAAGGGTACAGTACCCTCGGTTGAAATTCCTTTGATGAACTCTGCTTCTTCCCAAATCACTCACGCCCGTTAAAGTTCAAAATGCCTTACTTTCAGAAGTATGACAGCACTAGTGACCCTATAGCCCATTTGCACCTATATGTCGGAGCCTTGAGTGGCCAAGGAAACAATCTCAAGCTGTTGATGCAACTTTTCCAACACAGCCTGATAGGCCTAGCTTTACAGTGGTTCGCGAGACTTGATCTAAGGAAAATCATCACCTAGGGAGAACTAATGACCACTTTCAAGATTCAATACAAGCACAACATAGATCTCACTATAGATCGATGGACCTTAACTATGATGGCCAAAGGAGAGAAGGAGAGCTTCAGAACTTATGCTTTGAGATGGAGGGAGCTAGCCGCACAAGTCAATCCTCTATTAGAGGAGAAGGAATATGGTAAACTCTTTGTGCAAACCTTTCAAGGGTTATATTATGAGAAGCTGTGCACTAGTGTGGGGAAGAGTTTCTCAAATTTGATCTTGAAAGGAGAAATGATAGAGAACTGGTTGAAAACGTGGAAGATCACTAATCTCTACTCGAAGACCATAGAAAGTATGGCAAAGAATGTGGTTGCCATAAGGGGAACCAGCAAGAAGGAAGGAAGGTATCTGCTATCTTACCCACTCAACAATACCAACAGCTATACCAACCCCATGTTGCCCATAACTACGACCACCCGACCTGTGGCTCTAAATACTCAAGCACCGGCTCCAATCATGGCTTACCCGAACTTCAATCCAAACAGGCAGGCCTGGCACAACTGCGCCTTCTCCATCTTAGAGTGTACTCAAACAGAAGCATATCACAACTTGCTGAAGGCCCACGAGCTGGCCGCTAATCTAGCTTGCCCTTTGCCTAGTCCTCTCCCTCTTACCTTTAATGGCACCCTTTCCTGCAAATATCATTCAAGAGGATTAGGATATGACATGTGTAAGCACCCCATTTTTGCCCGTTCGGCAGTCTCCAAACCGTCAAGACTTGTACTCAAGTCAATATAGAAGTATTCCAATCTAAATCAACTTTCCAAGTCTAATCTCGTCAATCAAATAGCTTTGCGGGCCTGCCGGGCCCAAATAGAGGCAAAATGACCAAAATGCCCTTGGGGGTAATGTTCGGTCCAATTCCAACAGGCACATCTTTCTGAAGACGGTAAGTCCCCTTTCCAATTCCATTTTCAATTCCAATTCCAATTCTAATTCCAATTAAATCTGGCGCACCTTTTGAGAAAGTTGATTCCTTAAGGTGGTAAGACCCTCCAATCTGCACGTTTTCGAGTGAACTCTTCGGAACGGTAAGTCCCTTCAAACCCGTCAACCGGGACAAGACCCCAAGTCCTTGAGATAGTAGAACGGTCCACATTTGGCGCCTGCTAGCCTGCCAATGCAGAAATGTCCATTTTGGCACGCATTTTGAGAAAGTTGATTCCTCAGGTGCTAAGTCCATTTAGCAGATTCCTGAAATCAGGCAGTCTTGGGAATGATCGCAAATCAACAGAGTAGCGGAAGTACTCGTAAACATTGCAACCATTAGAGTAACGGAAGTACTCATAAATAGGTCGATATAGGGAATTGCCAACAAACCCCTGTATCACGAGACCACCGTAAGAGTGGAGGAAACACTCAAAACCCAGGTCAACACCTGTGCCTGCTAGCCCACTTCGGTGAAAAATGACCAAACTGCCCCTAGGTTCATTTTCGGCACATTTCTCGAGAAAGTACCTAAGTCCTCAGAACGATAAGTCCACCTTTCCAAGATTGTCTTAAAAGCAATCCAACATGATTAGGTGTCTTCTAGTCAGTTTCGGGCCAATTTCAAGACTTTCTAGTTAAGATGATCGTTTTGCCCCTAGGCATCCGAGTGCCCTGGGGAACACACCGGCTCTGGGTATTAAACCGGTAGCCTCCCGAGAATGCTTCTTATAGTATTCCTGATCCTTCATTACCTTTTCGGATCATTCCGAGTCAGTTCCAGCAAACCTGATGCGAAATGACCGTTTTGCCCCTGGCAGGCCGGTCGCCTTTTTCGACCACACCGGCTCTGGGTATCAAACCGGTAACCTTCTAGGACATTCTAAATAATGTTTCCAAACCTCGAGTCTTCTTTCGGGACACTTCGAGTCCATCCCGGTAGTTTTCCAATCCAATTAACCGTTTTACCCTTAATGGTCCGGTCAACCCTTCCAACAAACCCTAACATCCTTTTTCAAGTCCATTACCCCCCAAGACCCTATTCTAAGGGTTCCTGCCCTTTTTCGACCTTTCGAGCCATTCCCGGTCCTTTAAATCCTTCTCGGACTTTTCGAAACCACTCTTAGTGAAGCTAGGCTAAAAATTGTATGGTAGTCACTAGTACAGGGGCCCAAATCTTCTAAAGATACGTTGCTTGCCGACCTTAAAACTTTCCTAAGTGGTTGGCGCCACTAGTAATGGCGCCAAGCCAAATATTGGCCGAGTGGCGCCAGAAGGTTTTTTGGCCTGGCACCACTGCAATAGGCGCCAGGTCATTCTTTTCTCTATAAATACAGAGCCTCCTCCAGCGTGAAAGAGGTCCGCAAACTCAGTGTAAAAACCCTACTCTTCGATATATAGAGCTCGTAGCTTCTCTAAACCCTAGTCTCCTTTAGGTTCTCTAAACCCTAGCCTCCATACACAAGCCCTAGCCTCCTATACACTCATACACTAGTCTCCAAAGCCTCCATTGAAGACTTAAAGTGCTACAACTTTGAAGCTCCTGAAGGCTGAAGACAAGTTCTCAAAGACTGAAGCGAAGACCGAAGTGAAGTAAGAAAAGCAAAGCGCGCAAAACAAAGCAAAATAAACAAGACATAAGGTAGGATCTCTATTTAAGTTTACTCATATTCCCTCTCTCTCTGAATCCACTTGGGTTTTCTTCTATTTTAATCCCCCATCTTCTTCCCCCCCCCCCCCTTCTTGCATGCTTAAAATAAGGAACTTCCTAGTCCATGTGTAAGATTAGGCTATTGAAAGGTCACTGTGTCGGGGGCTATCTTTTAGTTTAACCGGAGACCACGTGGGTTCGGCCCCCTTGATTATGTGGTGAAGCCTTTAACCTTGTATGTTCACGACCCCAACTTGCATTGTGCATATCATGATCTTGCATTCTCCAAAATTCGTTTTCAAACTTGTTTTTAAAACTTGCATTAAAATCGTTTTCAAAACTTGCATTAAATTTTCTTCTTTAAAACTTGTTTTCAAAATCACAATCTTGAGGTGATTCTAGTCTTTCCATGGCTAAGGTTGCTTTAGGAGAATGTTACATTTAAAATGACCAATATGGTCCATAATTTCAAAACATTGTTGTTTTCAAAACCACTATCTTAAAGTAGTTCTAACCTTCTTATGGTTAGAATCGTTTTAGGATAGTGAGATATTTTATATACTTTCTAAAAACTCTCTTTTCAAATATCTCCTTCTAAAAATCTCTTTTCCAACATACTTTCTAAAAATTCTCTTCAATCTCCTTTCCAAAATTCCTTTCCAAAGTTGTTTTCTAAAACTTCTCTTAACAAAACTCACTTTTCTAAAAAGTCCTTTCCAAAACGCTTTCTTCAAAATTCACTTTATAAAAGCGCTCCTTAGGTCTCCTTCCTAGAAAAACTCTTTTTAAGAACTCTTTCCAAAAACTCTCTCTTCAAAATTTACTTTCTAAAAACTCCTCTCTAGAATTTCCTTCCAAAAATCTCATTTTCTAAAAACTCACTTTTCAAAAACTCTTTACCTTGGAGTCTAAGTCAAGCACTAGAACCCATGATTAGGAAACCCTAATTTTCTTGTCTAAAACATGTCTTCCAATCTTGCCTTAAAACCTAAGTTTCCAAAATCTCCTTTTTTACATCTAAATCCTAGGTTTCCAAAACCTATTTTCTACGTTAAAACTACAGTCTTCCAAATCTAGGGTTGTTAAAACTTCCCTTTCCAAATCCATGCCAAATCCAATCCTCCCATTTAGGAAACTAGATCCTATCCTCCATTTTTGGAAACAAAATTAAAATACCTCTTTTAGAAACAAGATCTAATCCTTTGTTTTAGGAAATAGGAATCTCAGTCCTTCCAAACCCAAATATTTTCTAATTCAAATCTTTCCTAATCTAGTACCTTCCTAAACCATAAGTTTCCCAAAACTTAAACATTTAAATATTTCCTTAAACTTTAAATTTCCAAAGTCCTACCCAATCCAACCTTTTCCTAATTCCACACATTTTCAAAGTTAAACTTTCCAAATCTAAGCTTCCAAATCTTTCTTAAACTCAAACATTTCCTAATTTCCAGAATTTTTAAAACTCAAACTTTGAATTTTTCTAAAATTCTAAACTTCCCTAAACTTCAAATCTTTCCAAATCTAAAACTTTCTAAATTCTAAACTTTTCAACTTTCAAAACTTCCCTATTTCAAAACATTCCAAATTTAAACCTTTCTAATTTCAAAACCTTTCCTAATTCAAAACTTTCCAATTTCAAAACCTTTCCTATCTCAAACTTTCTTAATTCGAAATCTTTCCTAAAATGTAACTTTCCTAAATCGAAACTTTCCTAAAATAAAACTTTCCTAAAACGAAACTTTCCTATTTTGAAACTTTCCCAGTTCGAATCTTTCCTAAATCTAATCCTTCCTTAATCTTCCAAGTCCAACAATCGAGTCAAGTCTTTCTTAATCTCAAGTCCTTTCTAAATCCTATCTTTCCTAAGTCTAGGTTTCCTAAACCTCAATCTTTCCAAAACAAATCCAAATCTTTCCTCCAAGTTCTATCTTTCCAAATCAAAGTCCAATCTTTCTAATTCCAAACTCCAATTTTCAATCTTCTATTCTAAGTTCAAATCAAAAATCTATTTTCTATCGAACTCTTGTCGGAACTACAACTGACCTGATTCCTCAAAAAGAATACGTAGGCAATCCTCCTGGGTACGATCACAACCTTTTTCAAGCTTTTATTTCCACAATCTTCTTTCAAATCTCCAAATTCCATAATCTATTTTCAAGTTTCCAATTCCAAAAATCTATTTTCAAATCTCTATTTCCAATTTTTAAAACTGTCCAATTTCAATTCTCTTATCAAATCAAATCAATTTCTTTCCAAATCTATTTCCAAATCAATTTTCTAACTCTCTCTCTCTTGTAATTACATATCATGCATCATATATTTCTAAAAATTATTTTCTAAAGTGGATAGGATTGGACATTTGTTAGTTGAAGACTCTCATAGGTGAATCTAGGGTGAATAGACATATAGGTACCGCAAGGGTGGGGTAGGGTGATGGCCTAGTGCATCTTTCCTACATGTAACCAACCTCGAAACCTAGGATCACTGTTTTCGAAAGACCAAAATGGAGTTTATTTTCAAAAAAGGGCTTAAATATTTTCTAAAGGTTGCCAAACAACCTGTTTTCTTAAAAACCCTCTCTTGAGGAGATATTTTCAAAATCGTTTTCAAAAACCTCAAGTGTAATCTTCGGATTGTGCTTAGTTTTTAGGTGACCTAATTCACCTTAATCAAGTTAGATGGCGACTCCAAATGTTTTCCAAAAGCCCTTTATTCAAATCTATTTTTAATTCAAACCTAGTCGCACTTGTTCTTCTAGGAGGATGAGTTCTAACGAGAGAGTACAGTATTTTTTTCTGCTTGTGTGTCTATTTCTCGAGTGCAAAAAATCTGAGCGCAATAACATGGAAAGCTGCTTCTCCTTAAGGCACAAAATCCAAGACATGATCGACAATGGGACAATACAGACGCAAGAAACAAATCCCACTCCTACCCTAAATGTCACTACAAACCCTCTACTAGAACATACTATCAACGTCATCACAAAGTACAATGACAACAGGGTTTTGACCGCCTTATGCCAAGAGGTGTACTATGAAGATGAAGATGAAATGGACTAGGAGGAGCTGAAGCAGTATCATGCCTTGTCTTGGTATAACCCCAATAAAGTGCAAGACCCCAAAGACGAGCCCATGGATGAATCTACTGAAGAGGTTGACTATGTGGTATAAGAAACTGAATATATGGAAGAAGAACTACAGTCATACCTCGTTAACCCATCCAAAATGCAAGAATCGTTCATACCAAGTACTAAAGGCCCGTAGCTATACATACCTGAGGAGTGCTGGGGCATGGCAGGTTGCAAGAGCAAAAACCCCAGTGCCCGGGTCAAGTCCATTGACTTAGAGGAGGGTGAGCTGGCCTATCTATTTGTAAGGAACAAAGAAGGAGAGGAAGCTGATGAAGAGAGGAAGGCCAAGAAAATAATGAAACACCATGAGGCAGCTCTAAGTCCTGGGGGAGCCTATGCATGTCTGCGACGATAGGGGAAGAAGTCAAGAAAGCACCAATGGCCATCGCCGACCGGTCAATCCACTTAGTGTCGCCAACTGAGGTCCCTGGCAAGTGGAATGTGGAAGAAATAGGTATGGTTCCAAAACCCACTTGAAAAACTTATCCAGTTAAGAGACCTGAAAAAAGGATGTCTTCTATCTTACTTTTTTGCATTTATATTCCATTATATCAAAAATAGAGGTACTTCTAGCCTCTTTAGCTAAATAAAACATAGATGGACTTTTTTAAATTGATACGTGTCTCATATTCTTGCATGCGATGTCTACTTTTAGAACTTTTCCTTATTCTGCAAGTGAATAGAAACATCAAGGGTGGAATAGCATGGACGCCCCTTTCAAAAGTGGATAAAAGCTCCTTTGATCAAAGAGTGGGGGTTTAAACAAAGAGTGCAGAGAGATTGATCACAAGCGGCAATAATTGAATGGCATATGAGCTAAACAATGGGTAGCCGAGCTATCAAAAAGAAGAGGATCCATTGTTCTATTTTCCCGCAAACAGCAAATGATTCCCTTTGCATAACCCACTAGAGTGGAAGGCGTTTCTTGGTCAGAAACCTGAACCAGAGTTGCTTCCTGCATACTGGAGCAAATACCGATAGTGAAGGAGTCCATACATCAACAGTCATCATCCAAAAGACGTCACTGGAACTTCAAGCCGAGCTTTATAGACTAAGTAATTTTACTTGAAATAAAAAGAGGCCCTTAGTTCTTCTACCATACAGTCAAAAGATGACCATTGCAAAGCCTATTTGAGCCGTTTGCGTTCCTTTTCAAAAAACTAACCCAATAATCACTGCCCAGACTGGGTTAAGGCAAAGATATGAGTACATCTCTCAAAGTCAAGAAGACAGAGTGAATGCCAAGAAGCAAGCATGAGACAAAAAAAAAAAAGAGTAAGTACTACATAAAATATCCTAATAAAGTATAAGAGAAGTGAAAGAAAGCCAGCCCTTTTTATCAAAATGCTCAAATGGCGACAAAGAATTCTTGCCAAAAGTGATCATGGGTTTTCAGTAGCCAAGTAGAGATAAATAGGATTTTGGGCCTTTATCCCTCCTTTCAAACACCCCATAACCTAGCCCACATTACTGTCCAAAGAAAAGTCCTCTCAAATCAAGGAAAAATTGCTTAGTCTAAATAAGCTCAGACAAAATGACAGTAACACATGGACAGGATGGCATTCACAAGGGCAGATTTCATTACCAAAAGCAACTCTGGGTCTTATGCAACCTCAATTGAAAATAATAGTTTTGTGCTTACAAATCTTTTCATTTCAACCCATGAACCCAGCCTACATTATGGTCCAAAGACAAGTCTCCTCAAATTGAAGGCCTACTTACCCATCACTGTGCTAATGGCCATGAAAGTCATTGCTCAAAGCCATTGTTGAAATAGGGTGAAAAGGGGGAGAGCTCAAACCAAAAAACTCCAAACACCAACCTTGCAAAAAGAGAGATTAAAGAACAACGGTCAGAGGATGTGAGTCCATCAAGAATGGGGAGTATATGCTAAGACACTCCGATGTGAAAAAGGCTGCAACCAGAAAAATGACGACGTCCCACAAAAGAGGCATCATCCCAAGGATATGAGACATTGGCACAAGCCCAAGATGTCTGCTTAAATCTCAAAAGAAACAGATACATGCGTACATTTTAACCAAAGGACAGCCTTCTCGAGATCAACCAAGTGCAACAAAAAAAAAGAATGGAAATTTTGCAAAAACATTTATATCTGTCATTCAATGAAAAGAAATATATAATATTGTGCTAACCATATAGGGAAAAGTCTCTTTAGAGACCAAAGCAGCCAAGAATGATACAAAGTCATTTTGTTTTAAATAACAAAACTATAAGGTTGTTGTTTCAAAACTGCAGGAACTCAGGGACGCAATCAAACCCTGGACGGACGGCGGGAGGCCAGAATAAAGTGACTCCCGTCATCATCCGAAGAAGAACCAGATGACGGAATAGGATCAGCTTGGTTACCAATGGCCATTCCAATACCTAAAGGCTCTGCCACCTCAATAGACAAAAGGACAACTGTAACTGCTTCCACCCGCGAAAAGCACCGGGACCATCCTCGCTGCACAAAGCCTCGGCCAGTTGCGCCCCTAAGGACTCAATCTCCGCCTCACGGGCCTGTAACTGTATCATCGCCTTTCTTAACAAGGTGATAGAACACCTCCGATGACAGCGCTCCCGGATAGTCACAACTGCACAAAAGTCGGTGTACCCCACAGCAGGACCTGGAGGCTCAAAAAGCGGATCATAGATCCCGGCATCCCCGAGTACATACCTCCTAAACCAGCTCCTGTAAGCTTTGGTTGTCTTCGGTTCTTCTGGGAAATGACCTTGTATGTCATCATGAGAAGTCAGGATGCGCCACATGGCCAACACCTCTTTCACCAGCTCGGTCGAGACCACAGTGTCAAAGAATAGATCGAACTCATAGGTAACCCCGGTGTGTGGAATATCCTATGATAACCCCAGCTGGCGGAGAACTCTGATTCCAAAGAAAAGAGCAACTCCCCGCAAACCCATTGTCGGAACAAAGATCCTATCTGAAGCCTGTACCCTCAAAGGATCCTGGTTACACAAACCCATAAGCCACATGACATCTCCAGCGCATCTCTTCTAGAGAAAAGCCGTCCAATCCCCAAGGGCAGTAGGAAAACTCTCATCCGCCATGACAGACTGCTAAGCTTCTACAAAAGCATGGATATGATCCACCGTGGGATATCAAACTGGCCAAGACAAATGTTACGGGAACAAATGGCAAACCATCCATAACTGGAAAAGAGCTACATAGCCTCAAAAACTGAAATTCGCACCCCGCTACAAACGAGTGAAATTAATATAAGTCTCACCTATGACCATCGGGGCATAAGACCATCCTCGCTGAATCCGGGGAAGTAAAGCACTCAACATCCCGTCAATCGAACCATCCTCCCTAGGAAAAGCTAGGACCCCAAGTAGAAGCAAAGCAAGAGCATTCATCTTGAAGCAGAACCAATGGTCTAGAGTATGCCAAATCCCCGGGAAAGCTGCCCTATTATGAACAAACTCAAATCAGGAAAGCAGGAATTCGACAGGTATGAAGGGAAACTTGAGAATGAAGTCCAAACCCAAAGCAGGGCGTACTATGCCCAACTGAGATGAGACCGAAGAGAAGAAACCTCCATGGGTAAATTGGAGCTAACAGCTGTGAAAGACCTTTTGCCGAACCTAGCAGATAGTCATGCTCATGCGGGGTAGGGGTCATCTCACATTCTCCTAATTGGAAGAGGCTCAAACTAGGGCATCAAAATGGAAGGACTGCCTTAACCAACTCAAGCCCCAACCACACTCTAAAGTAGGGATGCAATATGACCAAAGCTCTGACGGAAGATATCCTGCTCCTCAAGAGAGTACCCATCATACCAAACTCTCAAACGAGCCATGACCCCCCCCCATCGGTCATCCTAAAAAAAGAGAAGAAAGAAAAGAAACATGTCAAGATCTATCAGTCAGCAACGTGAACAATGGCAAAGGAAAATAAAAGAAAAGAATGCAGAAAAAAGGGGGACAGGGGCAAGAAATGCATCAAGTTTCCCAAGTAGTTTCATTACATCCCAATTTTATAAACTTTTTATCCTCAAAAAAGTTATTTTCGAATTTAATCCCGGTTTTATAAACTTTTTATCCTCAAAAAAGTTGCTTTCAAATTCAATCCCAGTTTTATAAACTTTTTATCCTCAAAAAAGTTATTTTCAAAATCACTCCCGATTTTCACAAAACTTTTATCCTTAAAAAGTTGTCCTGATTTTCTAAAGCTTTTCCTCAAAAGTTCACTATTGATTTTCTAACTTTTTACTTAAAAAGTTTAAATCAGTTTTAACCCCGGTTTCTCAAAACTTTTTCCCGAGAAGTCCACCGATCTGGGCCCAAAGCCCAGGTTTTCAAAAGGCTTTCCCTTCCAAAAAAGCATGGTTTTTTTAAGGCTTTTCCTTAAAAGCCCGGTCCTATGGTTTCTTAGGGCTTTCCCTCAAAAGACCAGATTCAATAGTTTCTAAGCCTTTTCCTTCAAAAGCCTACCCATCTCCCTGTTCTAAAGAACCCTTTTTAAAGTTTCCCTAAACCTTTTTCACAAAAATTTCAAGTGCCAAACTTTTTTAAAAATCCGGCAGAGTCTCATTTGTAAAAAGGCTTTACAACGCCACACAACCACATATTCACAACGTCACCAAACACGTAATACCTTGCCACTCACCCAACACAAGACATAGACAGGCAAACATCAATGTTTTCTAAAATTCCCGAGGCTATTTCTTCACCATTTTTCAAAGACCTCCAAAAAAGTTCACAAGTTTTTCAAAAACATACACAAAACATTTCAAAAATATTCCTAGAATTTTCTGGCAACAATCTAACACTCTTAGGATTTATTTCTCAATTGTTCCTAATTTTTCACATTTTTCAACATTTTTGAAAAATTAAAAAACACAATTGTTTTCAAAAAATTACAAAACTTCGCATGGTTGCTCAAAAAAAAATTCTAGAGCATCCTATGCAAAAATATCGTAGGAAAATGGATTACCCAGTGGCCAAATCATTAGTTTTTCTAAGTCTGCAAGAAATCCCTTTTGCAAAACATGGCAATCTACACAAACTCACTCGAATGATCACCAAAACACAAAAGCAACTCCACAGATGCATTCAAAACGTTCAAGAACATCAATTTCCACTATACACATGCTTCAAATGGAAATCTACGCATTGAAATCAACCAAAAACAAGAGAACTCACTTTTTGGAATTTTTTGGCAATTTCTTCTTCTCCGGCAACTTTCCGCCGATGACATCACTTCCTGGCGACTTTCCGGCATTCCACAAACACTACCCAATAATGCCCAAACAAAATCCCCCGAAGAGCTTGGGAGAGAAATCTCAAAAATTCACAAAACCACGCTAAAACCCTCAAACCCATGGCTACTATTTTAAAAAGTCTCGTAGCCTATGCGCCACTAGGGGCGCATAGGAAAATCTAAACCTGGTGCCACTATGAGTGGCGCACAGCCCAGTCTGGGCTCCCCTCGGCCTTTTGCCCCTAAAACCAGTTTTAAATGGTCTTTTAGCCCCATTTTCAAACTTCAACCTCTAGTTTTCAAAAATTCCAAACCTCCAGTCCCTCTGACCGCCTCGCGACCTTCATTGGGTACTTACTTTTTCATTTTTTTTGCCTTTAACAGGTAAAGACAAAAAAAGAGGGGCAGCTGTTAGCACCCCATTTTGGCCACTCAGCGATCTCCAGCTTGATCGTAAGCACCTCCAAATCAACACAAGCATATTAAAGCCCAAACTGGCTTCCCAGATCCAACCCAATCTATCAACCGCTTTGCGGGCCCACCGAGCCCAATAAATGCAAAATGACTGAAATGCCCCTGTTACATTAATCAGACTGAAATGACCGAAATGCACGTCTTCCATAAGGCAATAAGTCCATTCAAATCCAAAGTCAAATCCAGTTGTTCTATCATTCAAGAAAGTTGTTCCCTCATTTACGGGAAGACCATCCAATCCAGCATGGCATGATCACCGAAAAGACTTATTCCTCGGATTGGTAAAGCTCCTTTCACACTCATCTCCGGAAAGTACCTATGTTCCTAAGATGGAAGAACGGTTCACTTCTGGTGCCTGCTAGCTCGCCAATGTAGAATGTCCGCTAATCCAGCACTTTCTTTGAGAAAGCACAAAACCTTACAAAAGACCAACCAAGTCTGGCACGTTCTTTGAGAAGGCACAAACCCCTCAAGAACGGGAGACCGTCTCAGTCCGGCATGACCTTTGAGAAAGTTTATCTCTCAAAGCGGTAAGACTCTTTCAAGCATGTCCACCAAGAAAGTACCAAGTCCTCGAACAGAAGTCTAGACCAGATCCAAACCGGTCAACACTGACGCTTGCTAGCTCATACCAGTGGAAAATGACTATTTTGTCCCCAACAGGCCCAGCATGTTCCTCAAGAAAGTATAAAGTCCTCCAATCAGTAAGACCACCTTCTAGACCTATCCCTAGAAACTTCGATATGCCCAGTGCCATCCAGTCAACCCTGGTCCTTTCCCGAAGGTTCCCCGGTCAAAATGACCATTTTGCTCCTAGGCATCTAAATGTCCATGGAAACCACACTGGCTTTGGGTATCAAACCAGCAATACCCTAGTCAATCCTAGTCAACCCTAGTCAATTTTGGTAAACTCCGGTCAACCCCAATCAACTTTGGTCAACCACAGTCAACTCTAGTCAACCCAGTCAACTCCGATCAATCTTGGTCAACCCTAGAACTCCCGGGATGAGGTGGCCGCCATCCGATCACTCTTTTTAACCATACCAGCTCTAGGAATCAAACCAGCAACCTCCAGGACACTTTTCAGAATACTTCCTTCCATTTCTAGTCGGGCCTCGCTATCCAACACCTTCTCTTTTCGAACCAGAATCTCCTTGCTCCACTTCAAGTGAAGCATGACCTTTCTTTAGCCATGCACCACTAATAGTGGCGAATAACCCTCCAAAATCGGTTACAAATCGACCAACCCCGTACCTAGCCTTTTTTTAAGCCTTTATTAAACCTCTTTGGGCAACTCATAGTGGCACACTGCCAAGATTAGGCCATACGCCCCTAAGAGTGGTGCACCACTCTCCCTTTTTTGCACTATAAATACAGACTACCTACACTATTTTAGGTCGAAAAAATTACCTAGAAACTCTTCCCCTCTATTCTAGACAGCTCCTGGAGCCCCTCTCTCTTTATCGAAGTCTCGCCGGCCGAGTCTGAGTCTGAACTCCCAAAGCCCTAGCTTCCAAGCTTTGCCGAAGGTCTGCCTCGCTACCCTGAAGCTTCTGAAGCCTTCCCGAATCCAAGGTCCAAGCCTTCACCAAAGAAAAAAGGAACGAGACAAGGTAATCCCAATTCTCTTCTCCCTCTAAACCCACTTGGGTTTCTCCTCTTTTTTAATCCCATATCTCTAAACCCCCATTTCTTGCATACTTGCTACAAGAGGATGTTAAGTCCATATCAAGAGTGAGCAAGAGAAGATTATCGATTGGGACTCTCTTCTTAGCCTTCACTTGCTTCACGGCATGGCCTTAAGGCCCTCTTGTAATGTGGTGATACCTAACCTTGTATGTTTCATGCCGTTACTATTGTCAAATTGCATTTGCATTCTCGTCATGTCTTGACCCCTTAAAACTATTTTTCAAAGTTGTTTTCTCAAAATCAAAATTCTAGGTGGATTCTAACCCTCTCATGGTTAGGGTTTTTCTAGAAAAGCGTGACATTTTAAATGGCTCCCGTTAGCCTATATTTCCTTCTTTTCGAAAAACTCATTCTCGGAATGAACCTAGTCTTTTCATGATTAGAGTTGTTTTGAGAAATGTGTGACATTCAAGAGGACCTGAAAGGTTTACATTTTTGGCCTCGTGCCTTTATTGTTTTTCAAAGCCACAAGCCCATAGCAATTATAGTCTTTCAATGGCTAGAATGGCTTTAGGCAAAGTACAATATTCATTTAGATGTCTAAAATACAAGTTGGGGTTTCTGGCCCTAAAACATGTTTTTAAAAAACTAAATTTTTGAACTATTTCCAAAACTCATATTTGTTAAACCCATGAAGCCCAATCCTAGGAAAATCCTGTTTTTGCCAACTTGGAAATCTTCCATTTTTAAGTCAAAACCTTCCATTTCAAATCCCTCAAATCACTCATTTTTAAAACCTTCCAAATTTAGACCTAATTTAACTCCTTCCATTTTGGAATCAATCCAAACTTGTCTTTTTCAAAATCAAATCAAATCTTTTCAAATCATATCTCAATCTTCCTAAAAAGGAAGCATTTTAAAAATCAAATCTTCTTGAAAAGGAAACATTTCAAAAATCAAATTTTCCTGAAAAGAAAACATTTTCAAGTCAAATCCTTTCTTGAAAAGGAAACATTTTGAAACTCAAACTTTCCTGAAAAGGAAATTTTCTAAAATGAAAACTTTCTAGAAATAGAAAACCATTTCAAAATTCCAACTCTTTTGAACTCTTGTCCGAACTACGATTGAGTTGATCCCCTTTAAGGAGGTACGTAGGCAACCCTTCTTAGGGTGCGGTCACAACCCTTTTCAAATTTCCAATTCCATTTTTCAAACTCAATTCCCTCTTTCAAACTCTTTTTCAAACTTTATTTTCAAAAGTTTTCTAAGTGGATATCATTAAACATAGGTAACCGGTGAGTCATAATTAGGTGAGTAAAAGGTGATTAAACATATAGGTACCGCAAGGGAGGGGTAGGGTGATAGTCTTAGGACATCTTCCATGCACGTAACCAACCCCCGGACTTAAGAATTTTTGTTTCAAAGACCAAAACTAGAGTCAATTTTCAAAAGAGCTTTACAATGCTTTTAGGATTGTCGAACAACCCTACCTTCTAAAACCCTCTCATGAGGATGTTTTTCAAAAACCTTTTCTAAAACCTAAGTTTAACCTTCGGGTTTTACTTGGTGTAGATGACCTAGCACATCTTTAAATATGTTAGGTGGCGATGCCAAAAACCTTTTCAAAAAACCCTAATCAATTCCATTTTAAATTCAAATCCCGTCACATTCATCCTTCTAGGAGGACGAGTTCTAACGAGAGAGCATCGTACTAATTCCCACCCCTGGGCCAAAAGAAAAGGGCCTGGTGTCTAGAAACAGGGCGCGACAATACCGCCTACCTGATAATTCTAATGTCCAGGAAGTTTACAAAATACTTCCTCGAGTTCGCGCAATTCTGCCAAAGTATCATAGCAAGAAACTTTACTTTCATGCCCTAATCATTTTATAAATGATGCAGAGTTTTAAAACTCTACCCAAACCCTCCATCTAACTCCACGTTACTTAAGATCAGCTCCGGGTATTTTTGGATATACTCGGGTAAAATCGGTCTAGACTCGAACTGCTAAAAATATCTTAAATATGACTAAATTTCTAAAACTCTTTTCTATCTTCTCAAGTTGAGCTGGTCAGTCAGCGCCAGGCTCCAATAAAGGGCTTCCACCTTAGCCTATTGGTGGCCCATCCAATGTTAGGATTCAGCCTAGGGTGTTTAAAATAGTTGAATCAATCCTTACAATAATTTTTAAAAGTTTAAAATTGATAAAAACTCATTTTTAAGTATTCAATTAAAAATCACAAAACTCATTGATAACACTTCTGGAAGTGGCCAAACAATATAAAAATATAAAATAAATTTTATGTGGGTCCCACTGGACCCAAAAGAGATCCAAAATAGTTTCTAACGAGTCCTTATGTGCCCCAAGGCGTGACTGGGCTTTGTTTTGCAGCTGTGCATCATTTTCTTCATATTATCGTCTGATTTTGACACTCTACAATAATTTCTCCCTTGTTTCTTAACGAAATCAAGTGATTCTTAAGTCTAAATTCAAGCCCTTGAAAAGATCTACAACTTCCATGTTTTTGGATTTTACAATGGAAGTCATTTTCACCTTCAAATGGCCTCCAGAGATGACGGGTCTGCCTAGTTTTTTGGGACAGACCTTCAACTTGCTTTTTCTCAATTTTGCTTCACGCCACAGAGCAATCTAAGCCATACATGGCAACTAGGATTTCTTTACTTCCTATCCCAAGCATTTTATAGGATCAAAACATAAAAATTGATGTTCTTCCATGCATGCAAAAATAAACACCCATTTTTTTATAAAATGAGACCCATTTTCGTTCTAGGGCACCATAGCCTTCAAGATCAAATTTAAAACAACCCTAATCTTTCTAGAAATACTTTCAAAAGGCCAAAATCAGAATGCATGACTTCTACTTTAGTTTTCAAACATTTTCCTAAACTAAGTTTTAATCGACTATGGAGTTTTCTAGCCACTTTCTGGCCAACTCTGGTTGTCTCCACCCATATACAAGTACACTAATATAATAACTACATGGGTTAGAGTAGTTTACCTTAGTTTGGTGTGATTTGGAGTGTATTTGGGCTATGAACTAAACTTTCCCTCTATTTTCTCTAACATTCTTTCTCTTTCCCACCTCTCAAACACTTTTTCTCTTTCTACATCAACCCTATAGTGATTTTGCCATATAAATTACCAAACTTAAACTTATTAAACCTAACAATAGACATACCGAATAAAAAGCAGGCCTCATGCAAGCATTGACATTCATATCAATATAGAGAAATACTTCTCGAATTAGTGTTAACTAAACAATAGAGATAATCATATAACAAAATGATTGAGAGCACCCTGTGGCTCTAGGAATGATAATGACCAACGGTAAAGTGCTTTTATAAATTATTAAGAGATCCATTGGAAGGAAAACTAAGTTTGAATTCACCAAGTGATATTAAACAGTATCAATGAGAGGAAACTCGTTGATTGATTAGTCAAATCAAAAATAATAAACAAAATATGATGAAAATGTAGAATAAGAAGTGTAACAAACCATACTACCATCTTTGAAACCCAGTTGGAGCTTGGTCAAACCCTCATATTGTTATTTCAGAAATTGTTTTCTTTGTGCCAACACTAATAGTATTAAAAAGCCCAGAAGTAACCTTTATATACTGTTAGATGTCGTAAGGCCTCGCAACCAAATGAAGCATTATTAGGTTTAAAAGAATCTAGCTATTCGTTCAAATGCCTCACCTGGTATTATTGATATTTTCCTTTGCAAAGCTACCTTCAAGAACTTGTACCTCATAACACCAAAGGAAGCATTAGATGATACTCGTAAATTACTGATATTTTTATAACTCTATGTCTATTTCAAAAAGGGCATACAAATGATACAAATCACAGAGTTTAGCAACTCCTTTTCATTTCAATGTGTAGCATAAGGTAGACGAAGTCCACTTGATATTCCTTTTTTGTTTTATAATATTCATTAATCACATATTTGATTTGATTGGATTGAAAATCAATTGTCAATTATGAAATAAACTACTTTATTAGGGACTAAAACTATTTGAGCTCTCTCAATCAAAACTATCAAGTCAAATGGCCACATATATATCTCATTACTATAATCCACATTTTGACTTCATCCTTTTTATGTCCTTGAATCTAACTCACATGTTGTCTCAAAATGGCCAATCACATCATTTTCCAGTTCAGAACTAAGACCCATCTTCATTCACATCACACCCATAATTAAAAAATTTTTAAACCCAATATAAATCCGTAGACTTTTGAACCAGAGAACCCAGAGCACACCGAAAAAATTAAAAAGACAATTCAAGTCCTCACCTTTGCAAGCTCACGATATTTTACAGAGAATCAACATATACATTTTGCATATGTGTATCAAAGATTTGACTTTTTTTACACCTTGCTGCTTGCAAATGAAGCAATAGCGCTTAACAAAAATTTAATGGGTTGATAAGAAATCACAAAGTCAAAACTTACCTGGTCAGACCAGCCTCTTTAAGTCTTTAGAAACGATTACTTTCACATTCAGGTGTAAAGCCTCTGATCCGTAAAACGTTTGTTTTAAAGTCTAAAGTTCTAAAGTTCAGAATTCACAATCAGAGACAAGGCATGGTTCCACAAGAAGTAAAAAGGAAAGAAATGTTGACCAAAGAAAATCAATAAAAATGAGAAGATCCAAAAAAATGGTATTTAAGAAAAATAGCTAGTAAATGAATAATCAATCAAATTAGACTCAATAAGTCATAGCACGCAGTTTTTCAATCAATCAATCATAAACAAAACAAAGAGAGTTCATTACCTTGAAAGATACTAAACGTCTTTGATGAATGCAGAGAAGAGTGCAAATATAATAAAAAATAAAACCTTTATGATGACCACGGTAAATAATTGAAACCGAGCCTTAACCTGAAAGGCTTCCAAAGCTCGAACAAACCTATTTAAATAAAATGAAAAAAAAAAAAAAAAAACATACAAAAATAGTTTGCCTCATTTCACCACCAAAAAAAAAGAAAAAAAAACATATAAGCACATTAGTCAAACTTAATATATAGGAAAAGCCCAATTCAATAACCCAATAAAATAATCTATTGCATACCATTGTACTAATTCGCATAGAAATCAGTCATAGAGAAAGCGTTGTTAGGGGTATTGATTAGCAACCATTGTCCAACCTCAAAAGCTACAACCAATGAATCATCGAGCTGCCAAACGCACACAAAATTAATCCAATGAAATTAATTGAAAAAAAAAAATCAAATGGATGTTTCTCTAAACAACAAAAATTTACCATGCAGCTAATGCAAGACAAAATAAGTAAGAATACTTTACAAAGCAACAAACCATACACAGATTACAAAAATCTTCCCAAAAATTAACATTGCATATTCAACAGTCCACAAATCCAAGTGTGAAAACTGCAAAAGGTTCAATTGGCCGATAAACCAAAGAGAACCCATTATGAAGAGCCATACACAAAACGCACATTCACCCAAGTTCCGAAGATAACCTAGCAAAAGATTTCAACAAATGGGGTTGATTCTGATGTACAAACACGAATATATAGAATAAATTTTTTCATATACAAACAAGCAAAACCCATGTAATTGAAATTTTGGAAATGAAGACAAGTACTTCCTAGGCCTCTATGTTTGTTTCTACTATATGTTGAGCTTTCCCTATTGCAAAACTAAGTAGCTTTAACCAAACACCTTCAACCAACATCTATTTTTTCAGATGCTCATCTACTCTTTTGCAAGAAGAAACATCAAAATTGTAAGACACAAACCAGTAAAAGCTATAGTAAACCAGTCAATGGTTAGTGACTGAACAATGTGTATGGCCAATGATTAGGATGCATGATGGCTCTTATACTGGCTTTATTTTTTTTATTAAGAATGCATAAGTTTATGATGTTTTATATTTTAAAATTTGCTAAAGCAATACTATGATTGCTTGCCTGTGAATTGATTTGTTTTAGATTTGGTGAAGCGTGTAGTTGCTTGCACTTTGTTTAAGTTTAAAAAAATTGGGTTGTAGTAAATAGCATGTTTGCTTCTTGTTTGATGAAATGACTCAATTGCTTGTTTTGAAATATAGTGATATAGAGCAATATATAGTCATACACTATGTTTACCAAATGTTTGATAAACTGTCATACACTACTAAAAACAGAGCTTTTCGTGACGGGAGTATTTGCGATGGCGCGTTTGCCGTGGCAACAAGTGCTATTTGCCACGGGAAATTTGCCGTCACAAATGCTGTCCCAAATGCCACTTTTTGCGACGGCGTTTTTGCAACGGCTAATTTTCCGTAGCAAATAATAGTTTTTGCGACGGCGCTTTTGTGACGGCTAATTTTCCGTGACAAATAGTAATTTTTGCGACGGCGTTTTTGCGACGGCGTATTTTCCGTGGCAAAAAGAGTGGTATTTGCCACGGGTTTTTTGCGACGGCGGACTCCCGTCGTAAATAGGCAACGAAACGACGTCGTTTCGATGCCAAAAAATTTCCCCCCGCTTTCTTAGTCGATCAAACAAAATAGGCCCTAAACAAAATGGTCTCTGAGAAGTGCGCCTCCGTATACGCGATTTGAGAGAACAGCCCACACCGCCGTTCTCCTCCTCCTCCACCGACGACGACACCGACGCCGACATTACCTCGCCGCCGTTCTCCGCCATAGATGTCGGCAATCCGAGCAAAATGCTCAGATCCATTTGAGAGAAATCTTGCACACGCCTCCACCAGATCTGAGAGAACAGCCGCCGCGCCCCCCCTTCCTCCTCCTCCGCCGACGTCGACGTTCTCCCTCGCTGGCATTCTCCTCCATAGGTGTCGACAGTCTAGCAGCAAACCTCCAGCAACGCCTCCTCCTGCAGATTTGAGAGACAGCCCCTCCTCCTCTGATCTCCCCCATAGACGCCTCCTCCTCCTCTTCCACCAGTGACAGCCGCCGTTGCTTCCTCTGCTACTGCCGCCACTATTGCCGCCGCTTCCTCGTCACCATTGCTACCGCTGCCACTGCCTGACCAGATAACCCCGGTGCCCCTATTTCTGTACACGGGTATATGCATATATATATACAAGAGCAGTCGTTTCCTACTTTCAATGGTTCTTTAGTATAGGTATCTTTATTTCACCTCCACCTTGGCATTTGTTGATTCTCATGAAGTGGTTCATCATAGATGTACTGGCTTTGGGCAAAGAGGCAGAATTGTTGGTGCCTAAATCAAGCATTTACCTTCTGTCAGTTATCAGGAGTGTCCAATTTATCTGAGAAACACCCTATGGAATTTGGGATTATGGGTTAGAACCAAAGCTATTATGCATTATAAAGAGTAGGCCTAGGTTGAAGATTAGGGGAGGCCATCGGCCTGAAGGCTCCCTTAGTCTGATTATAGTAGAAAAAAAAAATTGAAATGGACTAAGAACGTTAGAATTTGAGGCAACCTTACTAATGTAGCAAGAAATGTTGCTACTAAACCATCCTAAAAATACAATATCATATACATTAAGTTGAAAGACATTTATGTGACTTCTCTTGCTAATTACTTATTTGGTAACTAGGGGGAGATAAAAATGAGAGGCTCACTAATCATGGGTTTGGCTTAGGATTGCTCCAAATTTCTTGGATGAAACTTCATTCTACTCATCCTTTGCTAATGAGTCGCCTTTTAGTCCCATAGCTGAAGGACTATTTCCAGCAACTCTGAGTGTAGTGTTATCTGTACTTTTCATGTTCAAATGTATAACCTAACTCAAGAAAACCAAGATAGCTATATTTGGTTTAGTTAAATTCCAAGTTATCTTACGTTTCCAATAAGATGAAATCTAGGACTCAAAAACCTTCATTTCTTTTTCTTGCATTTTTTCTTCATCCAAAATCCACTAATAAATCAATAAATAAATATAAAAAATTACCAACAGGACTATGCTTACCTCAGGGCTAATTTTTTTAGTATTGTTAGCGGAACTCTAGCTTTTTGGTACAAATTTCCAATTTAAGATGTTAAATCAAAATTCTAAGAAATTATCTATTCTAAAAGAGATCTTTGTAAGTTTTGCTTTCTACTAAAACCTTCAACCAAGACTGAAATAAATCAAAAACCACATAGTCAATTTCAAAGCATAGAAAACTTATAATCTAAAATGGAAATGTCGTTGATAGAAACTCATCTTGAGTTTATGATGATTGAATGGTATGGTGATTGATCTTTGGTGGAGTAACGTTTTGGAAGCAAAAGATGAGAACAAAAGAAGTAAGGCTAGACCTAGGAAGCTGAGAAAGACTCCACAACCTCATCATATTCTAAAATACATGTGGTACTAGTATGGGTAACAAAAAAAAAAAATCAAAAGTAATTGTCATATCTCACCAAAAAACAAAACATAAAAAGAAAAAAAAAAGAAAAAAATTAAACAAACAAAAGAAAAAGCCCGTCAGCACATACCCATACACATGATGTCGTGCCCCGATTTTTTGGCCAGGCCCTCTTGGCTTGGGAAGAAGACTGATATACTCCCTGTTAGAACTCACCCTTTTAAAAAGATAAGTGTGACAGGGTTAATCTTGAAGATTGATTTGAATAAGAGCTTTTTTTAAAAAATTTAGAGTTCTCGCCTAACATAGTTAAAGATGTACTAATTCATCAAAAACAAAGTATAATCCGAAGACTAAACTTAGGTTTTTTAAAAATATTTTGAAAACGCCTTCTTACGAAGGTTCTTTGTAAACAAGATTTTTAGTAACCTTTTGAAAACGTTTTAAAACCCTTTGAAAACATGACTCTGGGTTGGTCTTCAAACTAGAAATCTATGGTGCACGTGGGTTGGTTATGTGTAAAGAAGATATCCTAAGATCATCACTCTACCCTGCCCTTTCGGTACCTAGATGTTTATTCACCCTTAATTCACTCACAAATCTTCGATTACCTAATATCCACTTGTGTAATTCCAAAAATGGGGGTTTAGTCATCACTTTTAGGATGAATGATACAAGATGTATATTTTTAAAAGACTTTTGAAAAAATAGGAAGTTTTGAAATTTGATTTTGAAGAGTAATTTTGAAGGAAAGATGGTTTTGAAAAGGACATTTGACTTGAAATGAGAGTTATGACCCACCTATTTAAGTTGCCTACATAATCTCATTTAGCGGGAATCAGGCCATTTGTAGTTAGTGCAAGAGCACGATTTGAAAGATTTGATAGGTGTTTGAGGTGTGAGTTTTGAAAATTGTATAAGTGAATTATTTTTTAAAAGGGTCCATTTTAAGGACATGGTGACCACATCTAGGTTTTTCTAAGTTGCCTATGTATCTCATTTGGTGAGAATCAGATCAATCCTAGTTCGTGCAAGAGCACAATTTGAAAAAAGACTCAAGTGAGCCTTAGAGGTTTTGGAATTTTGAACTCAAGAGAGTTTTGATTTGAAAATGAACCTAAAGGAATTTTGAAATGTATTTATTGAAATGGAACTCAAGGGAGTTTGAAAGTATTTTGAAATCAACTCAAGAGCATTTCGACAGTATTTTGAAATTAGCTCAAGAGAGTTTTGAAAGTATTTTGAAATCTCGACTTGAATATTTTGGAAATGGAATCTGAATTGGAGTAAAGTAAAAGCTCTTGTGAACTCATCTTGGAAAGTTTTAGAAATCATTTTTGTATACCTTATGAAATGTGTTGAATGTTTCATAACCCTTAAGAGATTAGTTACTGAACAACTAAACTCTTTTACGGTTGTGATTTTTAGAAAGCATTTTGGAAAAGGGCCAGAAACTTCCTTTTGGGCATTGAAAGCCTTAAGGTAATAGAACCCTACATGATGTCTCAATTCTCTTGGGGAACCATAATCATTGAACGACCGAGATTATCCCAATAATGTGATTTTGGATAATCATTTTCGAAAGAGGTTTTGAAAACATTTAGGGTATGAAACCTTAATATGAACCATGAAGGTTTCAATCAATTTATCACCTTCCTTTGGAGAGCCTAACCATGAAAAGGTTAGGACCATTCTTAGGATTGGGAGTTTTTAGGAAAAATTTTAGAAAGTAGTTTTGAAAATGTTAAGTGTCTACTTTTAGTTTAAAACCATTTTGAGAAGATTATGGAAAGTATTTGAAAATGTTTTGGCAATACCCTTTTTGAATACTTCAAGAGAGTGAAGGCTTTTGGAAAATAAGTATGGAAATGATTTTTGAATTTGAAAATATGATTTGAAAAGAGTTTGGAATTGAAAACTTGAGGTTAAACAACCTAGGTTGGGATTGCTAACTAAGGTTAGGTTAACTTAGGATTAACTAACTGGGGTTAAGTTAACCACGGGTTAACTAAATAAGATCAGGTTAACCTAGGGTTAACTAACTTGGTTAGGTTGACCTAGAGTTTTGGAGATCTGAGAGAGAAACTAGGCCATAGGAAACTAAGAGAGAGAAACTAGGGTTTTGGAACCTAACGGTTTTTGAAAGATGGTTTTGAAAAGTGGTTTTGGACTAGGGTTTTGAACCTAATGGTTTTGAAAGGTGGTTTAGGTCATTTTATGTGCAAAACTTAGAAAATCAATTTAAGAGATTATGGTTTCATGTAAAAACCTTATGATTTTATGTAGAGAAATCATAATTTGATGTAGAAAACTTATGATTTTCTGTGAAGAACTTTAAAGCTACACTTACAAAAAGTGTTATTTCATCTATGAAAGTTATGATTTTATGTGAAACTCTTTTGGAAAACCAAATCAAAAGAGTTGTGAGTTTTGAAAGTAATTTTTATATAAACTCAAGAGAGCAAAATTTAAAAAAACCACTTAAGAGAGGGTTATTTTGAAAGCACTTTAACATAGACTTAAGAGAATGAAACTTTTAAAAACCACTCAAGAGAGTGCTGTTTTGAAAACCACTTTAACAAATTGAAACCACTCAAGTGAACATATAATACATATGGTTGATTTATGAAAACCACTCAAGAGAGGATTGTCTTAGAACTATTTCAATCACAAACTCAAAAGAGCACAACTTTGAAAACCACTCTAGAGATGATTCTTTGGAAAAGCATTTTTTATATAAACTCAAGAGCATAATATTTTGAAAAACTACTCAAGAGATGATTGTTTTAAAAACCATATTCAAGACATTTAAAGCACTCAAACGAGCATGTGATTCCTATGGTTGATTTGTGAATACTACTTAAGAGAGGATTGTCTTGGAACCATTTCAATTACAAACTCAAGAGAGCAAAACTTTTGAAAATTTCTTTAGAGAGGGTTGTTTTGATAATCATTTTTTTAAAACTTAAGAGAGTAACATTTTAGAAAACCACACAAGAGATGGTTGTTTTTTAAAAGCATTTTGACATAAACCCAAAAGAGTAACATTTTGAAAAATCACGCAAGATATGGTTATTTTGAAAATCATTTGTAACATTGAAAACACTCAAGTGAGCATGTGATTCATACAGTTGATTTTTGACAACCACTCAAGAGAGGTTTGTCTTGGGACCATTTTAATCACAAACTCAAAAGAGCAAATTTTGAAAACCTCTTTTAAAGAGGATTGTTTTGAAAATCGTGTATGCAAAACTCAAGAGAGTAAAATGAAGTAATGCAACCTAGATGGTTAGGTGATTTTAAAGGCATTTTAAGATATAGAAACCTAGGGTGGTTGGTTTAAACAATAAGAAACCCTAATTTAGAGAGCTTTAGAGAGACATTTTGGAAATGTGATTCATATAGTTGATTTTTGACAACCACTCAAGAAAGGTTTGTCTTGGGACCATTTCAATCACAAACTCAAGAGAGCAAAACTTTAAAAACCTCTTTTAGAGAGGGTTGTTTTAAAAACTATTTTATTCAAAACTCAAGATAGTAAAATGAAGTAATGCAACCTAAATGGTTAGGTGGTTTTGAAGGCATTCTAAGGCATAGAAACCTAGGGTTGTTGGTTTGAACACTAAGAAACCCTAATTTAGAGAGCTTTAGAGAGACAATTTGAAAAACATTTTGAAATGAATTTGAAAAGCTTTTGAAGATAGTAACAATGGTGGTTTGAAAAGAGGTTTTAAAAACAAAAACAAAGTCATTACAATCATAACATAGTCATTATAACAAGTAGAATGCAAAAGGGTATGAACATACAAGGCTTTATTTCACCACATTGCAAGGGGCGCTGAGGCATACCATGTTAAATTAGAATTACAAGACGTTCCCTGACGCCGTGGGTCTTGCAAGTTTTCATTTATTCATGGCCATGGAGCTCTCTTGTTTCAAGCAAACAAAAAAGTGGAGTAGAAGATGGGGGTAAAAATAGAGAATTGCTCAAGTGAGCTAGGAGGGAGAAGAGAGAGTGGGGGTTTGCACAAGCTTAAATGGAGTATACATCTGGTGTTGTAATCTTCAATCCACCATTGTTGAAAGCTTGAACTTTAAACGGCTTGGATTTCTTTTTGGGAGACTTGAAGCTTTTTGAAATTTCAGATTTTCTAAAGTGAATTAGGCAAAATTTAGCCACTATTTTTGTCTTTGAAATATCAAAGAGGTGGCCTGGCATTCATAGGCCTAAGGTTTTGGACCCCGTGTATGTATTACATGCACGTGGCCAAAATTTGCCCACGCACATGTAATACATGTTGGGGGGGCTTGCCCTGTACTTCCCAAACTTGGGATGGAAGTTAAGTTTTGTCTCGATTTGATCAAAAAATGCATGCATGTAGCTTATGCTTCCATACCGAGAACTCTTATGCTCGTTTCTCCTCGATATTTGTGTCATCCGACAAAGATCTAGGAAAATCGGGCGCATTGGTGATGTTCCCCTATAGCTTCTCTTAAACTTAGTGCCCTCGGAAGGCCTTGGATGATTCTGGATGATAGAGATACTAGCTCAAGAAGCGAGCTTAAAAATAAACTTTGGAAGTGTTTGTAAGATGCTCAGTTGGTTTCCCGAAAAGGGTGTTTTTAGTCTATACGATCAAGGCCTTCGAAAAGCAATCATCTCGATCAAACCGTACAGATGGAAAGCCCTTTGGAAAGGCTTCAGGGAACTCCCTACTATACGCATTTTGCTAACTATTTGATGGTCCATTATAATCAGTGAATTGTGATTTGACACGGGAAAAGGAGGTGTCCTTTTCCTCATTTCTCAAGTGTCGAAAAGTATCCTTTTTTGTGTCATTCGATCATGACCTTTGGGTGATGTCATTGGCAATGGAAAACCTATTACTTAGGCTTCTGGGAATTCTCTAATTAGCATGTTTTATTAATCGTTTGACGGTGCATTTTAGTTCGAAAAATGAAGGAAAAGTTTAGTTTAGGGAAGCGTTTGTGACACACTTCTCAAAACTCAAATTGACTAAAGTGTGTTTTGAGTCAATGGACTTTCCCGAAAATGGTAGGAACCCCCTTCAGAGTGTCCTGGCGGAAGCCGATTTAATTTCGAGAGCTAATGTTGTCTTGAAACTATGCTTGGGCACGCATGGATAAAATGGTTATTTTGATTGGATCTTGTTGAAATGGGACCAAAATGGAATTTATTTGGACACTAGCGTGTGCTCGACTACCTAGAGGTAGTTTGTGATGGTCCTACCACTTCAGGGAAATTGTACTTCTAGGGAGCATGCCAGGGTGCCTAAGGGCAAAATGATTATTTTGATCAGGGCTCCCTGGAATGAGAAAAGAGTTGGTTTTAATAGCATTTTGAACATGTCAGACTGTTAAGAAATAGTGGTGAGTGTGGTCTTACCATCTTAAGGGATTGAAACTTTCTCAAAAGACGTGTCGGGCTACCTAAGGGCAAAATGGTTAGTTTTTACCATGGTGAGCTAGCAGGCGCCGGTGTTGACTTGGGTTTACAAGTGTTTCCGTCCCTTTGATGGTTGACGGGTTGGTTTCCAAAGGTATCCTGTTCTTTGGTAAACGTGTCACGGTCAAAAGGCGTAGTCGGTCTTTTGACACAAGGTTACTTGCGATGTGCCCATGTTGACCTATTTGTGAGTGCTTTCGCCACTTTGACGATTTGATAGTTTGTGAGTAATTCTGCCACTCCGACGGTTTTGGTGATTGGTTCCGAAGATCGCTCGATAGGGAAACTACCTGATGCACAAACATTTAACATCGGTGGGCTAGCAAGCGCCAGAAGTAAACCGTTCAAGATTTGTGAGTGTTTCTATCACTCAGACGGTATTGGTGATTGGTTTTGAAGACCGCCAGATCTTGGAAGGCTACCTAAAATGCCTTGGAGCATAGAAGAATGCTTAGGGGTATTTTTGTCATTTTAGCTTCGGTTGGGCCTTTCTAGGCTTGAAGGCATCTTGACCTCGAACGATTGAATTAAGCTTGAAAAGCCGGTTGGGGCTTGATAGTGCTATGACATTTTACTAGATGATAAGTTTGGACCGAAAACTGTCAAGTGGGCAAAAATAGGGTGCTTACACATACCAAGAGCAATATATAATAGCAAAAATAAAACAACAAACCACCACACAAGTCCCCAAAAAAAAAAAAGCAAAAACACACCATTTAAGCAACAAAAAGTAGTGAAATCTGAAAAACATCTAAAGAGAAGGAAAAATATGAAACATAGTAGCTTCAAAAGAGTAGCCTTACCAAATGTGATGCACATCCAGTTAGTTAAAAAAATCCATGTGATTTCTCCAATAGCAGCCTAAAAAAATATATAATTACCCAAATTAAAAGAAGATACAACTCAAAAACATTGCTTTGATTTGTAGCAAATATTAAATTGAAAAGTAGATGAGAAACAAATAAAGAAAGAAAGAAAAAAACAACAAAAAACTAAGAGGAGCTTTGTGCTTCAGAAAACCAAAGGTAATGACAGAGAATGAAGACGGAGAATACACGGGAATATCAACCATATACAAATAAACGAAAAACTAAGCCACCCATCTTACTTGTTTTAGGTCTTTTGGCCTCCACCTTCAATGTTTCTTGTTTCATGGCGAAACTTGCTGAAAAAAAACAATCAGAATGAGTGAGAACCATTCGGAGCCAGCAAAACTTGAAGGAAAAAAAAAATTGAACAACGAAGAATTGAAGAGAGATTCGTATAATGAGAACTGAGAAAGAGAGAAAAAAACAAAGATGAGAGAGAGTTGAAGGAGAGAAATAGGAAGAAGATCTCTACTTCTGGCATTGAGCTCTATAACAGACGAATAAACATTGTGCGTTGTGGGTCACGCATGAAACCCAAAGCAAATAATGAGCAGCTTCTCTTCCACAAGAGTCATCAACCTATGCAAAGGAATTTGGCATTTATGCAATGGCAAAATGGTAACAACCATAGCTTTCATCAAGACTCCCTAATTTTATAGTATCTGACGGGCAAAATGGACCCAAAAAAAATAGGGGCATAATGGTCCAAAGCACAAAGTTGGGAGACAGACGAAGGCGTTGCGCTGCATCGCAATTTTAATATAGGTAGAAATTCATTCCTCACTTACCGTGAACAGTCTTCTATTAAACATAAAAAGAATTATATGAGAACTAATAAAAACAAAGAAAAAAAAATATTGAATGGGAAGAAAATGTAAAGCAAATGTAAAGCAATAAGAATGGGAAAGGAATTGGAATGAGAATAAAAATAAAATGAAATGAAATAGTCATTCTCATTCTCTTATTTAGTAAGACCAATAAACAATGATAAAATAGAATGAAATAAAATTTGTGTATGATATAAAAATTTAATATTATGTCTATACAAAATATTAGTAATATATATTATTTAATTATTAAATATTATTAAGCATTTGTAATAGTGGTGGTGGCGGTAGCGATAGTTGTTGGTGGCAAGGCGGCGGTGATGATTGGTGGCGGTGATAGCAGTGGTGGTGGGGCGACAGTGGCGGCCAGTGATGGGTGGTGGCGGTGGGACGGTTACGACAGTGTGGGATAGCAATGTTAGTAAATAGCGGGTGATTGTGACTGATGGTGAACGGTGGTGGTGGTTAGTGGTGGTAGTGACGATGAGAATTTCTAACTTTTTAAATTTTTAAAATTTTTAAAATCAAAAAAATAATTACCAAACATGTTTTATATTTTTTAAAAGAAATTTGACGATAAAATTTTTACTAGGTTTTGTTTTATACTGTTTCATGTGGAAATGAAATGATTATTCCCACTTTTAAAATAGGGGATGGTCATTTCACCTTTAAATAGTAGTACTAAATAAGGGAATGAAAATAAAAGTGAAAATAGTCATTCTATTCCATTCCATTATCTTGTTTCAAACATAACATATAGGAAATTATAATCTATAGTTCAATTATTTCTTTGATGAACTTATTTTAATTAGTGTTAATTTTCTACCATTTACTTCATTGTCAGAAGGTCAAAGTTCTCATTAATGGGAACTACAACATATCACAAATATAAACGAGAGAGAGAGAGAGAGAGAGAGAGAGAGAGAGAGAGAGAGATGCAAAATAATATAACCCATCCAAATTTATCAATATTGTGCAGGGAATTTTCCGCAAAAATATTGTAAGTTGCCAAGAAGCCAATGAACAGAACTCGTGTCTCTGGGACGTGCCATCGCAAACAAGTCATATGACGACTACTGCCCTGTTCTACTGAAGGCTTAAGTCAGCTTCTTATATGAGAAAGTGAGTAGGAATGCTTATCCCTAACTTTCTCTTGTCGATTAAGTCGGCCTCTTTCCACCAAAAAAAACAAAAAAAAAAGGTGGGGGGTGGGGGGGGGGGGTGTTTGGGGGCGGCGTTGGGGGCGCAAAAACCATTAAATTAGTTTTGGCCGTCTGTCAAGAGTGATTAGCAAGTTATTCCAATTATGTAAGTTTATCTGTGAGTTGGAGTATTAAGAGTAAGTAGCTTGAATTTATTATGTTGCCTGTTGAAAGAACTGAAGACTTCAGATGTGGGAGTCCAACAAGAGGTCCTTCCAAGACATTTCTTCTGAAAAAGCAGAAAGAGCATGCATTGCTTAAGCTAATAAGCTTGACAGTTCACACCCTATTCCAGGCAAGAAGTGCCCGGCTGGAATAATTTATTAAAAGTTTCAAAACTCTTAACGTTATTTTAATTCTATATTTATTATGGGCCATTGTATCCTTAGTAGCCCATTTGATTACATCTTATAAATAGGCCGTTACACTACATAGTAGTCATTCATAGAGATTTTAATAGTCCATAACAGCTAGTTTCTTATATTTGTATATATATACTTGAGATAATATTTGTGTTTTTTCATGTCTATATATGAGTTTTGTATTTTATATATGATATAGTTTTATGAGCAACCACGGTTGAAATGGTTCTTTGTTCTCTCGACAAACTATGAATTGTGAGGAATCAGGTTTGATGTTAGATGTTCGCTAGCACCTTCAATTAGGAAGACACAATTAGGAAGACACAATTGCTTATACCACGCTTTGCAATTACTAGCGTTTCTGGTTTTCTTCTTTTTGTATTTTATCATTCATTAACCGGTTCTTATTGTGTTGTAATATAACTTATTGTTCAATTATGATTTATTTGTTTTAATTAAAATTACATGATGTGATTTCAGGATGTGATCCTTTAAAATCCTCTAACATGCCCTTCAATCACACACTAGTCAATACAATCAAGGGGAGGTATACAAAATCTAAGATAATAACAGCTAAAGAACAATTGTTAAGAATAGGAGTGTCCACTGGGCAGGTCAGGGAGGGCTCAACCGGGCCTACACTTAAGAAAAAAATTTATCGGGCTTAAAATCAAATCCTAAACCTGCTTAAAATAAAAATTATGATTTCCAAACCTACCCTTTTGACTTAAAAATAAAATAATCAGGTCTAAAGAAAAATCTCAAACCTTATAAATGAAAAACAGGCCAAGCATTCGCCGGGCCTGTATCCACCCCTAGGTTAGATGTACACCAACCAGGCCCGGCTACCACAAAGCCGAACAAAACCTTTCATTTAGGCCCCAATTCAAAAGGCTCCTAGGTTTTTAAAACCACACATGACATAGTAATAATTAGTAAAGGCTCTACATTCTTCTAAGATACTTCTGAGAAAAGGCCTTAGCCCAGAGCTATCACAAAAGTCCGGCAAAATTGAATTTAGATTCTGAACATCTGTTGCATTAGCTCGGCAAAACAAAAGGATGTCATAGGCATTTATTAAGGGTGGGTCGCTGAAGAAACTACTAGGATGGTACCATCAGGATTAGGGGTTTTAGCCTGGTTAAAAGAAAACAGTATTGGTTCACAGATTTCTTCATTCCAAGGCATCACAGACAAGTAAATCCAAGGACCTTCCTACACCGACTTGATCAGAAGGAAAGGACCGAGCCCTTAAATAAAGAAGAGACATGAGAGATCACCAGTCTCAAGGGCTTTAGCATCAGAAATCCAACTACGAGAATCAGCTTTAACAGCTTCTAAGATCGAACGACATCAATGACATTTACCCACGGACTGGAAGAACTTTTTAGTATTGGGTCCCCATCGTCACGCCAGGAAATGCGAGCTTTTAAGGCCCAAAAATCAGCCTCCTGCCTGAGGATAGAATAGTACTCCTGAATCAGCCTGTCATCTAATCTAAGCTAAAAAAGAAAACTAATTGGATTCAAAGTCGGGTCTCAGGTTTGGACACCGTTCCAACAAACAGCTCCTGTCTCGCCAACTTGAACCACCAAGAGGAAAGAAAAGGAATAAACTGGGGAGGATGAACATGTCTATCTCAGTTCCACACTGGCTATAGAAAGATGCTCTTGCTAGTTACCTACCACATAGGAAGATGGGAGGATCGGCATCAACTCCTCCAAATATACTACTCCCAAAAGGAAGACTAGGTGAGCAATTAATAACTAACAAACATTTCCAGTTCAAATGCTCATCATTATCTAAAATTTCACATAAACATGTCAAAACACCATTACCTGTTACAAGCCAGAAGCCAATGATCACGAAAGACAAGATTCTTGCAAAGAAGTCCAATACAATGGAGCTAAATGTCATTGTGCAACTACAAAAACATCGTAAGGAATGTCTCAAAGACCTAGGCCAACAGTGCGGCCATCCCTTCGACGCAGTCCAGCAGTGTATTGCTTTTCCAAATCCAGCTGTAGTTCCCTCTGCTTCTCGGCTTGGACGAGGCCACTGCTTTCTTGATTCTCGGGTTTCTGCTCCACTTTCACCTCGCCCTTCACACCCTACAATTGGCCATAGGTACCAAGGCAACCTCAGACTCTAAAAGTGTGTTAGTAGGTGGGAAGAAAATAGGACTGAGAATACAACTTAATCAGGAACACGGAATGAAAGGTGCATCATTTCAGGTTTCCTAGCTAGTATAACAACAAAACAAATGAGAAGATTGGAGAATTACCATGAGTTTGTTGAATTTTTCTTGCCGTTCACGATCAGTAAACAGAGCCGTATCCCAGCGATGACCAGGCTGTAAAATATTTGAAAAGAGAATTGAACAAAGCATATGAACTAGTAGAAAAGTTTGTGAATAACATAGAACATTTGATAGCTTGCTGTATAGTTTGAGGGAAAGCATTAGTTGACATATGCAAGGACGAAAAGTTTGAACTTAGGAGACAATCAAGATGAATGGAACGTCAGATTTATAGATCTTTCGGTGCTCCAAAAAGTACCACACCCAACTAGTATAACATAACAGAAATCTTAGTTCTTTTCCCATTTAGATCTCTTAGGTGGAAACTATTATTTGGGGCGACTATGTCCACATTCTTCATCCACATACATGTCAGCAAAGAGAATTTTTTTTCTATGTCAAAAATAGGGATAAATAAGACAACATAAAAAGTAAATGACATGAAATACTAATCATAATAAATACCTCTTCAGCAGTAGTGTTCTTCTTACTCCCCCACAGCAGCTTCTTCTTTTGATCAGTAGACATGTAACCCGTTCCAATGAGGTTCTTATTAACTGTGTTTTTATTCCAAAAATGGGTGAAAAGGGAGATACAAAAAACAAATAAAAAAAAAAAACAGACAAATGAGCATACTGCCTTGATATCAAAAGGTGATCAGTATTTAGCATTTGACTAAAAGACTATAAAGGTGCCTTTATATTAAAGAAATTGGAAACATCCTATTTTCTCTTCCACAGAATTTTAAGGCAGGGTGGACCCATATAGAAAATTGGACCAACTTAAACCATGATAAAATACTAAAATATACTCATAATTAGTCAATAGTATTAACCATGCCAGTGCAAGAAATCCCAAAATATTCCTCCATAAAAGGGGATTGCCGCATTCCAGGGAAAGGTGGGAAAACAACTCAATTTCAAATGTTATGGAAACCACAATCTAGCAATTTCCCTTCGAGCAAACAAGAACCTACTGAATTATCCAATCTGTATACAAAAAACTAGACTGAATGTGACCATAAGATAGGTCTATTCATATGGGTAGTCAAATTTGCAATACATGTTTAAGTCCTGTTTGAAGCCCCTTGAATTTCAATAGCTCATTCACTTTTCACATAGCAACTCATTTATCTGAATGCTAAAAAGTGGAAGCTTTCCCAAAATTGCTATTTAAAAACTTAAATTTTGTTCATTTGAGGACACAAAATGAGCATGTACAAAAATTATGGAAGTAAAGAAATTTCTCCTATTTCTTCGAATGACTCCATTAAAGATAATGAACATTAACATCATAACCCAATCCTACTTGTGAATGGGAGCATTCAACGTCAAGAAACTTCAAAATAGGCCTTAATAAAACCAACCCCCCAATGGAACAAACACAACGCTGCCAAAGTGTACAGTCACAACAGCCAGATGAGCTTTACAAAGCAGGTCCAACTTCAGACTGACAACAAAATCAAGGAATCTATGAAAGACAAATCGGTTAAAAAAAATTGGTCAAATGCAAACAATGCTTAACATTTGTCATGGATATATAAGGTGGGTGTGCAAATAGTATTTCAATCCATGTATACAAAAGCATCATTCACTTCAGTGGTGACACCATCCTTGCAGCATATCAGCATCCAAAACTAAAAATGGAAATACCTTCTGAGCTAAGAGTATTTAAATGGCATTCAGAAATTTTGTGCAACAGCGGAGATTTAAAGTTCAAACCAAACCTTTTTCCCCAAAAGGAAGTACTAAAATCTGCTCAAAAAAAGAGATCAATTTTCTATCTACCATGAACCAACATCAACAAGAAAACACCTTAAACTAGACATATCATCCGATAATCCATTCCCGGATTATGAATGGTAATAAGGATACTGACGTGGTTTAGATTCATCTGATTGCATTAGTTATCACCTAAAAAAATTATTTCTTTAAAAAAGTACAGAGATTTCATTAGAAGAGCATCAAAAGGGCAAGGATAAATAATAAATAAAACTTAACTCCTTATTCAAAAAAGCAAGCCTAAATTAACTCCACAAAAGGCGTATACATCAACGCTTGTATCGAAAGACTACATAGTCCACAAGACGAGTTCATTGGCATATGGAGCAATACATGTAACTTCAAGGTATGCCATAAGACGAGGTGCTCGCTATAGAGGCAACAAACCTTACAACGGGCTATAGCTTTGCTGGAATGGATGCATCTAAATCTGCGTATGGAACCACAATCTCTGCTGCTAACTTTGCACTTGGGAGGACTAGAAAAGGGCTCCCTTCATTATTTGGTGGAACCGAGCGAAGTGCAGAAGCTAGAGATAAGGCAAGGTACAGCTGCAACTACTAGGGTAGTACTCGACTAAAAGGAGAGGACATTGCAGCTTCTTCCCAACAAGTGGAAGAGTTTGTCGCAAAAGAAAAGCTCAGAGTGAGCCAAAGAACATATACAGTCTACTCCACATAGCCAAGTCTTGTCAAAGCCCAAGCCCAAGTTGAAGCAGCTTAACATCATCTTCAACAACCTCCACCGTAGGTACCTTCGAAGCCATCAGGTAGAAGTTTCACAAGTTTATACTTTTCCCCTATTCAGGTGAACTTTAGAGCTTTTCTTAGCAGTATATGTAGCTTCAAGGTATGCCACTAGACCAAGTGATGATATCTCGTATCCGAAAACTAGCAGTTCGCCCTGTCAATCCTCCAGGGCCCAAATAACTCAATTTTCTCCCATGAACTATTTGTGTCAATGGATTAGTTCGATCTAAAACTTGAGATAATGGGTGTAAGCCAAAAAAAGACTCATAAGTAGAACTGTAAGCTCCCAAGCAGTGGGAGGAGCCCGGGGCTCTAACCCCGTGCCTATTGAAGAATGAGCCGACGACTCATAGGCAGTGGCTTGGTTAAGGGAACCCACCAAAGTCCTAGCAAAAGTGAGAATTCATAGGGCAATTGTCACTGCTTATGGACCCGAACCTAAGTGATCTATCCATGACCCATATGAAGTTTGGGTGAAACTAAGTGGAATCAATATCTATGGTCTTCGATCATCAATAATGATTTCTCTTTAGAATTCGGCTATTTAATCGATCCACTTACTTCTATTATGTTAATATTAATGACTACTATGGGAATTTTGGTTCTTATAGATCCTCAAAGTCGTACAATAGGCTATAGCTTTGCTAGAATAGTTTTTTATTAAGGTAGTGTATGGGATGCATCTAAAGCTGGACATGAAATCGTCGAACACTCGCGTCTAAGCATATCCTTTTTTGTAATGTTTTAACTATTGGACACCAGGCACTTGGGGCACACATGTCCATTGCTTAGACACAAGTGAAGCATGTTTCAAATTTTTAAAAAATAACTTGGAATCCAGTTGTAAAACATAGTATGATGATATGCCTAATTTGGCATTTAAGCTATACAATACGTGATTTTTTATTTTAATTGGTATTATCTTGTACTTTTTTACTATCTTTGTTTTAAATATTCCTATAAATGGCATAAAAATACATAAAATATATATTTTTGTCATGTCCACCCGTGTCGTGTCCTGCAATTTTTTCAAAACCACCGTATCAATGTTTCTGTGTCTATGTCCTTACTTCTTAGCATAATTCTATTCACTTCTGCACCTAAATCCATATATGAATCTAAATCTGCATATTGTATGCCAAAAGGAAAGCTATAACAACAAAATCTCATCTAGTTATTGTGACAATCCACTTTTGTTGGCAGTACTATGACCCAACTATACAAAAAAAAACTCCAAATTTTACTCTTTTAACTTGAAGAGCTGCTTCACACTCTATTAAAATAATGACAATTCTCTTCTCTCTATTTCCCAGCTCTAGCCCCATCCAACGACTAAGATCAGCCACATCTCAGGAAAACTAAAGATACCCCAAAACATGGATAAACCTGACAATGACTGAGAAGATCCATCATTTCCCCATCCATTTACACATTTCACAGCATCATACATGAATCAAGTTATCCAGTGTGAGAATCCAAATGCCATCAAAATAAAATAATTAAAAAAAAACACCTTAGACAGATCTTTAGAGGACCAAATACAGCCAGTGTCTGCACAAAAAGCTAATGTATGATAACCCATTGTAGCACCACAATAAAATTTATCCTCAAAGCTGCAGACCCCTTCCATCTTAAAAAAGCATTTCCCGTTCTTGCACCAGTCAACTTCTCAAAAAAGTATAAGTAGATTAACCACCTTGCAATCCTACAGAAACCTCCTTAAAAAAGCAACCCAAAAGGCCTTATTTGCCAGAATCCTAATATAATCTGCAACTGACAACTCTATTGATCTCAATCCAATACAGGTCAGGAAAAGTCACATCAGGTCCTCAAGACTCTCCTCGCCACAAAACAGAGGTCTCCAATACCTCACCAACTCATCACTTTGCACTGTTATCTAATAAGTCTTTGTCTTCATTTGGATTGAGGGGTTCGGGGGGAAAGTGAAGGATTCCGAAAGGAGTAGTTAGTTATAATTTGATTGGGTAATTATTAAGGAGTGAAACGAAAGTAATTGGAGGGGTAAGAGGGCTCACTTTTTAAGCATTTTTCTTCCCCTCCAAAATTGGGAGGAAACGGAGGGGATGGGAAGTGAAGTGCTTGTTATTATTTTAATTTAAATACCAATTATACCCATCAATTTATGATAAAACAAATTATTAGGGTTTTATACGCAAGATATATGTAATAGTAAAATTGCATTATATCTTTCCCTTCCCTTTAGTAATTTTTATCAAACCAATCAAGAGGAAGGGAATATCTCCCCCTCTTCCCTCTTAGTTATCCAAACAAGATATGGGTACTTTTTTTCCCTTCCCTTCTCCTTCCTTCTATTCCCCTCCTAACACACACTTCCCTTCACCTCCCCTCCCTTGCATCCAAACAAAGTGTTCAAAACACTAGAGAGATTATTTGATGCATCCAAAAAAGAATAGTACAATCACTCTGGTACCTCCAAACTGACTTCTTCAGTAACATGCTATAGTGAAAATTTGGCAACCAAACAGATCATTATAGTTAGTTATTTCAAGTGGCCCTATAAAAAGAACAATTTGTTTTCATTGATGAGATGTATGTCAATATTGAGTGATGAATTCCTACTGATAAGGTCAGATAATCAGCAGTTCTAATGGTTTCCATGCATATTTCCACTGGATACATCAATGTACCAGTAGAAGTCAATTTGTTTTCAATGATGAGATGTTAATTCTCCCATATCCTTCAAAATTCTCACTTGACTAAGCAGATCATCAAACAATCTGGTGATTGTATACCAAAAATTCACCTCTAACATCCCTGCAAGTAAGATGTCAAGTACAATACCAAAACAAGAGAAACAAGGTCAGATTTTTTTAGCTGTCCCTGCTCTGCAGTAGTCAAGATCATGATGCCTTGAAAACGTTTTTCTTCCCCCTTTCCTTCTATGGTTGGTTCTCTCTTCTCAACCATTTCCTTTAATGAAATCACCTCTATCTTGTACATTCTCTCCTCAAGTCACTCATTAAAAATAAACAAGTAAAGAAACAAAAAATAATAATCAGAAATAAAGTAGAAAAGCGACTTCAGCTCGTAAACTCAGTAAAGTGGCTTTGCTCCTTGCTCTTGTTCAATTATAAATAAATAACTACTTTGATAAAGGTAGGGAAAAATGGAGGTAACAATAAAGACTGTCTGCCTACATCAACCAAGCAACAAGGACCACACTCAAAAATTTCCTAGAAGACAAAAGGTGGGAAGCAGGTAGCAGGACACGACAAAAGTTGGAGACTTACGAAACCCATGATCAAATAATTGCAGGTCCTTGAACCGATACAGTTGATGATGTTAAACTATAACGTTAAAAGCATGTGCCTGAGAGAATTATGAGAAGAAAAAATGAAAGTGGAGCAGCCTGAAAATTATCATCCCTTGGCACTATAAATAGCATTGGCTGTACTCAGCTTTATTAGTGGAGTTATAAAGTGTATTGGCTGAACTGAGCTTCATTACAGGAGGTAGGGGACTTGCAAGATTATTCGATATTGTACTACTTAACAAAGAGATGTTTAGTTATAACCAGATGCTCTCTGAAATCATAAAAGTAGACCAGAAGTTCAACAAGGAATATCAATATAAACGCCTATCATATTTCTAGAGTGAAGTTTCTTCCTACAGTAAGTAGGCTACAACATGAAAAGAACAGAGGCTACAAATCATAAACTACTCATGAGGTTTCACTGCCAACAACTGGTGAGGGCCATGAGGCACCAAGATTGCAGACAACAAAGCCAAAGGCTAGTAAATTAGTAACATTTATCATTCAGTGTCCAACTGTCTGAACTCCTGGAGAACACATGAGAAACATAACAAGAACACCAAATTAATAAGTTGGAAAATGCATAAGGTTAAACAGCTACGTACTCCCTGAAGGATGAAGCTGTCCGTGTAGATGTCATGTAGATGTCATATAAACAACCAAAAGGTAAAATATCATGCTTTACAAAACGAAACCCTCAGCAAATGTACAGAAAAATATAACAGCGTATATATAATGATAAACCACAGAAATCAAGAAGAGTTACCATAATAAAAAAATTCTAAAATAACAATTCCATCAGAACTAGATGAAGATACTGCAATACCTAATTCTGCAGCCTTCATTGCAGCAATTTTTGCAGCATCTAGATCATTGGCAGCCTCAGAGACTTTCGCAGGGGCCTGCTCCGAAGTCACCTTACCAACAAGCTCCTGGGCTTGCTTTGAACTTGAAGACTGCCTTTCATCAGCTATAGTTGTAAACTTCGAAACTAATTGCCCAATGATGCACAATTATGAGAAAACAAGGCACAATCAAAGAAATGATAAGGACTCTATTGAAAACTAAGAAAATTGTGCAAATAAATGCTATAGGGGGAAAAACTAAAGGAGACAATACCATGATTACCATCTGTCCCAAAATCAGTGCCCAAGCTAAACAATTTTGGCTTTTTGGCAGCAAGTTCTTGCTTTTCACTGGTAAAAACAGTTCTATCTTCAAACTGATTCCCTGGTTCTCTATCATATCGGTCCTTGTGCCTGCTATTTTCCCTATCATCGTATTTCTTCTTTTCCTCTTTGGTATATTTTTGACCATCCAATTCTCTAGGGTCAATTTTAGAAGCTTCTTTCAACCGATGTCCAGTATTGTCCCTTTGTGAAGTTGAGTCATTCCGATGCCCCCTAGATTCTTCATAAGCAGGTGAACTATCACTTTTGTGATCCCCTGAACTCCTCCGATAGTCCCTCTTTTCATCTCGACCATCTCCATCCCCATTATGCCAGTCTCGCTCCCCAGACTTTATATCTTCAACACTAGAGTTAGCTTGTCTCCTGCCAGATCCAGCTCTGTCAGATAATGACTCCTTGTCTTTATACTTCTGATACTCAAGAGATGAAGTTTCTCGCTCCTTATCCCTGCTTCTATGCCCTGAACCATCAGATCTATCTCGGGAATACTTGTCATCACCACGCAAATGATCTCTCGATCTGTAATGTTCACTCTCTCTCTTTGTCTGCTCGGAATGAGTACTAAACCTCGACTCTCGACCAGAACGAGAGAATGACTTAGAGTAGTTTCTCTCTTCTTCATCTGTATGTTTTTCACGTCTGATATAGTCATCTCGCCTATGGTAATTATGAGAACTCCTGGAGGACTGTCGCTCAGAATGCCTATATGATTCACCACTTCGGCCACGATGATTCCTACCAGAATTCCTATCTAGGTCCCTCCCATCATCCTTCCTACGTCGAGGATCAGAATCTCTTGCAGGACCTTCCCTTGAATGGATTGCACTAGAGCTACGCTCATGGTTTGGACTCCCTGCATACATACAAACGTCAAAGTTTGGAGCGAAAAATATTCAAGGCTAGAATGAACAACCAGTCCACCATAAAACTGCTCTGAGATCTTGAAAGCAAAATACGATTTTTCTATTTTTGTACGAGTGAGAAAAATATGATTGACAAAAGCATCTCTCTTGCATTCATTTCTGCCTAAAATAAATAATACTTGAGGATTGACCACTCAAAATACAGACACCTATACGTTAGATAGCTTTATTCGCAGCCCAGATGATATATATTTTGAGAATTTTATGCACTTTTTATCCCAATCAAAAAACTATGTTTCCAATATGATTTTGGTATACAAAAATCGCTAATAACATGGTTGCATATCAACATCATTAACCAAATTAATATCCCAATATTGTGACCAAAAATAAAAAAAGGAACAGTAACTACATAGTCACCATTCATTACACCTAGAAAGTAAGATTCAAGAAGAATACCTGCAACACCATCATATGGAACACAATTGATACAATTAAACATTGACAAATATGCTTCATGAACTAGAGGTAAAAATACAAAAACCTATAGAGACAGGTACCCCCAAATTTCCACAGCAGGGTTCAGGCTAACCCCTTACATGCTCTACGGCTTATAAGGCCTTTTCTCTGCATGCTAAACTATGAACTTTTATTCTACGCAACAGGTATATTCACAAACCTCGCATTCAAGAGTTGCTCTTAACTCTGGTCTCATTATATGCATTGCAATATCATTACAGCAACACCTAGAAAGAATCAGAAGGCTACATGATGTGGTCTAGCCCTCCAAAGCTTTACGAGTTCTCCCTTTTTGTACAGTTCTTGCATTCACCTTGTGTCTGATGTTTCCCTTCTTATACGTATGCATGCATAACTCCTCCAACAGACCTTCAATTTCTTAATATCTAGATTATTCATAACATGGGGAAAACGGTGCTCCTTAAGGCATCCTCAAACAACTATTATGCCAGCTGAAAACTTTCTCCAGGGACAATAAGTCCAGCTTTGATGGGCACTCCTAAAGGAATTCCATCAAAATTAACAAAAATCTTCAGCGATCATGGTGGGAGATCATATAAATCATTTTTCCTCCTATTATTTGGATGAAGGCAGCATAGAGAAGCCCTCTCATCCGTCTTTCAAACTGTTAAGAAGCATTCTTTTAAGGAACTTGTAGCCAAAAAATACTTCTCTATGAGCATTACTTATGCATGATATAAAAAATATAAGGGATTAAAAAAATTGTCACTATATGATCTTCACTCCAATTTTATCGTTCAATTGGAAAATTAGATATCTGCCACACTAGCAGCGCTAAGCCACTAACCTAGCATCTTCGCATTCACTTCTTACCTTCACTAGATTATATAACTCAATCATTATTCCTTGATGCCATTTACCCTTAATGATTTTTCAGGTTAAGTTTCCTCTCCCAAGCCTTGTTTTGGTTTCTCTCAAATTCTAGATGACAGACAGCAAACTAGGATTTAAGAAATGAAAATATAAACTGGGGCTGACACACACGAACCCCTTGGGTGTAATTTTAAACCCTTGCCTGAAACCAGGCTCCACAACATCATCACTCATAATCCTTCATTAGATAAGTGAGTGGGAGTTCATGTTGAGCAGTGTTTGAGCCAAAATTTGTGTGTTTTTGCACAGGCGCCAGGTGGTGAGAGGGGCTAGAGTGAAGTCATATGCATATTGTGTCGCAAATAAAATTACAATTTCATATACACAAGACTTCAGCATGATTCACGAGACTTTTTTTTTTTTTGATAAGTAGGCATGAATCATGAGAAATACTTGCTACCCAAATTATTCGTGAGAAATAGCAGTGAAGCAAAATGAATGCCCAAAAATGGTTACCTTCATGTGCAGTAGTATAGGGGACTTAGATCAAACCTCAATACCTTAGTCACCTAGCACATCGTAGGTGAACACTTGGTTGAGTCTAGGACTCAACACTTCTGTCTTATTCTTAACCAATGTTACCATATGTGTGTACTCAAACAAAACCTTGACAATCAATATAGTGACAAAAATCAATTAGATAACTTATCAACAACCTAGGAAGCACGGACACACCGTTTAGGGTGCCGTTTGCGTGTCGGACACACCACGGACACGGATACTCCTAGGACACGCCAAAATACGTGTCGGACACGCCAGGTGGCGTGTCCTGTTTTTTTTTTTTTTTTTTAAGCTGTGGACACGCCGGGGACACGGCTAGGACACGTCGAGGACACGGCTGGGACACGTTTAGGACACGGCAGGGGTTAAAATGTAATTATGAAAATTTTTAAATGGGGTATATTTTTTAATTTTCTTAACTTCAATATAAAATGTACAAAATATCCCAAATCAAAACATTTCTTCTTCTTCTTCTTCACTGTCCAAACTACTGCTACTATATTTCTTATTTTTTCCTTCTTTTTTTGTTCTTATTTTTTTTATTCACTGCCCTTTCTGCTACTTGTTTCACTACTACTTATGTTCAATGTGAGTACTGCCCTGCAAAATCAACTAAATAAATTGGTACTGCTTACCTGCCACTGCTAATTTTTTTTTTTTTGTGAAAGTTGGATGCTTGCTAATTCATGCTTTAGATAGTAATGAATCTAATGATGTATTGGATGATAATCTTCTTTAACTTGTGTTTTTATCTGTGCTTGATGGATGATGAATTGATGACTTGTTGTCTATTATATTGAGTATTGAATTTTTTAATATTTTTGGTGGTAGGTGAATGCTATATTTATAGACATCGAAAATAAAATATATAAAAATAATAATTTTTTGCCGTGTCCCCGCCGTATCTGTGTCCCCTATTTTTTGAAATTGCCGTGTCCCGTGTCCGTATCTGTGTCCGTATCTGTGTCCGTGTCTGTATCCGTGCTTCTTAGTCAACAACCTTAGTAACTCAGGCATTTTCCGGAGTTTACAAATCTGATAATATTATCAAATGAATAAATCTTTAAAAAACACAATCAAAATTGAAGCACTAACCATCAGATGAGGATGATCTACTAACTGGAGACCGGCGCCTGTACTTCCTGTTAGCTGCATCATTTGAAGGCTTACGAAATGCCGCATTTGCATCAGCATTATCAGGGGATGAAGCCAGTGTATTCGAGTCCATAATTGCTAACACCTAACAGCACCAATATTTCTTGATTAAGCATATCAAATAGTTACTTTCTTAGGAAATACACAAGAAATGAAAGAACAATTGGAACCTGACATCATTTTGTTGTGAATAGGAAGTCTTCTTTTATTTTTATTTTCCATTGAAACCTTGGGAATCAAATTGAGAACTCAATTGTGCATTTATTATACAATTGTGTATGACTATATGGAATTATGGATGTATATTTGCATATCTTTTGTGATAGAAGTATCTTAATAGGATGGTAATACCATTTAGTTTGTTTGGTTGCCCCAAAAATGTAGAAATACAAAAGGGTCATAGGGTGTTTGTTGGTTGAAACTAGAAAGCAAAAATTTATTTAGGTTTCTCTAACTCCACTATTGGTGTGGTTAAGTTTACACACGTCATATGCAAAGCAGCTTAGCAAAACCTCCAATCCATTGGTTGTTGGCTGCTCAAAATTTAGTTTGGCATCGGAATTGGATCAATGAATTCGCTAAAAACAATAGAGATCTCCAGTTCTCTTATAATCTCCTTCCATATCATCTTCTTTCTGTCTTCCATGAAACTAAAGGGTGGGACATGAATGTGGATTATGTTTTCTCTTTTTTCTGGCTAGACGTAGAAGGTTTTTGGCTTTAACCACTTCAAGGTTCAACTATTTATTAATTAATCATGAAATGCATCACTGATTTTGTAGCATGCATGACAACTTGTTATATTCAATTTTCTTGAGTAATAAAGTGAAAATTTTGGTCTATTGTTCTTTATATTAGGTCCCATTCTCCAATTGATAAGCTCTAAGGTTAGAAAGTTGGTTCATATATGAGGAGATGGTTATAGATCTAATATTATCTTAAGTAATAAGGTGAACTTGGGTGTAGTGTTCTTTATATTAGGTCCCGTTCTCCAATTGATACGCTCTAATGTTTAGAAAGCCTGGTTCATATATGAGGAGATAGTTATAGATCCAATTCAAATCCTATAGGTCTAGTGTTCTTTATATTAGGTCCCCGGTTCATATATGATGAGGTTGTTATAAATCCAGTTCAAATCCCCCCTTCCCCAACCTTCTCTAGCTTGAAACAAAATTAGTGGTGCATTTCATGATTAATTTATTAATAATTGAACCCTGTTGTTGTTAAAGCCAGAAGCCTTCTACGTCCAGTGGAAAAGGAGAAAACATAATTTACATTAATGTCCCTCCCTTTAGCTTCACGGAAGAAAGAAAGAAAAAAGATGATATGGTAGCAGATTAGAAGAGAGACATCCAGTTCTCTATTGTTTTAAGCAAATTATTTGATTCAACTTGGATGTCAAACCAAAGTTTGACCAGCCAAAAACCAATGGATTGGAGGTTTTGTTAAGCTACTTTGCATATGTATTGTGTAAACTTCCAACACTAATAGTAGAATTACGGAAAGCTAAAGCTGAATAAATTTGTGCTCTTTCTGGTTAGTAGATCATCCTCATTTGATCCACTAATAGTAGAACAGCGCCATACTGTTGTATGAGGCAAAAGTTAAATGAACTTTTGCTCTTTCTGGTTCTAAAGAATAAAAACAAAAAATTCGACCGCTTAATTACTCTTTCTCTCAACATTTTGTCAACACATGAAGAGTGTAAATAGTGTTACTATCACGGTAGGATGCTTCCAAATTGTTACATAGAGCTACACATTCATCTGTGTGTCTGTACATTCATGAATACATAATTGAACTCTTTGTTTGATCCGAAGAATTCATTGGAGAATAAAGGAACATAAAACTACGGAAACTGACAACACACTCACTTCAACACTAGAATATTCCATTTCATTTTTTTTCTTTCATTTCTTTTCCTTTGTTTTCTAAGAAACCAAACAAAACATTTAAGCTACGAAATTCCATGTAAATATGCCTACAACAGATACAACATAAGAAGAAACAAACAAATCAACAACCAAGGGTTTCATGAAATTATTCATAGGCAAGCAGTGCATAAATCGCGATTCAAACGTTTCAGCAGTCAAAGGAATGAGATTCAAATGTTGCGTAATTTGAATTCAATTCATGAAAAAACAAAATGTTTTGCTTTGACACACCCCCACTCTCTTTCTATCCTTCGTTCGTTCATTGTAGGGTTTGAGGAAACACTCCTTTTTAAAAATGGCCCAAAGCCCATGGGCAGGCTGAGCCCATCAGGCCTAAGCCCCAACCGAGCCCAAGGTAGGCCCGTCTCGGACCAAGCACAAACCACCCTCTATGGGTGGGCTTGGGCCATTGGTTTATAACCCAGCCTAATCCAAAACCTGACTGAACGGCCACTACAGCCCATGTCAAAATCCCGAAGAAATTGAAAAAGTGAAAGATATTTTGCAAATAATAAAAGAAATTGCAAAGGCCCTATCTAAAACTATACCCCCTTAGGACCATGGGCCAGGCCTAGGCCTAGGGATAGAAAATGGCCCAATTAGAAACTGGGCTCGACAGGCCATTGTTATATCCCTTAGTTGATTGCAAGTTGGAGTGAGTTGAATAATTAGGAGAAGTCTGGCCCTACAAACAGCCAAGGATGAGGAGTGTGATACTACTGTCTCAAGCCAACTACAACTTGGGCTCGTTATCTCTTGTCAATTTACTACCTATATACTCTCAGGTCTCATCCTTTAATCATAGTTTACACCCAAAAAAATCCTTTACAATAATATTTTGACGACCTAAAAAAAGAAAAGAAAATACTATACTCATCTAGCCTGTTTGGCTGTCCCAATTACTTGGAAAGTCTTAGAGTTGGTTTTCTTGAAAATAAAACAAGCTAATCCAATCTGAGCATTGGTTTGATAACACCACAAGGCAAAAGACCAATTCCTATTTAAACCTAAAATGAGCAAAAATGGAGCCACGGGAAGAATCAGGGGAGGTGGTCTTCCCTTTGTCTCTCGCTACCTTTCTCTTTCTTTCTCAAGGAAAATAGTCCACATCTAAGGTGAGTTTGGGCGATTTTTACTTCCAAGAAGAATCGGGGGAGGTCAGAATGTCAATCTTCTTCTCCTGCACTTTCTTTTGTTTTTTCTTTTTTCTCCCCCTCCACTTTCTGAGTGCAGACGAAGCAACTATATCAGAAGGTCTTGATAAGCAGTTCTTTTATAAACTTAACATCGCATAGAGTAGTGTGAGGCAAAGTTGAAAGAAATTTTGCTCTTTCGGGTTCCAAAGAATAAACAACAAAAAAATTCAAAAGCTCTAATTGTCTCTTTTTTCTACATATTTTCCCACACCAGAAGAGAGAAAATAGCTTTACCATCATGTTAGGTTGCTTCTCAACAGTTACATCCAGCTGCGCAAACATGTTTCTGTACATAACTACATAACTACATACATGAATGCATGATTGCACTCTTTGTTTGGTTTCCGGGATTCGTCAGAAAAGTAAAAGAACATAAAACTTGGGAATCCTACCACACAATCATTCCAACGCTAGAAGATTCCTATAATTTTTCTCACTTCTTTTCCTTCGTTTTCTAAGCAACCAGACGGAGCATTTAACCTGCAAAATTCCATTTAACTATGCCCTAATTCAACAACAACAACAACCACAACATAAGAAGAAACAATCTAATCAACAATCTAGGGTTTCAAGAAATTTTTCGAAGGCAAGAGGTGCATACATAGAGATTTTATGGCTTCAGGAGTCAAACGAGGTGAGATTCAAACCTTAATTAATTCGAATTCAATTCATGAAGAATCGACCCGTTCTGCTGAGACCTTCCCAGTTCGTTCGTACTTCCTTGTAGGGTTTGAGTCTTTTGAATTGAGGCACCACTACTCGGTTCTCGATTGAGGTGGGATGCGGTTATTAGGAATCTGGGCCCTAAAAATAGCCGAGGATAAGCTCTGTGATAGGACCCGCCTCAAGACCATTCACGACTCCGATTCACTCCCACATTCGAAAAATTATTTAGTGATTTTCAAGCACCATATTAGTTTTATTACTTATTTTTAAGAGTATTAAATAATTTTTTTTATTATCGCTTTGTGATCTTTTAACTTAAATAGAAATAAACACTTGTCAAGTCATCTTTGTGACTTGCTCATTTATTTAATTGGCGAGTAGGGCATGCGACACCCCTTCAGCCGACTCTTTAACTATTTAAATGATGGTTTGATGGCATAAAAACAAAAGCTTTACTCATATAGTATGTCCCAATTAGTTGAGTCAATTGGGTGAATCCATTATCTCTAGCTAAATCTATTTGAAGTTCTACCATCCCTTAGGGGTTTGTTTGGAAAATCTTAGAATTGATTTTCTTGAAAATAATATGGGCTACTCTAAAGTGGGCCTACTTGGATAACACCATATGACATAAAATTATAGAATAAGTTTAATAAGAAATCGCTAGAAAACAAGGATAGTCAAGGCCGATTCCTCTCACTTCGAAAAGCAAGCATAGCAGTAGTGAAGTGACAACATCAAGAATTGTGGAGGTGGCTTTTATTCACTTCTATCTCTCACTATATTACTCTTTCTTTCTCAAGGAAAAAAGTCTCGTTTGGGCAATTTTTACATCTTAAAAGGCTAGATTGTCACTCTTCTTCTCCTCCACTTTCTTCTATTGTTTTTGGTTTCTTCTCAATATGGAAATATGGAATTTCTTTCAATTTTCGTTTGTAACAAATGAGGAAGGTCTGGGAATTACTTCTCCAAGTAAATGTATATAAAATGTTTTGGGATCAAAATGCCTTGGTTTGAATTTTGATATGAAACGTTAACAAGGTGTTAAAAGGTATTTGTATTTGGAAAGGTACGGACACCTATGGCAGCCTCAAAATCTGGACCTATGACCCATGAATGGTAGTTGGCTACAGAGAGATTTACACACTCCCAAAAAGTAATTTACAAAAAAGCCGCTTAACTCTTTTTAAAAACCCTACTCCTAGAATTTTTTGTTAAAATTTATTCCTCAGTCAAAGGTTATTTCTCAAAAATCATACTGTCTTAAACCTTCCAAATCACTACCCTCAATATGGTTTTTGAAACTAGTTTTGATCTTGATTTTGAAAGCCTCAATGGGAAACACTTTTTTAACAAAATTCAAAAAGGTTTACGTCAAATCCTCTATTACAAAAATTTTTGTCGAAGAAAGTCTTATAACTCACTCATGAAGAGTGTTTGGTCTTTAACATGACCTACTTTCAACGCGTAAGTGAAAAATTCAATGAGCCCTCAATTGGAGCGTATCTTGTTTTAAAACCTCCTCCAAACACTCGTTCTAGGAAATTTGAAGCATCTTCGAAGGCCCTCAATTGGAGCATATCTTGTTTTCAAACCTCCTCCAAACCCTCGTTCCAGGAAATTTCAAGCATCTTCAAAGGCTCTCAAGTTTTCCGAATCAAGCTCCAAGTCAAAGCCCTCTATGTTCTCACTCAAAACCCATTTTCTTAAAGACTTTTAAAATCACATTTTCAAGGGAACTTGCATTAGAAGATGGTTAGATTCTAAACCATGCCATCAAGGCACTTTCCAAATTCTAAACCAAAAATCTCTTTTCAAAACATCTAGTCTCAAGTTCACTTGTCATAAATTCTAAGCTCTATTCGAAGTTCAAGCCTTCCAGATATATTTTCTAGTCTCGGAACCTCTTTCTAAAACTTCAAGTCTCGAATCATTTTCCCAAACCTCAAAGAACTATTCCAAGCCTTCAAAAGAGACTTTTCTCTAATTTTCAAGAAGAAACTTCTCAAATTCTAAGCTCAATTCCAATGTGACAATCTTATTTAAACAAATTTAACATTAAACTCTTTGTTTTTAGTGCGCTAGCATGAATTACAACTAACCTAATTCTAAAAAGTGCGATCATCACGCCCTTGAAATAGATATTTTCTGAAAAGTCCTTTATAGCTCAACTTTTTTAAAATCTTTTTTCTAACTACAGGTTCCAAAACATTTCTTCAGTGCCACATTCCTGAAGTGTAATCTTTTCAAAAATCCTTTCTATTTGTCCAAATCCCATTTTAAGATGTATTTTCCTGAATCATTATGCATACATAAATAATTTGTACCTAATAAGATAACAATCCAAATATATTTAAAAAAACATTGTCCCATTTCGAACAATTGGAAAAAAAAAATCTAAAAGAGTGAGTAGATCTATATGATAAATAGATATGTATGTACCAATTAACAAGTAAATAGGGTCTTAATAGCTTTCCTACATGTAGATCTCTAGCCTGCTAGACCAATTTGGAAACATTATTAAAAAAATGGCTTTCAAAAAATAAATATCAGCTTTCGATATCAAAAGCTATTTTTAGCAACTATTTTAACAAAAGTATGTTTTTAGGAACATGCTTATTTTTAAGGTGACTTAACATATTTTTATTCATATTAGATAGCGATTTCAAATTATTTAAAAATTTATTATCAAAATTCTAAGAAGTAAAAACCCATCGCACGTCTTTCTTTTCCCAGAAAGAAGTCTTTTTTATATTTTCTACCCATCTGAGAGCCGCGGGGGCAGAAGTCAGGGCACGACAACAACTAGCTTGTTAAAGCAGAACTCTGGCCTTGAGAAGGAATTGAGAGAGGTGGAGGAAAGACAGATTGATGATTTGTGGTTCTATTCAACAACTTTTGCTTCACAAGTAGTGAGGGTGTAATCACAAACAACTGGAAATCTTTGTCAAATTCAGTTCGACAATTGGATTTGTTACCAATGGTCTCTCAATAAAAAATAGTTGAGGACAAACTAAAATAAAAACTTCGTTTGCATAGATTAAACGTAGAAAAGCCGTGACGAGACCTTCGATATCATCGACAAATGGAGAGAAAGAGTAAAGAGAGAAAGCTAAGGGATGATAGTTGCACAGTTTTAGAGAGCAAAAGGTTATAAATTTAGTAGAAAATAGAAACTTTTATAAAGAACAAATAGAGATGAATTCATCTGGTTAGAGATACGGGAGTGCTCGCAAACCATTTTCCAGCCGCTTAAAATGTCTCGTGAGTGAGACGAGCGCAAGACACCTATCCTTATTTCACATCTTTGTTTAAAATGGACACTTTTTATTTTAAATTTTTTTTGGAATTGCCACCTAACATTTGGAGTGTTCTAAATTACCCAAAAAGGTGTGTTTTCATAAATTTTTATGGAAAACATGATTTAATGTTAAAAAAAAAAACATGCTATGGTTTTTTTTAAAAGTGCTTCTTTTGTTTTTAAGACATTCTTGCCTATTTTGAAAGACTCTTGAATGGTTTTTATATCAGTTTGTGTCATCATGTCTGGATCCGATAATTATGTTACGCGTTGGGAAGGAACATCCGCCTGCCCAAAAATTGACACTGTAAACCATTCTTGCAATTTCTTAATTAGGCGTCCTTCAAATAATCATCATCACCTTATTGTATGAATGCATCATATCATTTTTGTACAATTTGTGTAGGGCTAGCTCATGTTATGATAGTATTTAGATATTTATATAAAGTGCAGTGTCACGAGAATCCTTTTTTTCACCGAGCCTAGGAATGATGTCATAAACTGCATATGTATCTGCTGGGGGAATCAAGTTAAACGTAACTCAACTAGTTTGACTGTTGGTAAGCTGTCTTTGAACACAAAGCTTTGATTTCATGAAAACTTGTCGTAGTTAAGAAGATAACTCGGACTGCTTGGGTTAGTGATTTTATTTGGTTTTGAAAGGTCATTTTTGACTACTTTGAAACGGTTGTGGTGGTAGTCACTCCACGGGGATGTTTTGAATAAGCTTTGAAACTCAACTCCACTAGAGAAATTAAGTTTATGATTTTTGATGACTGATGACAGAGTCTAAAAAAACAAAATTCAAACCCCTACATATTTTGATGATGCAGGAATCAAGCCAAACGTACATCAGATTGGACTAGAAGGAATGTGTTTAAAATGAGTCTTGATTTTAAAACAACTTCAAACATGGAATGACTAATTTTTGAAAGAAAAAGATGCCAGAGAACGTTTTGATTTTGAGACGGTTTATTTCTCTTTTGGGGCAGATAGCGACTTGGCCTGAGAAATTAACTTACACTACTTACGTCTCTCATCAATGTAAGAATCAGGTTAATGCAAAAATCAAGTTGAGCATAGTTCGGGTTAGTCGAGAAGAGATCGTCACCACAAAGCTTTTCAACTTAATGAAGGGATATAAAAAGATCATGGTTCTTTAACTATATAAGTCCGTTTGAAAGTGCTGTGAATTTTTTTTTTTTTTTTGTATATCATAGGTGTATGTTTTTATTTTTTATTTTTTATGGTCTAGTGATGACATTTTTAAGTTACTGTTCTGTAGATAGTACTAGATCAATATTTTAAAAATAAAAAATACATTTATTTTAATAATTTTTATATTTTTTATTTTTAAAAAAACAAAACACAAAAACAAAAAATATTTAGCAAATGACCCATATGTCTTAACTTATGCTGGAAGTATGCTTTTTAACGAGTGGGTTTTAACCAATTGAGTGCAATTTTGAGTTGACATTTACTAATTGAAAAGATCCACTTGTCCACAGAATCTTGCGTCACGTCTCACTTTTCCCAATTAGCCCTTGATTTATACTGGTTTTGCGTCGATTGGAGAGACTAGAGTGGTCATGCGGCAAGTTTGAGGTCTTTAAAAATGATTTGTTTGTCCATAAATGAAACTAATATTTCTAATATGGAGGATCCACCTATCGGCAACCTTAAACATACAAACACAAGTTTACGACAAAATTTTTGTTTATTTTGAAAACGTGCCTTTTTTGGGATTATGACAGCTTATGTTGAAACCTCGCATGTCTAAATGCAAGGTCCATTTAGGACTATAGAGCATATAATACAAATAGTCAGAGTTGAGTTTTGGCTTTTACAAATACTATTTTTGAGTTTTAAATTGCGTATTAGGACAACTTATGACGGGTTAAAATACATGTACCTTTGTGATGTAGGTACTGATGCCGTATGCCGACTATAGACTGTTTAAGAAGAGGTATTTTTACGTGGGGGTAACGACTTTTTTTTTTGGGGTAGGCCAAACACCATGGCATTGCATCAACTTTATTAAGAGTCTAAGATGACTGATTTGAATATTATCTCTTGGTTAACTGAATTTCGCCAACACTATGGCTTAACGGACGAACATTTCAACCATTTTCGCCAGATAAAGTTTTCAGCTAGGTGAGAGCACTTTCGAACCTGAAAATTGAGCAGAGTTCCAACTAGGCGGAAACACTTCTATACCCAACGGACCTGAAAATTGATCAGAACTTTGACCAAGTAAAAGCACTTCGAGACTCAATAATCAGTAGAGCTTTAACTAGACTAGAGAAATTTCAAACCGATCAGTTGGTAGAGCTTTAACTAAACTAGAGAAATTTCAAACCGATCAATCAGATAAAAGTCCCTCTAAGCTAGGAAAGACCCAATCTTGTTTGACAGCATAAGGCCTTGTGAGTCACTTTCTAAAGAGAGAGTAAGAGAGGAGAGAGAACGGGATGGTGAAATAAGGGAGTGGTCTTATAGATATATATTGTTGATTCGAGATTGATCTCTATTTTGATTTTGATAATAACAAAACTATATGATTGTTATCTAATGATTTTAATTAAGTGTGTAGATTAAACTATAAATCATTTTAATGACAATAAATTGGTTGAGATGATTGATTACTTACCCTATATATGATATAAATAGTTAAAGTCTATCTCGAAGAGAATGCAGGTCTTATAAGGATTCAAGAACTTATTCAGTGGTTCAAGAATTCATAGAAAATCATTTGAATGGGTTTAAGATCATTTAAAACTTAACTTTGAATATTAGAATGCAAATTGGAGTGCTGACACATCAAGAGAAATTTAAGCAGAATTAAAGGCATAAGTGTTGACACATTACAGTATGGTTGACACCTTGATGATCATAATTGAAGAAAATGGATGCACTGAAAGCTATTGTCAACACATTTCAATATGGTCAACATCTTACATAAAGCTCAAGATTCTCAGAAGTTACTCAAAACTCTTGTCAAGACATTTCAATATGGTTAACACATTGGAAGTTTTTATCTTCATAGATCATGCTCCAACTCTTGTCGACACATGAAGATTTGCTCAAACATTAGTTCTATCATAGCAGAAGTGTTGACACCAAAGAAAGCTCTTATCAACACATTGAAACAGTATGCAAATGAAGAAATATAGTCTATGGAATTATCTACACATTATGATGTGATTGACACATTAAAAGTCAGATTTGGAAGTTTTGAATAAAGTGTTGACACCTATATCAATAGTTAGATCGACACCCTCAGACAATGCTAAATAATAATTAATAGTGCTGACACATATAATGGCACTTACCTCAACACCTTCAGACAGTGCTGAATCAGGAATTAATAGTGCTGACACTTTAAAGAAATTATGCCTACACTTACCCACAATGGTCATAAATTTAAACGCTCTGACAAGTCGGTTTCACATTAAATACTATCACAACTACCTCCAATGGTTGGAATTGATAAAAGGGTCATATATATGATCCCTAACTCATTTATGAGTATCAAGACACCAAGATTAAGTGCTACAAAGTGAAGATCAATCATTTACATTCATACTCTGTTTTTATTCTCTTGAGAGGTTATTGTTTGAGTTGAAACTTGCTTCATTTATTGCTTCATTTACTTTGTGGAGAGATCATCCATTGTATCTAAACTTTTTATTATACTTGGTAAGGTTGTAAACTTTGTGCGTTTGAATGTAGCTTGGAAAAAATATTTGTAAGATTGAGTGATTTTAAATAAAATCACTTGGGATTAAGAGTTTGAAAAAAAAAAACCTCTTGTAAATGAAGTGAGCAGGACACTTGAGCAACTAACAAAATTGTATAAGGGACTTTATATAATGGAGAATACATTCAAGAGGATTGAGGAAGAGAGGACATAGGAAAATGATTGGATTGAACCTCTGTAAAAACCATGTGTCTCTATCTTGCTATGTTTTCTTTTTCATCATCATGATAACTTGCTTGCATATAGATATTCTGCATTAAGTTACTGTTTCATTGATGTACTTATTATTAATATGTGATTATTACTTTAAAGTTTTAAAATCACAATTCACCTTTCTCTTGAGTTGTTATTTCAGTCTAACATATATTTGTTAAATAAAAAACTTATAAAAAATGTATGAGTTAATGCCCATCTAACAATTATAATTTCAAGACTATAACAAGCTCATCTTCCATATTTTGCTAAATTTTCCAAAGTTCAATAACCACAAAACATTTAATACATATACAAAAAAAAAACATTAACTTGAATACGATCTAAACTACATAATCAAACTTGAGTGCAAAAGCATTATGTACTTTGGCATGTTTGAGGTTCCATATATACCAAATATTAAACCTCTAATGCTAAATGCTAATTGTCGTTCCCCAATTTTTACCCAAGCCTTCTTGGCTTAGGAAAATCACGGTATTCTCTCTGTTAGAACCTACCTCCTAAAAAGACAAGTGCGACGGGGGTTTAATCTTGAAAACTTGATTTGAATATGGGCTTTTTGGAAAAATAGGAGTCGCAACCTAACATAATTAGAGACGTGATAAGTCACCTAAAACTAAGCGTAATCCAGATACTAAATTTAGGTTTTTGAAGATTATTTTGAAAACGTCCTCTTAAGAGGCTTTTAGAAAATAAGGTTTTTAGCAACTTTTTGGAAATATTGTAAAGCTCTTTTGAAAACGTGACTCTGCTTTGGTCTTTGAAACTAGAAATCTATGGTCTGGGGGTTGGTTACGTGTAGAGAAGCTATCGTAAGATAATCACCCTACCTTGCCCTTTCGATACCTACATGTCTATTCACCCTTAGCTCATTCACTTGAATTACCAGTTGCTAAAAGTCCACTTCTATCCCTTGTAGAATTTTAAAATAGGGTTTGGTCATCACTTTTAGATGAATGATGCATGATATATGTTTTTGAAAAGATATTTGAAAATAGGTAGTTTTGAAATGAAAATTTTGACTTGATAGAAACTTTTGAAAAGGAAACTTGAGTTGAAATAAAAGTTATAACCACACCCTTTTAGGTTGCCTACATATATTATTTGGCGAGAATGAGGTCATTCGTAATTCGGGCAATGACTCGATTGAAAATGGACTCATGAGAGTCTTGAAAGGTTTTTTTTTAAACTTGAACTTCAAAGAGTTTTGACTTGGAATTAGACTTGGAGAATTTTGAAAGCGCCCTTGGAATAGAATTTAGAATGTTTTCAAGATGCCTTTGAAATAAGACTTGGATTGTTTTGAAGATACCTTTGGAATAGGACTTTGATTGTTTTTGGAAAGTTCATGAAGTTGAACTTTAATGTTTTTTAAAGTGTTTTTAGAAGTACTGTTTGGAAGCAACTTGAAAAGTTATGAAAAGTTTTGAAAGTAACTCAAGGAGAGTTTTGGAATAAAACTTCAAAATGTTTTGAGGTATTTTTGAAAGCAACTTGAGAGAGTTTTGAAATGTTCTTGAAACAACTCAAGGGTTAGACACTTTCCTTACAGTTTTGAAAACTTTAAGGTCATAGAACTCTACTTGATATCTCACTTTCTTTGAATAACCTAAACCATGTAAGGCCTAAAATTACGTCAAGGGTGTGACTCTTAAAGATCATTTCTGACGAGGGTTTTAGGAAACAGTTAGGGTTTTAGAAGCCTAATATAAACAACCTTGAAGATTGTATTTGATGTATCACTTTTCTTTTGGAAACCCTAACCGGAAGAAGGTTAGGATCACCTTAGAGTTATGAGTTTTAACAAAACATTTTAGAAAACAAGTTTTAAAAATGTTGAGTGTTCAATCACTTTGTTAAGGTAAGCTTAAGACAGTTTCTTGAAATGAGAGGAGCATGGATGCATTTGAGAAGACTTTGAAATTATGGATTTTCGAAAACTTAAGAGAGTTGGATATTTTGGAAAACATGCTATAAAAATGGTTTTGAAGTGAATGAACATTTGAAAAAGGCCTTTGAATTGGAGCCTTGAAGTTTAACTAACCTTAGCTAAGGCAACTAGAGTTAGGAGGGCCTAGGGTTAACTAATTAGGATTCGGTTAATTTAGGGTTTAATGAACGGGGTTAACCAACCAAGTTTAGGCTAACCTAGGGTTAACTAACTAGGGGTTTTTGAAAACCTTGATTTCATGTAAAGAAAACCTTATCATTTATGTGAAAACTTTTGGAGATCAACTCAAGAGAGTTGCATGTTTTGAAAATCATTTTTATGAAAGCACTCAAATAAGTATAGGGGTCACATGGTGGGTTTTTGGACACCACCCTAAAGAGGGTTTCCTTGGAAACATTTTAACCACAAACTTAAGAGCGTGAAACTTTTGAAAATCAATATAGGATAGATTGTTTTGAAAATTAGTTTGATGGAAACTAATGGAAATGAACTTTGTGAAAACATTTCTTAAAAATGGACTTTTAGAAAACCACTTTTAAGATGTTGAAAAGTACTCTAAAGAATAAGGGTTCATATGGTCAATTTGAGGGAAATCACTCCAAAGAAGACTTCATGGGACCATTCCAACCACAATATTCAAGAGAGCAAAATGTTGATAACCTTCCCTAAGGAAGGGTTGTTTTCAAAACTTTGAAAATCCATGAAAACCTCTCTTTGAAAGGGGGTTTTGAAACCCATTTTTATGCTACTCAATAGAGTAGAAATGCAATGATACAAAGTGAGGGTTAGGATTTTAGGAGAGGTTTCCTAAGGCATGAAAAACTAAGGTTCTTGACTTAAACTTCAAGAAACTCCAACTTAGTGGCCTTTTTAGAAAATCATTTTAACATGAACTTTGTAGAATATGTAAAGATTGAAATGGTGATGGTTTGAAAAGTAGTTTTAAACGTAAAAATGAAGCCAAAAAAAGCAATACATGAACAATATAACAATTAGGATGCAAAAGGGACATGAATATGTAAGGATTTAGACTTCACCACATAGCAAGGGCTCCAAGGGCCATACTATGCTCACGTAAGCTTGTGAGAGATCCCCTAACCGGTGGTTCTCACAAGCTTTCCTCTAAGCATGGCCTAGGAGCTCACTTATTTCAAGCACACAAGAAAGAGAGGTAGAAGATGGGGATTAAAATAGAAGAATAGCGTAGGTTGACTAAGGGGGAGAAGAGAGGAGTGGGAGAGACATAATGTAAAGAGAAACCCCACTTTAGTCATCAATCCACCATTGTTGAGTAGCCTTGAGCTTGGAGAGGCTTAAAGGAGCTTGGAGGGGCTTGGATATTTGAGAGACTTATGTTTTTTAGAATTTTGAGGGTCTTTTATGAATTAGGCAGAGTTTTCTCACCGTTTTTAGCTCTGAATTATACTGAAGGGGGCCTTGGTATTTATAGGCAAAGTTTTAGGGAGCTGTCGCATGTCCTACATGCGCCTAGGCAAATTTTGCCTTGGTTGAGTGCCACTACTGTGCCAATGATTCAATGCCACGTGACACTTCTTGTACTACCTTATGTTGGGCTATAAGGCAAGTTTTGGATGATCTAACAATTTTCTGGGCACGCGTAGCACAGGCTTTGTCTTGATATTTGTGCAATCCGAAAACAATTTGGGAAAATTGGACACATTCACTACCTTCCCACGCTGTTTCTCATGAACTAGGAGCCCTCAGGAAGCTTCAAAGGATTCTGGATGATGGAGATATCTCCTCGAGAAGCTTGCATAAAAATAAGCTTTTTGGAGTATCTATAAGACACTCCGAGGGTTTCTAAAAATGGTAGTTTTCAGGCCATATAATCGGGGTCTTCGAGAAATGACCTCCTCAATTAAGTTGTACTGATGGGAGGTCCTCTGGACAAGCTTCAAGGAATTCTCTAGTTTATGCATTTCTTAAGTAGTTTGACGGTGCATTTTAATTAGGGAATTGAAGAAAAAGTCAACACTGGCAGTGTTAGACCCTCCAAGGGTTTTTTAAAGTGACAACTTTCGAACCAATTGATTGGATGCTTCGGGAAGCGATCTTTTTAATCAAATTGTATTGATGGAAATACACATGGAAAGGTTTTCGGGAATTTCCTGATTTACACATTTCTTAAGTCATTTGACAGTGCATTTTAATCAGGGAATCGAAGAAAAAGACAACCTTAGCAGAGTGCCTGTGAGACGCTTCAGGGAGCTTTTGTTGACTTAAAGGTGTTTCAAGTCAAGGGACTAGCCTAAAAATGAACGCAGATCTTATTCTAGGTATCCCGGTGGATGCCGGTTTGATTCCCAGAGCCGGTGTGGTTGGAACAGAGGCCCAAGCCCCCTGGGGTAAAGCGGTCATTTTGACCTGATATCACCAAAACGGGGCCGGGGTCAATTGGATGGGCATATTGAACATGTCAGACTGTCCAAGGACAGTCTTGGGAAGGTGGACTTACCATCTCAAGGACTTGGTACTTTCTCAAAGATGTGTCGGGTTAGATGGGCTTATCATCTCGAGGAGTTTGTACTTTCTCGCAAGACATGTCATCATGCCCAAGAAGCATTTTGGTCATTATTCATAGAGACAGGCTAGCAAGCGTTGGTGTTGACCTGGGTTTATGAGTGTTTTTGTCACTCTGACGGTTGTGATGGCTTGGTTTCTGGAGATCTCTCTTTTCTTTAAAAAACGTGCCACAACCAACTGGCGATTTCAGTCCTATGACATTAGGGGTTTTGATGGCATTCCTATGTCGACCTGATGAGTGTTCTCGTCACTTCAATAGCTAAGTGTTTCCATCATTCTGACAGTTTGGTGTTGGTTTCGAACACTACCTGAGCTCGAGAAACTACTGGATGCCAAGGGGCAAAATGGACATTCTATATTAGCGGGCTAGCAGGCGCCAGAAGTGAATCGTTTAAAGTTTGTGAGTATTTCCTTCTCTTTGACGGTGATGATTGGTTTTGGAGACCGCCCAGTCTTTCAAAACTAACTTGTAAAGTCTAGCGGCATTTTAGTCTTTTTGGCTTCAATCAGGCCTTACGGGCCCAAGAAGCGACCAATGGCCTGGCCTAGAGTTTGAAAAGTCGATTTCGGCTTGATAGTGTTGTGATGTTTGATTGGAAGTCTGGTTTGAACTGGACATTACTGAGCGGGCAAAATGTCAAAGACAGAAAACGATAAAGTAAGGGTCCTATGTTGACCGTGAGGCGATCGAAAGGATTGGAATGTTTGGAGTTTTAAAACTTAGTTATCTTGAACTAACATTCCAACCAGTGAAATGACATTCCTTTGGAGAGATCCAGGATTTTGAAATCGATCTTTTGAAATTGAAGCTAATTTTTTTTTCTTCAAAGATTTTGAACTTGATTTTTCCTAAATCGACGTTTCGACGAGTGGAACAACAGCCATTTGGGGGGATTCAAGGTTTTGAAATTGATACTAGAAACTGAAGATGATTTTTGAAATGATTTTGAAATTGAAGTCGATTATTTGAAATGGCTTTCTGAAATTGATTGATTTGGATTTGAATTAAAAGAGTTTGAAAAACTTTTGAAACTTGAAACGAAACTTTTTGAGGAAAAAATTTGAAATCCCAGAATTTTGAAAATTTTGAAGGGAAGGTTTAGAAAGCCTGAAATTTGATTTTGGAAATAAACTTTTTGAGGAGAAAGTTTTGAAAACCTAAAAACTTTGAAACAAAACTTTTTGTGGCGAAAGTTTAAAAATCCAAAATCTTTGAAACGAGGCTATTTATGGTGAATGCTTAAAAACTTTAAATTTTTGAAAAAGGCTTTTTGAGGTGAAAGCTTAAAAACCCGAAAATATTTTTGAGAAACAGAGCTTTTGCAAGAAAAAGCTTGTGAAACCCGAGAATGTTTTGAAAGTGGAATTTTCTTTGAAAATGAATCTTTTGAAGAAAAAAACTCGAGAAACCTTTGAAACACCTTTTTTTTTTTTTTGAAAATGGAGCTTTTGAAGGAGAAAGCTCGGAAAACCCAAAAACAACTTTGAAAGTAAAACTTTTTAAGGCAAAAGTTTGAAAACCTTTAGAACTTCTTTTTTTTAAATGGAGCTTTTGAAGGATAAAGTTCGGGAAACCTGAGAAATGTTTATGTGATTAAACTTGTTGAAGGAAAAAAGTTATAAAATCAAGACAATATTTTCAAAACGAAACATTTTGAAGGAAAAAGTTTGAAAAAATGAAAATTGTTCCGAAATGAAACTCTTTTTTTTTTTTTCATAGAAAGAGCTTTTAAAACTATTTATTTTGAAAATTGATTTTAAATTTGACAGAAAGCAAGGGTTTTCGCTTTTGGAATTGATTAAAACATTTTGTAGAAAAGGCTGTGAAAACATTTCAAATTAAAAGAAGTAGCAGCTTTTGCTTTTTGGAAGATTTTGATTTGATTTTATAAGATATGTACATTCGCTGATAGGAGGGATCTACTTGTAGTTCCTTTGTCTTGAAAGTTAGAGAGGAAGACATTTGTCACTTCTTGGGTTGAGATTTCTTGAGAGTAATGAAAAATTCTTGATATTTCTTGGGTGTGCTGATTGTTGACTTTTGCTTTTGATTGGCATGACAAAATTCTCCTTGATATGCTTTCTTGCAAGGTGTGAGGCTATGCTTCCTTGAAGTTGAATTTCTTGAATTTGGTTATGAGGGATATGAGGTCTTTTGATGCAATTGAAGAAATTTGGGATATCTGGAGGGTTGAACATTTTTCGTCGATTTTTCTTGAGTGGATTAAATGGTTTGAAGCTGAACGGGAAGTTGAGGAGGAGACATTGCCCCAGTTTTCATGGTTAGAAAAAGGATGTATCAAGCTATTTAAAGTTGATTGGGAGATCGAGGGGGTCATTGCCCCATTCTTTGTGGTTTGCAAAAGGTTATATTATGGTCTGATAGCTTTGATAAGATGGCTTCTTTTCTATTTCCCCCCTCTTCATTCATGGTCCTTATGATGCAGAGGTTTATTCTAGCCAACCTTTTCCTTATGATCTAGGCATTTAAGGATTTTGACTTAGATGAGGATCTTGCCCCTTGATGTGTTGCTACTTCAGGATGGCCCTTCTTTGTAGTCACCTGGACATTATATTGATTATATTTTGTTAGACATGTAATATTTTTTATGCCATGTAATTCTAAGCAAGATGACCTTATTTTACGGAACATTTTTATGCTTGGCTCTCAACGGGTAATGAGATTTCTACTTCATGTTATCATGCCATTGATGGATATACAGGTTTAACAAATGAATGTATGTACATGTTATATGCAGGTTGGAATGAATACATGTCATAATTTTGGATGAATGCACAGGTTTATATAGGAATGGAATTGAATACATGTCATCCTTTTTTATGAATGTATAGATTTATATAAGAATGGAATTGAATGCATGTCATATTTTTTTATGAATGCATAATTTATACAGGAATGAAAGAAAATGCATGTTATATTTTTTGATGAATGCACAGATTTATACGGGAAGATATGAATGTATGCCATGCTTTTTGATGAATGCACAGATTTATACGGGACGATATGATACATGTCATACTTTTTGATAAATGCATAGGTTTTATTTAAGGATAAAAATGGATGAATGCATAGGTTTATGCAGAAATAGAAATGTATGCATGCTCTAGGGTTGCCCCAGGATTCATTTTTAGCTGTAAGTGTTGTATCCCAGGATTAGGCAGTCTTTAGAACTTCAGTTCTTCTCTCGGGATTTTCCTTTCTAATTTTTCCCTTTTCATGCCAGAATGTGATAACACTGGCCCCATTCTCAGAGATTTAACCCGTTGGCTTGTCTTCCCCTACTTTCTTTGATGGACCTCTCGACTTCTCTTTTGGGACTCTTATTTGGATTGGTGGACTCTCTCGAGTGACAACCGCTATCATCCTTTGGCAAAACAACGGGGAGCTTTCTTCCCCATTCTGAGAAGACTTTGAAAACTATCAAAAAGTGCAAAAAAGCTTATTTTTTTTCTTTTTTATGAAATCAATGAACTTTTTTAAACTATAAGAGTCTTGTCAAGACATGATCAATCAATGTAGACCAAATATAGATTCATGAATATTAAGATACAACTTAGTTTAAAAATATCAACATCAAATATGCATAAAACTACATAAAAATGAGCATAGTTGGTCATAAGATGATCAAGAGCATATCAATGACAATGTAGTGGGGCACGTGTGAACTTCCTAATATAGATCCTACGTGTGATCTAGGGTGATGTACCATGTTTAATGGCTTGTAGATCAACACACCTAGAAGTCAAAACCGTTTTATCCCATACTTTCGATTTTTTTTTTTTTTACTCGTACTCAATCTTCTCAATGGAATTCCAACCCTATCTCTATAATAATGGTAATATTGAAACATAAAGATATTACGGCTTTTACACACATGAGTAGTTAGTCTTATCCTCTTATCACATAACAATGGTAGCAACATTCACACTTACTAGTAGCCCTTTCCATAAGTGGTGAGAGAGGGAATTAACAAAAGGTCAAACTAAGCATGAGACAATCCTCAAGTATTTAACAATGGTAAAGCAGGTTAAATAGATCATAAAGGCAGATTCCAGATTCTAAGAAGTCTCAAGAAGTGTGCATTAAATGAATATGAGTCACCAATATGATAAAGATCATCAAAACCATTGACTCATATTTATGCAAGTAATAAAGCACATAAGATTCAATCCCAAACAAGCCTACATATCAATCTACTCATAATTAAATATTTGAACCAATGATTGTGCATGTATAGGATAAACAAAATCAAAAATCCTTTTTATTTTTTTAAAAAGATTCTATGAAATCAAATTCAATCATCTCAGGCTTGTCAATGTACACCAATATTTCTTTTGAGGGTTTAGCTCCTCATTGCTTTGCCACGGTTCCTTAGGTGTTGTATTGTGGGCTCCAACAAACTATAGGATTGATCTTCCTCTCTCACCTTTCTGTATTCCCCTCTCTTGGCCTTCCCTATTATTCTTTTCCCTTTTTTTAGAGTTAGAGGCTATTTTTACTGGGATAGGAGCTTGTGCTATCATTTCCTTCAACTTCAAACCCTTTTCATTATATGATGTTGTTTACATGCTCAAATCTTAATTTAAAAGGCAGGAATAACAAAAAAGTAAGGTTCAGAATACATCCCTTCTTTGAAAGACAAACACCCTTTAGATGGGTTTGAGGACCATGTTGGCGTCCTCCACACTCCACTTGCTATGAGTTTTAACGGGTTGAGTAGGGTGGATTAAAGCACTTTCTACGGCATTGTAAGACTAGGCAATTACTGTGTAGTTATGGATTCCCTTATTCTTTTTCTTTTTTCCAGCTTTGCTGGCTGTGCCCAGGCTACCCCTAAGTTTTTCAGATTCTAAGGGTCTATCTTCTCCTTGTTGGTTTCTTCTCAATTTTGGAAGAGGCCTGTAGCATTGGCCCTTTTAGGGTCAACTTCTCCTTCTAAGATTAATTTGATGTGGGGTCTGGCCTTGGGTTGATGATGATGGCTAGGATCGAATCCATTTTTTGAGTTCGAATAATTTTGGCATCTATTAGATCTTGAATTTTGTGCGTTAGAGAGTGGCAAATTTTCATGTTATGCGCTTGCCTGCCAGCGTGGTACTTTCAATTAAGTATTGGGTCAACGGATGGTGGCAGGGGATTGGGCAATAGTCGAGCCGGTAGTGGGCGTAGGTACACTACTTTTAAAAGGTTATAGCAAACAATTGTTTGGGTACATACCAGTGGGGTAAAAGGTTGACTCCATGACTTTGCTCTTGTAGGTCTGGCATTTGGCCGAGCCCAGACCAACTCAAAGGTAGGTGTCACAAGCACTGTAGGGATTAGTGAGTGCAAGGGGGTGGTTTGGACTCCGTTGCAATGATTCTTGCAGGGTCCAAGGCTTGGGGCTCACTGAGGCTCTAGATTTTGCACTTCAGCGTATGATAACTCTTGATATCGTGGCCTTCAGACTAGATTTCAAATTATAGATTTGGGATGTGTAACTCGGGGACTGTATTGAGAATGGGCTTTAGAACTAGGCTGCCCATATTCGCAAAGTTGGCGGTAAGCTCCACTTTAAGAGCATTCTAGCAAAGTGGAGTCTTGATCTTTTTCTTTTACCTCCTTATGGCAAGTGATGTGCCCTTCTTCAGTCGGGGTCTGATTTTCCCCGAAGTCTGGAGCAAGGAGGGCAGCAAGAGCCTAAGGATTGGATGGAGCTGCAACATGGTATTAGGGTTGTGGTTGGGCAACGATGTCCTGAAGAAGATTTGACTCTTCCCACTCTTCAATGTAGGCTATTCCTGTGTGGGATAAGAGTAGAGAAATCATTGCTTCTAGTTTGTCATCTTATTTCTGAGTCCCGTTAATTCCTCCATCATCTGGGCCTATCTTTGCTTGAGTAGTCGACTAGATGGTGTTTTGAGTGACTCCATGATCTTGGGTTATGCCTTTTGCTTGTTGGTGTGCTATCAAGAGAAAGCTCTTCTTACCTTGCTTTTAAGCTTGGTGAAATGAGGGAAAAAGTAATAAACAAGGCAAAAGTTAGCACCTTTTTTTGAAAAGTTTGTATGCAATACATGCCCTAGGGATACCACTGCTTGTAAGGGTAACTAAGTATGATGATTTGTTCATCTTTGGAGATAAGGTCTTTCCCCTGCATGAAGTACCATATCTTGACCCAAGGGATGATCTCCACAGCTGGTAATTAATTTTGATGATAAAAAAACCTAGTCATTATGATCTAATGTGTTTAACTTAAGTGTGCAGCTTGTAATTAAATGTGGTTCAGATTTATAGGCAATCATGAATTATGAAGTATCACAAAAAATCTTGTTAGCGCCTCAAAAGAGTGCCAACACTATAAAAGGCATATGAGCAGTTTGTGAAAGATTAAGTCAATTCTGTCAAAGCCATAGTCTCAATCAGATTGATGACACTTGCATAGGAAGAAATGAGATTTGGATATGGATATGGGTAATGACATTTATGGCCAACTCATTTGCAATGAAGACCTTCGATCCTCATATTTGTTCCACTAAAAGAAGTATGCAACTTGAGCATACCGTTGTAAGCATCCCATTTTTGACCGCTTGGCAGTCTACACTCCGTCTACACTTTTACTCAAGTCAATATGGACGTATTCCAATGGAAACCAACTCTCTAAGTCTAAATTCCGTCGGTCCATCGCTCTGCGGGCCCGCCAGGCCCAAATAGAGACAAAATGAACAAAATGCCCTTAGGGGTATTGCCCTTTCTAATTCCAACTCCAACCCCTCTCTCGAGACAGTTGATTTCTCGAGACGATAAATCTATTCCAAACCAGGCACGTCTTTCTAAAGACGGTAAGTCCCCTTTCTAATTCCAAATCAGGCACGTCTTTTCGAAGATGATAAGTCTCCTTTTCAATTCCAAATCAGGCACATCTTTCCGAAGACAATAAGATCTCTTTCCAATTCCAATCCCTCTCTCGAGACAGTTTATTCCTCGAGACGGTATATCTATTCTAATCAGACGCGTCTTTCCAAAGATGATAAGACCCCTTTCCAATTCCAATCCCTCTCTTGAGACAGTTTATTCCTCGAGACGGTAAATCTATTCCAAATCAGGCACATATTTCCGAAGATGATAAAACCCATTTTCAATTCCAATCCCTTTCTCGAGACAGTTTATTCCTCGAGACAGTAAGTCCCTTTAAACTAGTCGACCGGGACGAGACCCCAAGTCTCCTAGATGGTAGAACGGTCCACCTTTGGCACTTGCTGGCCTGTCAATGCAAAAATGTCCGTTTAGGCATGCCTTCTGAGAAAGTTGACTTCTCAGGCGCTAAGTCCCTTTAACAGCTTCCCGAGATCAGGCAGTCTCGGGAATGATCGCGAACGGCCAGAGTAACGGAAATACTCGCAAACATCACAATTGTCAGAGTAGCGAAAATACTCGAAACAAGTCGATATAGGGAATTGCCAACAAACCGCTATATTGTGCGACCGCCGTTAGAGTGGCAGAAACACTCAAAACCCAGGTTAACATTAGTGCCTGCTAGCCCACTTCAGTGAAAAATGACCAAACTGCCTCTTGGGCCTTTTTCGAGACTTTTCGGTCAAGATGACCATTTTGTCCCTAGGCATCCGAACGCCCCGGGAACCACACCGGCTCTAGGTATCAAACCGGTAACCTTCTGAGATTGCTTCTTATAGTATTCTCAACCTTCCTCTATCTTTTCGGATCATTCCAGGTCAGTTCCGGCAAACCCGGTATAAAATGACCGTTTTGCCCCTAGAGGGCTGGTCGCCTTTTCCGACTACATCGGCTCTGGGTATCAAACCAGTAACTTGCTGAGGATGTTTTTTTATAGTATTCTCGACCTTCCTCTATCTTTTCGGATCATTCCGAGTCAGTTCCGGCAAACCCGGTACAAAATGACCGTTTTGCCTCTGGTGGGCCGGTCACCTTTTCCGACCACACCGGCTCTGGGAATCAAACCGGCAACCGTTGGGAACATTCTAAATAATGTTTCCAAATCTCAAGTTTTCTTCCGGGACAATCCGAGTTCGTCCTGGTCGCTTTCCAGCCCGATTGACCGTTTTGCCCCTAAAGGCCCGGTCAACCCTTCCGACACATCCTATCCTCATTTTTCAAGTCAAATACCTTTGGGACACTGTTTTAAGTGTTCCTGCTCTTTTTTGGCCTTACGAGTCATTCCCGGCCTCTTCAAATCTTTCCAAGTTTTTTCCGGAGTCATTCCTAGTGAAGCTAGGCTAACAATTGCATGGTAGTCACTAGTACAAGCGCCCAAATCTAGTTAAAAATACGTTGCTTGTCGACCTAAATACTTTCGTAACTGGCTGGCGCCACTAGTAGTGGCGCCAAGCCAAGAATTGGCCTGGCGCCACTCCTAGTGGCGCCAAGAGGAAAATTGGCCTAGCGCTATTGCAATAGGCGCTAGGTCTATCCCACCTCTATAAATATAGAGCCTCTTCCAGCGTGAAAGGAGTCCGCAAACTCAGTCTAAAAACACCAATATTCGATATACAGAGCTCGAACACTCCCTAAACCCTAGCTTCCTTAGGTTTTCTAAACCCTAGCCACCATACACTAAACCCTAAGCCTCCTATACACTCATACACACCCTATACACTTATACACTAGTCTCCAACCCTCCTTTGAAGACTTGAAGAGCTGCAATCTGAAGTTTGAAGATTGAAAACAACTCTTGAGGATTAAAGACGAAGATCAAGACGATGACCGAAGACAAGCAAGGCGCACAAAATAAACAAGACACAAGGTAGGTTTTCGTTTTACATTTCTGCACTTCCCCCTCTCTCTTCTCTCTCCTAACCCACTTGGGTTTTCTCTATTTTAATCTCCCATCTCTTTCCCCCCCTTTCTTTGCATGCTTGAAACAAGGGGACTCCCGGTCTATGTGTAGGCTAACCGGAGACCTCGTGGGTTCCCCCTTGATTATGTGGTGAAGCCTTAACCTTGTATGTTCACGACCCCAAATTTGTATTGTGCATATCATTATCTTACATCTCTCCAAAATCGTTTTCAAACTCGCTTTCAAAATTTGCATTAAACTTGTTTTCAAAATTGCATCAAAATCTCCTTTTCAAAAACTTGTTTTTAAAATCATAATCCTAAGGTGATTCTAGCCTTTCCATGGCTAGGGTTGCTTTAGGAAAGTGTTACATTTAAAGTGACTTTTATGGTCCATATTTTCAAATCTTGTTGTTTTCAAAACCGCTTGCCTAAAGTGGTTCTAGCCCTCTTATGGTTAGAATCGCTTTAGGAAAGTGCGACATTTTTATACCTTCTAAAAACTCTCTTTTCAAAAGTCTCTTTTCCTAAAAATCTCTTTTTCAACAAACTTTCCTAAAACTCTCCTTTCCAAAGTTATTTTTAAAAACTCCTACCAAAAATCTATTTTTCAAAACTCCTTTTTTTCAACTTCTTTCCAAAATACTCTCCCCAAAATCCACTTTCTAAAAACGTTCCCTAAAAATCTTTCCAAAAAATTCTTTCCAACAATCTCCTTCTAAAAATCTTTCCAAAAACTTTCTCTCCAAAATCTTCCCTCTAGAAACTCCTCTCTAGGATTTGCTTCCAAAAACTTGTTTCCAAAAATGCACTTTCCAAAAATCCCTTTTCTTGATGCCCAAATCAAGCCCTAGAACTCACAATTAGAAAACCTAGGTTTTCAAAAACATGGTTTTCAAACTTGCCTCAAAACCTAGGTTTCCAAAACTATATCAAAACTATACATATTTTCTACGTCAAAACTATAGTCTTCCCAAATCTAGGGTTTCTAAAACTTCCCCTTTCCAAATCCTTGTCAAATCAAATCTTTCCTTTAGGAAACCAAATCAAATCTTCCCGTTTAGGAAACTAGATCTTATCCTCCGTTTTTGGAAACAAAATCAAATCTTCACTTTTTGAAACAAAATCCAATCCCTTGTTTTTAGGAAATAAGAATCTTAACCCTTCCTAATCTAAATCTTTCCTAATTCAAATCCTTCTTAATCTTCTACTTTCCTAAATTTTGAGTTTCCAAAAATTTGGAACATAAAAATCTTTCCTAAATTTTAAAACTCAACTTCCACATATTTCCTAATTCTACCTTTTCCTAATTCTACCCCTTTTCAAATCTTAACTTTCCAAATCTAGGTTTTTCAATCTTTCTTTTCCTAATCTCAAAACTTTCTAAATCCTAAACTTTCTAAATTCCAAATCTTTCCAAATTCAAAACTTTCTAAATTCAAAACTTTCTTAAGTTAAATCTTTTCAAACTTCAAACTTTCTAAATCTTAAACTTTTCTAAAACTTCAAATCTTTCCAAATCCAAAGCTTTCTAAACTCAAAACTTTCTTAATTCAAAACTTTCTTAAGTTGAAACTTTCTTAATTCAAGCCTTTTCTAAATCTTTCATAATTTAAAATCTTTCTAAATTCTAAGCTTTCCAAATTCAAAACTTTCTTAACTTGAAACTTTCCAAATTCTAAATCTTTCTTAAACTAAACTTTTCCTAATTAAAAAACGTTTCTAAATTCAATATTTTCCTATTTCAAAACTTTCCTAAAACGGAACTTTCCTAAAATGACACTTTCCTAATTTGAAACTTCCCTAATTCGAACCTTTCCTAAATCTAGTCTTTCCTAATCTTTCCAAGTTCAATTTTTGGGTCAAATCTTTTCTAAAATACTTCCAAGTCAAGTCAAATCTTTTCTAAGTCTCAAGTCTTTCCTAAGTCTAGGTTTCCTAAAATCAAGTCTTTCAAAACCAATCTTTTCAAATATTCCAATCAAAGTTCAATCTCTCAATCTTCCAATCCAATTTCCAACTCAATCTTTTTCTTCCAAATTAACTTTTCTATTCTCAATCGGACTCTTGTTCGAACTACGACTGACCTGATTCCTCCAAAAGGATACGTAGGCAACCCTCATGGGTGCGGTCACAACTTCTTTCAAATTTCAAATTCCACCACATTTTTTAAATTTATATTTCTACAACTTCTTTCCAATCTCCAATCCTACAATCTTCTTCAAGTTTCCAATTCTATGTTCTATTTCCAATTTCCAATTCCAAAAATCTATTTTCAAATCTCAATTTTCAAAATCTATTTTTAAATCAAACCTTCCTCTTGTATCTGCATATCATGCATCATATCTTTTTAAATATTTTTTTTTCAAAGTGGACAGGATTGAACATTAGTTAGTTAAAGACTCTCATAGGTGAATCTAGGGTAGATTTACATGTAGGTACCGAAAGGGCGGGGTAGGGTAATGGCTTAGTGCGTCTTCCCTACACGTAACCAACCTCCGAACCTAGGATCACTGATTTCAAAAACCAAAAGGAGTTATTTTTCAAAAAAGGCTTAATGTTTTTCAAAGGTTACCAAACAACCTATTTTTCTTAAAACCCCTCTCTTGAGGAGATGTTTTCAAAATCGTTTTCAAAAACCCTAAGTGTAGTTTTCGGATTATGCTTAGTTTTTAGGTGACCTAACTCATCTTAATCAAGTTAGGTAGCGACTCTAAATATTTTTCTAAAAGCCCTTTTATTCAAATCAATTTTCAATTCAAACTTAGTCGCACTCATTCTTCTGGGAGGGTGAGTTCTAATGAGAGAGTACAACATTTTTCCCGCTTGTGTGTGCATTCCTCGAGTGCGAAAAATCTGAGCGCGACAGCTGGCGACTCCGCTGGGGACACTTAGAGGGTTAGGCCGTAGTCATGTCTCTTTACCCTTCACCCATGTAGAGTCTTCAATTAACTTGATTCAATTCTATTCACTTTAAATTTTCAAAACCAAATTTTCAAAATTGTTTTTATTCATATTATCTTGTATTATGTTTGTCATCAACATACTAACACTTGCATCTTTGTTTTGTATGTACACATTTTGTTTAAATTTTATTAACTGCTATGCATGAATGTGATGAATAGGATGAATGTGAGTTGTTGGGCTCTTTCCTCCGCTTTTAAAAAAATCACATGCACACATTACATGTGCACTTGCATTCTGCATACTTACATTATTACCCTGATGTGACCTTTCTAGTTAGAAAAGGGGAACGGTATATTGGTTGTGGGCAAGATGCTGTGTTAGTTTCTTCACCTACGGCCTCTTGATAGTTCCCCCCCTTGGATCACCAACCGATCATGGCACCAGCTCGGGAAGTGGGCCTAGGTTTGAAGATTCGGGGACCGAGCCTTTTAGGATGCATTAATCAACCCTCAATCTCATGCTCATATAGACACCATGCATAGTTGAACCTCTGCTGGATTTAAGACACGAGCACCGTTTTCAAAACCACAGAGGAAAAGGCGACTGCTCTTACTTTCATTTATACCTGTCTATTCTTACTGTTATACTGACTGTATTCATACTGTTATAATGCCTGTCTGACTGCTCATGCATGCATGTTTATCTTGCTATTGCATTCTCTCTCGTTATACTCTTTGCATCGATGTTCATGCATTCCATATTCCATGTCAAGACAAGAGTTCCAAGTAACTCAAGTCATCGCATTCTCATGCACATGATCAACCCATTGAGAGTGACACCTAGTTCACTCTCCCTTGTATTAAACCTCCCTAAACCCTAAGGGTTCCCATGCAACCCGAAGGACTCATAGCATGCATCTTAGTTCATTTCATAAAAGGGGCCCCTATCCCTTTATACTCACAAAGATAGGGTTGTCAAGAAGACAAGGGGCAATCAATCAATAAGGTCTCTCAGCAACCTCCTTGACATTAAATCCAACGAAGGCGAATCCAAAGACTCAAGAGTAGTTTAGGTTTTTCCTTTGTAAAACTAGATAGGTGGAAGTCCAAATGAACATGTTCCCCCTCCCTCTATTAAAATGTATTTCAATTCTTTTGTATCTTAAACCAAAAGTTCAATGTACTTCTTTATTTTTGAAAAATGTTTTTGAAAACTCCCTCAAGAGAGGGTTTTTAGGAAAATAGGTTGTTTGGCAACCTTTTGAAATGTTTAAGCCCTTTTTGAAAATAACTCCATTTTGGTCTTTCAAAAATAGAAATCTAAAGTTTGGGGGTTGGTTACGTGTAGGGAAGATATCCTAAGATCATCACCCTACCCCGCCCTTTCGGTACCTACATGTCTAATCACTATTTGTTCACTCACTAGAATAAGCGATTACTATGGTCCACTTTATATCCACTTTAGAAAAATGAGGTTTAGTCATCACTTTATGGATGATGCATAATGCAAGTTTTTGGAAAAAATTTGAAAATAATGGAGGTTTTGAAAGAGTTTGGAATAGAAACTTTGAATTGATTGGAATTTTTTAAAAAATGGATTGGAGTTGAAATAAAGGTTATGACCGCACCATTTTAGGTTGCATACGTATCTCATTTGGCAAGAATCAGGTCATTCGTAGTTCGGGTAAGAGCCCGATAGAAGATAGGCACATTAGGGCCTTTGGAAGGTTTGAAGACACTTTGAGTCTTTGAAAGAGTTTAAGACACTTTGAGGTCTTTGAAAAGTTGAAGACACTTTGTAGTCTTAGAAGAGTTTAAGACACTTTGAGGTCTTGGAAGTTTTTAAGACACTTTGAGGTCTTGGAAGTTTAAGACACTTTGAGATCTTTGGAAAAGTTTAAGACACTTTGAAGTCTTGGAAGTTTTGACTTAAAACTGGATGGTGGAGTGTTTTGAAAATGTTTTTGGATCAACTTTAGGGGAGTTTTGGAAAAATGTTTTGGTATGACTTAAAAGAGCTTGAAAGTGTTTTTGAAGTCTTGTTTTGAAAACCTTGGAGGCATGACTTTGGAGTGTTTTGATGAATTAGTTTTTTGAAAGTGGTTTTTGAAAATGGCTAAGTGTTTGAAATCCTAATATGGACAACCTTAGAGGTTGATCTTGATTTATCACTCGTCCTTGGAATCCTTAACCATGAGAGGGTTAGGAATACCTTAGGATTGTGACATTTTGAAAACATTTTTGGACATGTCTTGAAGATGGAGTGTAGGGACATTTGAAGAGTGTATGGAGTTGGGTTTTTGAAATCAAGAGAATAGGAGGTTTTGGAAAATAAGCTATGAGAATAGTTTGAAAATTTGAATGATCATTTAGAAAAGGGTCCAAGAGTTGGGACCTTGAAGTTCACTAACCTAGGTTTGGTTAGCCTAGAGTTAGGGGGAACCTAAGGTTAATTAACTTAGGTTGGGTTGACCTAAGGTTAAGAAGACTAAGGGTTAACTAACTAGGGTTAAGTGAACCTAAGGTGAGTGAACTAGGGTCAAGTTAGCATAGGGTTAGGTAACTAGGGTCAAGTTAACCTAGGGTTAGGTAACTAGGGTCAAGTTAACCTAAGGTTTAGTAACTAGGGTCAAATTAACCTAGGCTTTGGTAACTAGGGTCAAGTTAACCTAGGGTTAGGTAACTAGGGTCAAGTTAACCTAAAGTTTGGTAACTAGGGTCAAGTTAACCTAGGGTTTGGTAACTAGGGTCAAGTTAACTTAAGGTTAGATTGGAGAATGGTCTTGAAAGTTGTTTTGATGCATTCTTGGAAAGAGTTTTAAAAACAAAACATGATATGCAATGGACTTTGGTTGGCAATCTTTATGAAGATCATTTCCATGAAAATTTTGACTCTAGCCAAGAGTATGGTTTATATAGTTGGTGATTGGAGACCATTCCAAGGAAGGTTTCCTTATAGCCATTATAACCAATATCTTGACAAGAGTATAAGAGGTCAAAATTCAACATAATGATGGTAATTTTTGGAAGATCATTTTTTATGCAAAGATAGAAAGAGTGCATTTTTTAAATCATTTTTGGAGAAGGATTTTGAAAACCATTTTTCAAAGGAGCCATTCCATCAAGAGAGGGTTCATATGGCCAACAAAAGGGAGACCACTCAAGAGAGGGTTCCATGAGACCATTTCAACCACTAAAATTGAGAGAATAGGAACCATAGAAATCAAAGATCTTGAACATCATTCTTAGGCAATTGTAAAGAGAAAAGGGAACCATTCTAACAATTTAGGGCTTCTATGGCTAATATAAAGGGAGACCACTTCAGAGAGGGTTCCATGGGGTCATTTTAACCACTAAATTTGAGAGAATGGAAACCTTGAATATTAGAGAGTTTGAAAGCAACTTTTATGCTAGTTGAAATAAAATGATGCAAAATTTTGAATTAGGGGGTTGTGAGGGATTTTCTAAGGCATGACTCCTAAGGTCTCATCTTAGACTTCAAGGGGCCAACTCTTGGAACAATTTTTGAAAGAAATATAGAGCTTGGAAATGGCCTAAAATTAAGAGCAACATAAGCATTGTGGAGCATGACAATGAGCATAAAATAAGGCCAAGCACACAAGACATGATCAAAATAGCAATATGCAAGGGGTCATGATTTACATACAAGGGTTTTAGGCTACACCACATAAACAAGGGGCTCCTAGGCCATACCATCTTAAAGTAGGCTAGTGAGAGATCCCCCTACACGGTGGCTCTCACTTGTTTTCCTCTAGGCATGATCTAAGAGCTCTCTTGGCTCAAGCATACAAGAAAGGGGGGTTGAAGATGAGGGTTAAAATAGAGAATAGCCTAAGTAGGCTAGGAGGGAGAAGAGTAGAGTTGGGGAGAGCATAAATGTAAAAGAAATACCACTTTTTGCCTTCAACACATTTGTAGTCTTCAATGGATGTCTTGATTGGTGCTTGAGTGACTTCAAGAAGGCTTGAGAGGCTAGTGTAGAGTGTATAAGTGTGTATGAGGCCTTGTATGTGGAGTGTATAGGCTTAGGAGGGGTAGAATCTAGCCTAAGTGTCAGAGGGGGAGAATATATCTAGAGATTCGAGGTTCTGGAGTGATTTCAACAGAGTTTCGTATCAATTTCGGACCTGGAATATGCAAGGAGGGGAGGCCTCTATTTATAGGCAATCTGGAACAGGCCTTGCGGATGTGCTACATGCGCATGACCAAATTTTGGCCTTGCACATGTAGAACATGCGCAGGTACTGTTCCATTGCCAGAATAACACGTGGCACCCTGTGTACTGGTTAAATCTCAACCGTTGATCGAAATTCGGTCGATCTGATCAAAATTTGAGCGCATGTAGCATACGCTTCATCACCGGGAAAGTTCGTCCAAACTTTGCCTCGATAATTAGGTTAATCGGGAAGGTTCCGGGGGAATCGGTCGCACTCGGGATGTTCTCCTATTGCTTCTGATGAACTTTCATGTTTTTGAAAGGTTTGAATTGTGTTTGGAGGTGAGTGATATTGTCTTGGGAAGTGTGCCAAAAAGGACACTTTCACGGAGCGTTTGTGATACGCTTTGTGGGTGTTTGAAAGTGGCTGTGTTCGTTTCGCGCAATCAAGGCCTTCGAGAAGCGATGTATTCGATCGGACCGTACCGATGGAAAGTACTATGGAAATACTTTCTGGAATTCCCAAATTTATGCATTTCTCAAGTCGTTTGACGGTGCGTTTTGATTAAGGAATCGGAGAAAAAGTCAACCTCGGTGGAGCGTCTGTGAGACGCTCCGGGGGTTGTTGAAAGTTATAGTTTTCTCACCGTACAATGGAGGGCTTCGGGAAGCGGTCTATTCGATCGAATCATATCGATGGAAAGATCTATGGACGAGCTTTCGAGAATTCCCTGATTTACGCACTTCTCATGTTGGTTGACTGTGTGTTATAACCAGGGAATCGGGGGAAAAGACAATTCAGGCGGAGCGTCTGCGAGACGCTCCAGGGAACTTTTATCGATTCGTGTGAGTTTAGTGTCGTAAGGTGTTCCTTGGGTTAAACAAAGGCGTGTGGTGAAACCCTTTGCTCGAAATCCCAAGGCCGGTGCTATTTTGGGGCATCTTTGGGCTTCTAGGGGCAAAACGATCATTTTGACCGGAGTTGGCTAGAAATGGTTAGGAATGGTCTAGTATATTGTGTTGAGCGTGCAAGGCTGTTCAGGGATGGTTTTAAGAGAGTCTTTTACCGTTCAGTGGGGTTTGTGCCGTGCTGAGGTGTTTAGGGGCAAAATGGCCATTTTGACCAGAGTGAGCCAGAATAGGACCGGATTTGGACCAAATGGCGTGCAGGGATGCCTGATGGTTTGACAACATTGTGGAAGGATGGACTTATCATTTTGAGGAATTTTAAACCTTCCCAAAACGTGCCTGGAGGCCCAAGGGGCAGGTTTGATCATTTTTCACCGAGTAGGGCTAGCAGGCGCCGATATTGACCTAGGTGTTGGTTTCCGAGACAGCTCGGTCTCGGAAAACTACCTGTGCGGTGTTGATCTCCAAGAACGCCCGTTCTTAGAGAGCTACCTGTAGGGGTGGTGTTGGTTCCTGAGAACGCCTGGTCCCAGAAAGCTACTTGGAAGTGTGGTATTGGTCTTTGAAAACGCCCGGTCTCAAAGAACTACCAAATGACGGACATTCTACGTTGGCAGGCTACCAAAAGCCAAAAATGAACTGTCTGAAATTTGATGAGGTGTTAGTCCCTGAGATCACCCGATCTCGGGAAGCTACCTGGATGGCGTTGGTTTCCGGGACCGCCCGGTCCCGAAAAATGCCTGGAATAATGGTGCTTAAGGCTCCAGCAGATCCTTGTAGACCCGAGAAGCGACCAGTTGGTTGGATTGGAGATTGAAAGACTCATCTTGAGCTTACATCTGTTGTGATGTTGGAAACCGAATTCGGTCAGGCCGGAGATTACCGAGCGGGCAAAAATGGGGTGCTTACAATGGCATGCATAGAACCATATCTAGAGAGAGTCCCAAATCTCTCTCAATCCATAGAGGCGGGATTGCCCAAATAAGGAAACATCAACCGGCCCACGCCGAAGAGGTATTGTATTACATAATAGGGGCAAAACCCCACTTCCCAAATGGACTTGTCATCATGCCTAGATTCCCTCAAAGAAGGGACCTCTATAGGACATACATCACATAGAACTTCTAGCTCCACATGCTGACTGCATTCTATTTTTCTTTTTCTTTTCCTAGGTTAGAGATCACAACTGAATTCATGAAATCCCTCTAATACCTCACCAGATTCAAACTTATAGGCGGCTAAGCCTAGTTGTTAGAAGAGGCCGAACTTACATCAGGGAGCAATAAGAACTAACCATTCACCAACAAGACGTTGCCTAAAGAATAAGCTATAAAATAAGGAAAGATAAAGGTCTGAAGCTTGAAGTGAAATTCATTAACAACATCGTTAAAGAGCAACGTCAAATACCGTGACAAGCTGAGATTGGTGACATGAGAAAAACATTGCTGACAATCTCACATCGAAAGAAACCGTGACCCAGATTGATAGCACCAGAAAGAGATAGATGACAATCTCCGTAGGAAACGGGAATTCAAAAATTCGCTCCAACGGTCAAATTTTTCAAAACTGTATCAGCCTTTCGCGCATTTAATACACCTCCAATGGCTATTTCTTGTGAGAGACTATAAATATATGAGTTCAAACTCATTTATGGGCAAGAGATAAGGAACTTAAAGTGCAAAAATCCAAAAGCTCCAAAACCCTCTTCATTACACAGCAATTGTCATCACCCGAGAGGAATCATTGAGTTGTAACTTGCATTATCTTCACTTCTAAGAGTGACACTGATTATATTGTAACCTCATTACTTCCATAAAAGTTGGTGTAACCCCTGAGAGTTTGAGTGTAGCTTGACAACACTTGTATAAAATCGATAGCTTAGTTAAAGTTTCTCGACTGTAAGGATTTGGTGTAAATCATTGGATGTAATCGTGAGCTAAGCACTAGAAGAAACCAGCAGCTGTGTAAGGAGAAGATTACATAGTGGAACACTCTCGAGGGGATCGAGAAAGAGAGGACGTAGGCAAGGATTAAGCCAAAACTTTGTAAATCTTTTGCTCTCTGCTTTCCTCTGATTGTGTGTGTGAATGTTTATTGCTAAATAACTGTGCATGTTATCTTTACTTGTCAGTAATCTTAGTTCGTATTTGCATCATCTATCGTTTGCCATAATCTAATCTAGGATTGATTTTGATTTACCGAATAATCCAGCTATTTTTATAGATCCCAATTCACCCCCCCTCTCTTGGGACTATCTTTGACCCAACAATTGGTATCAAAGCTTGGTGCTCACATATAAAGGCTTTACATTCTTTAGTAAGATCCATAGCTAACATAGCTGGAACATCCTTAGCAGAAGGTCAGTCCACAAACAAACCTCTCTTGTTTAATAGCATGAACTATAATTATTGGAAAAACAGAGTCAAAATTTACATACAATCTGTGGATTATGAACTATGGAGAGTCATCATGAATGGACCTAGAATTCCCACTAAAATAATTGAATCTAGTGAAGTGGCCAAACCTGAAGATGAGTGAGACGCTGATGACTTTAGAATTATGCAAACTAACACAAAGGCTATGAATGTATTATATTGTGCACTTGATCCCATTGAATTTAATAGAATTTCAACCTGTAACATTGCTAAAGAGATTTGGGATAGGTTAAAGGTTACTCATGAAGGAACAAATCAGGTAAAAGAATCTAAAATTAATCTTCTTGTGCACAATTATGAGATGTTTAAGATGAAATTTGAGGAATCAATTACCGAAATGTTTACCAAATTTACTAACATTATAAATGGATTGAAATACCTTGAAAAGATTTATTCTAACAGCGAACAGGTAAGGAAGATACTCAGATCCCTACCCAGAAGTTGGGAAGCCAAAGTGACAGCAATAGAGGAGGCTAAGAATCTGAATGTATTACCTCTAGAAGAACTGTTGGGGTCACTTATGACCTATGAGCTGACTTAAAGACAAAACACACTAGATGATGAAGAGAAGAAGAAGAAAACAATTGCTTTCAAATCTGCCTCAAATGAACCAGACAGTGATGAAGAAAAAAATGAGGATATAGCTCTCATTACCAAAAAGTTTAAGAGGTTCATGAGAAAGAAATGGAGGAAATGCAAAAAGTTTGAAACTAAAGGAGATTTGAAGCTAAAGGAGATTTGAAGCAAAGGGACTCCACCATAATCTATTTTGAATGCAAGAAACTGGGACATATCAAATCTGATTGTCCTCAGCTCAAGAGGAGAAGAAAAAGAAGCAAGGAAGCTGCAATAATAGCAGCAACCCTGAGTGGTAGTGAAGAATCAAGCTCAGATGATGATTCTAAGACAAAAGTGGTAGCAAACCTCTTTCTGATGGCCCAAGAAGATAAAAATGAGGTATCTACTTCTGACTATACTCTAGATGAACTTCAAGATGCCTTTCATGATTTAACGGATGAATTAGAAAGATTAGGAGCCAAAAACTATTTTCTAAAGAAAATGATTTCTACCTTGACTAAAAAAAATGATATGTTGGTCTCTGAAAATAACTCTTTGACAGAGAAGATTAGAGATTTGGAAAACTCTCTTGAAAAGTTTGTAAAAGGGAAAGAAAGCCTTGACTTAATCCTAGCAAATCAGAAATGCACCTTTGATAGAGGAGGAAGTGGTTACAATCTATTTATGAAAAAGAAGTCATACAAAAATTTCTTTGCTCAACCAAATGCCTCTTATAACAGATGTTTTTATTGTAAAAAATTTGGTCACTGTGTTGGGCAGTGTTGGTTACGAAGAACTTCCTTAAGTAACAACAAGATGACATGGATACTAAAGAAAATTGTTGATACTAACTCTGTTGGACCCAATATAAAGTGGGTACCAAAAATCAGAACTTGAAATCTGCTTTGTGCAGGTCTGCTTAAGATCTCATCTGAAGAAGGAAGTATGGTATTTGGACAATGGCTGTTCAAGGCACATGACAGGGGATGAAAGTCATTTATCTTTGTTTACACCCAAAGATGGACGAATGGTAACCTTTGGTGACAATAGCAAGGGTAAAATTATTGGGATTGTCAACATTGGTAAGAAATCCTCAACTATAATTAAAAATGTCATTCTAGTTAAAGGTCTTAAGCATAATTTACTGAGCATCAGTCAGTTGTGTGACAAAATGCTCTATGGTAAATATCATTGATGGCTATACTGCTTTGACAGGAATGAGACATGGTAACATATATGTTTTCAATTTGAATGATCTATCTGCATCCAATTTAAAATGTTTATCTGCTGTGAATAAACCTAATGCATGGTTATGGCACAGAAGGTTAGGACACACCAGTATGAGCACAATTTCTAAAGCTGCAAAACATGACATGGTAGTTGGCCTACTTAAAATAAAGTTTGAGAAAGATAAAGTGTGTGATGCATGTCAAAATGTAAGCAGATCAAAAAATCTTTCAAATAAAAAATAGAGATTTCAACTACAAGACCTCTTCAATTGCTGCATATGGACTTATTTGAACCTACCAGAACACTTAGTCTTGAAGGAAAATAATATGCCTTTGTAATTATGGATGATTATTCAAGATTTACTTGGACTTACTTTCTTGCTCACAAAGAAGAAACTATATCAATGTTTATCAAATTTTGCAAAAGAGTTCAAAATGAAAAAGGTTTTGCCATATCTGCTATTAGAACAGACCATGGAGGAGAATTTGATTGCTCCTCATTCAAAATTTTCTATAATGATAATAGTTTTGAACATAATTTTTTTGCTCTTAGAACTCCCCTACAAAATGGGGTTGTTGAAAGGAAAAATAGGAAAGTAGAATAAATGGCAAGAACTATGCTTTGTGAGAATACTCTACCTAAATATTTTTGGGTTGAGGTAGTGAATATTGCCTGTTATGTTCTTAACAAAATTCTTGTTAGAAGGCACTTGAAAAAGACACCTTATGAGCTTTGCAAAGGGAGAAAACCAAATATTTTTTATTTCCATATTTTTGGTTGCAAATGTTTTATTCTGAACAACAACAAAGATAATCTAGGAAAATTTGATACAAAGTCTGATGAAGGAATTTTTCTTGGTTATTCTATGCATAGTAAAGCTTTTAGAGTTTTCAATAAAAGAACTTTGGTAGTTAAAGAATTCATTCATGTTACATTTGATGAAACTAACTCTCCTGTAAGCAGAAATAATGAAATAGATGAACCAGGTCCAAGTGTTAGCAATATAAATGAAGTGCCAACACTTGGAGCAACAGTACCAGTAAAAAGCAGAGAAGCAGAATTTGAAGAAAAAGAACCAAGATCAACCATATCTCAGCAGCAAATAAAAGTGAATGAAGAACTACCAAAAGAATGAAAATTTATACAAAACCATCCTCAAGATCAAATTCTTGTTGATCCATCAAAAGGAGTGAGAACCAGATCTTCCATTAGAAATTTGTGTGCACACTTTGCCTTCATATCATAAATAGAGCCAAAAACCTTTCAAGAAGCAGAAAAAGATGAATATTAGATCAATGTTATGCAAGAAGAACTGAATCAGTTCGAAAGAAGCAAGGTATGGAACCTGGTGCCCAAACCTAGAGGACATCCAATTGTAGACACCAAATGGGTTTTTAGAAACAAGGTTGATGAAGCTGGTATTGTCATTAGAAATAAAGCAAGGTTAGTTACTCAATGTTACTGTCAAGAGGAAGGTATTAACTATGATGAAACCTTTGCACTTGTTACTAGACTAGAAGCAATTAAGATGCTACTTGCTTTTGCATGTTTTAAAAACTTCAAGCTTTATCAAATGGATGTCAAAAGTGCTTTCCTAAATGGTATTATAAGTGAAGAAGTATATGTTAAGCAACCACCAGGTTTTGACAATAATAGGTTTCTGGATCATGTTTTCAAATTGTCCAAAGCATTGTATGGTCTAAAACAAGCACCTAGAGCTTGGTATAAAAGACTAAACGATTTTCTGTTAAAAAATGATTTCACAAGAGGCAAAGTTGACACCACTCTATTTATCAAAAACAAAAATTCTGACATGCTTATTGTACAAATATATGTAGATGATATTATCTTTGGATCTACTAATGACAATTTGTGTAAGGAGTTTGCTAAGAGCATGCAGGGGGAATTTGAGATGAGCATGATGGAAGGGCTAACATTCTTCCTTGGACTGCAAATCAAGCAATCAAGAGATGGAATCTTTATCAATCAGTCAAAGTACATCAAGAACCTGCTCAAATGATTTAATTTTGAAGATCTAAAACAGATCGGTACACCTATGAATGTGTCAACCAAATTGGAGGCAAATGATGCAGGTAAGTCTATTGATACAAAACTGTCTAGAAGCATGATAGGATCTTTGTTATACTTAACTGCAAGTAGACCTGATATCATATGTAGTGTGTGTATGTGTGCTAGATTTCAAGCTAATCCTAAAGAGTCACACCTCACTGCTGTAAAAAGAATTTTTAAATACTTGATAAAGACCTGTAATCTTGGTATATGGTACCCATGTGGCACATCATTTGAACTTGTTGGATTCACTGATGTAGATTATGTTGGAAGTAGAACTGATCAAAAAAGCACCAGTGGTGCATGTCAATTTATTGGAAATATGATCGTGTCATGGTCTAGTAAGAAACAAAATTCAGTGGTCCTCTCAACTGCAGAAGCTGAGTACATAGCTACTGGTAGCTACTGTGCTCAGGTTCTGTGGATTAAACACCAACTTGAATATTATGGACTTACCTATGACTATATCCCTATTAGATGTGACAACACCAGTGCGATAAATCTGACCAAGAACCTTATTCAACACTCCAGAATAAACATATTGAGATTATGCACCATTTTATTAGAGATCATACACAAAAATGTGATGTCAATCTGGAGTTTGTCAGCATTAATCATTAGTTGGCTGACATTTTTACCAAACCTTTAAATGAAGATAGATTTTATATGATTCGAAGAGAACTTGGTATGTGCAATCCAATTTGATAAATGTTGTATGTTAATATTTATTTATCATATATATGAAATTCTTTCACAATATTGAATCATCTTAATATAAGTGTTGTTTGAGAACGCATAAGTGTCGCCAATTTTGGCTGGTGCCATCAATCACTGATTTTATGTTGAAGATTTTATATGATCACTACACATTGGCAACACTTGCAATTTAGTGTCAGCACTTCTGCATACTTAAAACTGTCTGGTTTCAGTTATAAATACTTAAAGCCCTAGATGACCAGCCCACTTTGACATTTCAGTTTTCCTTGTTTTGAAGATAACCGTTCCTTCCACTTTTCAAATCCTCAAAACCACTTTCCCATATTTCGATTCAAACCTCATTCCAACCAAAACTTCTCAAGAAGCACTTGTAGCAACAGAAATCGAAGGATGGCAGAAAATTCTCAGGATGCAAGCGCTGAACAAACGGTAACTGCTCCTCTTGCCACTGATCAAAGAACAAAAAAGAAAATCAGAAAAGAGAAGGGAGAATCAAGCAAAATAGGAGAGATATCAAAGAAACGAAGAAAGGATGACTAAGGAAAAGCTGTGGAAGAAGAAGTATTAGACCCTGATGTTCTAAAAAATGATCCCTATTTCAATCGGGTCTCACTGAAGGAAAGGTACAAAACTTCTCTGTGTACCAGAAAAGTTATAAAGGGTAGATTTGTTTATTTCAACTTCTTTAAGGGGATGGGGATTAATTTTCAAGAGAAATTTTCCTACCTGGGATGGTTAGAAATGGCTAGTTTGAAAAAGAAATTTTACGCAAAACTGGTGAGCCATTTTTATGCCAATCTTAAGTCATTCACAAGTAACCCCAACATATTGACTAGTTTTATGAAAGGAGTAAATATTAAACTCAGTGGAAAGGTGTTAGAAAACATTTTCGACCTTCTTAGGGCTAGCATTGAGAACCGACCTAAGAATCCAAAGGAGGTATTCTCTGTGATTTGGGAAAAGAGGTACGGAGCAAGAAAAGAAGAACAATAACCTCTGATGAGCTCTCTCTAGAACTCAAAATAGTTCATCACTTCCTTAATCACTACCTGGCTCCAAGGAATGACAGATTCGACTATATTTCTGAAACTGAGTTGCTTTTACTATGGTGTTATGCCAATAAAGACAAGAGACCTCATATGAGCATAATCCTTCTAGATAAAATGAGAGCAACTTCCATTCACAAGACCAGTGGCCTATCATATGGTATGGCTCTTACTAGGATTTTCAAACACTTTAGCAATGAGCTTACTGGAGAAAATGGAGAAGCTGTAAAGGAAAGACTTGATAGGATTAATGAGTCAACTCTGAAAAGTATGGCGTATGAGAAAAATGTTGAGCCAAATCAATGGGTGAAAAAGAAGGATAGTCACCCCACTACTGCCTCATCCTCACAAGCAGAACCAGTAGAACCTGAAGATTTTGATTTTGAAACTAAAATGGTTGGGCAGATGCATCAATTTGATTCCAAGCTTGGCAAGTGCTTGACTGTAGTTGAGAATCTAGAAACAAAGGTTGGACAACTATCCAAGGAAGTGAAAAATATCAAGTTGGAGATCAAAGAGGCTATTCTGAAGGCCTTGAAAGAAGACAAGGTTGCCTCTGAATCTAAAGAAGACGAGTCTAAAAAGGAGCTCAATGAGGAAGAAATAAAAAAAGGACAGGGCCAGAAAGCTATAGAAGTAGACCAAAGACAAGAGAAAGAACAAGATGAGGAGAAAGAGGTTAAAGACCCAGTTACTGAGGAGCCTGAAAAAAGTGAGCCAGACAAGCAAGAACCAGCCTCTAAGCCCTCTAACGTCCCAGATAAAAGGTGTAAGCACTCCATTTTTGACCGCTCAGCGGTCTACAGTCCGTCCAGACTTGTATTCAAGTCAATGCGAACATATTTTGAGTCAAATTAACTTTCCAAGTCTAATCCCGTCTATCCATTGCTTCCCGGGCCCACCAAGCCCAAAAAGGGGCAAAATGACCAAAATGCCCTTAGGGGCATTGTTCGGTCCAATTCCAAATCAGGCGCGTCTTTTCGAAGGCGAAAAGTCCCCTTTCCATATTCCAATAGGTGCGTCTTTTCGAAGGCGGTAAGTCCCCTTTCCAATAGGTGCATCTTTTCGAAGACGGTAAGTCTCCTTTCCAATTCTAACAGGCACGTCTTTCCGAAGATGGTAAGTTCCCTTTCCAACCCCTTTTCCAATTCCAATCCCTCTCTCGAGAAAGTTGATTCCTCGATATGGTCTATCCAATCTGGCACATTTTTTGAAGAAAGTTTCTTCGGAATGGTAAGTCCCTTTAAACTTGTCGGCCGAGACGAGACCGCAAGTCCCTTAGATGGTAGAACGGTCCACCTTTGGCCCTTGCTAGCCCGCCAATGTAGAAATATCCATTTTGGCACGCCTTCCGAGAAAGTTGACTTCTCAAGCGTTAAGTCCTTTTAGCAGCTTCCTGAGATCAGGCAGTCTCGGGAATGATCGCGAACCGTCAGAGTAGCGGAAGTACTCGCAAACATCACAATCGTCAGAGTAGCGAAAATACTCACAAACAGGTCAATATAGGGAATTGCTAACAAACCCCTGTATCACGGGACCGCCGTTAGAGTTGTGGGAACACTCAAAACCCAGGTCAACATTAGTGCCTGCTAGTCCACTTCGGTGAAAAATGACCAAACTGCCCCTAGGGCGATTTTTTGGCACGTTTCTGGAGATAATACCTAAGTCCTCAGAATGGTAATCCCATCCCTTCCAAAATTGTCTTAAAAGCAATCCGGCATGATTAAGTGCCTTCTAATAAGTTTCGGGCCAATTCCGAGGCTTTCCAGTCAAGTTGACCATTTTGCCCCTAGGCATCCAAATGCCCCAGGGACCACACCGGCTCTGGGTATCAAACCAGTAACCTCTCAAGAATGCTTTTGATAGTATTCCCAACCTTTCTTTATCTTTTCGGATCATTCCGAGTCAGTTCTGGTAAACTCGGTGCAAAATGATCGTTTTGCCTCTAGTGGGTCGGTCGGCTTTTCTGACCACACCGGCTCTAGGTATCAAACTGGTAACCTTTAGGAATATTCTAAATAATGTTTCTAAATCTCGAGTCTTCTTAGGGGACATTCTGAGTCCGTCCCGGCAGCTTTTCGATCCAGTTGACAGTTTTGCCCCTAATGGCTCAGTCAACCCTTTCGACAAATCTTATCATCCTTTTTCAAGTTCATTACTTCTGGGACTCTATTCTAAGGGTTCCTGCTCTTTTCCGGCCTTCCAAGCCATTCCCAGTCCCTTAATTGCTTCCCGGACCTTCCGGAGTCACTCATAGTGAAGCCAAACTAAAAATTGCATAGTAGTCACTAATACAGGCGCCCAAATCTTCTCAAAATATGTTGCTTGCCGACCTTAAAACTTTCCTAACTGGCAAGTCAATATTTGGCGTGGCACCAGAAGCATTTTTGGCCTAGTGCCACTGCAACAAGTGCTAGGTCATTCCCTTGTCTATAAATACATAGCCTCCTCCAGCGTGAAAGGGGTCCGCAAATTCAATCCAAAAACCCTACTTTTTGATATACAAAGCTCCTAGTCTCCCAAACCCTTGTCTCCTTTAGGTTTTCCAAACCCTAGCCTCCATACACAAACCCTAGTCTCCTTTAGGTTTTCCAAACCCTAACCTCCTATACACTCATACACTCTCATATACTTATACACTAGCCTCTAACCCTCCATTGAAGACTTGGATTACTGCAACTACAAAGCTTTGAAGATCGAAGATAAACTCTTGAAGACTGAAGTGAAGACCGAAGCAAGACAAGCAAAGCAAAGCACGCAAAGCTAAGCAAAATAATGAAGACACAAGGTAGGCTTCTTATTTACGTTTACACATCTTCCCCCCTCTCTTCTCTCTCCTAACCCACTTGGGTTTTCTTCTATTTTAATCCCCCATCTTCTTCCCCCCTTCTTGCATGCTTGAAATAAGGGAATTTCTGATCCATGTGTAGGATTAGGCTATTAGAGAGTCACCGTGTCGGGGGCTTTCTTTTAGTTTAACCGGAGACCATATGGGTTCGGCCTCCTTGATTATATGGTGAAGCCTTTAACCTTGTATGTTCACGACCCTCTTTACATTATGCATATCATGATCTTGCATTCTTCCAAAATTCATTTTCAAACTTGTTTTCAAAACTTGCATTAACATCGTTTTCAAAATTGCATCAAAATGTTCTTTTTCAAAACTTGTTTTCAAAATCACAATCCTAGAGTGATTCTAACCTTTCCATGGCTAGGGTTGCTTTAGGAAAGTGTTACATTTAAAGTAACCAATATGGTCTATATTTTCAAATTCTTGTTGTTTTCAAAACCACTTTCTTAAAGTGGTTCTAACCTTCTTATGGTTAGAATTGCTTTAGGAAAGTGAGATATTTTATACTTTCTAAAAACTCTCTTTCTAAAACCCTCTTCTTTTTCAACACACTTTCCAAAAACTCTTCTTTCCAAAATTATTTTCTAAAAACTCCCTCCAAAAATCTATCTTTCAAAACTCCCTTTTTAAACTCCTTTCCAAAATACTCTCCTCAAAATTTACTTTCTAAAAACGCTTCCTAAATCTCTTTCCTAAAAACTCTTTCCAATAATTTGCTTCCAAAAATCTTTTCAAAAACTCTCTCTTCAAAACTCATCTTCTAGAAACTCCTCCCTAGGATTTCCTTCCAAAAATCTTCCTTTCCAAAAAATTACTTTCCAAAATCTCTTTTCTTGGTGCCCAAGTTAAACCATAGGGCCACAATTAGGGAACCCTAATTTCCTTTCTCAAAAACATGATTTCCAATCTTGTCTTAAAACCTAGGTTTCCAAAACCTCTTATTTTTTTACATCAAAACTATATATATTTTCAAAACCTATTTTCTATATCAAAACTATAGTCTTCTAAATCTAGGGTTTCTAGAACTTCCCTTTTCAAATTCATGTCAAATCCAATCACCCCATTTAGGAAACTAGATCCCATCCTCCGTTTTTGGAAACAAAATCAAAACATCTCTTTTTAGAAACAAAATCTAATCCCTTGCTTTAGGAAATAGGAATCTCAATCCTTCCAAACCCAAATCTTTCCTAATTCAACTCCTTCATAATCTAATACTTTTCTAAACCTTAAGTTTCCTAAACTTAAACTTTTAAATCTTTTCTTAAACTTTAAGCTTTCAAACCTTTCTTAATTCTATCCCTTTCCAAATCTTAACTTTCCAAATCTAAGTTTTCAAACCCTTCTTAAACTCAAAACCTTTCCTAATTTCAAGAATTTCTAAAACTCAAACTTTGAATTTTTCTAAAATTCTAAACTTCAAATCTTTCCAAATCTAAAACTTTCTAAATTCGAAACTTTCTAAATTCTAAACTTTCCAACTTTCAAAACTTCCCTATTTCAAAACATTCCAACTTCAAAACTTTCCAATTTCAAAACTTTCTTAAAATGAAATCTTTCCAATTTCAAAATTTTCTTAAAACGAAATGTTTCCTATTTCAATACTTTCTTAATCCAACACTTTCCTAAAACGAAACTTTCCAAAAATGACACTTTCCTATTTTGAAACTTTCCTAAATCGGACCTTTCCTGATTCGAACCCTTCCTAAATCCAATCTTTCTTCGATCTTCCAAGTCCAACATTCGAGTTAAGTCTTTCTTAATCTTGAGTCCTTTCTAAGTCATATCTTCCTAGGTCTAGGGTCTCTATTCTTTCATTTCATATTCCAATCTTCTATTCTAAATTCAAATCAAATCCAAATTCCAATTCAATTTCTTTTTCCAATCAAACCTTCTATTTTCTATCAGACTCTTGTCCGAACTACGACTGACCTGATTCCTCCAAAGGGATACGTAGGCAACCCTTATGAGTACGATCACCATCTTTTTCAAATCTCAAATTCCATGATCTATTTCAAACTTCCAATTCCAAATTTCAATTTCCAAATCTCTATTTCCAATCTCCAAAACTTTCTTTCCAATTTCAAACTTCAATTCCTTTTTTCCAAACTAAGCACAATCCGAAGATTTTCTAAACTTTCTCTTTCTATTGCATTTGCATATCATGCATTATGTTAGTTTCTTTTCAAAAATTCTTTTATAAAGTGGATAGGATTGGACATTCGTTAGTTGAAGACTCTCATAGGTGAATTTAGGATAAATAGACATATAGGTACCGCAAGGGCGGGGTAAGGTGATGGCTTAGTGCGTCTTCCCTACACGTAACCAACCTCTAAACCTAGAATCACTGTTTTCAAATACGAAAATGGAGTTTATTTTCAAAAAGGGCTTAAAATTTTTCCAAAGGTTGCCAAACAACCTATTTTTTAAAAAACCCTCTCTAGAGGTAGCATTTTCAAAAATCATTTTCAAAAACCCTAAATGTAGTTTTCGGATTGTGCTTAGTTTTTAGGTGACCTGACTCACCTTAATCAAGTTAGGTGGCGACTTCAAATGTTTTCTAGAAGCCCTTTATTCAAACTAATTTTCAATTTAAACCTAGTCGTACTCATTTTTCTAGGATGGTGAGTTCTAACGAGAGAGTACAGTATTTTTCCCGCTTGTGTGTGTGTTCCTCGAGTGTGAAAAATCTGGGTGCGAGAAAGGAAAACCTCCTGCTGCAAGTGTTGACCCCTCTACACCTCCCTCTTCTTTTCTCCTCCCTCCAAACCCAAATACAAGCAACGAGCTCAAAAGAAAGTACTCTTTCGTCCTATCACCAAACCTTATGGCCTTAGAGATCGACTTGGCAAAGGAGTCTCTAACACTCCTGATGACCCTTTTCATTCTGTGACCCTGCATTACATTTTAGTTTTTGGTGACTAGATAAAACTTTGGTTTATTTTATCTCTGTTTTGGATATTGCTGGCCACCTTGGACCAATTTGTCAGACATTTCTTTAACATTACATGCACTCTTTATACTCTTGTTGTTACTGCTTCAATGCTTTTGATGGATTTATTGCTTGTTGCTTAAATGCTTGCTTCCTTTACATAACTTCCTTTCTATTTTAACATTTTTTTTGCTATTGTACTTGTCAATTTTTTTTACACCTGTTTGATTTCTTGACAAAAAGGGGGAGAACAAGTACTGTATTACCTTGTGACTCAAAATTTATCCATTACATCCAGCTTAATCACTGTCTAGAATCTATTCCTCGAATAAAGGGGAGGATCTCATATTAAGGGGGAGGTTAATGACTTTCATTTGTCTTACGTTTATAAAGAAGGTTTTGTCATCATAAAAATGGGGGAGATTATTGACCCAAGGGATGATCTCCATAGTTGGTAATTGATTTTGATGATCACAAAACCTAGTCATTATGATCTAATGTGTTTAACTTAAGTGTGCAGCTTAATTTAATTAAACGTGGTTTAGATTTATGGGCAATCATGAATTATGAAGTATCACAGAAGATCTTGTCAGTACCTCAAAAGAGTGCAAACACCATAAGAGGCATATAAGAAGTTTGTGGAAGATTAAGTCAATTCTCTTAAAACCAGAGTCTCAATCAGATTGATGACACCTGTATAGGAAGAAATGAGATTTGGATATGGATATGGATATGGGTAATGACATCTATGGCTAACTCATTTGGAATGAAAACCTTCGATTCTCATATTTATTCCACTAAAAGAAGTATGCAGCTTAAGCATACCGTCCTTAAAAGCATTATGAAGGAAGCTCAAATGAGAAAATTTTCAAGATTAATGACAATAAAGAAGGTTGGTAACATTTGACAACTTGTAAAGACTTCATCGTGCAGACAGACTTTGTTGACTTCTAATGGTTTGGTGAATCAAGGCCTACAAAATGATAACAAGTATTTAAAAAGTTTTACAAAGCCTTTAGGAAAATTAGTAAAGCCAAGACATGTCCATACCATCGAAACTGATTGACAAAAGGGAAAAGCAACAACAACTGCAGCAGTGATCAAGATTGCTGACACCGACCAAGATTGCTGACAATCTTGATAAAAGGCAAATAACAAAAGAAACAAGGAGACAAATTGACAGCACAAGTTAAAGATTGCTAACAATCATGTGGAAGAATAAGCTACAAAAGAAGCAAAGATAAAGGTTCGAAGCTTAAAGTGAAATTCATTAACAACATCGGTAGAGAGCAACGTCAAATGCACTGGCAAGCTGAGATTGGTGACACCAAAAAAATGATTGCTGACAATCTCACATCAAAAGAAACCATAAGCCAGATTGATAGCACTAGAAGGAGATTGCTAACAATTTGGGTAGAAAATGAGAATTCGAAAATTCGCTCCACTGGTCAGATTTTTCAAAACCGTGTTAGCCGTTCGCGTGTTTAATGCACCACCAACGGCTCTAATGACTATTTCTTGTGAGAAACTATAAATATATGATTTCAAACTCATTTATGGGCAAGAGATAAGGAATTTAAAGTGCAAAAATCCAAAAGCTCCAAAACCCTCTTCATTACGCAACAACTGTCATCACTCGAGAGGAATCATTGAGTTGTAACTTGTATTATCTTCACTTTTAAGAATGACACTGATTATATTATAACCTCATTACTTCTATAAAGGTTGTTGTAACCCCTGAGAGCTTGAGTGTAGCTTGACAACACTTGTGTAAAATCAAGAGCTTGGTTGAAGTTTTTCGGCTGTAAGGATTTGGTGTAAATCCTTGGATGTAATAATGAGCTAGGTACTAGAAGAAACCAGCAACTGTGCAAGGAGAAGATTACATAGTGGAACACTCTTGAGGGGATCGAAGAAGAGAGGACATAGGCAAGGATTAAGCTGAACCTCTGTAAATCCCTTGCTCTCTGCTTTCTTTTGATTGCATGTGTGAATGTTTATTGCTGAATAACTGTGCATGTTATCTTTACTTGTCAGCAATCTTAGTTCATATTTGCATCATCTATCGTTTGCCATAATCTAATCTAGGATTGATTTTGATTTACTGAATAATCCAACTATTTCTATAGATCCTAATTCACCACCCCCCCCCCCCCCCCCCCCCTCTTCCTGGGACTATCTTTGACCCAACACCATACTTGTGGTCTGTTGCTTTTATACATTTAATAATTTGAGAAAGATAAAGAAACAACATGGAATGTAAATACATTGAAAGGGGAGAGGGAAACATTTTTCATAAGATCTTTTGCCTATCTTCTATACATTAGATTCCTGAACTACCCTTTGAGTCTTTAGATCTGTCTTCTTTTGCTTGGATGTAAGTTTGTGAGAGACCTTTCTTCTTGGTTGCCCCTTATCTTCTTGACAATCCTATCTCCATAAATAGAAAAGGATTGGGACCCCTTTTATTGAGGTATGCCATTCGTATGCATGTTATAAGCCCTTAGCATTGTGAGGTTTAGGAGTTTAGGTAGGCTTTAACCGAATGAGATTGGCCTCGGACCATTCTCTTAGGGCTGATCATATGTGTGAGAATGCAATGACTTGAGTTACTTTAGAACTTTTGTCTTGAAATGGATATTGATGCATTAACAGTATAGTAAATGCATGAACAACATAACGGCTAAATTTAGCAATTTAATAAATAGGAGTAAGGAAATGTAAAGCGGTTGCTCTTTCCTCCTTGATTTTTGAAATTGACACATGTGTCTTAATTTCGGCAGAGGTTCAGTTATGCAAGGCACCTACATGAGCATAAGGTTGGGGTTGACTAATGCTTCCTAAAAAGCCCGGTTCCTGAATTTTTAGACCTCCGACATCCACCCCCAAGAGGGTGAAACCCATCTTTGGTCAGTGATTCGAGCGGAGGAATTATCTAAAGGCGGATAGGTAAGAAGCAGAAACTGCATCTGCTAGCAGCCAATGTACTGTTCCCCCTTTTAACTAAAGGGTAGTAACGGGTAATAATGCAAATATCAATGCACATGCTTGTGATCGCATTATGTGTGTGTGTGAAATTTTCCTAATTGGAGGAAAGAACCCAACACCACACATCCATCCTATTCCATTCATGTATTCATGGCAGTTAAAACATTCACATAGCACAAAGTAAATGTGAACAAGGTTCACTTACAAAAGAAATACAAAGAGTTGGTACTTTTTGAAAACCTCAATACAAGATAGGAATGGATGATTAATGCAAGAACATGAATACGGAAAGTAATGCAAGAATGTGTATGTAAAAGTCAATGCAAGAGTATGAATAACAAACAATGGAATGCAAGTGATGACACTTGTTTGAAAAACTTTTGGAAACATGATGTTTGATTTTGAACACTTAAAATTTTGAAAACTTTTGAAAGTTTGAAATTTTTTGAAAAGTGGATAAAATTGGACAAAGTAACTGGAGATTTTAGGTAAGTGAAGGGCAAAGAGACATGTTAATAGGCTAACTTTTTAAGTAGTCACCAGTGGAGTCACCATCTATGGTGCCCCAGTTTTTACCCAAGCCCTCTTGGCTCGGGAAAAGCACGATACTCTCTCTATTAAAATCTACCATCTTAAAAGGATAAGTGCAAAGGAGGTTTAATCTTGAAAACTTGATTCAAATAAGGGTTTTTTGGAAAAATAAGACGCCACCTAACATAATTAGAGATGTGCTAGGTTACCTAAAACTAAGCATAATATGAAGACTAAACTTAAGTTTTTGGAGAATATTTTGAAAATGTCCTCTTAAGAGGCTTTTAGAAAATGAGATTTTTAGCAATCTTTGGAAACATTGTAAAGCTCTTTTGAAAACGTGACTTCGGTTTGGTCTTTGAAACTAGATATCTATGGTCCAGTGGTTGGTTACATGTAGGGAAGATATCCTAAGATCATCACCTTATCCTACCCTTTAAGTACCTGCATGTTTATTCACCCTTAGCTCACTCACTTGAAACATCGGTTACTAAAAGTCCACTTGTATTCACTTTAGAATTTTGAAAACGGGATTTGATCATCACTTTTTAAATGAATGATGCAAGATGTATATTTTTGAAAAGATGTTTGAAAATAGGAAGTTTTGAAGTGATTTGAGATGAAAATTTTAACTAGATAGAAACTTTTGAAAAGGGAAGTTGAGTTGAAATAAAGGTTATGAAGCACCCTTTTAGGTTGCCAATGTATATCATTTGGCATGAATTAGGTCATTTGTAGTTTAGGCAATGGCTCGATTGAAAATGGACTCATGGGTGTCTTCAAAGGTTTCTTTTGAAACTTGAACTTGAAAAAGTTTTGACTTGGAATTGGACTTGGAGAATTTTGAAAGCACCGTCGGAATAGGACTTGGAATGTTTTGAGGATGCCTTGAAATAGCACTTGAATTGTTTTTGAAAAGTTCTTGAAGTTGAACTTTAACGTTTTTAAAAGTGCTTTTTGGAAGCAACTTGAAAAGTTATGGAAAGTTTTGAAAGCAACTCAAGGGAGTTTTGGAATAGAACTTCAAAATGTTTTGAGGTATTTCTTAAAGCAACTTGAGAAAGTGTTGCAATGTTCTTGAAACAACTCAAAAAGAGTTTTGGAATGTTTTTGGGAGGTTGATTTGAAGACTTTTGAAAACTGAGTTTGGATTTGGAAAGCTCTTGTGAACTTGTCTTTGAAAAGTTTTGGAAATCGTTTTTTGTATACCTTATAAAAGGTACTTTGAAATGTTTCATCGCCCTTAATAGGCTAGTTATTAATCGATTAGACTCCTTTAGGGTTATAATTTTTGGAAGATCATTTTAGAAAAATGATTAGACACTTTCCTTATGGTTTTGAAAACTTTAGGGTCATATAACCATACTTGATATCTCACTTTCCTTAAACAACATTAACCATGTAAGGCCTAAGATTACTTCAAGGGTGTGACTATTGAAGATCAGTTTTTGAAAAGAGTTTTGGAAAACACTTAGAGTTTTAGAAGCCTAATATGAATAATCTTGAAGATTGTATTTGATGTATCACTTTTTCTTTGAAAAACCTAATTATGAGAGGGTTAGGATCACCTTAGGGTTGTGAGTTTTAAAAAACATTTTAGAAAATAAGTTTTAAAAATGTCGAGTGCTCAACCACTTTGCAAAGACAAGCTTAAGAGAGCTTCTTGAAAACATTTTTGAGAGGAGCATGGATGCATTTAAGAAGACTTTGAAGTCAATGATTTTTGAAAACTCAAGAGAGTTGAATATTTTGGAAAACATGCTATAAAAATGGTTTTGAATTAAATGATCATTTGGAAAGGGCCTTTGAATTGGAGCCCTGAAGTTTAACTAACCTTGGTTAAGGCAACTACGGTTAGGAGGGCTTAAGGTTAACTAACTAGGGTTAGGTTAACTTAGGGTTTGATGAACTAGAATTAATTAATCAGGGTTAGATTAACCAAGGGTTAAAGTGATCTAGGGTTAACTAACTAGGGTTAGGTTAAACTAGGGTTAACGTGACTTAGGGTTAACTAACTTGTGTTAGGTTAACTTAAGGTTAAGGACGACTAGGGTCAAATTAACCTAAGGTTTGGAGAACTAGGGTCAAGTTAACCTAGGGTTTGGACAACTAGGGTCAAGTTAGCCTAGGGTTCGGAGGGTGATTTTGAACTGGGATTTGGACCTAGTGGTTTTGGAAACTTGAAATAAGTGGTTTTATGCATGAACTTTGAAAGGGTTTTTGAAAACCTTGATTTCGTGTAAAGAAAACCCTATCATTTTATGTGAAAACTTTTGGAGATCAACTCAAGAGAGTTGCATGTTTTGAAAACCATTTTTATGGAAACACTCAAGTAAGTATAGGGTTCATATAGTGGGTTTTTTGAAATCACTCTAAAGAGGGTTTTCTTGAAATTATTTCAATCACGAACTTAAGAGAGTGAAACTTTTAAAAATCAATATAGGATTGGTAGTTTTGAAAACTAGTTTAATGGAAATTAATGGAAAATGAACTTTGTGAAAACATTTCTTGAAAAGGACTTTTGGAAAATCACTTTTAACATATTGAAAACCACTCTAAAGAATAAGAGTTCATATAGTTAATTTGAGGAAAATCACTCCAAAGAGGACTACATGGAACCATTCCAACCACAATATTTAAGAGAGCAAAATATTGAGAACCTTCCCTAAGGGAGGGTTGTTTTGAAAACTTTGAAATCCATGAGAACTTCTCTTAGAAAGGAGGTTTTGAAAGCCATTTTTATGCAACTCAAGAAAGTAGAAATGAAATGATACAAAGTGAGGGTTAGGGTTTTAGGAGAGGTTTCCTAAGGCATGAAAAACTAGGGTTCTTGGCTTAGACTTCAAGAAACTCCAACTTAGAGCCCTTTTTAGAAAATCATTTTAACATGAACTATATAGAATATGTAGAGATTGAAATGGTGATGGTTTGAAAAATAGTTTTAAACATGAAAATGAAGTCAAGGCAAGCAATATATGAACAATATAACAACTGGGATGCAAAAAGGTCATGAATATGCAAGGGTTTAGGCTTCACCACATAGCAAAGGGCTCCAAGGGCCATACCATGCTCAAGTAAGCTTGTGAGAGGTCCTTTTACTGGTGGTTCTCATAAGCTTTCCTCTAAGTATGGCCTAGGAGCTCACTTGTTTCAAGCACACAAGAAAGGGAGGTAAAAGATGGGGATTAAAAGGGATGAATAGCTCAAGTGGACTAAGAGGGAGAAGAGAGGAGTGGGAGAGACATAAATGTAAAAGGAAACGCTACCTTGGTCTTCAATCCACCATTGTTGAGTTGACTTGAGCTTGAAGATGCTTGAAGGAGCTTGGATATCTAAGAGACTTAGGTTTTTTAGAATTTTGAAGGTCTGTTTTGAATTGGGTAGACTTTTTCCACTATTTTTAGCTCTGAATTATATTGGAGGGAGGCTTGGTATTTATAGGCAAAGTTTTAGGGAGTTGGCGCATGTCCTAGATACACCTAGGCAAAGTTTGCCCTAGCGCATGTAACACATGCGCCTGTACTGTGCCCATGATTAAGTGTCATGTGGCACTACTTGTACTATCCTAGTTTGGGCTGTAAGGTAAGTTTTGGATGATCTGATCATTTTCTGGGCGCACGTAGCACACTCTCTACCGCTAGGAACTCTTAGATCGACTTCACCTTGATATTCGTACGATTTGAGAAAGATTTAAAAAAATCGGTCACGTTCACAGCATTCCCCCACTGTTTCTCATGAACCAGGAGTCCTTGGGGAGCTTCAAAGGATTTCAGATGATAGAGATATCTCATCAAAAAGTGTGTTTAAAAATAAGCTTTTTGGAGTGTCCGTGAGACACTCTGAGAGTTTTTGAAATTAGCAATTTTCAAGCCACATGATCAGGGCCTTCGGAAAGCGACCTCCTTGATCGAACTGTACCAATGGGAGGTCCTCCGAAAAAGCTTTAGGGAATTCTTTAGTTTATGTATTTCTCAAGTCGTTTGACGGTGCGTTTTAATTAGGGAATTGAAGAAAAAGTCAACCCTAGCGGAGTGTTTGTGAGACGCTCCAACGATTTTTCAAAGTGTCAATTTTCGGATCATGCGATCGGATGCTTCTGGAAGTAATCTTTTCAATTGAACTGTATCGATGGAAAAACCTATGGAAAGGTTTTTGAGAATTTCCTGATTTATATATTTCTCAAGTCATTTGACGGTGCGTTTTAATCAGGGAATCAAAGAAAAAGACAACCCTAGTGGAGCACTTGTGAGATGCTTTATGAAGCTTTTGTTGACTTAGAGGTATTTCGAGTCAAGGGACTCGCCTGAAAATGGACATGGATCTCATTCAGGGTATCTCGATGGATACCGATTTGATTCCTAAAGCTGGTGTGGTTAGAACGGAGATTTGAGCCCCTAAGGGCAAAACTATCATTTTGATCGGGTATCACCGAAACATGTTCAGAGCTAGTTGGAATGGTATATTTAACATGTCAGACTGTCTAGGGACAGTCGTAAAAAGGTGGACTTACAGTCTTGAGTACTTAGTACTTTCTCGAAGATGTGCCGGGTTGGATAGACTTATCGTCTCGAGGAGTTTGTACTTTATCACAAGATGTGCCATCATGCCCAAGGGACAGTTTGATCATTTTTTTACTGTGATAGGCTAGCAGGCATCGATATTGACCTAGGTCTACGAGTGTTTTCATCACTTCGACGGTTGTGATAGGTTAGTTTCCAGAGGCTTCTTTTTTTTTGAAAAACATGCCACGACCAAGGGTCGATTTCGGTCCCGTGACACTAGGGGTTTTGATGGCTTACCCGTGTCGACCTAGTGAGTGTTCTCGTCACTCCAGCAACTTAAAGGTTTGTGAGTGTTTTCAACACTCTGATGTTTTGGTGTTGGTTCTAAAGACTGCCTAATATCGAGAAACTACCATATGTCAAGGGGCATTACAGACATTTTACATTGGTGGATTAGCAAGCGCTAGAAGTGAATCATTTAAAGTTTGTGAGTGTTTCCGTCACTCTGATGGCGGTGATTGGTTTCAGGGATTGCCTGGTCTCTGAAAACTATCTTGGAAAGCCTAGCAACATTTTAGTCTTTTTTGCTTTAATCAGGCCTTACGGCCCTATGAAGTGACTAATTACCTGGACTGGACTTTGAAAAGTTGATTTGGGCTTGATAGTGTTGTGATGTTTGATTGGAAGTTTGGTTTAGATTGGAGATTGTCGAGCGGACAAAAATGAGATGCTTACACTAACTCTGCAATTATAGTGAAGAGAAGAATATCTAAATTCTTGTATATCACGAAAGAGAACTTCAAATACCAAACTCTATCTAGCTTCTAAAAAGTAAATTCTTAACTATGATCTGATTGTACTAAACCTTTTAATGATGACTCTAACAAATCAAACTTTAAAATGATTTCAGATTTAGTCTATTCAGATATTAAAAATGAAAGATGAATGATATCATAGTTATACATAATTATTGATCTTACATCTGTTTTATTACCCATGCCATTAAAGACTACATCCAATGGAAACACATTCGGTTGATAATGGGCGAAATATGTAGACCCAAAAAGGTGGTACACATACACTTCAAAGAGAAAAAATAGTCACTTGTGAATAATTCATTTTCTTTTTCTATGACATGAATTTGAACATGGAAGCACAAAATGCATCTCATAATGAGGATCCAAATTACAACAAAAGCTAAATTTATGGTAAACAATATTGAATTTTCATTTCGTTTGTCTTGCCATATAACTTGTAACAAATTTGGATTTTCCACCAGATCAATGACAAGTAACTATATTTTTCGTATTGTTATGAAAATACAAACTTACCATAACATATTACAATTCCTATTTCCTTCGATGAACATGTCCTAAAATTTTTCTACTCAATCGCAACTGATTAAATGCATGAGAATATGTTAGGGCATTTTCAAGTAAAAGGTAATTAAGTTCCATCTTATAAGCATACTTTGCCTTACTATTTTAATGTAGTTCATAGAAAGTTGCTTAATACCTTTTGAAGGCTTAGTATTTTCTCTCTCTCTCTCTCTCTTCTGTACTTAAACATATTCAACAATTTTCATGGATCTTATACATGAATCTATCATCGATCACTTTAAACCTTTTTGCATAACGAAATTAGGCCTTGTTTGGTAACTTTTTTTGTTTTTGTTTTTTGTTTAATTTTTTTCAAAATTTTAAAAAACAATGATTGTTTATTTTTTTTTATTTTAGTTGTTTACAAAATTTTGAAAAAAAAAAAAACGAAAATGGACACAACGGCAACCCATAAATTCCTGTCATCAGACCACAAAAAATAAAAAAATAACAAATAACAAAAATACACAACAAAAAATGAAAACTGAAAGTGTTACTAAAGAGGGGATCATTTGTATGATTGTGCAAAGAAATTCACCATCATACAATAAGATATCAATTAAATGAAAAAAATTCTTTTGAAGCATCCTTAGCCTTTTATCAAATGATACATAACCCAAGATGATGGCGAATACTTTCTTTCAATGTCACGTTTTCTATCAAATGAGTAAACTTTATTATAGAAAAAAAAGAAAGAAAAAGGAATCAAGTTTGCATGTGATAAAAATTGAAGGTCCCAATTTTCATCTACATAATGTGACGTGTGTGCCGCACATGTAGATGTTGTGAAAGATAACAAATTAAAGTTAACGGAGATATCCTACACAAAACTAGTCTATTGCAATTTTATGCTTTTTTTCCTATCCCTTATACACGCTCAACGAACAAGACTATGCAGTGTTTCTAGTAATAAAATTTTCATTTGTGTTGCACGTCATGGAAACATAAGCGAGTGGTTTTACTTCATTCTAACTACAACTATCATCTTATAATACATGTCTTAAATTCATACAAAAGAACAAATGATATGAAATAACTTAAAACTACAATTTGCTATAAAATTACAAGATTCATGTTTAAATTAAACTTGGATGATTGGATCTAATATGATATAGTAAATTTGTAGAGTCAAAATTTGCATTTATGATATACTCTTGCCTTACACTTCATATCACGACTAATAGATAATTTTTTTGAAATCATTCCATATTACAGAAGTGGATCTCCAAAACATTTTGGACTCTTAGAATATATTTTTGTTCCCTAAACATGCTTATTATTATTTTTCATTAACTTAATGTTCTTATCACATGTTAAACAAATTTGTTATCTTTATTTAAATAACATTGAAAGAGTGTAGACAGATTTCAAGGGAATAAATATATACCATTTGATGAACTAAACATATAGATTGAGTTGTAATATTCTAAAAAAAAAAAAAAAACCTCAAGTGCATATTCAAAAGTTTGTACATATCATAATTATTTATATTATATTTGTATTTTCGGTCTCCTTTTATATGATTCTTTTTTTTTTTTATGCAACATTTTTAGGATTTTTAAAATCACGGAAAGTTAGTCTAATATTGGAAACTGATAGGGGAGTTAATAACATTATGAGAAACCCCAAGGTGGCTTCAGAAAATACACCCCTTTTTGCCTTCAATTAGGGTTTAAGAGTGGCGGTTTCACAGTTCAAAGTTTCACTCTTTGTCACCATTTTCCTATCTCATTTCCACAATTCCACTGTTTGAAATTTCTGATTTCCTCTCTCACAGTCCCAGCATCAGCATGTGGGCGCTTCGTCGAGCCTCAAATGCTCTCAAGTAACTCTCTCTCTCTCTCTCTCTCTCTCTCGAGTAGCTGAAATTGTTGAGCGTTGAAAGATCTGTTATGATTGCATTTTTTTTTTTATCGGAAAATATTTTTGGTTGTTGTACTAAAGACCAGGAGTTTCCGTTGGTTAATGGATGGTACCCTGTTTGGTTGCTGAGAAAGTAGGGGAAAAAGAAAAAAAGTGGAACTTTGGGTCTTATCACTTTAGTCGAATAAGGCAAATAGTTCAATTGCTATCAATTAACATGAGTTCTTGGAGTTCTAAGAGATGGATATATATCTAAGTTTTGGAGTTCTTGCTGTCTTATCTTCTCATACCATTTCTATGCAACCAGTCAAAATTTTAGGTGCTAATTAATTTTTTAATGGTTCTCTTTATGAGCTTCTTTGTGATTTTCTTATTTTAAGTTGACTCACTTCCCATTTTGTTGCTGTTTTTGTCGCAGTTTTATGATCTTCTTTTCCTTTTATTTATGTGAGTTACTTTCTTTTGGCTTTCATGTACATTACAATTGTCAAACATGCCCATGAATCAAACTCATTTTGTTTACCAACAAAAAAAAAAATGCATGGAGAAGTGAATCCAATCAGGGCATTAGCTCTTGTTATTAATCGTTCTTCTACAAACAGCACTGTGCTGTACATCACTTGCTTATAAACTCTGTAATCCTCACTACCATCTACCAGGGAAAAATAGAAACTTATTATATTTAACAGATTGGTTGGGGAAGGATTTGAAGGAAAACAGAGTATGAAGCAGGCATTACATCTCTGACAAAGATATTGCGTCCAATTGTTTAGTGCCTGCATACAAACAAGAAATTATCGCAATTTTGAATTCTTCCTTGTCCTGTGTCTATTTCTATGTCCTTACATTTTGGTGGCAGAACTGGTTCTGCGTTTTGGTTTCATAATTGGTGTCATTTTCATTAGCAGAAAAGGATGCTTACGCTTGATGGTATAATTTCCCAAAGGTAAAATGGCTTTTATTTGCTGTCTCATTAGCTATCATAGCCATTGTTTATCATTATTTGTTTCAGGAATAAAGTTATTTAATATGTTGCTTATCTTGTTATAATGGCATCCTAAATTATGCTTATATTTGAGAATGGGTAATCAAACAGTAAAGTTATTTTCTGTTTTCTGTTATTGTAACTGGTGGGCTGGTGAACAATAGTACACCTTCTGATGTGATCTGAGCCTTGAATTACTTCACAAAGTTAATAGAAAATGCAGACATTTGTCACCTGCTACGGTATTTTCTGTGTTGGCATCTGTATGTGTGGCTTATCTATACTTTGTACTGTCAGGAGAATTCTCCTCCAATCATTTTATGGCTACCATAATGAGAATTCACGTTTCAGCACTCTGGCCTGCTTTTTGTATTTTTGTCTTTTCTAGATATTTGAATTTCTGACTATTTTTTTCTGCATTCAGAAATCGAGGATTCAGTATCAGAACTTCTCAAGTTGGCTGTGCTAAATCAGAAGTAGCAAGTTGTTATTTAGATGACAAAGTCAAAGTCAGTAATGGTGATTCTCTAGTAGTAATATCTGATGGGTGCATGTCTTTGAAGAGATTTTATAGTGCAGCACATGGGTCTCCAAAATTCTTTACGGGGAAGTGTAGTTTTTCTTCACAGGCTGACACAGAAAGCAGTGCACATGAAGAAGATGATTTGGAGGATGGGTTTTCTGAGCTTGAAACTCCAGCAAGTTCTGATGATGTTCAAGGCAGCAATGTCGATAAAGAAAGTGAAGATGATTTGATTTCTGAATCGGAGCTCTCTGAAGAAGAAGATGATGGTGATGGTGTGGAAGAACCTCAAAATGAGCTAAAAGTATCTGATACTGAGGCAGATGTAACTGAGAAAATATCTCTGCGAAAGGGAGCTTATTCAGAATTGTTCAGGGCTATCATGGCTGCTCCAGGTTTTTCTGTTCAAAGTGCTTTGGATAAATGGGTTAAGGAGGGAAATGACTTCACTCGGTCAGAGATTTCCTTGGCCATGCTCCACCTTCGGAAGCGTCGGATGTATGGGAGGGCCTTGCAGGTGATTTGACTTGATTATTTCTTGCATACAATTAATCCATGTTAGCATGTATTACATGTATCCTGTGCTTAAATCTTTAATTTTAAATTCTACTAGCCTGTAATCTGGTTTCTATAATTAGGTATGTGTTGAGTGTTTTTATTGTCATACTGAATATAACACTCCTGGGGTTTTTGTTATACAACTTAGCTCAACAAAGCCTTAATTCCCAAGTTATAAGTTCTAAAGGTTATGTTTTTGTGTTTCTTTTTGCCTGATGGAACAATAAACATTTTAAGAAATTTCTTCACAATTATGAGCAAACAGCAGTTTTTTGAAGCTGTAGTTGAATATTATGCCTATCTCAGCCACTGCTTCGTGCAGTGTGGGCAGTCTTCTTATATAATCATGCAACATGATCTTATATCTCCTTAGTAAGGTGGAAAATTTGCTGGTTGTACATCTTTGTTCAACAATCCTATTAGTTGTCATCCTTTTTAGTAACAATTCAATCTTATTTCTCCTCTCTTCTCTTTTCAATTTTTTGAAGTTCCATGAGTAGACGTATCATGTATCCCTCGTTAAGGGCTTGAACCTTTCTTAGTTTTGTGAGCATTGGGGTCATCTTCAACTTTCTATTTGTTAAGTGTGTTATAGTTAACCATCCATAACTTGGCGCCCCCCTGCCCCTTCCCCTTCCCTTACCTGTTTTTAATTTTGCTCATCAGTTTGATTATTCCTCTCGGCACCCCCCCCCCCCCCCCCCCCCCCCCCCCCCCCCCCCCCCCCTCTCTCTTCCAATGAGAGATGACCAGCCTGTAACTTTGTTGATTAATCTGATTATTCACCACATGTTTTGGTGACAGGACTAGCTTGTGACCAGCCTGTAACTTTGATGATTCGGTTCTGCAACTAGAAATTGAGAACGACCAGTTTGGTTCTAGGTTTGACTTTAACCCAAACCGACCCATGCGCACCCCTAGACTGCATTCCAACTCCAGAAAAATCTAGTCGGTTTGGGTTGACCCCATGTGTCTAATTGTATTGAATAAAACTTGACTTATTCATCAAATATTTTTTTATTATTATAATGTAAAATGATGATGACCTATTTTATACCATGATTACTGCTGAAGTGCCTACATAAAGGCATGGTCATAAGTGATAACATTGAGACATGTTAATTAACTATACAATTTGTAAAATTTTGTAAACAATACATAAGGGGTTGGTTCAGGTTGCTCAATCACCAACTTGAAAACTGAACTCGTTTGGCCAGTTCTAGAACTTTTGAATCAAGAACCAAAATGAATCTTTGCTAGAACCGAACAAACCCTCCTCATGAAGGTCATTAGCAGGGTTGGTTTGGCTTGCGAGTAATTTGGTTCTTTTGTGCATCTCTATTGCAATCTGACAAGGTTTTGAAGTGCTATTCTTAGTGGAATTTTCGGTGTGGGAGTGGCTTTCAAATTTGTGTGCTTCAAAGTCTTAGTTTTGAGGTCTGTCCTTATAAGGATAATAGTACAGTGGTCTGACCATAATATCCTATTGGTTCAGGAAGTTCTGTATTTTCTTTGTAAATTTTGTACCTTTGGGCTACTGTCCAAGTGAAGGTTTGATATATGATGAGCACATAGAAGCATCCTCATACTAACAATGATTCCAAAATGATGTAGGGAACTGGTCAAAGGGATTTGTTAGGTCTGATTATATTAATTTTATGTAGTTAAAAACATTAGAAAAGTAGATGGAGTTTTAGGGTTTAGAAAATGTGACATAGTGATTGAGTGGTCTTTGACAGACTTTGGAAGACACTATTGAGGACTATTCTAGGGCTGTGAATAGTATAATGAGTAGGGCTGGGATTTGTTGTTTTAGGTCGGGTTGATTGGTTGTAGGGGGAACAATTAGGGTTTGTCAATTGGGATTCCTTAGGCAGGAGGGTTAATAAGGTATGGATTGTGTGAATGACAAATAATCTAAAACTAGCTACAAGAAGAAGCTAGGCATCATGTCTAAATTCCCTTAGGCCTTGTTTGGTTAGGTGGAGAGTCTTGAAAAGTGAAGGAAATAGCAAAAATCCTAATATTCTAGGAGTTTGGTTTGGAAGAAAAGGAAAAATATTTGAGAAAGTAGGAACCATCTAATGACTTACTTTCAATAAACCATGGATTATCAATTCATTTCCCATGAAAGTTGTTATTTATTATTTGGATTCCCACTTTATCCATTCTATTTAAATGTAACTTCTTTGATATGGATATATAGATAAGGTTAATTTAGACAAAATAAAGGATAGTCTTTAAATTTTATGCACTACAAATATTAAAATTTATTTTCTTCCCAACTTTTTGAAGAAATTTTTTATTTAACCAAATGCATGTTGAAAAGTTGCTTTTCTTGTCACTTTCCTTTCATTCGCCATACTATCTTGTACTCACTTTCTATTATTATCTTCAATTCTAACCAAACAGAGCCTTTGGCAGCACATTCACACCTAAAGATTACAATGAGCTTCAAAGGTTTCTAGAATATTCTGGAGCTGTTCTCACTTGTATTTGGAAAATTATCTCTTTGTATGGACTTCTTAATAATAATTTCAATAGGAATTTCACTGCTTTTTGTTTTTATGGTACAAAAAAATGGATATGCAAATAAGCTACTCCACACATCCGCCATGGAGCATTGCCAGTCAGCACCACATAGTTATCTGCGGGAGACCCTACCGCACCTTCTTTGAGGCCGAAGCTTAGGTGCCATCGCGTGCTACAGGGCGCTAAAGAGTAGGGTTAGCTTTACCAAATGACTATGGAGGCTTGAACTCTAGGAAGCACGGACACTCTGTTTAGAGTGTCTTCTGCGTGTCCGACACATGTCGAACACAGACATGCTGGGACACATGTCATTTGGTGTGTCTTATTGTTTTACTTTTTTTTTATTTAGTGAACATGTCCCGGACACACGTCCAGGACACGGTGGGGGTTTAAATGTTATTTAAAAAAATTAAATGGGTCAAATTTACAAACTTCAAAACTTTAAAACACTTAAAAATAAAAGATGCCAAATATAAAATTCTCACATCTATTATTAAACATTCTTCTTCTTCTTCTTCACAGTGGAATTTCTTCATTGCTAAATTTCAAACCTCTGATTCTTCTATTTCTTTTCCTTCTATTTTTTTCTCCTTCCTTTTCTTTCTTCTTCTTAATTGTTCCAAACAATTTTACTGTAATCCATAAGGGGCCAGAACTCAACACTATTTTTTTTTTCAAAATATTTATTTATTTATTTATTTATTTTTCAGTTTGTACAGATAGTAGTTTATTTTGAGTTTTCAAATTTAAGTCTTCTAGTTGTCATGTGTTTAATTACTAATTATTATTGATGAAATAGGTTTTGTTACTTTTTTACATTGAATTAGTGTTAACTTTTTCTATATTTTTATTGATTTGTGGATGTTCTGTTTGTATAAAAATATATTTATTTATTTTTCTCTATCTTTGCTGTGTTCACGTCCTCATATTTTGGAAATCGCCGTGTCCTATGTCTGTATCTGTACCTATGTCCGTATCGGCGCTTCTTAGCTTGAACCAAAGCATTTGAGTGAGGAAATCCGAGTTCTTACCCACTGAGCAGTTAAACAGGGGGAGCCACAACTCATCACATTACTAGCAAATCTAAAGTTACTAAAAGCTGTCCAACTAACAAGTGCCTAAAAGCTGTCCAACTGAGGAGCGGGGTTGGCCTAGTGGTAACGGTACCCCAACTCATGCCATGGGTCATGGGTTCAAATCCCCTTCCCCCTGTCCTAGGGCTTTGGCCCCCCATTGTAACACCCCCACCCCCCCAACCCCAACAAAAAAAAAAAAAAAATGAAATAGAGCTGTCCAACTACTTAATGATCCAAAACACGAGATAGGACTAAAACTCAAGTTGACTGTGCAAGATCTCAAGTGGATCCTGCCATGGAATTGGACCAATAATTCAGAATTTACACATGTTCTTCGAGTTTTCTTTCCCTTAATGTACTTAAGGACTGCATCAGAATGAGTTGGTCAACAAGGATTGAACTTGTATTGAGCAGAGTTGGGCATTACTAGATATTATGTTTTTCTTTCCCCATTGGCTATGATTACTTGGTAATCAGAAATGTGAACTCTATATAACACCATTGCAGATTTCCTGGAGTTCTGTCATGATTATCTTGCTCCTTTTTTTGGCTTATAATTTCTTGAATCGTTTTATTTTCAGTACATAGCTACTTAAATGAGCCAAATGTTTTTCTTAATTGGGTGCATCTTGTTCTACCATTCACTTTATTTGAAATGTGAACTCAACATAATCCTGTTGCAGATTTCCAGAGTTCTGTCACGATTATCTTGCTTCTTTTTTGGCTTATAATTTCTTGGATCGTTTTATTTTCAGTTCATAGTAACTTAAATGAGCCAAATGTTTTTCTTAATTGTACGCATCTTGTTCCATCATTCACTTTATTTGATGCCACATTTTTTCTTCATCCACTCCGCCTCTAAATATTACATTTTGTCTGGTGCTTCACATTTCAATCTACTTTAGTGACAAAATATTCAATGCCGAATGATTTAAATGTGAGTTAGAGCATATAAGTTTGCAGTGCTTGGGAATCTGAACTAGGTTTGGCTGCAAACATTCTGCATACACAAGTTAGGTTCTTTCGGATTACAGTGGCCCTTAAGCTTACTATTTGTTTGACTAAGGTGCAACTAAGGTGCATTTTTCTAATAGCTGCTGAGCTTTTGAGATTCTGAAACAGTCCGTGAAGAAGAGTGAAAGATTCCCCAGTCAAGGACTAAATCTTCATTCTGAAGGATGATGGCAATCTTATGGTTGGTGGATCAAGTTTCTTCACTCGTCTTTATTTGTTTGGTTTACCCATGGTTAAATTGAAATCTGAAAGAGGTCACTAATGCTTAGCCAGTTTTCTGCTGAGGTTGTTATAAGTGCCATTCTCTATAATAGCCAAATAGCAATCATTCTCCTCTATGGTCAGCTTTTATGTATTTATTTAATTTTTAATTATTTCAAGGGAGTATTTTGTACCTCACTCTATGAAAGGCTTCAAATGTATTGGGAGAGGATATGGCCTTTACCACGCTGCAGCTTCATCTAGAGTCAGTTGTCTAGTTTTATTGGAAGACTACTCATTTTAATGACCCCACTTCCAACTCTTGTTGATAAGCCGGATCCTTGGCTCAAATAATCTTGACAAACTAAATTTGACTTCTGTACGACCCCATCAAAGTAAAAAAAGCTCTTGGGAAGGTCAAACAAAGAACTTGTTTTCCTCCATAAGCAAGCCCAAGTCCATGCAGCCCGCTGGATCTGTCCTTCCGCCCGTTAAAGGTGGCTCCTCACATGAAATCATGCAAAGGATCCGAGCCCATCATCTCCTACATGAAAGGAAATGCCAGTTTAGGAGTGAAAAATGCTTGCAGCCCGAGAAAATGCAACCCGGGCGGCAAGCAAGTGAATGTGATCCCAGCCTCCATCACCCAGCCACAAACTGAAGGGGGAGTGGTATAGTTCGACCTAATCTCCAAGTGGGACCCTTTGGTATGAGGCCAGCTGTTGAGCAATGAGGTTGATTGAATGAAGTGGAGATTGGTGAAACATGTACAAGCTGGGTTGTTTTTTCTTTTTCCATATTCATGTATGTGCTCTTTGTTCTTCAATCACTTAGAATTCCGTTTTTCCTTTTCAAATCCTTTTTTTGTCCTCCTACCTAATTCCATTGAGGTTCCATAGTACTTGAGTGCACTTCTGGTGTTCTTTCAATGGTTCCCACCCTCCCTTCCCAAGCTGAGGGACAGGGGAAAAAGAAAAGAAAATTTATTATCGGAAGCTTGATATTTTTGTGGAATCTTGCTATTGAAGAAAAGTTTTAATCCAATTATAGTTCTATCTTTAGGATTTTATGGAAGAAACTATAGAGAACTGAAGCCATACTTGTAAGTGTATACACGTTCATCAAAGAGCCCCTATTTTTCATTTGGATGTTTTCAATACCTTGATCGGGTGTCTTAGCTCTCATTTGGTCCATTTTATACGATAATACAAATTGGTTTACTAAAATATTTAAACTTGTGATGGTTACTTCTTCTTCATATTTGTTTACAGAAGATTTTGAGAAATGATGTGTTATTAGTGGCTGACTATTTTTCATTTCCGTGTCTGATTCCTAGTTTATCCAAAACATAACCCTTGCCATTTGTGAGTTTTATTTAGAGTTTTATTTGTTTTGCAGCTCTCTGAGTGGCTGGAGTCGACAAACAAGCTTGACTTTGTTGAGAGAGATTATGCTTCTCGCCTTGATTTGATTGCCAAGGTACATGGTCTCCAGAAGGCTGAGAACTACATTGAGAAGATCCCGAAATCCTTCAGGGGGGAAGTAGTCCACCGAACTCTTTTGGCTAATTGTGTTGCCACCAACAATGTGAGGAAAGCAGAGAGAGTGTTCAACAACATGAAGGACCTTGATTTCCCAATCACATCCTTTGCATGCAATCAGTTGCTCCTCTTATATAAGAGAGTCGACAAGAGGAAAATAGCTGATGTGTTGTTATTAATGGAGAAAGAGAATGTGAAGCCATCCGACTTCACTTACAGAATCCTGATAGACACCAAAGGCCAGTCTAATGATATAACTGGGATGGATCAGATTGTTGAGACAATGAAAGCTGAAGGGATTGAACCTGATCTCAACACACAAGCCATATTGGCTAAGCACTATGTCTATGGCGGGATCAAAGAAAAGGCCGAGGCTGTTTTGAAGGAAATGGAAGAAGGCAACATAAAAGATAACCGCTGGGCTAGCCATGCTTTGCCTCTGTATGCTGTCCTTGGAAATGCTGATGAAGTGAGGAGAGTTTGGAAGGTTTGCGAGTCTCATCCCAAACTTGATGACTGTGTGGCTGCCATTGAAGCCTGGGGAAAGTTAAATAAAATTGAAGAAGCAGAGGCAGTCTTCGATAGGATGTTAAAAACATGGAAGAAGCTATCTTCAAAGCATTATTCTGCCCTTTTGAATGTTTACGCAAACCACAAGATGTTGGCTAAGGGAAAGGATCTTGTGAAACAGATGGCAGATAGTGGGTGCCAGATTTGCCCATTGACATGGGATGCACTCGTTAAGCTTTATGTGGAAGCAGGAGAGGTGGAAAAGGCTGACTCAATTCTGCAGAAAGCTATCCAGCAGAAGCAGATGAAGCCAAAGTTCAGTTCTTACATGGCTATTATGGACCAATATGCGAAGCGAGGTGATATACATAATTCTGAGAAAATGTTTCATAGGATGAGACAGGCTGGGTATGTAGCTCGGCTTCGGCAGTTCCAAGCTTTAATCCAGGCTTATACTAATGCCAAGGCTCCGGCGTATGGGATCAGAGAGAGGATGATGGCGGATAACATATTCCCCAATAAATTAGTTGCAGGGCAGTTGGCTCAGATAGATGCGTTTAGGAAGACGGCGGTGTCAGATTTGCTCGATTGAGGATACTAATGTTTCCTTTTGGGTCGCATGAGAAGCTCACAATTACCTTATTTGGGTACGAAAGAACTTATTGTTAACTATGTTTATACGAAACTTGTATGGATTAGTTGTAGGTGGAACATCTGTCTCATGCTTCTTTGTTTCCTGTGCTGTGGAAGTTGTAATATTTCAATTCTTACGATCAAGGAACGTTTATCATGTATTCTTGCTATTCCTTTAGTCTCTCTCTCTCTCTCTCTCTCTCTCTCTCTCTCTCTCTCCACTTGAAATATCTCTATTGTTATTGAATATAATAATTTTCGCTGTTAGTCATGCAAGCTAAATTTTAAAACGTAAGATTAGACATCCCTTCCAAATTAAAAACGTTAAGTAGGGGTAGAGATCTGTACCCACATGAAGCTTCGTAGGCTCTAGCTTTTATCTTAATTGAGTGGTGTTTGTTTGTATTAGAAGAAATCATAGTTGCGGAGAGGAAAGAAGTTTTTACTGGTTTTCAGGGACAACATGGTCACGAGGTGAAATGAATAACTCTAAAGAACAAATTCTTAATGCATTGTAGTATGTAAACCTAGTGTTTCTGAACTTATTGGAGTGTACTTGAATGCTGTGTTTCCTGAACTGGCTTTCGACACCATGATTTAATTTAGTTTAGATGATTCGATAAGGGACTGTGTTGGCGAGCGAGCTAAAGTCGAGCTGTTTGATTTGTTGTCGTTCTAAGAGCATTTTCAAGAGACTCTTTAAGGTGAGTTTTTTAATTATTTTAGAGTCAAACCTCAAAAATGACTCTCTAACTAGCTCTTTATATCACTACTAAAAATTATAGTATTTGCGACGGCAGAACGCCGTCGCAAAAGCTTGTTTTGCCGTTGCAAAAACTCAATTGCGTCGGCTGTGCGACGGTATTTCCGGCGACGAATCTACGGGCGTCGCAAATACTATTTGCGACGGCCAAGCGACGGGTCACCTTTTGCGACGGCAACCCCCGTCGCAAATACTTGTCGCCAAAGTAAATAGTATTTGCGACTGTTGCAAGGCCGACACGAATAAACCATTAGCGACAGGTTAGCACAGTCGCAAATAATCATTCACTACCATTATTAGCGACAGCCTGACCCATGGCAAATGATAGCTTTAGCAACAGCATGAAACCGTCGCAAAAGGCCAACACATAGAGCATTTGCGTAGGCATTTTTACCTACGGTGATGTAACCGTCGCTAATACTTTTCAACCAACAAAAACCTGTTTTGAATTGGTGAATACTTTTGTAGCTTTTTTCAACCTGATAAAATGTAGAATTAATATTATACGAATAACAAAATTAAAGCATTCATTCAAATTCAAATATTTATAAATATGCGTAACAATGTAAACTAACACATTTTAAACATTGTCTCACATTAAAATTCATAAAATAAAAAAATATATATAATGCCTCGCAAAACAACATTACAAAGCCATAATCCATAGACCAAAAGGGCGTTTTAAATCTATCTCAAAATATGCTGACATAAAAACACCATAGATTGATCTATTCCTTGCGAACAACCTGAAAAAAAAAAAAATATATTAGATAAAATAATGAACATATTATAGACAATGAATAAATATGCATATAAATAAATAGGCTTACTGAAAGAAAGATTCGGGATTCAAGTATTTAAAAAGCACGGAAGACATTGTTTTTCTTATAAAGTTAAGTGAAAACGTGACAACTCTCACCTCATGGGTCTGGCGACTGTGCCGTTTATTCCCACATGTCACTCGTGCGTAAATCTTCCTACGTGTCAAGTTTGACGGACTTCCGAAACCATTTTAACATTTTAGTACCCAAATGGCTCGAAAAACAATGATTTTTTTAAAGGCTAAGTGAAAAAACGTGACAACTCTTGACTCGGGAGTTTGACGACCGTGCCGTTTGTTCCCACACATCACTCGTGCCTAAACCTTCTTACGTGTCAAGTTTGATGGACTTTTGATGCCATTTTGGAATTTTAGTACCCAAACGGCTCGGAAAACAATGTTTTTTTTCAAAGTTAAGTGAAAAAACGTCACAACTCTCAACTCGGGAGTCCGACGACCGTGCCGTTTGTTCCTGCACGTCACTCGTGCCAAAACCTTCCTACGTGTCAAGTTTGACGGACTTCCGAGGCCATTTTGGCATTTTAGTACAAAAACGACTCGGAAAATAATGTTTTTTTTAAAGGTTAAATGAAAAAACATGACAACTCTGAACTCGGGAGTCCGACGATCGTACTGTTTGTTCCCACATGTCACTTGTGCCTAAACCTTCTTACGTGTCAAGTTTGACGGACTTCCGATGCTGTTTCGGCATTTCAGTAAAAAAACGACTCGGAAAACAATGTTTTTTTTTTTAAAGGTTAAGTGAACAAACGTGACAACTCTTAACTCGGGAGTTCGACGACCGTGCCGTTTGTTCCCACACGTCACTCGTGCCTAAACCTTCCTATGTGTGAAGTTTGATGGACTTCTGATACCATTTCAGCATTTTAGTATCCAAATGGCTCGGAAAACAATGTTTTTTTTTAAAGCTAAAGTGAAAAAACGTGACAACTCTCAGCTCGGAAGTCCGACGACCGTGCCGTTTGTTCCCATACGTCACTTGTGCCTAAACCTTCTTATGTGTCAAGTTTGACGGAGTTCCGATGCCGTTTCGGCATTTTAGTAAAAAAAGGGCTCGAAAAACAATGTTTTTTTTTTTTTAAAGGTTAAGTGAAAAAACGTGACAACTCTCAACTCGAGAGTCCGACGACCATGCAGTTTGTTCCCACACGTTACTCGTACCTAAACCTTCCTACGTGTCAAGTTTGATGGACTTTCGATGTCATTTCGGCATTTTAGTACCCAAACGGTTCGGAAAACAATGTTTTTTTTTAAAGGTTAAGTGAAAAAACGTGACAACTCTCAACTCGGGAGTCCGACGATTGTGCCATTTATTCTCACACATCACTTGTGCCTAAACTTTCTTACATGTCAAGTTTGACGGACATCCGATGCCGTTTCAGCATTTCAATAAAAACAGGGCTCGGAAAACAATGTTTTTTTTAAAGATTAAGTGAAAAAACGTGACAACTCTCAACTCGGGAGTCCGACGACCATGCCGTTTGTTCCCACACGTCACTCATGCCTACACCTTCCTATGTGTCAAGTTTGATGGACTTCCGATGTCGTTTCGGCATTTTAGTACCCAAACGGCTCGGAAAACAATGTTTTTTTTAAAGGTTAAGTGAAAAAACATGACAACTCTCAACTCGGGAGTTCGACGACCGTGCCGTTTGTTCCTACACGTCACTTGTGCATAAACCTTCTTACGTGTCAAGTTTGACGGACTTCCGATGCCGTTTCGGCATTTTAGTATCTAAACAGCTCGGAAAACAATGTTTTTTTTTTAAAGGTTAAGTGAAAAAACATGACAAATCTCAACTCGGGAGTCCGACAGCCGTGCCGTTTGTTCCCACACGTCACTCGTGCCTAAACCTTCCTACGTGTCAAGTTTGATGGACTTCCGATGCCGTTTCGGCATTTTAGTAAAAAAACGGCTCGGAAAATAATGTTTTTTTTAAAGGTTAAGTGAAAAAACGTGACAACTCTCAACTCGGGAATCCGATGACCGTGCCGTTTGTTCCCACACGTCACTCGTGCCTAAATCTTCCTATGTGTGAAGTTTGATGGACTTCCGATGCCGTTTCGGCATTTTAGTACCCAAACGACTCGGAAAACAATATTTTTTTTAAAGGTTAAGTGAAAAAAAGTGACAACTCTCAGCTCGACTGTCCGATGACTGTGCCGTTTGTTCCCACACGTCACTCGTGCCTAAGGCTTTCTACGTGTCTAGTTTGACGAACTTCCGAGGCCATTTCGACATTTTAGTACCCTAACAGCTCGGAAAATAATGTTTTTTTTTAAGGTTAAGTGAAAAAACATGACTACTCTCAACTCGGGAGTCCGACGACTGTGCCGTTTGTTCCCGCACGTCACTCGTGCCTAAACCTTCCTACGTGTCAAGTTTGATAGACTCCTGTGGTCGTTCCGAGATTTTAGTACAAAAATGGCTCAAAAAATAATATTTTTATAAAGTCATGAAGCCTTAACAGCCACACGTAGCTCACCAATTTCTAAGAGTGATTTCCAATTGCTGCCACAAGTATGAGAACAAACTTTAAAGTTTTAACTGATTGCATTTACAAATCTTGACAGAAATTGTTAAAAATAACAAAATGCTCCAGCATTGCAAGCATGATATTAACAATTATTTGCACAATCTCCAATTTTAAAAAAAAGAGACTAAAATAGCTAATTATGTAGACCTCATATTATTATCTTTCATCAAAATTCTAAAAAGAAAAAGAAAGGCACAGGAACCACACTAGCAGGCGGCTCATTGTTCAAACATGACAATCAAATCCTTACTAACAAAAGGCACAGTAACCACTCCCATAATCCAGGTCTTTCCCATCAAAAGAATTCTATTTCTATAGACAAGAGGAAAAAGGCATGCCCACCTCATCCATCACAAAACATCTCTTCATGCACTTTAATCTCTCCACTACCTTTTTCATTTCTAGAAAACTTCTTTCTTCCTGCCATATCCACAAAGTTTAAGAAATCTGTCATTCTTTTGACGTCACCAACCAACTCAGTTGAATTTGTTGGTAGACTGCATTGCATTTTGCCAGGAAACAAACAAATATTTTTTGGGATTTTGATGATCATTTGATGGGAAAACTCTGGCTAGACTAGTTCCATCATTCCTCCACCAAAGTAATGTTTTTTTGACTTCACCAAATCATATATAGAACCCACAAATTCTTAGCTCAATTATTTTCCAGAAAGCATGGAGTTTACTACTTTAAATCAGCCACCTACAGCAGCATTATTGATGGAAGACAAAGATTCATGTATGTAAATATGTATGTATGCATGAGTAGATATATAAGTATGATTACATGCCTCGTCTTTCAACTCAAATGAGGCTTAATCCGATTTGTTGGGTTCAGTTGCATACACATTAAAAGAACATTAATTGTGAAAAACTTCAAAAATAAAGTTTGGATTGTTCATAACTAAGGTCAATTTAAATGCATTAGCTAAAAATTCCTTTTATTATCAAACTAATAATAGAAAAATGCACACCTTTTTTGTGGTGACAATATATATCCTTGAGCTTGCAAATTTCAGAGCATCAGGAACACCTGGATAAAATCTGCAGAGGAAGTATTTGATGGTTATCATTGACTTCACATTTTAGGTAAGGTCAGCAATCTACATGGCATCCTGACAATAATTCCAGTGAAACTGACCAATGTTGGTGTTGGACTTGTGTACAAGACAATTCATTGTTGGTTTACAATATGTACATCAATTAATAAGGGGTGCATTAGTTCGTAAAAATTGTGAAGTACGTCTTTACTTGTTTTAAGCTAATATGCTCCACTATGTAGCACAGGACAATGAGCTTCTCTGTTCACCACTCTTGCTTGTCTCAAAGCAAATTTTCAAGTATGCTAATTCAGACTCTGTTTGCTACTTCATAGCAACGAGAAAGTAATTTGAAGATATACCTAAACACCTACAGTGGTCCAAGCATGCAAACCTATAGAAACCTCTGGAAGTTCTATGTAAAATACTAGGTAACATTATACATCACCAAAGGAAACTATAACTGACTTGAAATTAGTGCAATAGTGAAATTTCCATTTGAAAACAAGAAAAATAATTTTTCCTAGCATAAGTTGGGTTGGATTCTCAGCAATTCAAAATCTTAGGCAAACTACAGTTTTAAATGGAACCTCCAAGACACCAATGAGAAAGCACACACAGAGAAAAAGTTGTCCCTAATCCAACATACAGATAATTCCAAGACTAACATATATACTTCATTCTTTAATGAGATTGCTTTGGTAGAGACACGGCATCACTCTCATCATAAGAATTGCGAGATTATACTACATGTACTCTTTTCTTTCTTCTCTAGCACATGATATACAAATAAATATTTCAGGGTCAGTAAGTAAATAAGGCAGAGAAAGCTTTGCAGTTTTAGACTATGATTATCATTGTGGTCTCGTCGGCCCAAAAGAATGACTGCTAAGTGCCGAATCACGTCTACTTCACTAAGGACTAAAAAATCTATGGCAAGGAATATATTGATATATTAGCTTCAAGCAAAATTTTTAAATCTATTCATGTAGTTGTTTGATTAGTCATTATCTGGGGTATCAATGTTCGTCGACCTTGGGTTAAGAATATCTCCTCACAAAACTTGGTCTGACGGAATATATTATCTCCTGAAGGATCTCTTAAGGTTATCATTTGCCATTCCTACATTTGTTTATTTCTCTTATGATTCAAACTCTGCTTCCACAAACCTTTGTGATCCTTACCAAATTAATTTTAGACAATTAAATTTTCAGATGCATGTCCTAAATTATAAAAACTAGTGAAAAATAGATAACAAGGACAGTTACCTTTCACCTGAGGCACCCAAGGCAAAGGATTCATTAACGAGGGATACCAGGTGAGGGTTCCGGTGAGGGTTCCGGTCGGAGAGTACTTCCTGCAGCGACAGCTGCCAAGCAAGGGTTCCAGTCGATGCCTCCAATGGTGTCGGCTGAGGGAGAGAGAGAGAGAGGTAAGAGAGAGAGAGAGAGAGAGAGAGAGATAGATACAGAGAGAGATATATAGAGAGAAGCTTACCTGATGTTGGCTGAGGGAGGGAGACGGGGTTGGCTGAAACCAGGATACCTTCGGTCAGGCGAGGGTTCTGGTCGATGCCTCCAATGATGTTAGCTGAGGGAGAGAGAGAGAGGTAAAAGAGAGACAGAGAGAGAGAGAGAGATACAGAGAGAGATATAGAGAGGGAAGCTTACCTGATGTTGGCTGAGGGAGGGAGACGCGGTCGGCTGAGACCGAGATACCGACGTGACCGAAGGAAGAGGGAGGGCCAAGGGAATAGGGAAGGGAGACGGCTAATTAAGTCGACATCGGTAGTCGACGATACTAGGGCTGGGAATTTGGGATCAGAGGGAAACAAAGGCACAAGGGGGGAAATTCATTTGGAATCGAAACTACGTCGTTTAACCATAAAACGACGTCGTTTCCTTAAAACATTTGTGACGGCATATTCCGTCGCAAATGTGTCGTCGCAAAAAGAGGGTGGTCGCGTTTAGCTTTGGCAAACGACGTTGTTTTTACCATTTTTTGCGACAGCATTCCATGCCGTCGCAAATAGTTCGGTCGCAAAAACCTTTTTTTGCGTCGGGGCAATTGCCGTCGCGAATAATTGGCATTTGCGACGGCTTTTCAGCCGTCGCAAAAAAATCCGTCGCAAATAGCCTATTTTTAGTAGTGTATGACTCTATTTTAGAGTTTTATTTTGGCTCTCAAATATAAAAAGTTAAAAGTTGTTCTTTAAATTTTATTCACAAATGTCTCTCACCCCCTCTCTCTCTCTCTCTTCTTTTATTTCTTTATTTTTTATTAGAGTAAATTTTAAAAAATGAATAATTTATGAGATGACTAGTTAAAATAGAAAGTATGATTGGAATATTTTTTAAAAAAGGACTAGCTAAAATAAAAAAATAAATTTTTTAAGTATGTTTTGACTAACTATTTTAGAGGGTAGTTTTGGAGATGCTTTAATTGTGGTGATGATATTACTATTTCAGACTCCAATATTAGCGACAATGAAGGTTCTTTTTCTTTGCAGGAATTGTGGAGAAAGAGACTCAAACCCAACTTCATTCCTATTTCCTTTAGGAGAGTTTGGTGATACCTGGCTTCCATTAGCGGTTCAACTGAAGGGATGGGGGTCCAGAAGTTGCAGTTGGTTTTTTTCGTAAACCTGAAAGGCTGAAACTATTGAAGGGATCTGCTTGTTTAGGGTGGACCAAACAACCATGACCAGTTTCCCATTTGGCCCCATAAATTTTTTTCCAGATTATCTATTAATTAAATATATATATATATATATATATGTCTATATATATTTTGAGGATTAAGAAACCAGTATCTAGTTAGTGGGTTAATGAAAAATCAATATTAGTGGGTGAGCCGAGCCCGTGACCTAGGCCACAGGTGGGGGAGCCAGTATTTTTTGTTTTTCATTTTTTTTTCTAGATTATTAACCATGCAATAATTTGGAGAACAGATAGAATTGTTGGATCGAGTAGGGAATCAAGGTATACATAGTTATACACTGCGATTTGCGATTAGCAGCTTAACTGATATTAACAAAAAGATTAGCTGGTGTGGAACTAAGGTTCAAACAGCACGTAGTCAGGAATTCGTTTTTAGGGGGCTCGCCTCTGATATAAAAACGATATTGTGTTGGATATATTCAGCAAATATAAGCATGAAAACTAAACTGCAATTTCAATACCGCTTATACCAGTTTAAGAAGAAAGAAATAGTCAAAATGATTAGCAACAAAGGAAAAGGGCAGGGGGCTTTTTTCGTAGCAATAGTGGGCGGGTCTCATGAGATCTATGTGGTGTCTCAGAAAGCAATCAAAACGATCATCAATGATTACAGGGATAGAAAACAAATAAAAACTACAAAACAAATTTGATAATTGGTGATATCTTCTAATATTTGAAACAAATAGAGCATTATATATAGTTCTATATTTTCCGACAAAGAGAAATAAGAAAAGACAGTTTTTTTTTATTTATTTTCCTATCCAAATTAAAGTTAAATTCTTGACCTGAATACAAATACAATAATTTATCTTTATAAATGAAATGGATTCCAAATTAGAAGACTGTGGGTTCCACAAGCTGTGTTTAGTCTACTAGCAAAAATCTTATTCTTCAAAAATACAAGTGCAGATGATTGAAAATCACTACAAATGACTATCCGAAACCCCCTTCTTCCTTCCATGATTCTGACTCTTTCAGAAGCTAGATCTATCTAATGGTCATAGAAGGCAACATATCCAGTTTTTTTCCCCTCTTTTTTGTTTATTGTTTACTTATGTTTTGTTTAATTTTGAGTGCAAATTACAGAAAGTTGATGTGGATTAGTCATATGAGATGCCACGTGAGCCGGTAAACAAAACTGGTGGCTCAAGTCAGTGGCTAAAGCATTCTCCAATTAATAATGAATGGAAGGAAAAATATGATTCTTCCATAAAATTTGGACATAAAATCACCAGGCATGCATTTCATTAACTTTACCTCGCCATTGAGAAGGAGTAATATTATCAATCGTGAAACCTTGAGATGACTATTCTAAGTCAAACATAATAGAATCTAACCTACCGACGTATTATTGTAATGTTATGAATTGTTGTGCTTGATGTGCAAGTACAAAGAAATGTCTTACCAGAATAATGTGACAATAATATTTTAGTAATATAAAAAAAAAATAAAGATAGGTATTTTGTGTCAAAATAAAAAAATTTCATTAAAACACATCATTTAGTACAAAAACTCTGTATAAATTTTTTTATTGTAAAATATTACCCTTATTAATTTGCGAAAAGCATGCTTTATCTAATAGGTGAGTGGCATGAATACTTTGGCTTTCATCTTTTGGACCTGGCTTCCTTTTGCACTCACCAGGCACAGACGCACCAAAAAAGAAAAAAACTCAGTTTGAGCTTAGAAATTGTTATTCTTGACAACAGAACTGCAACAACTTGGTGAAATTTTTTGGTGCTCTTGACGGGCCATGCCCCTCTTCTCTTGCTCCTTCCTGCGGATGATTGAAATCCATATACTCAAAGCCATCGAATGGCAACCTATATTAATAACATCTCTAAATATTCGGTTATATATATACACATGTAGTATAGGGCACTTTGAGATGTGTAATATATATACAAAATTATCAACCGAATTACCTCGCAAATTTTGGTCCTATCATCCAACCTAAAGAAATCTCGAAAGAGGTGAAATGCCACGCTCACATCATTCTTAATCAGATTTCTTTCTTAAATTGTTTAAATTTAGATTTTTCGATGGGAATATGTATATCTCATGATGTTCATTTCTAGTCATCCTACGGTTGAATCAACTTAATAATTAAATCTTATATCTTGTCAACTTGGTCTTGTTATTTGTAGAACATAAACAAATGCGGAAGTTCAACTTGAGCATATTTTTGCGGAGCAAATTCGAAAAAAACCATACCCACAAACCCCCATGCAGAGTACAAATTCACAAAAACCATACCCGCGAACCCTCATGCAGAGTACTTGTGATGGAGTATAATTAAATATATGTGAGGCTAACTATATATGCCCACTCTATGCACAACTCAAGAACACTCATGCGCTCTTGCTTATGGAAGACGGTCAAATTTCGTGAGAGAAGAAAAGCTAGACAACCCATATTCCCTGTCGAGTATCCATGAAAAAATACTGAATAACTACTTAGTGAGAAATTTAGGTAATTACTATAACTAGCACACATAGGTCATAGATGTTGGGATTAAACACCAACGCCAAACATACAGAAGCACCAGTAATCCAGATGTGCTAATAAGAGAGACCTTTTTGTTAGGAATTTTGGCCCTCCCAAACGCATTCCTTTTGGAAATAGGAAAGACATGAATATTAAATAAATTGAGAAAAACACAACACAAGTATTCACGTGAAAAACTCTCAAAACATGAGAAAAACCACCAGTCTCAGAGAAAAATACACTATGTGAAAAATTATTACAATCACATAATTTTTTCTCCTCACTCCAAAGACACACCCACTAAGCTTACCCACTAGCGACACTTTAACTTTCATCTTTTCACGGGGAATTTTACTAAAGTCAAAAGTTACTAGCTAAGCTATTGACTGGTGCACTTAACCAAGGAGAGTTAACCCTCCCTAAATAAGATTGTCCCTTGCCCCCTCCTTCCACTCCCAACCGATGTGGGATTGGGAAAGGAGCAAACAAAACAAAACCCAGCAATCTACACCTTTACGACTTTGGCTGATCCCACAGCCACATTCTACCTTGATGAAGATCTTTATAGCGTCTGCTATCATGCTCTACCATAAAAGCATATGCACTCAGAATAAACCAATTTCAAGTATTTCATTTCGGCCTATGTCAAAAAACAACATTGCTAAAAAATTATGGTGCAACTCCCACATTTGGCTTTCTTGGAAGTTCATTAGCCATCGATATGATTTTCCACCACACACCTTGCATCAACGCCAAACCAATGTCCGTGCGCAAACTTGTGGACCTGATAATAGTAACACATATCATGCGACATCACTGTCTATGCAGAGAGACACAATGTTAGCTTCGTTATCAGTATCTCCATTCATTGACTTGGAGCATTTTGCCGAACCCGCTCCAACTTTTGGACAATTTTTCTTGACATGCCCAGATTGTCCACACACCCAGCAGACTACTTTTTTCTTCATAAAGTTCTTTTTCCAATCACTAGCTGCCACTGCTAGGTTCTTAAGTGAACGATTACTTCCACCGTCTAGTCTTCTCTCTTCAGAAAACAGTTTGCTGGTAACCTCTGAAAAAATTATTTTTTACTTCCCATATATCAATATAGGCTTTATATGCTTATAGGAAGATGGAAGAGATCAGATAAGTCTCAAAGTTTGATCCTCATCTTCAATTTTAACTCCAATAGATTCTAGCTTAGAGACAATGCCATTGAGAACACTTAAATGATCTGAGATAGTTGTACATTCACTCATCCACAATGTATGAAACTGCTCCTTCAGATACACCCGATTTGAGATACCCTTTGTCTGATACAACTCTTCAAGCTTTACTCAGAGTTCATTTGCCGTAGATATGCCATGCACAATTGCAAGAACATTTTTGGCCATGTATAGACGTATTGCACTTGCTGCTCTCAAATCCAGATCCTCCTAATCTTCATCGCTTATTCCAGATCTGCTCACGCTAGTATCACCGCTAACTTCAAGGATTAAACTGCCCTTCAACGCTTTGTGTAATCCTGATTGAATCAAAACATCCCTCACTTGCACTTGCCACAAGCCAAAATTGATTCGCCCATCAAATTTCTCTGCATCAAATCTGATAGGATTTGAAGCCCTACTTCCTGACATGACCTTGATGAATTTTTACCGTAGAAATGAATAATACTCACTAAGTAAGTTCCCAGGAAAGACTTAAATCTTTCCTAGACAGAACTTCAAGATTCCTAGGAAAGATTGGAGGGGTCACACTAGTCCCGCTTAAAACCCAATCTCCTAGACAGAACCTCTTTAGACTGTACGTATTCACACTACCACACCAAAGCTCCACCCCACCAAAAGGATAACACACCAAAGCTCCATTCCACCAAAAGGAACCTTTGATAATTTCAAAAAAATCTTTTCTGATGTGGAAGATCAGTCAAAAATGCGACCACAGAGCATACTAAGAATTTCAAGAAATAAACAAAACAACCGAACAGACTCTGATACCACTTGTTGGGAATTTTGATCCTCCCAAACACACTCTTTTTAGAAATAGGAAAGACAGGAATATTAAAATAAATAGAGAAAAACACAACTCCCAAAACAGGAGAAAAACCACCAGTCTCAGAGAAAAATACATTATGTAAAAAATTATTACAATCACATAATTTTTCTTCCTCACCCCAAAGACGAACTCACTAAGCTTCCCCACTAGCGACACTTTAACTTTCACCTCTTCAAAAGGAATTTTACTAAAGTCAAAAGTTACTAGCTAAGCTATTGACTGATGTACTTAACCAAAAAAACTTAACCCTCTTTAAATAAGATTGTCCCTTACCTCCTCCTCCCACCCCCCACCGATGTGGAATTGAAAAAGGAGCAAACAAAACAAAACCCAACACTTTTGTGATCCTATAGACATTTGCTTTTTCGTTTCTTTTCTTTTCAAAAACAGTGATGTTGGCTCGTTGAACCTTACATTTTCCTTTAAAAAGTAACCATCATTATAGGATTTCATGTGTGTCTCTATACTCGACAGAACTGGGATTTTTGATATGGCAAATTTTGCTTGCAATGTTGGTTTCTTCTTCTTTTCCCGACAAGAACTGTGTTGACTAACGCCCATAATGATAGTCTTCCTCTTTGTAATCATGTTTTGGAACATAAGAAATGTTATACAACTAAAAAATTTTAAAATAAAATGATCAGTTTAAATTTTTACAAAAAAAAGAAAATTTTATAATGAAAAAATTTGGTCTTTCTTTTATGCAAACAAATACAAAAATTACTTAATTGTGGACAACCAAACAGCTTCTAAGTTGTTCCATTAAATCTATATTTGTCATTCAAAATTCCCTTGGTATTGTTATAAAAGGTTTAAGGAGATTATGCTTAAGAATCTACAGTCATAAATTCAGCAATGTTCAAGCAATAAGAGAGACCTTTCGGGAACTCCAGATATTAACTTTTTTCTTTTATTTTCAAAAGCAGTGGTGCTGGCGGGCGGAACTTATTCTTATCTTTTTAAAAGTAACCATTAGTCATTGTAGGATTTCATGTGGGTCTCTATAGTCAGACAACTTGATTTTGATATGGATAGGAATTTCCTCCGAGGCTATACAATTTTCTACTGCCTTGTACATTATAGTATAACTTTTTTTTTTTCATGTATATACAAATATTTATTTTTTTACTTGAATTTTTTTTAGATAAGGTGATTTCCATATATGGTGTCAAGAATCTAGGAGAAACAAGTGTATTGACAATATAATTTTACAATGTAACAACTTAGTATGCTGGCATGTGTACAGGACAATAAGAATTCCTCTAATATAGGAGGGAGGAAATCTTTATTCTTTTGGTATAGCAACTTTTGCATGTAATGTTGGTTGATTCTCCCTTTATTATTTCTTTCTACTAATCCAAACAACCCACTCTATTCCACGATATTTCAAACTGAAATTATTTGGTACTCTTCAAGGATGAAGCTAGGATTCTATTTTAGGGGCAGGAACATTAAAAATTTTACACCTACTAACAACAACTATTATATGTGTTAGAGTTTAAAAGGAAAAACATAGTAACATTTACGACTAGATTAAGACGTTATCAATGAAGTTAACATCTATTAATTATTCACAAAATATGAACAAAAGATCACTTCCACAATAATTGTTCCTAAGTACATTTAAACTCCGCCGTTCATCAAAGTGGAACTCGATGTTTGTTTAAGTTCTAAAAGTTTTCTATAATTGACTTTGTACTAAGTTTCTCAACAATTTTCTTTTCAACATATACTAACAAAGAATCACTATAGAATTCAAAAGAAAATGGAACTAAAACCCTTATTTTTTCAACAAATGAAATTGATAAACCGATATTAGCAGATTAAGCACCAAAGTCCCATAGGAGAGTAGAATTACCTTAATTTAGATATTGTCATGAACTATTGAACTTTGTCTTGGTGCTCTCTACGGTTCTACCCAGCTTATTCTATTATATATATATATATATATATATAACACAACAAAAGAAAAGTAAAAATTAGTTAAAAAAATTAACAGAGTTGGGTTTTAACTAAGATTTTGCGTTTCAAAGACTAAAAAAAATACATAATAAAATGTTTTCGAACTAACATCTAAATAACATAATAATATACACTGAAGGATGCACCGTTGTCTACCATTATAAGGTTAAGTATCATTGTAATACAAAATAGAAAGATTGAAAACTAACCACTTTGAGTATGAGATGGTGAAACCCACAATTCTTCTTTGTCCAAGAGGATTTTCAAAGAGAGAAACTGAATTTCCTTTGTATTATATTCTCTATTAGCAATGTAATGAATATATTATATACGTATATAGCAGGTTAGGCCGACGAAGAAGAACATTTTTTATTTTTTCAATAACTTTTGGACTTCTGTTGATTTCTCTCTCAAGAGAAAGTGAGTTTACTTTTTGGTTTCTCTAAAAAAAAATTGGATTTGCTTATTGGTTGATATGTACAAGTTAAACTATTTTAAATAAAGAAAGAATAAACATTGCACAAAATTAATGAATGAATTGGACAATAGACTAGCCGCTTGGGCAGCTCGGCAAGTTTTATATAGGGGGGGTGCAAATATATTATATCAATGATATGTATATTTATTATATCTCGTATAAAAGGGTCTACTCCAAGAGTAGGGGGTGAGGCCCCTATTGTCTTGAAATGGCTGGCTCCCTAGTACAAAGTACTACTTCATTATTCCTACTCTCATAGTCTAGTTGGTCATCCCGAGTGTTTTGCTAAGGATACCGAGCCAAAAAAATAAAGAAAGCAATGAGACATTTATGCTAAAGAGGATATTGTAGGGTGCCAATTATGGTGGGGGTTTTTCCCAAAATAAATAAATTAAAAAAATTTTTTTCCAAAATAATCAAAGTCAAAAAGTTATTTCCAAAATAATGTAAAATGCAATTTAGAGTTGCATTTTTAGAGAAAACGCAACCCTAAAATGCGTTTTTTGTAGCAGAATAAAAATAAAAATAAAAATCTTAAGAAAACGCAGGTGGGAGCTGCATTTTCTAACAAAACGCAGGTGTGGCGTGCGTTTTGTCAAAAAACGCAAGCCTAGCCTGCGTTTTCATTCCCCTACGCCCCGCCTACCCGCCCCCCCCCCCCCCCCCCCCCCCCAAACCCTTTCCCGCCTAACCCCCTCCCCCAACTAATTCCCTTTTAATTAATTTTATATTTCAATCCCACTAATCCTTCTTTTAATTAATTTTATATTCTTTTTTCTCTAATTAAAAAATTCTATATTCTTTTATACTCTTTTCCCCCTTCTAATTAATTCTATATTCTTTTTATATTTTGTTTAAGATAACTAATTTTATATTTTATTTAAAATAAAATAGTTTTATTTAAATGTATAAAATCAAAATTGTTATAAGAGTTTAGTAAAAATAATAATGAGTAAAATAATTAAATATAAAAATTTGTTAGTAATTAATTTAGTAAAAATAATAATGATTAAATAATTAAATTTAAAAATATGTTAGTAATTAGTAATAAAATATTAGAATGAAAATTGTGGTAAGAGTTTAGTAAAAATAATAATGACTAAAATAATCAAATTTAAAAATGTGTTAGTAATTAGTTTAGTGAAAATAATAATGATTAAATAATTAAATTTAAAAAGGTGTTATTAAATAGTAATAAAATATTAGAATCGAAATTGTGGTAAGAGTTTAGTAAAAATAATAATGAGTAAAATAATTAAATTTAATGTAGGATCTTTTTATTTTAAAATTTTCATTCATGTTTATTTTTTTTTTTCTTGCCTCTGAAAGTTTTATATAGGCTCTTTTTATTTTAAAAATTTTATTATATAATAGCTAAAGAAACATAAACAGTCTTAAACTTGTTATATGATTTGCTTGCTTCCTTATAAATATGTTTTGCTTGCTTCTTTACTTATTTATAACATTAAACTTGTTATATGATTTTTTGCTATTGTATCTATCTTAAAATTCAATGTATACCTATGTATGGTGAGTTCCCTACAAAATTATTTAAAAAAATAGAAAGCGATGTCATATCACCTACAATAGATAATACATGCAAATAAAAACGACATCACATGTCTGGGGGTAAAACGTATACAATAGATAATAGTAATACATAATACTAATGAAACCCCCTGAACAATGATCGCCATAAACGCCCCCTTGTGAGACATGTTTGAGCCCGTCGGGTTCTCAATCCTCTAAGAACCCCCAAATCCTGCCGCTGGTCCTGACCACTCTGTCTTTTGTCAACACCCACCTCCGCCTGCTCGTCCTCATCACTCACTTTTCCCAACTCTTCATCATCCTGATGAACCTGTGATGGCCCTACCCCATAACTCGATACTGTGGGACATGGTCTGACTGCTGTAGGAGAGATAAAGAAGCCATGGCAAGTTCTTGTATGTGATAAATCTCCTACATTGACTCCGTATTAGGGAAGTCATGTACAGCGCGTGTTCCCCTTTCATAAGCATCCGCTCATGCTTCCGCTTGAAAATACAAATTAATGGGATGTATTATGATATCGAAATAAAATTTTGGTATTAATATTTAACTGCACATACCATCAAATCTATGGTGCCTCCGACACTTGAATAGCCTCTCTATGTGCACCTGAGTGGATTCCCAATCTGGAGGCGAGTGATGCTTCTGTACCAAGCCATGTAAGGATCAACAGAGGACATAGGTCTATCATAAATTTCACCGTCAACTACATAGGCCATCCTATGTGACCAGAGTTCTATGTATCCTGCATGATAATCACTCCAATCTATTCCAGTCCTCCCACATCGATCCACTTTATACAAGTCCCTCCTGGTGTTCGGATGGTCTGGTATGTCCTATTTCATCTTGAATTAGCGCATCACTCGATCAGGTAGATGGAACTCTACAATTTTAAAACACACGAGAGGGACCACTGCCCTCCAAACCTCCATCCTAATAAAGCAATAGGGGGCAACGCATCCATATGGGCCTCGTATGGGGTCCAACAAAACTGAATAATAGAAAACATACAATCAATTGTCATGTATTGTACAACCAAAATGTAACAAATGTAAGATGTATTGTCAATGTATAACTTACATCATCGGGTCGAAGTCGGTCCAATTGATCCCTGTATACAACGAGCACATGGGTGGAGACGTCTGTGAGGAGGAAATCGTCATGCCACCTGCCCCCTAATGGTCTAGTAGGAAACGCATGTTTCCCAATAATAAGTGGCTCCTGTGCACATGTAATGGAAATCGACTACCGTATAGGTGCGATAATAAGGAATCTCTCCCACACCCAAATCTACATGAATCTCAGTGTCAATATGGAAGGATATGATCGTCGAAATGTAATAACAACATTAGTATAAAAAAAAATATAGTTTGCATACCTGTAGCAGTGTAAGCGGGCTAATAAACTCAAAACAAGTGGGATAAGCGGCGCGACATAACCCCCTGTACAATGATGCAAGAACTGCACTACCCCAGCTAAAATCGCCACAAGCATCAAGGTCAGCTATCAATGGTAAGTGCATGGGCCTGAATAGGATACCGGAGTGATCTGGCATCATGACCCCACCAATGAGTCTCAGTATAAATGCCCAAGCATGGTGTTGTACTGTGATTTTATCAGCATCATCTGCAAGTGACCCAAATGTCTGACTTAACCACTTAAGCCTGAGCAAACCTTTTTTGAAATATTTAGCCCCGGGTGCAACCCCGAAATGCTGCATAAATAAGGAGTCCCAATCTTGCGGTGTCAACGAGCCGAAGGGACCTGCAAAATGTTAGTAAAATAAAATTCAATGATTGGAAACGACATAATAACGTGTATAGCATAATAAAAGAATGCGTGTATTTAAATAATGTCATCAAATAAATTGTGCAATTTATTATAATCTGAACTGTAATTGTAAACCGAAATTCCTAACCTGTAACAGCTCGGCCATTAATCGGAAGACCATATATGATGGAGACATCCTGTAATGTAACCGTCACCTCCCCGATAGGCAAGTGGAAGGTGTGTGTCTCCTGTCGCCATCTCTCCACCATGGCTGTGAGCAAAGCATGATTATGCTGAATTCTACCTACGTGGTATACACTGTAAAAACCCGCGCGGATCAAATATGGAATAATGTGGGGGTGTACATCATAGTCGAATATACTCGTGTCTCCCCGACGACAATTAATAGGCTCATCACATTGTCCATCAAATAAAAAAAATGCGTTAAAAAATGGTAGTACTTATTAAAAAAAAAAAAGTAAATGTGAACTATTTTCTATATTACGTACAAGTTTTATAAAACTTACCCCTTGGTCCCACACGACCTGTGAGCGATGAATCTTCTGTAAGGTAAGTACACTAGGATCGATGGACCCAGGTCGTCGTTGTGATGCCATAGTGTATGATAGATCTGGAACGTTAGTAAAATGCAATGCACGGAACCAAAGAGCAAGTAGTTATATATATAATATAGATGAGAGAAGTTAAATATACTCACAAGCATATTTATGGTACTTTTGCAATGTTACTAAATGACATTGTTATTTTTTACCTCAATGGTTTTTTTTGTTCTTATTAAAGGTGGTAGAAGACTGTGACCATTAGTTAATTTTCTTATTCAAACTCTGTTGGAATAATGGAGTGGGTTGTGAGGTATGTGTAATCGAGTTTGTTGTGTTTTACTTTCTCTTTCTCTTTTATTGATATCTTCTTTATTATAGAAGGAGACAGTCACATAAGAGTCTTATGGACTACAATCCATTATTGGTTTGCATAGAGTGATCCGTAGTGAAGTAACATGCATGAAATAATTGGTTTACACCTTTAGTTAGAATGACAAGTTTGCACATTCACTATTCGTAGTCAAATGCAAATGGATTAAAATATGTATTATCCCCTAATGTTCCCGTCTCTTGTTTGGACATCGACGTCTGTTATGACCAGGCTCGTTGCATAAACTACACTTGAACGTTTGTTTTTGCCTCGATTCATCCATTTCGTTACGAATTCTACTATGTTGTGGATGGCCTTTTTGGGCTACATGTTTGCAAAGGGGGTTTAGGAGGACAGTAGGCCCTTCATAAGGAGGCCAGTAATCCTCCATTAACATGGGCACAAACGGAATCCCGTACACACTGGCATACGCTTCCATAGTGTAGTACGGGTCAAATAAAAGCCAAGGTTGCTTTGCAGTAGCAGCAAGCATGTGGGAGCAAGAGAAGTGATATATAACCCATTTTCCGCATGTACAGTTAAGCGGGATAAGTTGCATGACATGTAAATGACCACCTTTAGTCCCCCTCCTGCCAGTCAACACATTGACAAACATGGTGTCCCTGCACAACAAGATTTATTTTGTCATACATTCAGTTGAACGCCATTGAAATAGCAATTTAATGATGATGACGGTATAAACATATATTACCAATTACAAACTGTGATAGTATGACCGGCTGCTTTTTTGCTCCACTTTTGAAATATTTTGCGCACTTCTAACGGGTATGCATGGCCATTCCTCACGTCACATTGTATCTCACCACGTCGTGTAACAAAACTCTCAACAAGACGGTAGTAAGTGACCTACACAGATACAGTGATGGGCAAGTTACGTGCTACTATCACACTATTGTAGCTCTCAGAGTTGTTAGTTGATGTGATTCCCCAACGAAAGCCGCCATCATGAGCAAGTGTCCACTTAGTAATATCCTCTCCATTAGTTCATTATAACAAGGTTCACATTGCTTCTTAATTCTTTCCATTATAGAGTTGAACTTTCGCAATTGATGAGTTGTGCTAGCAGCCCACACCAAATCCTTGATCATTATCATATTGTAGTTCTTGTGGTAGTTACTGCGAAAGTGTCAAAGGCAATACTTGTGAAAACCAGGGAGTTAATCATCGCTTGGATGTTCCCATATTCGATCAATAGCATTTAGTAGGCCCCCGTAACAGTCCGATAATATGGTGACATGTTCCCTACCAAGAACAACGACGTGTCTCACCAAGTTGATAAACCAAGACCAATTATGTGTGTCCTCAACCTTAACAATGGAAAATGTTAAGGGATAATTTCTACCCCTGGCAATGACCCCCATAGCGATAAGCATGACATCCTATATTTTCCATAAAGGTGGATGCCATTAACCGATATAACCGGCAGACTGTGCTTGAAACCATTAATACATGGGCTGAATGCCCAAAATACTTGATCAAACATGACCATGTCATGGACATCCTGATTGAAAGACTCTAAAATTTGGATTGTTCCAGGGTTTCTTGGCTGCAATGCCAACAAATATTTGGAAAGTTTTGCAAACGACTGTTTTTGCCAAATACCATTTCTATGGCTTTTGTTCTTGCCATCCATGCTTTTTTGTATGACACAAAGTGGTGGTAATGTATTTTCACATCTTCCATTATGGACTTAATCTTCCAATCAGGATCTTTCTGTAGAAAAACAACACAATTTTAGTACATTACATGAATTTCTTATATGACAAAGTAATCAGTTAATGTGATAAAGTCTGAATCAAAGTTAAACTCACCGCTACTTGTCCTATGATAACATCTGCAATGAAGTTTGCGTCTAGGTTACGATGACCCATATTTGGCATTTTGTACAAACAACTATGAGGCCCATTGTATTGCGTAACCTCCCACATTCTATGTCTTTTGGTGGACGCACAAAGCATCCAAGGGCAGTCGTGTGCACACTTTACTTTAAACAGTTTCGTAGTTGATTCAACAACCGAATACTCCTTGTTGTTGTGCAAGTGATATGTTGTGCATGCATTTTTCACAGCTACCTTATCATTAAACAACATCCCTGCTTGAAAATTGGGATTCTGCATATCCCATACAGGGCCATGGCAAAATTGATCCCTGCCAGATACAGGTGCATCATATCCCTCCGACAATGTGGTGAAATACGGAACTGGGATCTCTTGTTGTTGTTAAACATCGTTATCGGAATCGTTCATCAGAGCAACATCTATATGTTCATCTGATGTTTCAGACTGTGTATCCGGAGACCTTACATTCAAATCAATTTGTATGGGAATGGATTGGTGCCCTGATTAAACCATATGTTGCACTGGATCCCTCCCTTGACTATGTCTCATTGAAGGCCCTTCTAAAGGACCAGCGGTGTCTATGATAGGCCGATGTTGTGACATACTACTCGACCCAATGCCACAATCAATGAATGAACCATGGTAACCACTTTATTGCGTGCTTTGCAAATGAATCATGTTACCATATTGGTCCAATTGTTCTGAATATGGCACACTATGGCCAACAGTGTCCTGCCCCAATGTCAACATCATTGAGAAATTCCATGTTGTTGATATATTTCCCTCATCCGATAATATCCTTCCATACCCCTGAATTTCACTCCACATTCGATCCACTGCAGGGTTCATATCTACTACTGCATCCTCTACTTCGATGTACAGCTCGATGCATTCCATCCATGGCTTTTTATGTGGTAGCCGTAAGGCAATTTTCAATGTTCGGTCATCTTTGATCAGAACTTTCTTGTATTTGATCGACTCCCCCTTCATTATTATATGGAAATCTGCATATTATTTTAAGCCTTATATGTTGTTCATCCTTGCCAATCATAGACATTATCATTGTTTCTAGTTCAGACATTTTCAATTGCAACGGTATACTGCGACATGCCCGGCATTTGATGCTATATATAATCCCTTCATCTCGATCTTTTATTATTTCTCCACCCCAATACATCATGGCCATTGTTTCATCCATTATTGCACCTATTTTTATATAATCGCACAAACACATCATACATTTACTTGAAGGAAAAATATCATACATTTACTTAAACTGATTAATAATTATTTTTGCTCATTACTACTTTTAATTTTGGTATTATAATATTTTATTACTAATTACTAACACATTTTTAAATTTAATTATTTTATTAAAATCTTACAAAAATTTTGATATTATAATATTTTATACATTTAAATAAAATTATCTTACCAACATTAATAAATTAAATAAATATCTTACCAATAACTATCTTATCAACAATTTTGATATTATAATATTTGATTACTAATTACTAACACAATTTTAAATTTAATTATTTTACTAAAATTTTACAACAAATTTTATATTATAATATTTTTTTACTAGATTTTAAACACATTTTTAAATTTAATTTTGATATTATAATATTTTATTACTAATTACTAACACATAATATATTATTACTAAAATTTGACACATTTTTTATTTTAATTATTTTACTAAAATCTTACAATAACTTTGATATTATAATATTTTATTACTAATTACTAACACATTTTTAAATTTAATTATTTTGCTCAATATTATTTTTACTGAAATAATTACTAGCACATTTTTATTACTAATTACTAACACAGTGGATGAGAAAAAGAGAATAAAAATCTCATTTTTTTCAATTTCTTTTCTATCACCAAATACTTGATCTAAACACAAGGTAAAGATCCTCTCAAATTTCACAGTTAAATTTAAGAATATAGAGTTACCAAAATTAATTAAATTGTCCTAAGATTTTTTTATTTTTTATTTTAGCGTGAATCTACCAAATTTAATGCTGAATTATGGCCGTCCGTCACAAAGTTTCAATACAATAATATTTTAGTAAACTACGACTTGCCGATTGGGTGGCTGACATTTCCCAATACAATTCAACCAATGCATTATTAATCTTAACGATGGCATCACCAAGTATTTGATATTATCAAGTTGATATGTATTTATTAATTATTTTCTTTCATCAAAAACTTATTAACTAGAAAAAATTAAAAAAAAAGTAAAGACTATTTGAAACTTGAATTTAACTCAATATTATTTTTACTCAAATAATTACTAATAGTAGAGACTAAGAGCTTGATAAAAGTCTTAAGACTTCACAAAATCAAATATACAAACAGTAGAGACTAATTAAATTTTAAATTCAAGCTTAAAAGAATCAACACCACAAATATATCATGCTAATCACGACACAAATAATAACTATCTTACCAACATAAATAAAAAAAATATTTTACTAATGAAATTGACTAACTTGTTTAGTATGCAAAATAACGAAATCCTTTCTCGAAGTCGCAGGAGCAGCAAATATGGCTACAAATAAAATAATACTTAGTTAGTAATCTGTCAAATATATTATAAATTATATATCTATTTAACATTAGATCTTGTTACCTTATTATAATCCAAAGAACGGGCAAAAAAAGTAGAGAAAAGAGTTGGCCGAGAGAGTTATTCGCAAAGAGAGAAAGAGAAGAAGAGAGAGTTGATTAAAATGAGAAACAGAGGAAATGGACAGAGAGAACAGAGGGAATGGGGAGAGGGGGGAGCTGGAGCTGAATTCGGGGGAGGGGGGGGGCTCTGGAGAGTAAGGCAGGGTGGGGGGGAGTAAGAAGGGGGAGCGGGCAGATTTCAAAAAAAAAAAGAATGAAAAAGGGGGGGGGGGGGGGTGGAGAGTATGGGGGGAGTAAAAAGTGGGGGGTGGGCAGATTTCACAAAAAAAAAAAAAAGAATGAAAAAGGGGGGGGGGGGGGGGGGGGGGGTTCAGCGGGGAATAACAGAAGACGCAGGAGGGGGGAGCGTTTTCTAACAAAACTCAATCCCAGATTGCATTTTGTTAGAAAACGCACTCAACAACCGGGTTTTTTGACAAAACACACCCGCAACCTGCATTTTTGTCAGGAATCTCTGACTAAACGCAACGTTTTTGTCAGGTCTGTACGAATTATATACAAAACACATTTTAGAATTGCGTTTTCTTTGAAAACGCAACTTTAAATTGCGTTTTATCTTATTTTGGGAATTACCTTTTGACTTTGAGAAAAAAATTTTTTAATTTATTTATTCTGGGAAAAAACCCAATTATGGTGTGTAAATTATAAAGGAGTTTTAAACATGCACTGTTGTTTTTGCTTTCGTAATCGCATCATATGGACTTCATCCTGTTTAGTTTTTCCTTTTGGTAAAGGGCATTCCCTGATACCTTTATGCCCCTTGGAACTGCCTCATAATGCTACATTTAGTCATTATCCCCATCCCACTCTAAGGTACGTTTCTCAGTGGAGTTTCCAAACACGGCAAGCTCAGGAACCAAACCCACTAGCAGAAATGTCAGCCGCTCCGAGGCTTTCAAAGAAGTATCAGATTGCTGACAACAACAGTCCTCATTTACGATCCTCTGCAACTTTTTTAAACAGGAAGGCCCAACTCCTATGGACGTAAGTACGGCGGAACACAATTCTTCATTTTCTGTCCTTTGTACGGCAACAACTTATTCGCCTTCAAAAAGCTTTTTGAGGATATGGCTTACTGACGATTGAAGAATTGATGAGAGGGAATAGCAAAGGCGACACCCCACTACACGAACCTGCAAGGTTCGGCCAAAATCAAGTTGTAGAGATATCCTGTTGGAGAACGAAAGCTGCCAGGTTCGGTCGAAATGATATTGGTGGAGAACTAATCCAGTTGGAGAACGACCGAGATTTGGTCTCGGTGTGCAATAATTCAGGAGAGACACCTCTACACGTTGCTGCTGCGTGTTGGAAAGGAGGATGTTTTCAATCTTCTTCTCAAGGAGGAGAAGATGATTCACAGAGATTTCATGAAGACGAGAAGCAATGGCTGCACTGTTTTCACGCTGCGCTCATGGGAGAATATTACAGTGCGCTTCTTTTTCCTTTTCTTTTTCTCTGAGCCGTTCACCCTTCACACATTTTAGCAAGACACACACACACACACACACACACACACACACACACACACACACACACACACACACACACACACACAGACACGAATATTTACAATTTTAGTTGTCCACACATATATATATATACTAGAGCACATATTGCAACCTATGCACAGCTATTGCATAGATATAGCCACTTGACCGCAACCATGAATTAATAGTATTTCCTGATTTTGGTTTGCATATAACATAGCGCCTGGTTAGATATATGTATGTGTGTTGAAGGGCGGAAGCCGCGGATCTACACTTCCATAGTAGAGGGCCGTGGCCGGATGGCATTGCTTTGACAAAAATCTCCTAATATAATTGGTGGCCCTGTCTGTGTTTGGGAGTTAGTAAGTTTTTTAATTTTATATCCGCCAAAGATGGAATCCTCTATGTTGACAAAAATTTCATAATGTAGCGGCTCCAACTCTAAACGGCATAATTTTTCCTCTAGTAATGCCATAAAACCAAAAAATTTATTAAAGAATTTATTACTAGAATGATGTGATTAGACGAGAGCCATTCATTTTAAAATAAAAGACTCATCATAATGGCTCTTAATTATAAAAATATAATTGTCACATCATTCTGATAATATTTTCTGTATGAATAACATTTTCTATTTTATTTTTAATGTTTTAGTCCCGAAAGTTAAGATCCTAATTTCGTCCTTGGATATATGTTACCATAGGGGACTTAAGATGTATACCATGATGCTTGCATTTGTGATAAGTGTCGTGTTTCAATTTGAAAGAGCAGAGAAGCATCAATATGAATATGAAGTTAATCTCTTGCATCTCCAACTGCTATCAATTATAAAGCCAAAGTACTATTTGAACAACTTAATAACTGAGTTTAATTAATCCCTTGTCAGATAGGTCTTGCCATGAGCATATTGGGATCATTCCCTCTACTTGCTCACAAACATGATGAACATGGAACGACTGCGTTGCATACACTGGCCACAAGACCATAGTCCTTTTGAAGCGGCTCCTCATATTCGCTGGTAAATCTCGGCAGTACGCCATTCTTCTTTTTATTACTTTTTTTTGGTTGTTTTATTTTATTTTAGAGTTATTCCGATTTACTACCAGAGAAGGTAATTGTTGGGAATTCTTGCAGCAATTGATCAGTACAAATGACAGAAAAAATAATAATACCAAAAATCAAAACAATCAAAGCATACAAAAAGAAAGTGACACTAGTATTTAGCGTGGTTTAGCAAGATTGTCTACGTTCACGGGGCATGGTCTGATCTCTTTCTTTACTACTGAGAAAAAATTGAGAATAATGGTACAAGCATACACTCAAGTTTAATGACCTAAACGCAAACCCTTCAACCCTTGTACACCTGTCTCAACTCACCCTTCCAAACCTAGTAAAGAAAATCTCACTTTCTCTTCTCTGGTTGCTATCTAGAAAATGGTAGATCCATTGGTTATTTATAGGAGAAATGGGTACTGTAACTACGACGACTGTTGACAACAGTAGCTACAACAGTGTTGACTATTGTAGTTACAACGGTTGTTGACTACTGTAACTTTGATGGTTGTTTGACTACTGTAGTTTTGATGACTGTTTGACTACTGTAGCTTCGACAGCTATTGAATTTGCAGCCACTCTCAACAATTCTCCACCTTGGCAAAAATTCACATGCCTCCACCTGAAACTTCAGGTCCACATCTAGATGTGGATGCTCATCCCCACGCCTTGAGGTATTCTTCCAATCTTTAACAGTGCGAAAGATTGATCAAGTCTAAGCAGTGTTTAAACTTTTGTGTAGTCACCAGCTTTGTTAACATATCCGTTGTATTGTTGTCAGTATGAATCTTTTTTAAATTTATCTTGCTTTCTTCTGCCCATTCTCTGACTGCGTGATACCTCACGTGGATGTGTTTTGTCCTGGCATGATAAACTTGATTCTTTGCCAAATAAATGACACTTTGACTGTCGCAATATAGCTCCAAGTTTTTCTGCTTCAACCCCAATTCCTTAACCAAACTTATCAACCACAAAGCCTCCTTGGCAGCTTCCATTGTTGCCATGTATTCCCCTTCAGTTGTGGATAAAGCGGGAGTCGATTGAAGCATGGCTTTCCGAATGATAGGCCCACCTGCAAGAGTAAAGATATAACTTGTAGTAGACATCCGCTTGCCCAGATCTCCTGCATAATTTGCATCTACATAGCCCGCAACCTGTCCTCTTTCATCTTGTTTTTGATACAAGATACCAAAATCCACCGTACCGCTCAAATACCTAAGTATCCATTTAACTGTATTCCAGTGCTCCTTTCTTGAATTATCCATGTACTTACTTATAATACTGTTTGCATGTGAGATATTTGGCCAACTGCAAACCATGACATATTTTAAACTTCCCAATGCATTAGCGTACGACACTTAGGACATTTCCTCCACCTCATTATCTGTAGAAGGACATGATCTAGCTGATAATTTAAAGTGGTTAGCTAGAGGAGTATTGACCGGTTTTGCATTTGTCATATTAAATCTCTTTAGTACCTTCTCCACATATTTCTTCTGTGACACCCATAGTTTGCCTTTTTCTCTGTCCCTCCAGATTTCCATTTCAAGAATCTTTTTAGCAGTGCTAAGATCCTTCATGTCAAATTCTTCTCTTAATATGAACTTCAATAAATCTAGCTCATGCATATTATTTGAAGTAATTAACATGTCATCAACATAAAGCATCAGAATAATAAAAGAATCATCGCCAAGTATCTTAAAATAAACGCAGTTATCATAACTGCTCCTTGTGTACCAATATTTACCATATAAGAATCAAATCTTTTGTACCACTGTCTAGGAGATTGTTTTAACCCGTAAAGAGATCTTTTGAGATTACATACCAGATGCTCTTTACCTTGTTCCTTGAATCCTTCTGGTTGTTCCATAAATGTTTCCTCCTCCAACTCCCCATAAAGGAATACTGTTTTAACATCAAGCTGCTGCAACTCAAGGTCAAACATCGCTACCACAGCTAACATGACACGAATAGAAGAATGTTTTACAACAGGAGAAAAATTTTCCTTATAGTCAATTCCCTTAATTTGCTTGTACCCTTTAGCTACAAGCCGAGCCTTGAATTTTCTCCTTCGTTCTCCAATGTAGGTTCCTTTTTCCGATATACCCATTTGCAACCAATCACCTTTCGTTCCTTGGGTTTTTCAATAAGCTCCCACATATTGTTCTTGTGTAAAGACTCCATCTCATCCATTATTGCACTCATCCACTTTTTAGTTTCTTTATTGTTGACCACCTCTTGAAAAAAGATGGATCTCTACTACCAATAGTTAATGTGAAAGAAACCATGTCTTCAAAGCGAAACCTGATTAGTGCCTTATAGGTCTTTTTTGCTCTTCTAGCAGCAATAGTAATGGGTTCTTGCTGCCTTTCATCATCAAATGTTTCTTCCAGAGAAGATGTTGGTGCATCATCATCTCTACTAGGCCATTGTGTTTCATTTGGTTCCACCTGGATTGATAATTTTTCTCCATAAACTTCCACCTCCTCATTAGCTTTAGCCTTAATTTAAATTCAGCATGTGTGTTTCATTGAAGATGACATCTCTGCTGATCACAACCTTCTGTGCAACTGGATCCCAAAGTTTGTACCATTTTACGCCTTTTTCATAACCAACAAATATGTACTGTTTTGACTTTGGGTCTAACTTTGACCGCCGCTATTCCTGCACGTGAACATAAGCTGGGCATCCAAATATTCTCAAATTAGAATAATTAATTGGTTTACTCGTCCAAACCTCTTCAAGGACTTTGGCATTGATAGCCGAAGATTGTGACTTGTTAACAATATAGCATCTCATGTTAATAGCCTTAACCCAAAATGATTTTGGCAAGCCTGCATGTATTTTCATGCACCTTGCAATTTCTAATCGAGTTCTATTCATTCTTTCTGTTACACCATTTTGTTGTGGCCTCCCTGGTGTAATATAATGACGAGTAATCCCTTCCGTCTTGCAAAATTTTCTGAAATTATTGTGTTTATACTCCATCTCGTTGTCCGTTCATAAGTACTTGACTTGCTTTCGTGTCTTCTTTTCAACTTCTGCTCTCTACTGCTTGAATGTTTCAAACACTTCACTTTTGTACTTCATGGAGTAAACCCATACTTTTCTGGAGAAGTCATCAATAAATGTGACAATATAACGTGCTCCACCTTTGGATGGAGTTGTCACTGGTCCCCACACGTCAGAGTGTATATACTCCAACATGTCCTTGCTCGTATAATGTCCTACTTTAAAACAAGCGATACTTGTAAAAATTAAGTTTATAAGTTTTTACCCCATCAAGAAGATTGCGTTTGTGAAGTTCCTGCAGTCCTTTCTCACTCATATGGCAAAGGCGTAAATACCATAGAGTAGTGTCGTCAGTACCCGGATCCAAAGGAGTTGTCACAGCTACTCCACCTGTAACTGTACTCCCTAACAATGTATATAAGTTTCCTTGTCTCTTCCCCTTCATGACAACCATAGCCCTTTTAACAACTTTTAGGACCTCACCTGTTACTGTGAAGGTAAAACCATTAGAGTAAAGTGTGCCCAAAGAAATAAAATCTTTTTTAGATCAGGGACATGTCACACATCAGCTAGAGTTCTCACCATACCATCAAACATTTTAATTTTAATGGCTCCAATTCTAACAGTCTTGCAAGTTGTATCATTACCCATTAAAACTGTTCCTCCAATATAAGGTCTATAAGTATCAAACCATTCCCTATAAAGACACATGTGATAAGAACATCCAGAATCTAAAATCCATTTGTCAGCAAGATAGTTTGTACCTATGGTGACTAATAATAAATCACTATTACCATCTGCATTATCTTGCATCAAGCCTGCTTGATCTGAATTAGGAGATTTTCCTTTTCCCTCCAGATCTCGTTTTCTTTGCCGGCAGTCCCTCTTCAAGTGTCTTTCCTTCTGACAATAGTAACACTTGAATTTTCTGCCACTCGTTCCACTTGATTGTGAATATGACTTTCCCCTATTTCCAGAGCCTCTGTTGTTGCTCCTTCCGTGTTGCTGACTTGATTCTCCTTTAGCCACCAACCTTTCTACTTGGGAACTGTTGCCCGGCTTTTTTAGTGTCTCCGTCTCCAAGAGAGCCGTTATCACTTCATCTATACTGAGAGTATCCTTCCCAACAAAAAGTGTAGTCACAAGTGTATCAAAAGAATTTGGAAGAGAAGCCAAGAGAAGAATAGCTTTATCCTCCCCTTCAATTCTTATCTTAACACTTAAAAGTTCATTAATAAACTTATTGAAAACATTGAGATGATCCATAATATTTTTTTCTTCTTCCATCCGCAATTGATATAATTACTTTTTAAGGAACAATTTATTTGTGAGTGATTTTGACATATAGAGGTTTTTCAAATTTTTCCATAACACTGGAGCAGATACTTCATTCAAAAAATTATATTTTACCTCTGGTGCAAGACATAAACGAATTCAACTCACAACCTTCATCTCAAGTTCCTCCCAAACATCATCTTTCATGTCTGTCGGTTTATTTGCTTTGCCCGAAAGTGCTTTGATCAGCCCTTGTTGCACCAAGATGTCTCTAACCATGCTTTGCCACATGCTAAAATTATTCTTTTTATCAAAGGGATCCACCTCGAATTTTTCCACCGAGATTCCTTTTCCTGCCATTGTATTAGTTCCGGTGAATAAGAACTATGTACACTTGTTCTTAATGCCTCACCTCCCTTGTCAAACCTGGAAGCTCTGATACCACTTGTTGGAAATTCTTGCAGCAATTGATTAGTACGAATGACAAGAAAAATAATAATACCAGAAATCAAAGCAATCAAAGCACACAAAAAGAAAGTGACACCAGTATTTAGTGTGGTTCGGCAAGATTGCCTACGTCTATAGGGCGTGTTCCAATCTCCTTCTTTACTATTGAGAAAAACTAAGAACAATGGTACAAACATACACTCTAGTTTAATGACCCGAACCCAAACCCTTCAACCCTTGTACACCCATCTCAACTCACCCTTTCAAACCCAATAAAGAAAACCTCACTTTCTCTTCTTTGGCTACTATCTACAAAATGGGAGATCCATTGACTATTTATAGGAGAAATGGGTACTATAGCTACGACGACTGTTGACTACTATAGCTACGACGACTGTTGACTACTGTAACTTTGACGGCTGTTTGACTACTGTAGCTTCGACAGTTGTTGAATTTGCAATCACTCTCAATAGTAATATCAAAGTTTTGTACTTAGAGACATTTAGAAAGAAGGTGGCAGATATTATAAGTTCATAACTAGTGAGGTTCTTAATTGTTATATGCTTATTGATAGTATAACTCCCTTTTATCTCTTTCTTCACTCTGTGTAATACTAAGAGCGTTTGGAGATGGCTATGGATTATGGTGCTGTGAATAGTACAAGTGTTACTCATAATGTTATTCAAGATGGAATGGGAGCAAGTGGTTGAGAGAATCAGGCTTCAAGTAGTTATCTAGGTGAAGTCAGAAATTAAGGATTTTAGCTATTCAGTTTCAGATTTTTTTACATGTACTCAACGCGTCTGTAATTAGTAGCTATCCAATCCTTAGCTTTCTAAGTGCCCCTCCCCAATTGGCTCCTTGCCAATTCCCTTCCTTCTCCCTCATTTTTGGGTTGTGTTTGTATCTGTTGGTCTTTTTGACCCTGTTATTCTGCGTCCCTTAATCATATCTTCTTTGTTTGTTGTTCAAAAAAAAAAGTGTTATTCATAATGGAATATGGTATTATGAATGGTTAGTATTATTTGTGCTACGTAATCCGCTGCGAGCATTAATGGAGTCATGCAGGTGCATAAATCATTCTTAGGTTATTTCTTGTTTCTATTTAGGTTTATCCGAATAAGATAAGTTTGAGAGAGAGAGAGAGAGAGAGAGAGAGAGAGAGAGAGAGAGAGGTTGCTATATATTGTGTTATGATACTCTACAATAACAATAATAAAGATAGGACTAAAACCATAGAAATAGAATTTTGTACAAAAATACGTACCTATTATTTTGACTTACCAATTAAAAAATACCATTGTCATACTATTCTTGTGAGTTTTTGTAACAAATATTATGTGAGAATAACATTTTTTAAATGATAGTTTTGTTGGTACACGGTTTGGAAGTTATGCTCCTCCTATCTGAGGCTGCTCTATTGTCTCTTCTATAATCCTTTTTTCCTTTCTTTTTTCATTATTTGTCTGCTCCATATAAGCGTAGACTGTATTCCACTTGCATGGTCTGATTTTCAGTTCTAACATAAAATTCTTGAGCATGTTTATTTAAATAACCTATCTAGTCCACGATTAATAAAACATGGACACTATGGGATGAGTTGGGAATTTAACCATTATTTTCAATCCTTGCCTATCCCAAAATTAATTCAAACAATACAGAGATTATTTCTAAAATATATATGTTTGTTCATTTCAGACAGAATAGTGTATACTTTCTAATTGATCGAAATTCTGCATCAAAAGAAAATCTAGAAGATATGTGTTTATTATTAAGCAGGTATTCTGTCGAAGGATAATTGGTTGAAACATACCGGTGATATGGAAAATCCGCATAAAAATGAAGGTGATATCTCCAAATTACTCTCAGGTTTGGTTTCTGTTTTGCTTGATTGTTAAATATATATGTTAGAAACATCTCATTAAGAAGAGCTGCTTGTCCTCACCACTCTTTTTTTTTTTTTTTTTTTGTGTTGCTATTTTTGCCTTTATTTTCTTTCACATATTTAATTATTTAGTGACCGAGTTCTTTCTTACCACAGGGTACAGAAATATCCTTAGAGGTTGGTCGCACTGACTCTTTAATTATGAGCTATGTACTTTTTTTGTTTAGGCAGCATAATATATATGATTTAACAAATTCTAGATATGGAGCCCGCAAAACATTATTATAAAATCAAAAGCCCTAGAAATTGTCGACATTATAAGATATCATTGCTCAAACATTATACACATGATATATACAAGTCATGGCACAAGATCTCCAAAGACAACACTAGTAAGGGCTTGTAGAGGATCTGTGGCTTCACTGCAAATTCTAAATTAAGATAAATTTAGGAGACATTAGTTGATCTTTCATGACTTTGGTGCCATGATTACAGGACTTGTTTCTTTTCCTTCTTACTACTTTTCTTCTTTTTCGAAGTTTTTTCTTGGCTTAGAGAAATTGACGATGCAAAGCAAAAGCACGCAATTGCACGTGCACTGGCGAAAAGGCTGGTGGAAGAAGAGAACGAATGGAGTCATTACTCAAGCTGTGAAAATTTAGACTCCGAAGCCAACTCCTCACAGAAGAAGATTAAATTGCAGAACTCGCTTGTTCAAGCCACGGAGAACAGCATCATTGAGTTGGTAAATGAGATTATTGACAAATTCCCGGATGCTGCCTATAGCTTTGACAAGAATGGAACGAACCTACTGCACATAGCGGTTGAGAAGAAAGACAGTATTCTATATGACTACTTGAAGAGGAATGTTAATCACAAGGGTGGGATGCTGGCAGATGTTGATAGAAATGGGAATACTGGATCGCACCTTGCAGCCAACTTTTTTGTTTTTTTAAATAGCAAAAACAACATTCCAAGATGAACCATATGCAGAGATACAATAAGAAAAGGGAAAGCTCCAAGACAGAACAAGCAAAAGCTTGACAGAAAAGGGAGTAAACCACCTAATCAGCAAAAGATGAAACATTTGAATGGCAAGAAGCCATGACAACAGGGAACAAGGAGCAAACATCAAGTGGAACTGAAGTTTAATTCTCGAACACCTTGACTGCTATAAAGGAAGTCATCAATGCCAAAGGTTGCAAAACTGTCTTCTGCTTTAACCCAGCATGCAGTGAGAATTTTGATACTTTCAACTAAAACAGAGCTATCAAGGGGAATTTGATAAAAAATGAAATCATTGCTTGATAGCCAAATCTTCCATATGACAGACACAAATAATGAGTGCCAAATGATTTTCTTAAGGTTCTTGAACTTGTGACTAAACCACCACTCCATAAAGGTTGATAAGTTAGAAGGACATACCTAATGAAGACCCCACCATTTCAAAATTTCAGACCATACTTTCCAAGAGGAGCTGCAGAGTAATAAAAGATGATCAGAGGACTCAGGTTCCTTTTTGCAGAAAACACAGAGGGTATCATCACCAAGATGAAGGCAAGACCTTTCAGCAAGCATAGTCTTTGTCGTTGCTCTTCCCATCAGAGCTTGCCACCAAAAGAATAGGGATTTTAATGGAGCTTTAATTGAACAGAAATAGCTAAATTTGAATTTAGCTAATCCTTGACAAGATTCAAATGTTTTGTTAAAGAACTTGCAAGAGAATATTCCATCCTTATCAGCCAACCATCTTATAGTCCTTTTTAGATGTGTTAGGAGATTTATGAGGGAGGCACAGCTTCAGTTCTGTTAAACTTTCAGACTCCCAGAGTAGTAGATTTCTTCTGAATAATAGGTTTCAAGAGCCCCCTTTTGAGTTAAAAATGGAGTTGACAAAAGCTTCCTTTTGAAGGGAGAGTGAGAATAATCTTGGAAATAGGAGTTTTAAGGGGACACTTCCCAACCACCTATCATGTCAGAATTTGATTGAGTTCCCAGCTCCTAGTCTGAGTCAAAGATTAGTCAGCAGAATGGAGCTTAGAGAATTCAGATTGTTTCCAACTGATAAGATATCCTGCCAAATGTGAGCATTTTTTGTGAGTTGCTTCATGAGGATACCAGCCACCTTCATTCAAGTTGTATCTTGCACATAGAATTCTTCTCCCAAGGGCTTGTTTTTCACAGCTGAATCTCCACCACCACTTTGCCAGTAGTGAATAGTTTTTGACTTTCAAAGATAGAATGCCCAAGCCTCCAAATTTTAGGCGAAGTGATAACTTACTCCAATGCACACATATGATATTTTTCTTAGAGTCATTATCCCCCCATAGAACTTTTCTCTGCAATTTTTCTAACTCCAAACATACTTTCTGTGGCATCTTGAAGAGGGATAGGTAATAGATTGGGAGATTTGCCAGAGTTGCTTTTATCATTGTGATTCTTCCTCCCATTGACAATTGCTTTCTATTCCAAGTGGACAATTTTCTCTTAAAGATTTCCATCACACTATCCCAAGATTTTATGGATCTGGGATTTGCCCTCAAGAGAAGGCCTAGATATTTCATGGGAAGGGAAGCTTGCTTGCATTTAAACAAATTTGCAACCTTTGCTATAAAATACTTTAATCCCACTCCACTTACCAAACTTTTTCTAAAGTTGATCTTGAGGCTTGACATCATTTCAAAACATCTCAATAGCTTTTTCCAGTTGGAGAGTTCTTCAATATCAGCATTGCAAAACATAATGGTATCATCTGCGCATTGCATTTGAGAAACTGTAAGTCTAGATGATCCATTTGATGATCCTGGATTAATTTCTACTTCTCTTATTGATCCTTGCAGAATTGCTCTTTGGATTAGGATATTCAAACCTTCAGCTGCAATGTTGAATAAGAATGGTGAAATAGGGCCACCTTGTTTGAGGCCCCTTGAAACTCTAAACTCCTTGGAAGGTGATTCGTGTATAAGCACTGAAGTGGAGTTGGAAGATAGACATTCCATTATCCAGGAGCACCATGTAGAGCCAAAGCCCATTCCAACCATCATCTCATTCAGGTAATCCCAGTTTACAGAATCAAAGGCCTTCTCAAAGTCCAATTTTAGGATAATTCTAGACTTCTTGTTCCTTTTCCAAAGATCAAGCATTTCATTCACAATGAAGATACCATCTAGAATCTGCCTCCCTTCAATGAAAGCAGTTTGAAACTCACTAATAATTTCATACATTACTAATCTTAATCTCAGTTCTAAAGATTTGTCAAGAATTTTGTACATTGAAGATATCAAGCTGATGGGCCTATAATCCCTCAAATTATCAGGAAATTCAGTTTTAGGGATCAGAGAGAGAAATGAAGCATTGATACCTTTTGTGAGCTTTCCATTTCTGTGGAATTCTTCGACAAAATTCATGATATCATCGTTGATAATTTCCCATAATTTCTTTATGAAGTTAAAGTTAAAGCCATATGGTCCTAGGGCTTTGCTTCCATTACAGCTTTTGATGGCTTGCCAAACTTCATCTTCAAAAAAACTGGATTCAAGGAATACCTTGCTTTCACTTTTAAGTTTTAAAGGGAAGAAGCCTTCCATTCTAGGTCTTGCCTTCCATTTTTCAGTGAAGAAGCCTAAGAAATAGGTTGCTACTTCATTTTTTACTTGACAAGGCTCATTGATGATCTTCCCCTTTAAGTAGAGTTGAGCAATATAGTCCCTTCTTAATATGATTTTCATAGCATTGTGAAAATAAGTTGTTTTTCTGTCACCATTTTTCAGCCAAAGGGCCCTGGATTTCTGTACGAGAATAGATTCTTCCCATCTATATGCTTTCTAGAGTTAGAGTTTTGTAATAATTCTCTTGTTTGTATCATCATCATTTAGTGAAGTCTTTTCACTCTGAAGGTCGATATTGTGCAATAGATTTACAAGAGATAGAATCTTCCCAGATAGATCATTTGAATTATTGGATCACCATAGCTTGATGCTTGACTTCAGAGCTTGTAACTTCTTTTGCAGTGTAAAGCCTTCCCACCCCTTCTCAACATGTTTCTTCCAAAATGATTTTACTAGCTCTTTGAAGCTTTTCTAATTTAGCCATATATCAAATACTTTGAAAGGTTTAGGACCCTAATCTTTTACTTCATCTGATAAGAGAATAGGATAATGATCTGAGAGCATTTTCTGTAATCACCACTATAAACAATTCCATTTCTCAATCCAGACATTGCAAAGCAAAAATCTATCCAGCCTACTCCACTTCTCATTCCTCTACTATTTGTCCAGGTGAACATTCTGTCTTTCATTGGTAAATTAGACTGTAAGCACCCCATTTTTGCCCGATCGGCAATCTCCGACCCAACTTGACTCACATTCAAAATTCACATGCACGTTCAAGTCCAAACCATCCTTTCAGATCTCAATCCAATCAATCAACTGCTTTTCAGGTCCACTAGGCCCAACTAAAGCCAAACGACCAAATTGCCCCTGGTGGGCCCCACTCGACATGCTCTTGAAGAAAATACCTAAGTCGTCAGAGCGGTAAGGCTACCCTTCCAAGACTATCCTTAGACAATCCGGCATGCTCAGAATGCCATTCAAATTAATTCTAGACCAATTCCGGTGACTACAAGTCAAAATGATCATTTTACCTCTAGCGGGCCAGTCACTCATTTTCAACTACACTAGCTTTGGGTATCAAATTGGTAACTTCTGGAATATTCCCCCAAGTGTTCCTAACCTTCAAATCCGATTCCAGTCAACTCTGGACCAGTTCTGATGAATTTTGGTTAAAATGACCATTTTGCCCCTAGTGAGCCGGTCACCCCTTTCAACTACACTAGCTCTGGGTATCAAATCGATGACCTTCGAGGCATTCCCTAGAATGTCCTTGTCCTTTTCTAGCTATGCCACCGGGCCCAACACCTTTCGAAATCAAACTAAAACTTTCCAGAGCCACTTGTAGTGGAGTTAGGTTAAAAAAATGGCTTGAAGCCACTCCAAATGGTGCCTAAGTCTTTACTTTGCAGCCCAAGGTCAAAGATTCCTCGAAGATCACTTCCATACAGGGGTGGCGCCACTCCTAGTGGTGCCAAGACAAAAGTTGGCTAGGCATCACTACGCCAAGCCAAAATTTGGCTAGGCGCCACTCCTAGTGATGCCATCTCCTCTAATATTTATCTATAAATACAATGCACCCCTAGTGTATTCCTGGTCCAAAAAATTGCAAAAAAAACTTTGCCTCCCTCAAGATAGCCCCCGAAAATCCCCAAAACCCTAACTTCGAAGCCTCCAAGGGATCCTTCATCAAACCTTAGCCTATACACCTCTAACATTAGCCTCTAAGCTCCATTAAAGGTCACTTTCAGCCCCTTGAAAGCTTTTGGAAGCCTCTCAATTCCAAGACAAAGCCTTCATTGAAGGTTGAAGAAGATTGAAGACAAGGTAAGGTTTCACTTTAAATTATGCTCTCTCACTCCTTCTCTTTTGCCTTCTAGTCCACTTGGACTATTCTCTATTTTAATTCCCATCTTCTACGTCCTCTTTTTACATGCTTGAAATAAGAGGACCTTGGGTCCATGTCTGGGGAAAGCCTTGGGGAGGTCATCGGTCGGGGGCCTTCCTATAGTTTACCTTGCCATGGTGTGGTCTCGAGCCATCTTAATTATGTGGTGAAATCTTAAACCTTCTATGTTCATGACCATTTGCATTATAATTGTCATGATCATGCATTGTTTACAACCTTTAAACTCATGATCTTAGGGTAATCCTAACCTTTTTATGGTTAGGATTTCCCTAGGAAAGAGACATATTCAATGTGGCCACCAAGGTCCATATTAGGGTTTCAAAACCCTAATTTGTTTTTCAAAATACAATCCTAAAGTGATTCTAGAATTTTCATAGTTAGAGTTGCTTTAGGAAAGTGATATATTCAAAGAGGCCTCCAAATGCCACATTAGGGTTTCAAACCCTAAACACTTCTTTCAAAACCTAGTTGTTTTAAACCTCTTTAAATTTCACATTCAAATGTTTTCAAAATATTGGTCCAAGAGTTGTCGTCTTGAACCCAAAGTACAAAACCTTAGAATTTTATGCCCTAGGAAACCTTAGCTTTGTCCCCTAACCTTCATCCTTACATCCTTACATTCATTACATCAAAATAGTTTTCAAAATCCTTGTTGCATTATATTTTCAAAAATTGCATAATTCTCTCAAGTTATTTTCAAAATGTGTCACACCAAATCATAAGTCTTCTTGCATGGAACTCACAAAAACTTACATGAAATCATAAGATTTTTAAATCCAATCCTACCATTTTCAACTTCAAAATCAAATCAAATCCGTCTATTTTGGAAACAAAATCAAATCTTCCTATTTTGAAAATCAAATCAAATCTTCCCAATTTATAAACAAAATCAAATCTTTCCTTTTTAAAAAATCAAATCATCCCATTTTGGAAATCAAATCAAATCTTCCCATTTTGGAAACAAAATAAAATCTTTCTTTTTTAACAAAATCAACTCTTTTCTTTTTTAACTTCAAATCAAATCTTTTCATTTTTAGTATAAATTCATATCTTTCCCTTTTCACATAAAATCATAGATTTTCTAAATTTTCTATGCAAGTGCATGTACCTAACTTCCTCCCCAAGTCATCTCCAAACCTCAGGTTGCCTAAATCCTAAGTTATCCAACCCTAGGTTAACCTAACCCCAGTTGGTCAACCTAACCCTAGTTAGCCAATCCTATGTCAATCCAACTTAGGTTAATCCAATCTTAATTGGTCAACCTAACGCTAGTTGGCCAACTCTAGGTCAATCTAATCTTAGGTTAACTCAACCCTAGTTAGTCAACTTAACCCTAGTCGGTCAACTAAACCCTATATGGTCCAATCCTAGGTCAACCTAACCTTAGGTCACCTTAATCCTAGTTTGCCCAACCAAGGTTAGGTGGTTTCAAGATTTTAACTCTAGGACCATTTTTTAACCCCAACTCAAACCCAAAATGACATTTTCAAAACATTTTTTCAAAGACCTTTTACTCCTTCAAGTTTTCAAAAACTCTAATCCAAAAATCTTTTCAAAATACCCCTCTACTCCACTAAAAAATATTTTTAAAAGCTCTCTCAAACTTGTCTCAATCCAAAAATGACTAAATACTTATCATTTTTTAAAAACTATTTTCAAAATGATTTCAAAAACTCACAACCCTAAGGGGATCTTAGCCCTTTCATGGTTAAGGTTCCCAAATGGAAGTGACATATTAAGTGTGACCTTCCTAGGACGATGATGGGGTCTTATAACCCTAAACATTTTCAAAAATTATTTTCAACCTTTTTCAAAGTTCACAACCCTAAAGTGATCCTAACCCTTTTCATGGTTAGGGTTGTCTAAGGAAAGTGATACATCAAATGAAACTTACATGGTTCATTTTAGGGTTTTTAAACCTTAAACATTTTTCAAAACCTCTTTTCAAAAACTATTGTCAAACATCACATTCTTGAAACACCCCTAGGCCCTCTATGGTTAGGGTCGTCCAAGATCAAGTGAGATATCTAAACAAGGAAGTTTCTAGCCCCTTTTTCTAAAAATGTTTTCCAAAACTCATAGCCTTGAAGGAGTTTAGTTCCCACATAGCTAATCTCCTAAAAACGATGAAATATTCAACATACCTTTCATAAGGTATATAGAAACTATTTTTAAAAATCTTTTCATGATAAGTTCACAAGAACTTTTGCAAGTCCAAATTCCACTTTCAAATCCTTAATCAAGTTTCCAAAATTTTCAAAACTCTCTTGAGTTATGTTAAAAAACATTTCAAATCCCATTTCAAAAGCACTTTCAAAAACTTTTAAGTTCTATTTCAAAAACACTCCAACATCCAATTTAAAAAAAAAAAAACTCTCTTGAGTTATTTTCAAATTATGAGTCAAAAACTCCCAAGCTCTCTTTTTCAAAACAAGACCCCAATGAGTTTTCAAAACTTTCCAAAGGCCTCAATGTACTTATTTAACCATGAGTCTGAACTACGACTGACTTGATTCTCGCCAAATGAGATACACAGGCAACCTTCATAGGTGCAGTCACAACTTCTATTTCTAAATCAAACTCCTTTTCAAACTAAAAATATCTTATCAAAACTTTCATTCCAATCTTCTTCCAAACTCTTCTCAAAACTTGCATCATGCATTCATACATTGAAAAAGTGATGATCAAACCCTTTTTTTAAAACATTTTCAAGTGAACATAGATTGGACATTTAGGAACCAAAGATTCAAGTGAGTGAACCCAAGGGTGGAGTACAGTGATGATCTTAGGATATCTTCCCTACACGTAACCAACCTTGGACCATAATCTCTATTTCAAAGACCAAACTGGAGTCATTTTTCAAAAGCGCTTAAAACATTTTCAAATATTGCCAAACAATCCTATTTTTCAAAGCACCTCTCAAGAGGACATTTTCAAATCATTTTTAAAAATCTAAGTTTGATCCTTGGATTACACTTAGTTTTGGATGACCTAACACACCTTTAATTATGTTAGGTGGCAACTTTAAATTTTTTTCAAAAAGCCCTTAATCAAATTAAATTTTCAGGTTCAAACCCCCTTTGTACTTATCCTTCTTGGAGGGTAAGTTCTAACAAAGGGAGTATATTGCTTTCCCCGAGCCAACAGGGCTCGGGCGAAAATCGAGGCGCAACACGAGCAATTCAGATTCATTTACAAAGCTTTTAAAGCTTTTCATTCCTGATGATGAATCAGTGGAGCCCTTCCTTTCTTTTAAGGACTTCATTAAAATCATCCCTAAACACCATGGTAGGGTGGAAGATTTCCTTAGCCTTAAGAGAGTATCCCAAAACATAGCCCTTTCCCCATCATTATTTGGGCCATAACAATTTATAAGTATGCAATTGAATCCTCCCATAAGGCTTCCTTTTAGCAAAATGAAGTTTTGATCCAACTGAAAGATTTAAGGGAAAAAAATAATTTGTCCCATACACAAGGATGCCCCTAGAATTTCCATTGGAATCTAATGCCAACCAATCAAAGTCTTTAGCCCCCCATACTGATCTCACTTTCTTATCATTGCATTCTCTCCACTTAGTTTCTTGTATAAACAGCATGCCAATTGACCTCTTAACAATTAGCTGTTAACCATCCTCCTTTTTTCAGATTTGCCAAAGCCCTTTACATTCCAAGTAATTATCTTCACTATGTGCAAACACCTTTTTGAAAGAAAAGTCTCTCAGATGACAAGATTAGTTACACCCCTTCCCTTATTTTTGAAATTCTCCATGTCTTGCCATTTAGATTCCATAAGAGCTCTAAGAGTGATATCATCATTGTTATTAAAGTTGAGGTCCAATGCTTTACCTAGATGCAGAGTAGTTTCAGCTTCATTTTGTATATCCTCCTCAAATTGATGCAGGATAATTGAGTTTTTGTTGATGGTGTTCTGGGAAGGTAATGATGAGAGAAGATGAGATAGCTTTATTTCTTTTTACAGCTCTTGACTTAGATTTGAAGCAGACTCCGGCATTCTTGTATCTCAGTTCAAAGAAGCAGTTTTTTTTTCCTTTTGCTTCTTAATTTTGCCAGTCCTCTATTACAAGTGATTTTAGTCTTATTCCTTTTTCCAAGTTCTTTGTTGGATTGTTTCTCATTTGAGTGGAAATTGGATTGATCACCCTCCTTCAAGACTTCTCTTGAGCTATTAACATTGATGGTGTCTTCTGACAATAGATGACATTCGTATGTTCCTCCCTTAGCTACCTTGGGATAATGCTTTGCATTTAGATTGTCTTCAACTGAGCATTTTAAATTGACTTGGAAATCATAGCTTGATCCATCATGATCCTTTGACTCTTCCTTTGATTTACTTGAGTTGTTTTCAATTAAGGTGCCATCTAGTATTAACTAGTAGTGGTAGGAATTACCATCTTCTGTCTCATTTGTGTGATTTTCAAGGCTTCGTTTATCGTATTATTTATCAAGGCAACTTTTGAATTTGAATTCTTTTTGAAACCATCTAGAAATGAATTTGAAATTGCCCTATCATAGTCCTTCGCTTCGCTAAGTATTGCCACCTCATCATTCCAATGCAATGGACTGTGAAAATTTTCTCTGAGATCTTCTCATTTATTGATCACGTTTGAATGCTGAACATGGTTATTCTGAAAGTGGTTGCTTCTCGCTTTAATGTTAGAACCTTTTGAGTCACTGGAGTTCATTTTTGTTGAAGATTCTGATTTTTTGCCTCCTTCAAGATTGTTTCCATTCCAAACATGGATTTTTTGAAGATATCTTCAATTGCTTTTATTTTGTAACTGAACCTTCTTACTTGCAGGGTACAATTGCTAGAAATGAACAAGTCATTGGATGTTTCTATCAGTACTCTTCCAAATTCTAGCTTTGATTTGTTTAAAGTGCTTATATCAACCGGTATAGTTGATTTCCAATAATCACCAATTTTTTGGAAAGTTGATTCATTCCATGTGTTCAAAGGAATGCTTTCAATAATCAACTAACCTCCTTGATGAGTTGAAATCACGATATGACCATTCATAAATTGCTGAGAACCAAGTGTATAACAGTTTTTTGCACCTTGTAACCTGGTTGTTTTGTATTCTAGGCTTGGAAACTGAATTAGTAATTTCAATCCACCTATAGGTTTGACGATAATGTTGTAGATCCCTTGTCTTCTCATTGCTTCTTCAATGCTAGGAATGATGTTAAATTCTTTCGCCATTCTGATAGAGCAGTTTTTGAGACAATCATCTCCAAAATCTTATGCTATAATGATTGTCGCGCCCCGATTTTTTAAGGATCCAAGGTCCTTTCGACTCGGAGACCCTAAAGCACGGAACTCTGTCACTAGAACTCGTCCTCCTAAAAGGATAAGTGCAACTAGGTTTAAAAATTGGTTTGACTAAGGGCTTTTTAGAAAAATAGGAGTCGCCACCTAACTTGATAAAGGTAAGTTAGGGCACCTAAAACTAAGCGTTAATCCGAATATTAAACTTTGAGTTTTTGAAAAAGGTTTTTTGAAATCTCCCTCAAGAGAGAGTTTTTAGGAAAATAGGTTGTTTGGCAACCTTTTGGAATGTTTAAACCCTTTTTGAAAATAACTCCATTTTGGTCTTTCAAAAACAGAAATCTAAGGTTCGGGGGTTGGTTACGTGTAGGGAAGATATCCTAAGATCATCACCCTACCCCGCCCTTTCGGTACCTACATGTCTAATCACCCTTGATTCACTCACTAGAATAACCGGTTACCATTGTCCACTTAATATCCACTTTAGAACTTTGAAAAAGGGATTTAGTCATCACTTTTTGGATGAATGATGCATGATGCAAGTTTTGGAAGAAGTTTGAAAATAATGGAGGTTTTGAAAGAGTTTGGAATAGAAACTTTGAATTGATTGGAATTTTTGAAAAAGGGATTGGGGTTGAAATAAAAGTTATGACCGCACTATTTTAGGTTGCCTACATATCTCATCTGGCGAGAATCAGGTCAATCGTAATTCGGGCAAGAGCCCGATGGAAAATAGGTGCATTAGGGCCTTTGGAAGGTTTAAGGACACTTTGGGGTCTTTGGAAAAGCTTAAGACGCTTTGAGGTCTTTGGATAAGTTGAAGACACCTTGTGGTCTTGGAAGTTTTGAGTTGAAATTGGAAGTGAAGTGTTTTGAAAATGCTTTTGGATGAACTCTAAGGGAGTTTTGGAAAAATGATTTGGCATGACTCAAGAGAACTTGAAAGTGTTTTTGGGGTCTTGTTTTGAAGACCTTGGAGGCATGACTTTACAATGTTTGGATGGATTAATTTTTTGAAAGTGGTCTTTGAAAATGGAGTGTTTGGAATCCTACCATGGACAACCTAAGAGGTTGTTCTTGATTTATCACTTGTCCTTGAAATCCCTAACCATGAGAGGGCTAGTAATACCTTAGGTTTGTGACTTTTGGAAACATCTTTGGAAAGGTCTTGAAGATGGAGTGTAGGAACATAAGAAGAGTATATGGAGTTGAGTTTTTGAAATCATGGGGGTAGGAGGTTTTGGAAGAATAGGTTAGGAGGGTAATTGGAAAATTTGAATGATCATTTGAAAAAGGGTTCAAGAGTTGGAACCTTGAAGTGTATTAACCTTGGTTGGGTTAGCCTAGGGTTAGGGGGAACCTAAGGTTAAAAAGATTAAGGGTTAACTAATTAGGGTTAAGTTAACCTAGGGTTAAGTAACTAAGGTCAAGTTAACCTAGGGTCAAGTAACTAGGGTCAAGTTAACCTAGGGTTAGGTAACTGGGGTCAAGTTAACCTAGGGTTAGGTTACTAGGGTCAAGTTAACCTAGGGTCAAGTTAACTTAGGGTTGGATTGAAAGATGATTTGAAGTGTGGTTTGGTACATTTTTTGGAAAGAGTTTTGGAGAACAAAACATGTTATGCCATGGACTTTAGTATGCCATCTCTTTAAAGATCATTTCTATGAAAATTTTGACTCTAGTCAAGAGTATGGTTTGTATGGGTGGTGCTTGGAGACCATTCCAAGGAAGGTTTTCTCATGCCCATTATAACCTTTATCTTGACAAGAGTGGAGGGATTAAAGTTCAACATGATGAGGACAATTTTTGGAAAATCATTTTTGATGCAAAGATGGAGAGAATGCATTTTTGAAATCATCTTTGGGGAAGGATTTTGAAAACCATTTTCAAGGGGACCATTCCATCAAGAGAGGGTTCATATGGCCAATAAAAAGGGAGACCACTCATGAGAGGGTTCCATGGGGCCGTTCTAACCACTAAACTTGAGAGAATGGAAACCATAAAAATCAAAGAATTTGAACATCATTCTTAGGCGATCATAAGGAGAAAAGGGGACCATTCTAACAATTTAGGGGTCCTATGGCCAATATAAAGGGAGACCACTCAAGAGAGGGTTCCATGGGGCCATTTTAACCACTAACTTTGAGAGAATGGAAACCTTGAAAATTAGAGAATTTGAAAGCAACTTTTATGCAAGTTGAAATACAATGGTGCAAAAATATGAATTAGGGGGTGGTGAGGAATTTTCTAAGGCATGATTCCTAAAGTCCCATCCTAAACTTCAAAAGGCCAAGTCTTGAAACAATTTTTGAAGGACATGTGAAATTTGAAAATGTCATGAAATTAAGAACAATGCAAGCATTGTGGGATATGGCAATAAACATAAAATGAAGCCAAGCATACAAGATATGATCAAAATAATAATATGCAAGGGATCATGATTCACATACAAGGTTTTTAGGCTTCACCATACAAAAAAGGGGCTCTTAGGCCATACCATCTTAAAATAAGCTAATAAGAGATCCCCTTACACTGTGGCTCTCACTTGCTTTCCTCTAGGCATGATCTAGGAGCCCTCTTGGCTCAAGCATGCAAGAAAGGGGAGTTGTAAATGGGGATCAAAATAGAGAATAGCCTAAATAGACTAGGAGGGAGAAGAGAAGAGTGGGGGAGAGCACAAATGTAAAAGGGATACCACTTTTTGCCTTCAACACTCTTGTAATCTTCAATGGATGTCTTGATTGGAGCTTGAGTGACTTCAAGAAGGCTTGAGAGGCTTGAATGGAGTGTACAAGTGTGTATGAGGCTTTGTGTATGGAGTGTATAGGCTTGGGAGAGGTAGAATCTAACCTAAGTATTGGAGGGGAGGAATATATGTAGAGATTCGAGTTTTTGAAATGATTTCAGCAGAGTTTCGTATTAATTTTGGATCTGGAATATGCAAGGGGGGAGGCCTCTATTTATAGGCAACCTAGAACAGACCATGTGCATGTAGCACATGCACAGGTACTGTTCCATTACCACAATAACACGTGGCACCCTATGTACTGATTAAATCTCGACCGTTGATCGAAAGTTGGCCGATCTGAACAAAATTTGAGCGCATGTAGCATACACTCCATCACCGGGAAGAATCGCCCAAACTTTGCCTCGATAATTGGGCCAACCAGGAAGGTTCCAGGGAAATCGGTCGCACTTGGGATGTTCTCCTAGTGCATCCGATGAATTTTCATGTTTTCGAAGAGTTTGAATTATGTTCAGAAGCGTGGGATATCGCCTTGGGAAGCGTGCCAAAAAGGACACTTTTGTGGAGCGCCTGTGATACGCTCTGTGTGTTTGAAAGTGACTGTTTTCATTTGACGTGATCGAGGCCGTCGAGAAGCGATCTATTCGATCGAACCGTTCCGATGGAAAGTACTCTGGAAATACTTTCTAGAATTTCCAAATTTACGCATTTCTCAAGTCGTTTGACGGTGCGTTTTGATTAAGAAATCGGAGAAAAAGTCAACCTTGGCGGAGCGTCTGCGAGACTCTCCAAGGATTGCTGAAAGTTATAGTTTTCGCACCGTATAATGGAGGGCCTCGGGAAGTGATCTATCCAATCGAGCTGTATCGATGAAAAGATCTATGAATGAGCTTTCGAGAATTCTCTGATTTACGCATTTCTCAAGTCAGTTGATGGTGCGTTATAACCAGGGAATCGGGGGAAAGGACAATTTAAGTGGAGCGTCTGCGAGACGCTCTAGGGAATTTTTATCGTGTCATATGAGTTTAGTGTCGTAGGGTGTTCTTGGGGTTAACCAAGGGTGAGCAGTGAAACCCTCACTCGAAATCCCAAGGTCGGTGCTATTTCAGGGCATTTTTGGGCTTTCTAGGGCAAAACGGTCATTTTGACCAGAGTCGGCCGAAAACGGTCAGGAATAGTCTGGTATATTGTGTTAGGCATATAGGGTAGTTCAGGGATGGTTTTGAGAGAGTCTGTTGCCGTTTAGTGGGGTTTGTGTCGTGCTGAGTCGTTCAGGGGCAAAATGGTCATTTTGACCAGAGTGAGCCGGAATAGGACCAGATTTGGACCAAATGGCATGCGGGGGATGCCTGATGGTTTGACAACATTTGGGAGGATGGACTTATCGTTTTGAGGGATTTTGAACTTTCCCAAAACGTGCCTGGAGGCCCAAAAGGGCAGGTTTGGTTATTTTTCACCGAGTCGAGCTAGCAGGCGCCGGTGTTGACCCAGGTGTTGGTTCCCAAGACCGCCCGGTCTCGGAAAACTACCTGTGCGGTGTTGGTCTCTAAGAACGCCTGGTCTTAGAGAGCTACCTGTAAGGTTGGTGTTGGTTCCTGAGAACGCCTGGTCCTAGAAAGCTACCTAGAAGGATAGTGTTGGTCTCCAAGAATGCCTAGTCCCGAAGAACTACCGAATGACGGACATTCTACATTGGTGGGCTAGCAGGCGCCAGAAGTGAACCGTCTGGAATTTGATGAGGTGTTGGTCCCCGAGATCGCCCGATCTCGGGAAGTTACCTGGATGGCGTTGGTTTTCGGGACTGCCCGGTCTGGAAAATTGCCCAGAATAATGGTGCTTAAGGCTCCAGCGGATCCTTATGGACCCGAGAAGCGACCAGTTGGTTGGATTGGAGATTGAAAGGCTCATCTTGAGCTTGCATGTGTTGTGATGTTGGAACCCGTATCCGGTCGGGCTAGAAATTGCTGAGCGGGCAAAAATGGGGTGCTTACAATGATCTTTGATTTCATTTCAAAAATTGGACTGGCATCTTGGAGATCTAACTCAACCTGTTTATAGAATCTTTTGGCAATTGGTTTAATATGAACATTGTTGGATGCATTGATTCGTTCCTTGGCTGCGCCGTTTTTAATGACTTTGGATGCATCATTCTTTGAAGCTCTGTTTTGATTATTGTATTTTGCATATTTCATGGACAATTTATGGTATAATAGCCATATCCCACCAAGAAACTTAATCACGCTGTCTTCTTTCTATTTGTGCTTAAAATAAACAAATCTGTATCTTGTAATGCTAAGCCTCTTAGTTTTTTTGGGAACAAAACTATCCACCACCGAACCACATTTCATGAAGATCTTTCTCAGCCATCCATTGTACATATCATGTGGTAAATTTTCCACAAATAGTGTATAGATGCTTTTGATTGAGTTATTGAAGTTCATTGTGCCTTCCATATCCATCTCCTTCCTTCACCACTGATGGGGATGCTTCACTATAATCATCATTGCCGACACCAATTTCTTCAACAGTGTTCATTTTTGCATAAGATTAGGTCGAACCAAATGGTGAATAACGTGATGAGAGCTCAGTGTGGAACGAAGCTCTCAGTTTGGGGTATCTTTAGATCTGTCCTTGTAGCTAACTTGGGAACTAGTCCTAGAGTTGTTCTTAGGCACTTAAACCAGATGACATGTTATATATGTTTGTTTAAGTTATGAATAATTTATTTGTCAATTGCCACTATATTTTATTTTATTTTAATATAATCGAAACCTACCATTGTATACACTAGATGTATTACTCTAAAACAAATGGTGACAGCACATGACTACACCATTTGTAACATTAGCACAACTGAACCAACTTTGGGTGGACTCCCACAAGCCAGTTTTAATTCTGGGGACCATGTCGTAAGGGATTTATACCTTGTGAATATCCTAGTCCTGTCGTGGATGATTTACCTTTGATCGGACCGGGGAGGGCGTTGGCTCAAAGATGTAACCCGAGAGGGGGGGGGGGGGGGGGGGGGGTAAATTGAGTTTTTCAAAATAAATCACAAAGTAATGTGATCACACCATACAAGTGTAATTATAGGCCTTTAATTCACGCCTTGTTAGACTTAGATTAGTGTTAATTGTCTTATTTTAGTTATATATGTTTAATTATATATTTTTTGTGTTTTTTAGGTTATAGGAGCTAATAAAGGCAAATAAAAGAAAAAAATGATCAAAACGAATTCAAAACGAATAAACTGGTGATGAAAAATCCAAATTGTCTCTGTATTATGGCTATAACATTTTGCTCCGATATTCGATTAAGATGATTTTAACATCATTGGAAAGAAGATTTCTAGATCTACAACATTTGCTCTAATGGGCATCGGCTGAATAGACTTCTAAGGTGGTAAAAATCAAGCTTCAAGGTTGTTAGCCCTAATAGTGAACACTAACCGTCCGAACGGTGCATCTACAGTGCGTCCGGGCGGTGAAAAACATGAACAGTACCCATCCGAATGGTGAACAGTACCATCCAAACATAAACAGTACCATCCGAATAGTGAATAGTGATCGTCTAGACACATTTTAGATAGCCGTCAGATGCATTGTCCGGACGGTGAATAGTGACCATCTGGGTTGCTATTTCGACTTTCAGATTGTATTTTTGAGTCCGAAGCCGAGTTTTGGGAAAGTTTTTGGGAGTTTTAGGGTTAGTTTTAAGTAGGGGGCAGGGGGAGTAGCTCCTCCAAGGGCTTTTCTTCATTTTTAGCTTAGATTTAGCTTTGGAAGAGTAGTATAAAGTGAGGTTTTTTAATTTTTCTTCATTTTATTGTATTTTTCTTCGTTTTCTCGCACTTTTCTTTATTTTTCTTACAACCAAACATTTTTATTATTCAAGTAAAATTGAGATTTAAATCTCTACATGCTTTTATTATGGATTCAAGTAGCTAGCTCCTTCATTGGGTTCGAACGTGAAGGTCACTCAAAGAATCCAAGGGTTTCAATTAAGGTATCTCATGAATTTATTACTTTATTTTTCTAGATTTCTAATTCTTAGTCATTGCATGTGGATGTCATAGAATACTTAAATTATTGACTAAGTTTGGGGATTTTAATCACCCAAATCGATAGTATTAATCTATGTCTCTTTACTAAATAATTAATCCACGATTGTTAGGAATTTATTCACATCAATTGATTACTAGACGTCTTAGAACACCTAGGTTATTGACTATGTTTGTCTAATTCAATACTCACTTTCCCAGTTTGGTATTGACCCTAGTTAAATTGAGGATATTAACCTTTGATTCTCCCATTGACCATGAATTTAATTTCAATTGCTTGAGAATTACTGGTTTTCAATGTTAAATCCTCTTAATCAATTACTCTTGATTGTTGTGTTTGATTTGAGTTATAAACCTTATTGAAAGTCTTGGATGAATTGGGTGATTGGATCAATTGAGACCAATTCCTTTTAATTGCTTTAAATTTAGTTTGATTCTTCTTTAATATAATTGTCTAGTTATTAATTACTTTTATTTTCATTGCAATAGTTTAGTAATTCAAAACTCTCATCAAAACTCAAAAGATTTTTGGTCTCTTTTATTTTCTCTTTTATTTAGATTTAATTCGCATAATTTTTATTCAATCCAAGTTAGTTTAATGGGAGTTTAGTATCAATAGCCTATGTTGGGCTTGGTTCTTTATAAATTACGATTCTAGACTTTTCAAATAAAACTACAACCATCAACTGTGCACTTGTGAATAATAGAGCACATTTGAGGTTAAACTAAGTTTTTGGCGCCGTTGTCGGGGACCAAAGGCATGAGGCGAGCACTAACAAGCTTTTGGGTTGAAAAGGAATTGGTGAATTGGATCTCCATCATCCTACCACGATGGAAGAATCTTCAGCTTAGGCTATGGGTAACTTTGTTCCACTTTTTGTGTGATACCATGATAGATTTTGTTTCTTTCTTTTTCTCTTTATTTTAGATTTATTTTGTTTGATTAGTATAGGTTTTATTTTGTTTTAATAATTCGATTGGAGGATTACTAGTGGAGAATTAGATATTGTGTTTAATTACAAATTGGTAGTATATATATCTTGTGGAGATTGGAGGTTTGGATGAAACTGTTTAAATTGGTGAAATTTATTATGCAGAGATTGGAGGTTTAGATGGCAAATTATTGAGCATTGTTGTGGATGATGTGTTGAGGCGTAGTGCGCTACATTTATTTGTGCATTGCGTCCATCTTATATTGTACATTTCATCATGTTCGGTGGCTCATTTTCATACTCATCACCATCTCACCACATTGGCATAGACACGATGGCATATTCTTCTCAACATTCATGAGAATGGTGGTGTGGAAACACCTCCATGTAGGTCTCTTAAAGCCTACATTTGAGCTAATGAGCTTAGAGCACAAGAGTCATCCAACATGTCTCTTAGAGAGTGCTTTAGAGCTATTGGTCAAAGAGAGCCTCCTTAATCACCTTTCAATTTTGGGGGATATAATCACACCCCCAATGGTGGTAATGGGAGCATTCATGCGAATCGTGGTGTGAAAACACCTCCATGTAGGTCTCTTAGAGACTACATTCAAGCTGATAAGCTTAGAGCACAAAAACCATCCAACATGTCTCTTAAAGAATGCCTTAGAGCTAATGGTCAAAAGGAGCCTCCTTGACCACCGTCAATTCTTGCGTAGTGTAATCAATCCAACCTTGGTAGGGGACATGAGAGTACATATTCACATCATTATCTAGACTCACCTCAACCCTACCAAGAGCCCTTTGACTACATTCGGGCTAATGAGCTTAGAGTACAAGAACCATCCAACATGCCTCTTAGGGAATGCCTTAGAGCTAATGGCCAAAGGGAGCCTCTACGACCACCATCCAATCTTAGGGTGTGTAATCAATTTAACATTGGTAGGGGACATAAGGGAACCTTTTCAAAGTATTATCAAGACTTCCTTCAAACCTACAAAAAACCCCTTTGACAAATTTTGTGAAGCATCATGAATTTATTACCACCATGAGCATTTTCAATATCCACCTCCACCTAAAGAGAGTTGTAATGCAAATCACCTTGATTTTTGCCCTAACCAAGAGCAAGTCTATCCAATTGAACAAATTCATCTCATCACTAACCTTAGTATTGAGGACATCATTGATCAAACCACCATTTCTCAAGATTTTAAGTCTAAGGAAGACGTCCTAATGTAAGTGATGAAATTATCAAAAATGAATATCGGGATGAAGAGTGTGAGAGAGAGAAGTCTGAGATTGAGGACTCCAAGCAATAAGAGAAAAGTGGAGAAAAGGGTAATGATGAGATTACCCTTAGTGAGAATTTTGCTTTGTCAAATGTTGGGTATGTGCATGTCAAAGAGGATGTTAATGGTCTAGAAGCCATTCATTCCATGTTTAAGGATCATGAGATCTCTACTTTTGAGCCTCTAGCACCTAGTCCTACCCTACCGAAGCCTTTGGAGCTCCATATCCCAACATTAGAACCAAACATCATTCTCATGGCTAACCAACCAAAAGAAGGGGAGAGTCAATCATTTTATGGCATGAGTATATTGGCACCTTTGTATATAATCATTTTGAATTTTCTATATTTCATGACCATTTTTACCCTTATGTGCTTTCATGTTATATCATTGATTTCATCAAAGCAGTCATCATTATATATTCTCACATTTGCATAAACTCTTTAAAAGTCTCTAGGTTTAATGTCTGGGATGATGGTATATTCCCACTTTGTGGCATTGGGTGATTGTCTTTTCAAGTTGTGTAGGAGTAGGAATAGTTGTTTTGTTTTTTTGTTTTCTTAGTTTGTTTTCTCATTCTAAGTTGGGGATGCGTTAGGCACCCTTATTTCCCTTCTCCCACCATTTAAATTGCATTTCATGCTTTATTTTGATGTATTGAGGACGTTGCATCATTTTAAGTTAGGGGTGGGTAGAGGATTTGCCTTTATTTTTGGCTTTTGTTTCTTTGGCTTGCACTTTTTATTTTGTTTCTTCGTTTTGCACCCTACAAAAAAAATAATAAAATAAACATAATAAAAAAATTATCCATGTTGAAGTATCTCATGATCTCGGTATTGATTCTTTCATTGATTTTGTACATTTATGCATGATGTGTTGACTCTTTATTTCCGAGAAACCATAACTTTACTTGTGAAAGTGCCTTTTGAGATTAGAAGATAAGCATTCTTGCATGTATCTTTACTGAAGATGATATTAATTCACTCCTCATACCCAATATGTTATGGAGATTGCTTAATTCATGCATTTGTAGAGGCGATTACATCATTGTGCACAATCATGCTTTACAACATAATTTGTTACTAGTTTTTGCATTTTCATCCTTACATTAGAGGAGAGTATTACCTTGTGAGCTTTACAACATTTATGGCTTTTGGAGCGTTTACATTTACTCAATGGTAGTTTCTTCATCCTTATTTAATTCAATAGCTTTATTATGCTTGTATTTGGTTCATGAGTTAAGTTTTGATCTTGATATTAACACTTGTACTCTATGAAATGTTTCGATTGTATAACTTTGGATGTGATTCTATGTCCTATTCTTCTTGATAGACATGAGTTTTTCATTGCCGAACCGTGCATATCTCTTGACCCTTGTTGATCTTTTGCTTTTAGAAAAGTGCAAAGTGATTTTCGCTCTTGTATTACAAAGGGACGTCTATGTGAGAAAAGAGTATTTTTGCATTGTTAAAGCATAAAAATAAAAAAAAAAAGGAGATTGATTTGAAAAATTCAATACAAAAGAGCATGAGCATATTGAAATATGAAAAGTAGATGTTGAATATAAAGGGGATGATAAAATGATAGAAACAAAAGAAGACGTAAGAGAAGAAGGAAAAAAAGAAAGAGGAGTTCAAAAGTTGAAAAAATTTAAGAGGAGCGAGAAGTGGAGAAGAGTGTATTAAATATTGAAAAGTGATAGTTGTAATTGTTTTGCATTCATAATTTCATGCCTTGATCATACATGATACGATCATTTGCTTCCTCTCTTTACCATTACATTTCACCTCTTTTACATTACTATCTTCACCTCTACATGGCTTAGTTGATTCGAGTTGTACTTGATTGAAGTTTTTAATTGAGTAAAAGCTATATCTTGTCAATTTCTTTGAATCAATGCTTAACTATGAATGTTCTTTCATGGATCTCTGCTAAAGTCGATACACTTATATATTTTCGGTTTTTGTAATTGGTATGTTCACTTGATTTGTCTCTTTACATTTACTCTATTGTTAAGCATACCATTGTGAGAACCATGTTGGTCATTAATTATAAGTGTAGGTCTAGTGAGGATTGAATAAAAGTTTTAAAGGTTTGGATTTGCATAAGTGAGTTTCATTTGTGTTGTTTAACATGATTCATCACCTACACACATGAACCTCGCTTTTGTATGACTTTTTACATATTAATGCAAGTGTTAGGAGTTTGGAGTGGCATCTAATGTTGACTTGAGTAGGATTATGCATTCATTCCTTATTCTTATCTTGATTTGCAATTCACAAAAGGATGTTTGTGGGTATCATTACTAGAAGCCCTCATGAGACATCACTCATCCACTAGGGGTAACCTGGGGATTTAAAGGTTTAGTGCATAACCTAAATGCATCTGTGACTCCTACGAGAGTGGATATTGTCCTTTATATCAATGATTGTTTTTGCTAAGGACTAGTAAAATGCAAGTTGGGGGGTGTGATTACTCATAAAAATATAATCATAGGTCTTTAATTCGTACCTTGTTAAACTTAGATTAGTGCTAATTGTCTTATTTAATTATATATATGCGTGCGATTATGTTTTGTGTGTATTTTGTAGATTATATGAGCTAATAAAGACAAATATAAGCAAAAAATGATCAAAGCGAGTTCAAAACGAATAAAAAGGTGATGAGAAGTCCAAGCTATCTCAGTATTATGGCCATAACATTTTACTCCAATATCTAATTGAGATGTTTTTTACATCATTGGAAAAAAGATTTCAAGATCTACAACTTTCCCTCTGATGTGCATTGGCTGAATCAACCTTTAAGGTGGTAAAAATTAAACTTCAAGGTTGTTGGCCCGAATAGTAAATACTGAGTGTATGAACGATACGTCTACAGTGCGTTCGGACGGTGAACAGTGACCATCCGAATGTGAACAGTATCGATCCGGATGGTGAACAGTACCGTCCGAACGAGAATAGTATCGCCCCGACGGTGAATAGTGGCTGTCCAAACGTACTTCAGACAGCCGTCAGACGCACCATCCAAACGGTGAACAGTGACTGTCTGAACGCTATTTCGACTTCCAGATTGTCTTTTTGCGTCCACAAACTGAGTTTTGGGGGAGCTTTTTGAGTTTTTTGGAGTTTAAGGTTAGTTTTAGGTAGGGGCTAGTGGGAGCAGCTCCTCCAAGGGGTTTTTCTCTGTTTTTTTTTCTTTTCTTTTAGCTTAGATTTAGTTTTAGAGGAGTAATATAGAGTGAGGTTTTGTAATTTTTCTTCATTTTCTTGCACTTTTTTTTATTTTTCTTGCAACCAAACACTTTTATTGTTCAAGTAAAATTGAGATTTAAATCTCTACATGTTTTTATGATAGATTCAAGTAACTAGCTCCTTTATTGGGTTCGAATGTGAAGGTTACTTAAGGAATCCAAGGGTTTCAATGGAGATATCTCATGAATTTCTTGTTTTATTTTCCTAGATTTCTTATTCTTAGTCATTACATGTGGATGTCATAGAACACTTAGATTATTAACTAAGTTTAGGAATTTTAATCACCCAAATCGATGGTATTAATCTATGGCTCTTTACTAGATAATTAATCCACGATTGTTAGGAATTCATTCACATCAATTATTTGCAAGATGCCTTAGAACACCTAGGTTATTGACTATGTTTGTTTAATTCAATGCTCACTCTCCCAATTTGGTATTGACCCTAGTTAAATCGATAGTATTAACCTTTGATCTTTCCATGGACCATGAATCTAATTTCAATTGCATGAGAATTATTGGTTTTCAAAGTTAAATCCTTCGAATCAATTACTCTTGATTGTTGTGTTTGATTTGAGCTATAAATCTTATTGAAAGTCTTGGATGAATTGAGTGATTGGATCAATTGAGCCCAATTCCTTTTAATTGTTAGAATCAATTTGTTTTAATTTGATTGTCTAATTGTTAATTACTTTTATTTTCATTACAATAGTTTAGTAATTCAAAACTCTCATTAAAACCCAAAATATTTTCAGTCTCTTTTATTTAGATTTAATTCACATAATTTCTATTCAATCCAAATTAGTTTAGTGGGAGTTTAGTATCAATAGCTTATGTTGGGCTTGGTCCTTGAGAAAATATGATTCCGATGTGTGTGTGTGTGTGTGTGTGTGTGTGTGTGTGTGTGTGTGTGTGTGTGTGTGTGTGTGTGTGTGTGTGTGTGTGTGTGTGTAAACCAATAGTGCAATAGCAAGCAAGGAATAGAAAGCAAGAAAAAAACAGAGCACAAGAAAAATACCAAGATTTACCACGGTTTAGCCACAACGTGTGACCTACGTTCTCACCCTCAAGACCCCTTTGAAAACTCTTTTACTATGTAAAGAAAAATTACACAGCAGGTGCTAGTTTCTCAAGTAACCAGCTCACTTTTTACAAGAGCTTTTTTCACGCTCTAATCCTTTCAAGTGATTTTTTCTAAGCTTCACTCAAACTTACAAGTGTTTCTCTAAGAACACTTAGCCTCACAGACCTTTACAAATGAAATGAATAAGGATTACACAAAGTATAACTCTCTTAAAAAGTAAATATGAAAGTGGAAGATCAATAAATGCCCCAAATTCTCAACAAAGAGAATGTTTCTGATTTGATTCAAAAATTTCAGTTCTCAATCATCAAAATCAAGACATGGAGTCAACAGAGAAAATTTGTCGAAGTGCACATAAGCTAGCTCAATCAACCCAGACCGCAATACAATAAAAAATAAATTAAAAAAGACCAAGCCCACTTTAGTGGAGCCTTCTACCCTAGCAAATTAATACCAAAAAATGGAATGGGAAAAGGACTAGTAGTAGTACAATTAACCTAGAAGTTGTATCCTTTTTAAGTGTTGAAACTTCAAACTAAATTCAGTTTGTTCTTTATAATTGTCTATGCTTTTCCACAATGTGTATGGTATGACTCTCCTCCACGTTTTCAGTATCTTCCAAACTCGGATGAGAAGATGGCAAAAGAACTGTTCGAAAGATGTCAGTCTAATGTACGAGACAAGGCTGACAAAGCACTCAAAGACATGAACAATGGCCTAATGCTCATGTCTGCTCTGGTCGGAACGGTCAATTATGCCGCTTTTTTTTACCCTCCCATGAGGTTACGATCAAGATAATAAGAGTCAAAACTACAGTTTCCTTCTTCTCCTTAATAGGGATGATAAGGAAGATTTGTAGGGCTATATGCGATCATTCTTGGACTACGTATCTATGGCTTTGGCTTCTTCTTTATCGTCTTTGGTGAGTATGTTTTCAATTCAGTTATGTCGGTTCTGTAGCAATGATTTCTACCTAGCCCTGCCATTCAGATTGCTTTTAGCTACGTCTACCCTGTTTTGCTTTGTGGCCTTCACCATCATAGCAACTTTCGAAGCCAATTGGCTTTTTTACATTAGTTTTGATCAACCCTATTACCTGTGGTATGCATGTGCTCTTATAATCATTATTTACATGGATGCGTTATTCCTAACTTTCTGTTACATGTACTTTGTGATTCGTTACTCTGTTGCCTATAAACATCACGAAATGTAATGTAGGATCTATTTGTTTAGTGTTCACTTTGCATACGCAAGTACATCTAAGAGTGGTTATTGTAATTTGTGACACAGTGATCAGTACTAAGAGTTTTTGAACCATTTATATTGATTTGTATGCATATTTGTATCAAATTTCAATTTATCTTGTTCTTCTCCAACCTTGAGGACAATAATATCATCATTTTGTAGGTATCCTCTCTCTTTCTCGTTGTATACCAGTATTAATAACTTCTAAAAACCAATTTTTGGGAGTTCAAAACCTCCAAACAGCCACATGGAGAAGCTAGTGAACGCCACTAGAGCTACAAGGTAGCTAGGTCTGTTCAATATATATGTTCAACTATTGCTACTATGTTCGACTCATTACAAGGTTGTTGAGATTGATTTGTTACATTATTATCTGTTAAGCTTGAACATATTTTACTTGCTAATATTTTTGTAACATCTTAGTTTTATTGGCTTAATCTGTGATGCAAACACCCTTGTAATAGGTTCAAAGATTTGATATTGTATAGTTGAATAGGGTTGGGTGTTTAAACAAATGTTAAGGAATGTTTGAACAATCCCTAGAAGTCTCAAGATTTTATGGGTAAGATTTCAACTTTAGCAGTGCTCGCTACTTGGCGCTACATGTCACTGCGGCAAGGATTGTACTAAGTTTTGGTGAACTTTCCAGAGTCTGACACTGTCCTGGAGCTGCCTTCTCGCCGCAGTGAGAATCTGTCTTCAATTGTTCCCTAAAGGGCGCTACTTGTCGCCGCAGCACCAATCGACAGAAGATTTTGGAGACCTCATTTTTCAGATGGTCTTGATCTCTAAAGCTCTATATAAGGTCAAGTCCGAATTGAATAGGGTTTGATGAGCCACAAAGAACTCTTCTACAATCTTGAGAACTGATAAAAATAACCCTAGCAGCCCTTGCTTTTTCTTTAGTAAAAAGAACTTCAAATCTTTAATAAAGGTTCAGTCTTTGTGGAGCATCAAGATAGGGTATTCACGGCATGGTGTTCATCATGGTTCAAGCACGGGAAAACAAATTATTCATTGTGTGTGCGAGCAAGATCAATTCAACTTAGATTCGTGGGGTTCGAGTTAATACAATTGTAAGTTATTCTTCTGAACTGTTCGTTGGTTATAATGCTTGGAGGTGGACTGGAATATCTAGTGCTTGGTGGATTTCGATGGTGTTGTGGTGTTCAACATTTAAGTAATTACTAAAGAACCGTATCATGGGTGGATCGGTACGTGATATTAGAGTTTGGTCAATACAAGGAGAACATGCCCGAAAGTGTGAGGATTCGTTACCTGAGAATTGGGATATCTATGGTTGAGTTGTAAGTTAATTCTCTTATATTCAATTCTTGATGGTGATTGCTTGACTAGATTAGGTCCCGTGATTTTTTTTCAATTTGGGTTTTCACACTAAAATATCGTGTGTCTTGTATTGTATGTGATTGCTTTATTATTTGTGCATGCGATTTAAATTAGTGTGTGATTGATTGATTAGATTAGCTGAATGATATTAATCAAGCACTCATCCAAGCAAAATAAATCCACGTAATTCAAAATTTTCAATTGGTATCAGAGCGGGACACTCAAAAATTATTTTTGATTACAAATTTATTTTACAAGAGTGAGGTCCTAAATATTTGAATACTTGGATTTACCTTTGTTAGATGCTTCTAATTATACTGATTGGAAAATATGTATAAAAGTTTTCATAAAATCTATTGATAAACGTGTTTGGATGTCTATTATGCATGGTTGGAGTCCTCATAGGATGACTATAGCTACTGAGATTGTCCTTAAACCACAGAAACAATGGGATGAAACTGAGTTAAAAAAATATTTTCGGAATAGCAAAGCTATTAATGTCATCTTTAACCATGTCACACCCCATGATTTAAGTCTTATATCTAAGTGTGAGACTGCTAAAGAAGCTTAAGATATTCTTGAAATTGTTTATGAAAAGTCTCATATTACCATGACATGCACTGCATCTGCATCTGAAACTATAGGGACATCAACTGTTGCAAATTCTTCATCTAGTGAAAAACCTAAGTATTTTGCTGCATTCAAACCATCTCTTCATGGCATGAATTTTTAGTCTAATTGTGATCATATCCCTAGTGTGTCATATGAGTCAAGTCAAGATGACTTAGATAGTATTGATAACCATGAGAGTGGTGAGGAAAAGGATATTCACGAGGCCTATGATAAATTCTATAAGGTGTCTCAAATTGACCAAGAAAAATAAGACAATTGAAAAGGAAAGAAACACTTTTAAACAAGAGGCTAATGAATCTGCTACTCTCGTCGAGAAATTGAAGGCTAATAGGATCATTTTATTTGATAAAGTCATTGCACTACATAAAGATTTGCATGCATGTGTTGAGACTAATAAGGGCTTAGAGGGAAATGTCTCTAAATTAGAGTCTGAATTGTCTACTTCTCATGATACTTTCAAGAAGATGAATGCAGGTTCTAAGAAAATTGTTGAAATTTGGAATGCACAAAGGAGTTATCTGGACATGATTGGAATTGGATACAAAGAAAAGGCTTCCACATCTTCTCAACAAGCAAATAAGCCCACTTTTGCAAAGGCTCAAGGTAAGTCTTCCATGCCTTATGTGGTTAAGCATGTTAAGTTTTACGCACATGTCACAATTGTGGAGCAAATGGTCACATTAGGCCACATTATCCTAATTTAAAGGCTAAGGTTGTGACTCCCAAAAAGAGCACCACCACCGCACATGCACATGTTATGTCTAATGCTAAAGCCAAACCTTCTAGGTTTGTCCTTACTTGTCGTCATTGTTGTGTCAAAGGTCACATTAGACCTCATTGTTATAAGTTGAACCGAGTTTTAGATTCTCATGCTCATAATCAATCTGGAAACTTGATTGGGAGTTTTCTCAGTCAGATTTGTGTTCATGCTATGAATAATGAACTGAATATATTTATTCCTCAACGTAGGTCAAGGCAAATTCCTAACAGATATGGCAAGAATAGGAACCACAATGCCAAGACAAAGTCTAGGATATAACCCTAAAGCTCATAAGAGCATTGCAAAACTTAAGTATAGAACTATTTGGGTTAAAAAATCTGATTTGAATATTTGTGGTGATGTGAGTCCCAAGCCCCTTGATGATCATGAAAAATATATTGGGGCTAGTCTTATTAAGGGATGATCGGTTTGTGAAACAACCTAGGATGTGCTTCTTGGTTTTTTTTTTTTTTCGAGTGCTATAATCATTTGTGTAGTTTTAGCTTTTTCTGTTTTTGTTTGATTTATTGAAAATCTGAAAAATAAAAAATTTTGAAAAATAAAAAAAATTTGTGATTGTGCATCTTTGACGGTTCATGGCATCTATGCTTAATTTTATACATTGAGAATGATGCTAATTGTGTTTGTGTCAAGAGCTATTGTGCATTACTATGGTTTAATTCTTTATTCTTAGTTTTGAGCGATGGTTTTCATGATTATAAACCTAGTACTCACTATGCACACTTGGTGCAATTGACTTGGTAGAAATATATATGTGATTTTTATTAGTTTGAATTATTTTAATGTTCTAAGAGACTCGTATACTAGATTGACCAAAAAATCATGTTTTTCCCATCTCATTCATCGCTTTGCCCTCATGTTGGTGTTGGAAAAGGAAAAATCTAAGATGTGCATGATGAAAATGGCTACCACTGAATATGTGTGAAAGCCACTATGGATGTGTATCAAATTATACACCCTCTGGGTAAAATCATAGAAAGGGCTATCATATTCAATAGTGTGAAAGCCACCCCATGATTGTAAAAAAAAAATAGAGCATGTCAAAAAGAAAAAATCTTGCTCAAAAGGAATTGTGGTTGTCATTTCCATTGATAATCTTACAAACATGATTAGTTTGATTTTTAGTAATGTGAATTTCTCAAGAATTTGAATTATCCAATTAATATTCATCTCTACTATTGTTTTCATACTCAAGTCTTATATTTGCAAATTCACCGTATACAAGCACTTGGGTTATTTTTATGAACTTCATCATCTTGTAATAAAGAGTCTAGAATTTTATTTTAGTTCATGCATCAAGTTCTTAACTAATGCTTTTAAGCAAATTTTGATTCATACGACTTTGTGCATGGATATTTTTTAGGCTCTGATGATGTGCATAATCATGCGTCAATTTTGTTTAACTCTCATAAGTTTGTCGTGTGTGTTTTATTCTATCATACATAAGGGGAACATTGATTTGATTTCATCTTATCTATGATTATGATAGTTTATTGTTTCTCTCATTGAGCATAAATGTTTATCTCATTCCTCTTGTTTATCTTACACCTCCCTTTGTCAATTCCTGACAAAAAGAGGGAGAAAACATATATGCCTTAGTACTTTGATTCTGTGTATTTTCATGTAGAGTTGATTAACTTGAGCAGGCTAAACTATTCTTGAGACATTGATCTTATATTGGGTATTCAACCTAAGGGTAGTTAGGCTAAGTTTTTTTTTTTATTTTTTATTATTGATTGGGACTTGGTTTTTGTCACATATTGGCCAAAGTGGGAGTTTGTAACATCTTAGTTTTATTAGCTCAATCCGTGATGCAAGAACCGTTGTAATAGGTTCAAAGATTTGATCTTGTATAGGTGCATAGGGTTGAGTGTTTAAAAAAATGCTAAGGAGTGTTTGAACAACCCCTAGAAGTCTCAAGATTTTATGGGTAAAATTTTAACTTCAGCAGTGCTTGCTACCTAGTGTTACTTTTTTCTGAGAAGGGTGTTGCCTTGCGCTACCTATCGCAGCAGCGCTAACCGACACAAGATTTTGGAAACTTTCTTTTTCGGCTAGTCTTGATCTCCAAAGCTCTATATACGGCCAAGTCTGAATTAAATAGGGTTTGATGAGTCATAAAGAACTCTTCTACAATCATGAGAGCTCATAAGAAACCCTAGCAGCCTTTGCTTTCTCCTTCGTAAGAAGAAGAACTTCAAATCTTCAACAAAGGTTCAGTCTTGGTGGAGCATCAAAATGCGATATTCACAGCGGGTGTTCGTCGTGGTTCAACCACAAAAGAACAGTGAATCGTGGTTTGTGTGAGCAAGATCAATTCAACTTAGATTCATGGGGTTCGAGTTAGTACAGTTGTAAGTTGTTCTTCTGAACTGTTCGTTAGTTATAGTGCTTGGAGGCAAACTAGAATATCTAGTGCTTGGTGAATTCCAACGGTGTTGTGTTGTTTAACATGTTAGCAATTACTGAAGAACCGTATCGTGAGTGGATTGGTACATGATCATGGAGTTCCGTTAATACAAGGAAAACACGCCCGAAAGTGCGATGATTCCTCACCTGAGGATTGGGATATCGAAGGTTGGGTTATAAGTTGATTATCTTGTATTCAGTTCTTGATAGTGATTGCTTGTCTAAATTAGATCCCGTGATTTTTATTCGATTTGGGTTTTCACACTAAAATATGCTATGTATTGTCTTGTGTGTGATTGTTTTATTATTGGTCAATGCGATTTAAATTAGTGTGTGATTAATTGATTAGATTAGCTAACCGGTATTAATCAGGCACTCTTCCAAGCAAAGTAAATCCACGTAGTTCAAAATTTTCAATTTTGACCTCGGCAACTTAGCTCAATCAGTTAATAAACATTGTTGAACTACATAAAAAAAAATCAAACTACTCTAGCTTGGTTCATGATCAAATCGATTAATAACTCGTTTACTCAAAAGATAAAGCTAAACTTGACCATATCTAACACTCCATTAACTTTTTTCACTGGGTTTGCAAAACTCCCTAGCCTAAAATATTGCGACACAGAAATGACTTAACCAAGTAAGAACTCCATGCAATTAGACATTGGGCCCAGACTGAAAATTCAAAGAATCTGGGAAGCCATTCTGATGGTGGCAAGAATTTCTTGTATGGAAGCTACTTCAAAATGTGATCTATAGTTGATCAGCATACTTAGTTTCTTCTTTGGCCAATTTTTTTTCATACCATAGATTCACATATAGCTTCTGAATCTCTTATATACCCAGTGATGAACGTGCGGCAGTGCAGAAAAACATCTTACCCTTAGCATTAACTTGGTCTTCCACGCTGATTCTGCAGCCGCCGGAGGCTACTCAGAAAATGACCATTAAATTGAAATGAAATTGACGTGCTCGTCCATTCGGCTGAATATTCCTTTAAACAAACAAAAAAAAGGGATATTCAGAACCTTGATGGTCATGGTTGAAATGGACTGGCCTGCGACAAAACTATTTATTTCATGAATTTTTTATGCAAAGCCAAACGTCCAGTTTTCTTGTTGGTGCTTCCATGTATTAGTAGTGGGAAGACTAGACCGGCCTGTGAAAATGTGGGTCCTCAGGCCTTATCTATTTTGTTGGGAGGAAAGACTTTAATAAATTATAGAAATTCGTATATATAATAACTAGTGATCAACTCATGGAATGCACGGGGATTAAGTATTATTCAAAATTCACTATTAGCGTAACATTATCTTTTATCATCAATGGATGAATAATAAATATTTAAAAAAGTGATTGTATATATATGTTGTAAGTAATTGATTTAAAATTCAAAATAATTAAGTATACAATATTAATTTATTTTATGGAAAGATAATGTTATAAAAAATAAAAAAAAAACTTGTAAAAACTTAGGTGAGTTAATGCAATAGAGCTTTTTTTTCAATACTTTGCACGGAAAAAAAAATTTGTAGTACTGTATTTAATCATAGTCAATTGATTAAGTTTTTTTTTAATTTAATCCTAGATTTTTTGGTATTTTATTCCGATCGAACAAAGATACACATCATATATATATATATATATATAAGTTGTATTTGCCCTTATATTTTATTTTTCTCTTATGTGGCACTCTAAATAATGTGATACTTTTAAAATGTCACGTTATATGGGCAATTGGTTAAATAACTATTAAATTTATTTGTTTATTTAACCTACTCTATTAATATTGTAAGATAGATAGATATATATATATGTATATATTTTTAAAATATTAGATAACTATTGAATTTGTTCAGTTATACAATTCACTCTATTATTTTTGTACCATAAATAAGCATAAGATAATATTAGTTTTCTAGAGTTTAAGTTTATCTCAATTCATCTAAAAATATGAACTATAATTATTATCAAATTTAATTTGTATATCAAGTAGGTCAATTTGAGTACAATATGTAATGTGAATATATATATATATATATATATATAAGTACTTCCGCCTAATACAGAAGTTTAATTCATTAAAACTACATCTTAAATTGAGTTATTATTGTATATCTATTATTTTAAGAAAAATAAAATATAAGAATATTTACTATTTTAATTAAAATTTATATATAACACTTAGTCACGTACAACTATTGAACACACTATATGGTAAATTTTATTTTTATCAACAATGCTATTTAATCCTGTGTATTGTATTGTGAACCCTTTTAATTCAGTTCATTTGATGAAAATATATATGATCAAGGTTTTTATGTCGAGTTTTAAGGAAAATTGGAAAGGGTTTGGTGTAAAATATTCTAAGGAGTTACATTTACAATGATTCTATAATTTTTATTTTATGCATTAGCCATTGTACATAATTTCTATCGATGAATATTTGAAATGTTTTTATTTCGAAGATTTTGTTTGTGATGATTCAATAAAATCTAAAAACTTATTGGTTACTAATGAATTAATTTTGGATGTATTTATAAGAAGAAATTGAATAAAAGAAATTGTAATATTCAGCACTTAATACTCAGTTGGTGTCTTAAAAATGTACCAAACTAATCAATCTCAACTGGTGTTCTATTTTTGTTAAAAAAAATTCAAAATTAATTTGTCATGGAAATAAATCGAACTTATACATATTTTTAAATCATTAATTTTTTTGTTTAGTGCGTGCAGCTCAATAAAATTAATAGTCCTGCCTTTCATTTTCTTTTTAGTATCTTATTTTTTCATAGTTATCCCAATCTTATCTTATATTTATCTTATAAAATTAATAGTGTAGTCAATTAATAGTTATCTAACTAATTGCCAACAAATTCAATAGTTATCTAACAAATTGCCCCTATGACGTGACATTTTAAAAATATAAGAGCTTTTAAAGCGCCACGTAACAGTGAGACATATTATAAAGATAAACACAACTTTTATATATATATATGACTAGTAAATCTTCTATTTATTTAATTTTTGACAGAAAAACGAAAAACTTGCGAGTGCAACTTCCAGGATAAGTTATGCAGATTCGACAACCTTAATAATTTGAAGATACTGAAAGTTTTGTCTAGTTTTCGGTGTCATTCAGAATTAAGTACTCCAATATATATTATCAAATTACATGTTCGCACTTCAACATCTTGGATTGAGAAAAAGTCTTGCTTGCAAGTCTTGGTCACCTTACATGGTAAAGGTCTTTAAATGTCCTTCGAGAATTCAAAAACATAGAACACATGCAAACCTTATTGGTTTGGTATTGTAGTTGATTCATCTTGATCTCATCAACATGTTCATGATGGCAATCATGGGAGGAAGGTCCCTTCAACTTGTCCAAGGCTTTGTTGTGCTGCTTTTACTATTTGTGAAACCTCCTCCTGGATCCACTTCAGGAGTTGGAGATGCTAAAATTTGGTGCAAGGAGAAGGAGTGACAAGCACTCCTTCTGCTTAAAGATGATCTTGTGGATGATTATGGACGCTTCTCGTCTTGGGGGAGCGAAGAAGAAAAAGCAGAGTGTTGCCAATGGAGAGGAATCCATTGTGACAACCAAACGGGTCACGTAACCGCGCTTGATCTTAGCGGCTCGTCTCTTTCTGAAAATCTGTACCCTTTGAGAGGTAACATTAGCCCTTCCTTAGTTGAATTGCGACATCTGGTTTATTTAGACCTTAGTTACAATGCTTTTGGACAGAGTCGCATCCCAGAGTTCATTGGTTCTCTCACCAAATTACGACACCTCAATCTATCTTTTGCTCGATTTGGTGGAACAGTTCCCGTTCAACTTGGGAACCTCTCCAAGTTGCAGTCTCTTGATTTTGGTACTTATGCCAATTATATGGATGTCGAAAACCTTGGGTGGCTTTCTCATCTTTCATTTCTAAGACACCTTAACCTCTGGAATGTGGGTGGATCTTAGCAAGGCTAAGGGGTGGTTCCAAGCAGTTAATTGGCTCCCTTCGTTGACTAGCTTGCACTTAGGTTGGTGTTGTTAGAATATTATTATTCTTTTATTAAAATTCTAAAATTTTATTTATATTATTTAATTATTTGGTTACAAGTTTTTATTACAAAGTTTATTATATCATTTGTTACATGAAATTTAATGAGGTGTTACAATATTTACTAGCTATTAATTGACAAGTTTAATAGCCATAACGGCTAGTTTCTTAAGCCTATATAAGACTCTTATTTGATGTTGTTAGATATATGGGAAAATGTGAAATACAAATAGAAGACATATTTGAGATAAATAGATATTTTCTACCTTTTATCTTTATACTTTTATATTATGTTTTATGGGCAACTGTGGCTGGGACGGTTCATTGTTCTCCCGGTAAACGTGACTCCCGAGGAGATAGGCTGTGAGCAATTGGATTGAATCTTGGAGCAGCTGATGTCCGATTGTACCTTCACGTAGAAAGGCACAGTTGCTTTAGAACAGTATTATCACGCCTCTCAATTTTCACAGGCCAGTTTTTCTGTTTTCCTTTAACTATATTTTATTGTTCATTAATATAATTCTATTGCAGTGTTCTTGTATTGTTCTTTGGTTTATTCTTAAATTATAATTTATTTGTGTTAATGAGAATTACAAGATGTAATTTTATGAAATTCTTCCAACAATCTAAAGTAACTGTTAAATAAAAATTTGTGCTCACAGTTAAATGGCTATCAAATTGTAGTGTTAGGTGGTTAGTAAACTATTTATTGATTTATGTTAATTATATCTTCTTAGTGGTTGTTAGAACCAGTATGCGAAAGGTTAGATTGTGCATGAAGTTATATATATATATATATATATATTTGAGACGGTTTGGTATGACATGCATAAGTTGTACTTTTGGTATAATATGCGTTATATCTATATTTGAATATATATACATGTATAACCTGTTGAAGATATATTATGGGATATTAGGATGTTCTAGTGACATATCAAATTGCTGTAAGCTCTTATTTAAAATGGGCTGTTAATGGCATACGGTTGTAAGTTATCATTTCTTCTAGATGTATGGTTTTACAGTTGAAAGTGCTAAAGGACTCAAAATACAACCTATGAGTTTATGACTGTTGCGTGTACATGTTATTGTGATCAGAAAGCTACTATTGTCCCTGTATATATTGCATGAGTTCATATATTTATCTTCCTAATGTTTTACTTAAGTTTAATTATCCTAATCGTTTACTTAAGTGAAAAAAAAAAGTTGATTGATAACTATTTACTGGAAGAAAAAGTTTTAGTTTATAAAAATAAAACAGTTTTTGAATTTTGTTAAAACAATAGGAAAGTAGTTTTGAGATATATTTCAGATATATTTGTCTTTGACTAATCATGAGTTACAGTATTCTATTAATGGTGGTATAAGTGGTGGTGGTAAATTTGAAGAGTTACATGTATTGTGTAAGGATTAATATTATAATATTATTTGTGGCCAGTTACAGTTTTTAGCTATAAAGAAAGAATTTAATATTTTTTTTTTTTATGTGTGATCATTTCTGGTGTAATGTGTTTTGTTAATGGCCAGTTACAATTTGCATTAAAGGTCGTGTATATGGAGCATGGTAGTTAATGTATTTTTAAAGATGTGTATTTTCAAAAGTAAATTTGTCTTTTACATTCTTGTGTATTTCTATAAGATTACTTGTTTGTTACATGAGTTTGTGGTTTTCATGTGCATTCCTATAATATTGAAACTGATAAAATATTACAATTGAATTAGGCTTATGACACCTAGTCATAAATCTAGTACTTCAGTTTTTGGATCAAGGAATGCTTTGAACAATTTGTGTTCTTTTAAAGTTTCTTTCAGTTGATTTTATATTGCAACACCAGAGCATAAAAATGCAATAATAATAGATAATCTAGAACGAGGTTAAAGGTTTTGCAGGCCAAGATGGCTACTGGCGGTTGAAAGATTCCGTGAAAATTAGGTGATTATTGGAGTGATATAATTTGATATATTGAATTGAGTTAATTTCTCACCTGTAATATTTTATTTGATAATAATGCCTCTAGTTTGAACAGATCCATTCTACAATCAATTCTGCATAAATTAAGATGTGTGTGAAATGTGGGGGTTGTATGTCTATTACATGATTTTATATTATCTCTTAAATTTCCTGAATCTAAACAAATATTTTACCATGCGAAATTATGTGTATGCTAATCTTGTGCACATGCTGGAGATATTCTGCTGGAAATTTTTTACAGGGTTACATACTGTCTCTTCATTATTCTTCTATGATCTCTCTAAATGGCATTATAAAGGAATCTCTTATATGAGAGTAATTATATTATATATTGATGTGGAATTGCTCGGAATACATAGCCTGCATTTGGGTTCTATTATCTCGGTTTTCCCAATATAAAAACAAGAGATGCACAGCTACTTTCATTGCTTCTGTTATGCCTACTGGTAGATTTCTTGCTACAGTTTTTGGACTGCTCACGTTCTAGTTTATGCTATTAGCCATGGTTGCTCCTTTTGTGCCTTCCATTGAAACTGCTGGTACGTACTATATTAAATGAAAATGATGGCTTATAATATTCTCCTCTATATCACATGTGGAAAAGTCATGGCCTGGTAGTCATTTATGTGGTAAGCAAAGCTCATTATGACCTTATGTTTTGTCAGGTAAATGCATGATTTAGCTCATGATTTCTTTATTCAGATAACTTTATAAATTTTATATTACAACTTTATAGTTATTGTCTTCTAAATTTAAGTTTTGAAAATGTGGAGGTCAAAATGATACACTGATGTTCATTATGTGAAAGTCTAAGTTTATTATTCATATTGGCCACTCGATAAGACTTGAATTGAAGAGGTACAATTTCTGAAGGGTTTTAAATGTGGAGGTATGCAATTATATATTTCTTAAATGTGAACAAATTCTTTATTATGTGAAATTATACTAATCTCGTGCATTTGTTAGAGATTTTGTTTGAAAAAACTCCACCAGTGTATATTGAGAATTATGTGGTGCTTGCGACTATCTCATTATTTTTCTCATTATCTCTGATATTTTGTGGAGTACACAATCTGCTACTTTCTAAGTCTACATTTCTTGGTAACAGGATGTTCGAACAATTTAATGGAGAATTTCTTGGATTATGGACTACTATTGGTTTTCTCTATGGTATTCATATTCTGGCATTGCAAAAGAATGTCTTATATATGGGAATGGTTGTTCTTCATGATATTCTAAATTCTTACTACTGAAGAAGGCAAAGATTTCTCTATCAATTTCTCCTATGGTATTCATATGGTCTTCTATGATATTTGTATGGTCTTTCTATGATATTCTATATCTCCTATTGCTTAAGGAGGCAGGGATATCCCTATCAACTTCTTCTATGACAGTATTCAAATGGTTTTCTTGACATATATGTATATGAGAGCAGATATTTCTATGGCTACTTTGGATTATATCTATTGGCAAGTCAACATCATTATGAAGTGTATTCTCGGCGTGGATATTCTCTATGGATTAGCGTTGGAGGCTAAATTTTTTATATTGAGGCAGGCTTGAGAAGCCAAAATATTATATAAAATTAATTGTCTCTGGACTAGCGCTTGAGACTAGCTCCTATATATGTCCGAGGGGGATGAGCCTAAGCCCACAGGGAGTCACCTAGGGAAGTAACCCGTCTTCTATGATTGGGAACCCCATGAAGGAAGTTCAACGTGTAAAAGCAATCCATACTGTGTGACTCAAACCCAACACCATTATATTAAGAGGCACGAAAGACGTTCTCTTGCTTATCCCTAAGGCATTTGTGCTGTGGAAATGTGAACGTTAAGGAAGGGTATTAACCCTGAATGAGTCCAAGACGGGCAAACTCTCGCAGGGTATTCTCGTCACATGTACCCTTAGAGGATTCACCTAAGTGAGAGCTGTCGTGAGGCCGCGACTATGAGAATCGGGCTGTTCTCTAGTAACTCTCATGAGAATCAAGATCGGTGCATGGCCATAATCGTACTAACCCGCGAACATGTCTAATAATTGGTACTGTGTGTATGACATGTTGAACTCTGGCTCAAAAGGTATAGTTCAAGGTGTAGTCTCACTATGATCCTTTAGAGGAAAACTATTAACACTAAGTGAGGTTCAAGTCCAAAAGACACCTACACCTATTGCACAGTATTAAGGTTGCCCAAACCTATCATATTTATTTATTTTAAAGTTTTGAAATTTTTGGGGGATTGTTAGATTATTATTATTCTTTTATTAAAATTCCAAAACTTTATTTATATTATTTCATTATTTGGTTACAAGTTTTTATTACAAAGTTTATTATATCATTTGTTACATGAAATTTAATGGGGTGTTACAATATTTACTAGCTATTAATTGACAAGTTTAATAGCCATAACGACTAGTTTCTTAAGCCTATATAAGACTCTTATTTGATGTTGTTAGATATATGGGAAAATGTGAAATACAAATAGAAGACATGTTTGAGATAAATAGATATTTTCTACCTTTTATCTCTATACTTTTATATTATGTTTTATGGGCAACTGTGACTGGAATGGTTCATTGTTCTTCCGGTAGGCGTGACTCCCGAGGAGATAGGCTGTGAGCAATTGGGTTAAATCTTGGAGTAGCTGATGTCCAATTGTACCTTCACGTAGAGAGGCACAGTTGCTTTAGGACAGTGTTATCACGCCTCTCAATTCTCACAGGCCAGCTTTTCTATTTTCCTTTAACTATATTTTATTATTCATTAATATAATTCTATTACAGTGTTCTTGTATTGTTCTTTGGTTTATTCTTAAATTATAATTTATTTGTGTTAATGAGAATTACAATATGTGATTTTATGAAATTCTTTCAACAGGTGTCGTCTTCATGAGATCATTCCATCATCTCTTTTTCAGCTCAATTACTCTACCTCTCTTGCTATTCTTGATCTCTCTGGCAATCCTTTCACCTCTTCGATATCCCATTGGTTGTTCAACTTTAGCAGTGCCTTTGTTGAGATTGATCTCTCTAGTAACTTCTTACATGGTGCGATTCCTTATGCTTTTGGGAACCTGATTTCCCTTGAACACCTTGATCTCTCTCACAATCAACTTGAAGGTGGGATTCCTAAATCTTTCGGAAATTTAAGCAGACTGCAATCATTGGATCTGTCTTACAACAATCTAAATGTGAGCCTTTCTTCTTTTATTCTAGTCTTGTTTGGGAGCAAGGAAAACTCATCACTAGAATTTCTGAAATTGAGTTGGAATCAACTTAGTGGTTCGTTGCCTAATATTATAAGTTTTCCAAGCTTGACGCACTTATATCTTAATCGCAATCTATTGGATGGGCCTTTTCCAGAAAGTTTTGGGCAACACTGTAATCTTCTAGTTCTAGATTTGTCCCAGAACCGGATTATGGGGTCATTACCTGACCTTACCATATGTTCGTCATTGAGAGAGTTATCTATTTGGAGAAACCAGTTCAAGGGTCCTTTAAGTACAAGTATTGGGCAGCTTCCCAAGCTCGAAGTTTTGGATGTTAATTCCAATCATCTAGAAGGTCTAATCTCTGAATCCCATTTGTCGAATCTCTCCCAATTGCAATTTTTGGACTTGTCTCTTAATTCCCTAGTCTTGCAGTTTAGTTCTACTTGGATTCCACCTTTTCGTCTAGATACCATAAGGTCGAGATCTTGCAAGTTAGGTCCTCATTTTCCGAAATGGCTTCAAACTCAAAATAACTTTTCTGTTCTTGATAACTCTGTTACTGGAATTTCAGATACTGTACCCAGTTGGCTCTGGGACGTATCTCCCAGAGCAACATTGTTAAATCTATCTTATAACCAAATCAATGGCATTTTGCCCGATTTGTCATTGAAGTTTCCAGCATTTCCTTCAATAGACTTGAGTTCTAATCATTTTGAGGGTCCGATACCGCTCTTACCTCGTAATGCAACATCATTCAATCTCTCAAAAAATAAGTTTTCGGGGTCAATTTCTTTCTTATGCACAATTAAGTCTTTGGCTTATCTTGACCTATCTAATAACCTTATATATGGAGAACTTCCTGACTGTTGGATTCAATTCATGGATTTAAGGATTATAAACTTGGCCAACAACAATTTATTTGGGAAAATTCCTAGCACTATGGGCTCATTGTCTCAACTTTGGGCATTGCAGTTACGTAATAATAGCTTCACTGGAGAATTGCCTTTGTCCTTGAAGAACTGCAGAGAGTTGGGAATCGTTGATGTGGGAGACAATGGAATATCTGGTATAATACCCGCATGGACAGGGGACAGTCTATCTAATTTGATTGTTTTCAGTCTACGGTCCAACAAGTTCCATGGAAGCATACCTATTAATTTTTGTCATTTAAATAACCTTCAAATCTTGGACCTCTCTCTTAATAATATTTCAGGGATCATACCAATATGCCTCCACAACTTTTTGGCAATGACTCAAACTCAGAGTTCTATTCCAACCATTTATTTTCCTTATGGGCAAAGTTATAGTTACTGGAATGGTGAAGATGATTATTACAGCCCCGATTATATCCTCAGTGCATTGTTGGCATGGAAAAGAAGGGAATATGAATTCAAAAATACTCTGGGACTAGTGAAGAGCCTTGACCTTTCTAGCAACATGTTAAGTGGAGGAATTCCGAGTAAAATTACACATCTAGTTGGTCTGATTGCCTTGAACCTTTCAAGAAACAGGTTAACTGGAGAAATGCCTGCAGAAATTGATCACTTGAAATTATTAGAGTCTCTTGATTTGTCCGAAAACCAGCCTTTTCAGGAGAATTCCTGCAAGCCTTTCCGATTTAAATTTTCTTAGTCACCTGGACTTGTTGGATAATAACTTCAGAGGAAAAATCCCATTGAGCACTCAACTGCAAAGTTTCGATGCTTCCACATTTATGGGAAATCGTCAACTTCGTGGGGCACCACTTACAAATATGTGCTCAGAAGATGAAGCACCTCAGGATCCTGTTGGCAGTAAGGACCTTGATAATCAAGAGGATGATGAGGACAGGTTCATAACCACAGGATTTTATATTAGCAAGGGGCTCGGATTTCCTTTCGGGTTTTGGGGAGTTATTGGCAGCTTAATGCTCAACAGTTCATGGAGATTTGCTTATTTCCAATTGTTAAACAACATAAAAGATTGGTTCTATGTGACTGCAGCTGTGACTATGACCAGATTGACCAGGAGGCTTCGAATCTAGAAGGTATTACTTCTATACTTCTTCTGTTATTCCTCTACATTTTCAGCACATTAATTGTAGTTTTTGTTAACATATAGAAAGAACTGATCTACTTCAAAAATTGGGTATTAAAAGTGTACCCTGTGGTGGGCATGATTTCCTTTTGGTTCTTTAGGTCCCTAGTCATTGTCAAGTTTGACAATTATGAGATATCATATGTCCAGTAAATTCTAGTGCTATTCATACGTCGCTCACCCTGAATTTAAAAGTATGGTCTGAGACTTAATACCCATTTCATTCTCAATGGGTCTGCTCCCCATTTGGAGGTCTTGGGATCAATTCTTGGGGCCACCCGTCCAAGGCGTAAACCTTGTATCTTAAACGGCTCATGTGGTTAGTGGGGTATTGCGTGGCCCGGGATGGTTTACCATTAGATTAAACCGGGGCTGACCCTAGTGATAAACCGGGCAGGTTCCACCCGACAAAAAAAAAAAAAAAAAAACGTCGACTTGAATGTCCTATAAATTGGCTTTTGTTTAGGCCTAACATTCAATTGTCTGATTAGCGGGGGAAATCCAGACTATAATCGATGATGCTTTTTATTTGATTTCCCTTAAGCAGTGGACGTTTTTTGTGGTGCAGAAGGCAAGCTAATTCTTGTGCATACTGGCTACCAGCTCAAGCATTGGCAAGGTTTTTCTTTCTTCTTTTGTCTTTTTTGCCGAAGGAGTTCCGTAGGCTTTTTCAGTTGGATCTCATGTAGTTTCTTTCTTTACTTGTAATATCTATTATAAATAAATTAATAGACAATATTTAATTGTCTGACTTTCCTAGCTTTTTACGAATCAACTAATGGTGTTTTGATTTTTCTTGATTGTATAATATCCAAACCAATACTACAAAACCCAGTTTGATAATCCAACCAAGTTTAAACTCATTTGGATATGCCACACCAGGTAAGGCTCGTGTATCACTACAACCAAACACCCTAAGCTTCGCTAATATGTATATGTAGAAGACCCAAACACTTTCTCTCTCATTTTCTCTTATTCCCCTACAATTTTCATAATTTTCTCTAACCAGACAAGCTCAACACTAGGGGGGGAACTGTATAATGAGTGAGGAATGCCATGGTCCTCCAGCTTCTGCATTGTAACCCTCCAATATAATTAAAGTATATATACCCGGCATGGATAGGGGAGAGTTCCATCTAATTATATTATTTTCAGTCTGCGGTCCAATGAATCTTATTGATAATTTTTGCCATTTAAATAAGATTCAAATCAAGGACTTCTCTCTTAATAATATTTCAGGGACCAGGCCAATGTGCCTTGACTACTTTTTGGCAATGACTCAGGCTGAGAGCTCTTTTTCAACCATTAATTTATTTTCCTTATGGGCAAACTTATGGCTACTGGGATGGTGAAGAGGATTATTACAGCCCCGAATATATCCTCAGTGCATTGTTGGCATGGAAAGGAAGGAAATATGAGTTCAAAAATAGTTTGGGACTAGTTAAGAGCCTTGATCTTTCCAGCAACAAGTTAAGTGGAGGAATTCCGAGTAACATTACACGTCTAGTTGATATGGTTGCCTTGAACCTTTCAAGAAATAGGTTCACTGGAGTAATGCCTGCAGAAATTTGTCACTTGAAATTTTTAGTCTCTTGATTTGTTCCGGAATCAGCTTTCTGGGAGAATTCCTGCAAGCCTTTCCGATTTAAATTTTCTTAGTCACGTGGACTTGTCGAACAATAACTTGTCAGGCAAAATCCCATTGAGCAATCAGCTGCAAAGGTTCGATGCTTCCACATTTATGGGAAAACGTCAACTTTGTGGGGCACCACTTGCAAATATGTGCTCAAAAGATGAAGCAACTCAGGATCCTGTTGGCAGATATGACTTTGATAATCAAGAGGATGATGAGTAGGGATAGCAATTTGCCCCTATTGGAACAGAGTTGGGGTGCCTCTATACGGGTTAGGGGCTGGGATGGGGTCAAATAGTGTAACCCGCGTTGGGTTTGGGATGGGGTCGGGATTTTCCTCAACACCCCAAGCCCGCCCCAACTAAGGGGTCTTTAAAAATTCAACCCCTTAAGTCCTTTATTAAGCTACTGCTTTGCAATGTGACTGACGTTATAAGCCTTATAAAGCCTTTGTTTTTCCTTTGGAAAGCCCATGTGGGACAAGTGAGTGTTTACACTCTTTGAAAATGCCCCAAGAACCATCAGTTATCCCACATCAAAAAAACTAAAGTAGCAAGAAGTGTCCAACTTCATTTAAAAGTAAGCCCCACGCCTCTTTGTCCCAAATTCCTAACATAAAAGAAAGCATCTCACCTTTTATAAAAGAAATCCAAGTCTCTTTCTTAAGCCAACTGTTTTTTGTGGGTTTTTGGGTTTGTTCAAATCTTTTGTCATGTGGCAATAATAATTAGTCAGCTCGAAGTTTTAAAAAAAAATAACTACAACCCGATGGAGAACCCGTCCCGATTAAAGAGGATTAATTACTTGTCCTACCCCGTTTAGATTAAAGGATGAGATGGAGATGGGGTGGGATTTCTTATAATTAAACGGGGTCGGGATTAGGAGAACCCATCTCGAACCCACCCGTTATCATCACTAACGGACAGATTCATAACCCTAGGATTTTATATTAACCCTAGGAACTGTTGAGCTTAATGCTCAACAGTGCTCAACAGTTCCTGCTGACATGCTTATTTGACGGCAAAAATTATCGGTCGTAGGCGCGTTTTCGGTAGCTGTAGATTTGGCCTTTTATCGATGGGTCCTCTCGCTTTAAATCTATTTCTGTATCTTTATCTTCAAACAATCTCTCTCCAAAATTAAAGGTGGGGTGGCCCTCAATCTCGATTCTTTGAAATGTTTTGTAATTTGGTAGGTTGCTGTGATGGATTGAGGTCTGGGTAACATTAGACAATGATGGTAGGGTAGAGCTAGGGCTTTGATTCTGCAATAACGATAGTGAGAGTTTAAAGGGTAAATTTGATATTTTAAAAATTAATAAAATGTTATCAACAAAAAATGCTATTGACTTTGTCAGTTGACTAACAGTTAGAAGAATTTGCAAGATGCAGAATGGAGATCGATGTTATTTTTAAAATTGTGAGAGAATTATATGTTATTGTACACAATTTGTAATATAATAATTATATCAATAGATTGAAATTGACGTTTCAATGTTTGGCATCCAAAACAAAATTCAGGTTCTGCCCTTATTCTATGCTAATTGGTTATTCTTTCGACTGCTTTCAAGAAATGGTTGTGGTAAATAATTTTATAATTTTTGAAAAAAAAATAACTAAACGCTCAGTTTTCTTTTTTTGACTTATGATTATGGGCAACAACTATTACACTTATTGATTCAAAGTTTTAATCCATGCGAGAAGAATGGTTGGTTTAGTGGTACTAATTCTCTTACCTATATAGCCGGTTATAAGTTCAGCTCACCAGCTAATTCTAACTTTATCACTAATTCACTAACTATTCTTTACTCTCTAAAAAAAAATAGTGTCATGATTCGTTTGGTGGGCTTATTTTAAGTTTTTTGGCATTAATTTTTTTGATTTATAAGTAAAAAAAATTTTAAAAAATCAGCTTTTATATTTTTTTGTTTTTTATTTTTCTACTAATCTTATCATATAAAAGCAAAACAAACTGAAAAAATTTAGCTGGCCCTCAATTTATGTCAAAGAATCGAGAGGCGTTATATTGAGTGCCATGGTCAACCCGATTGACGTTTCACACCCTTGGTTTGGACTTCTCCGCCGTTCTTTTAGACTGCTAGAATGAGGTGCTGGAATTTGGAAATATCAATTCTGCCTTTCTGCTGCAAATGTCAAAACTTGACCAGTCTTAGATAAATGAAGAGCCTAAAAATTATAGTGATAATTTTTTTCTGTTTAATTTTAAAAAATAAAAAAATAAATAATATTTTTTCTTATTTAAAATTGGATAAAATGTTAGAAAAATAACAGAATGATGATTACAAAGTATAGGGGGGAAAAACAAAAGAAAAGTGAGAAGGAACTAATTTTTTTATTATTCTTTTTTCTCTTAAAATGAGAACCAAACGAAAAATAAAGTTCTTTTCTCTATCTTTTCTCAAGTTTTAAATACACTATAAGTAACTATCGGGGTTTTTTTTTATTAATTTTGTTAATTGATGCTATTATAATATCAATTTTAGTACTTTTTTCTAAAGAAAATTATTGTTGATAAATAATCATTGGTTATCAAGACATACAACCGATTAAACTTCCTGAATAATCCAGTCAAGAAAAATCCGATTCCAATAAGTAGAGAATTCTAAATATAAGATTCTTTTGACGATTGACCTGCACCATCTTATTGCATATGCTAGGGATACATATGAAACAACGGTGAGTTAAACCAGATTGTATTCATATCTTCTTTTCGGATATTATGAATTATAATTTAATGTTCTCTCTCAGAGTTAACGAGGTGTGAGGCTTTGAATTGTGAATATAGTCACTGAGAAGGTGAATTTAATAGTATATTATATTTATTTATTTATATTAGTAATGAACTTGTGTTATGCATGGATAAGAAAAAATTGAAAGTTTTTTAAAATAAATCATTTGATTTAAAACAAAATTAATATTTTGTTTGATGATTCAAGCTGTAGGTTTGTATTTTACAAATAAAATTTACGCTCAATGTATGTTTGGCTTTAGGTTCTAAAAATAAAATAGTTACCGTCAATACAAGTATATCACAAACATCTGTCTATAGAGCTATATATTCCACTACATCATGTACGGGGGGAAAAGAAAAAATATAGTGACAGTGAATATATACGTTAAAAAAAAATTTGACAGATGAGGAGAAAAACTACCGTATAAAAGAAACAAATGCTGGTTAAAGAGAGATAAATTTAAAGATAAATAAATTAACCTATTTGTACCGAAATACGTCTTGAGTAAGAAGACAAGCAACAAGTAAAAGAGATTAAGGCTAGTGAAATTTTTTAGAACGTGATAAGATGGAATGATGCCTAGACACAAGTTTGGATGCACGATCTCGAAGAAATTATTATGAACAATGCCCAAAAGAATGGGGGATTCAAATTCAAGATGAGATATACATACACACAGTATGGATCTTCTGCAAATTAATGACACTGTGCATGAACAAACTCAAAAAAAAAAACCACCTAAATTTCGCAATCTATAATAAATAATGGACAAATATTTTTTCTGTTGAAGGAATTTCTCATAGCACGTATACGTGATAGCATACCAAGCTTTCACATATTAAAATTGTTCTATAGTTTATTTATATTCTCTCTAAATTTTATGCACAATTCATTAAATTGCCATAATTGTAAAAGATTTATAAATAATAGATAAATACATAAATATATGGTCAAATCAACTGATTTGCTATCACATATATAAAGCAATAAGAATTTTTACAACTCAAGTTAGAGAAAATTTATATCCATATTAAAATTTCGTGTTTCTTTATTTTGCATTGGGAAGGGAGGGGAAAAAAAAAAAACAAAAAAGAAGAAAGGAACGACAACTTGAAAAACTGGAGAGGAAATTTTTCGCAAAATGCCCAATGCGTACATGCGCTAATTGTTGCAGCGAATGCTACAACAATCACGTCTAGATGCATGTTGACATATGTAGTACAAAGGATTGACTTAGATTGTGATATATGGCCGCGTTAGGGCTGATTTATAATTTTTGTGGAAGCAAAAACTAATGCTACAGCCACCCATTTTCGCAACAGTTAACTTATCTAGACATAACGTGTCAGAACCCTCATCGATAAGTATATGTCGGATGTACTGGAGTTTAGTTGTAAGAAATTATAATAAAAAGAGATGTGTTATTAGGCGGTGGATCCCGTGCGGCGATTAACAAGTATTACCGTATCAACGTCGTTAACTTTAATTAATATAAATATAGAAATTCAGCGATTAGTTCAAAGTATAATTAAAAATAGAAAAAAATAAAAAGAATAAAATAGAGAGAAAATAAAATGAAGGAAAGTATATTTAAATTTTCAAAAATTATATTATATTCTATTTAATTTTATACTATCAATAAACTTTTAGGTGGTTCAAAAGATCAACCCTTAATTATTTCATAAAAATTAATATAATAGATATTTGATAGTTGCTGAAGAATTATTCACTATATTTTGTGTTGAGTTATTTTATCTGTTTTATATTCTTTTAATTTCATAACACGTTATCAACACAATACTCTAAGTATACACACATTCGTATGCGTTTCATAACTTTTAATGATTGATGACTTCGACAAAGTGTAAGATTTTTAGAAGGTAATGATTATTTAATACTCATGTTGACACATGTTTCCTTGTTTCAAGTAGTGTCCATTTTATTATTTTATATAGCCTGAATATATATATAGTCTTAATAATTTTATCTTGATTTAATTTTATTGTTTTGTTAGTATAAGCATTCTGAAAATATTAAATCTCACAAAATTGAAATTTGTCGCCCTTGACATTTCTGGCGATAACTATTTATCTTGAATTCTTGATGTTGAGATCTATCTGTTTGTGAAAGAACTTGAGCATACAATAACTGAAGAAAACGCATCCCAACAAGATTGTACTAAAGTAATAATTTTTCTTTATCATCATCTTCATAAAGAATTAAAATTTAAGTATCTCACAGTAAAAGACCAATTGACATTATGAAAAAAATTTAAAAGAGAGATACAAGCACCAAACAACCGTAATCCTCCCAAGAGCCTAATTTAATTGGATACACTTAAGGCTGTAAGATTTTAAAACTGTTAGCCATGATAGCAATAGTAGAACAACTCTGAAGTAAAGCAAGAAAAAGGGAAAGACTTATAGAATTAACTTTTCAAGAATTATGAAGATTCTTATTATAGGTGTGGAATGAAAAGACATTAGTCATGTACCTATATGTCCACATATTTAAAAGAACTTTACCAAACCTCAATTAAAAATAAAGAAAAAAATGTAAAAATGCATTTTATGGAGATCTAATTGATATTACTTATCTTGATGTTTTAAATTTTTTTAAAGATACTAGTAAACAAATAAACCATTTAATTGGTGATAGAGATATCTACACTAATTAATGTTATTTTCTAGTTTATTTAGTTTATTATCATCTTTTGTAATATTTTCTTCATATTTTTTCTTTACTGAACTCGCTTGTTTTAAACAAGCGATTTTAATTTTTTGTATATAGATGCATCAATCGTACAAACGCGTTGATTATTTTTAAAATGACTAGTGAAGGCACATGTCTAGTAGACAGTGAAACAACACACACAATTCTTTGACAAAAAAAAAAAAAAAAAATTCTCACACTTGACATTATTTGACGGTAATGTCAATACAATATTTGCCACAACAAAATTAGTTGAAGACTCCGGAAGGACCAATATAATATTGCTAAGAGGATGTATTATACTCTTCTAAATTTACAACGAGTCTGATTAATTTTAAAGATATACATTGTAATGAATATCATATTGAGACCATAAATGAATATAATGTAGAACATCTTTGCATTGTTTCTTATATTTCAAGAAAAAAGTATATATCAGAGAAACTTACTACATTATCTTTTGGATTATATTATACTACTATAAAATTTGAGGAATTACCTGTAGTGATACACCAGAAGTGCTTTGATCCAAATAATTTTATATTATGGTATGATCATTTAGATCATCCATGATCAACAATAATGTGTCAAATTATTGAAAACTCACATGAACATTTGCTAAATGACTAGAAAATTCTTTTGTCGGATGATTATGCATGTGCTGTCTGTTCAAAAAAAAAATTAATTGTCAGACCATCTTTTTCAAAAATAATTATTAAATTCCCATCATTTTTACAAAGAATTCAAGAGGATATCTGTGGACTAATACATTATCTACGTGTACCATTTCGTTATTTCATAGTTTTAATAGATACATACATATGGTGATCACATGTTTGTTTACTTTCTACCCGTAATATTACTTTGCTAGAATTCTAATATTACTTTTGCTAGAGTTCTTATTCAAATTATTCGATTACGAACATAGTTTTCAAATTACCTGATTAAGTCTATACGACTAGATAATGCTAAAGAATTTACATCTCAAGTTTTTAATGATTATTGCATGTCAATAAAGATTGATGTTAAACACCTAATTGATGACACAAATATACAAAATAATTTTGCAGAATCTTTTATAAAACGACTTCAGTTAATTGCTTAACCATTACTTATTGAAAACAAAATTACCTATTTCTACTTAGGGACATGTCATATTGCATGCTGCATTATTAGTTTGTATTCAACCAACCTCTTATCGTCAATGCTCACCATTGCAACTTGTCATTAATCAACAACGGAATATTTTTTATTTATGATTTTTTTATTGCACTGTATATGTTTTAATTTTACCTCCACAATATACTAAATGGGTCCCCAAGGTCGACTTGAGATTTATGTTGGTTTTGATTTTCTATCTATTATTAAACATCTGAATCCCTTAACATGTGATGTATCCAAGACACGTTTTACGGATTGTCATTTTGATGAGTTAGTCTTTCCACTATTAAGGAGAGAAAAGACGCAATTAGAAAAGTAACGAGAGATTAGTTGAAACGTCTCAATGCTGTCTCATATAGACCCTCGAACAAGTCAATGTAATTCAGAAATTCACATAATCATTCATTTACATACAATTACAAATCAATTGCTTGATGCATTCACCGACACAAAGAATGTGACCAAATCACATATACTAACTGTTAATACTCAAGCACGTATTGATGTCTTTTTAAGACAATCTATTAGTACAGGAGTAAATGAATCTAAAGCGCGTCTGAAGCGTGGCAGGCTTATTGGTGCAAAAGACACTATTCCAAAAAAAAAAATGACACAAGGAAAAATGTATAAGCAAGTTGGTGTTCCTAAAATTAACATAATATCTAAACTTCCTAAAAAAGAGATTCCTGAATCCCTAAAAGAGGAACCTGCTTAAGAGATATCTTTTGCAAATGAAATGGTACCGAAAAATAATGAGATCTCAATAAGTTATATGAAGATAGGAGAAAGCTAGAATATAAAGAAGATAGTTGTCGACAATATATTTTCATTTAAAGAGACTCTTGATATTACCAGAAGTAATGAAGAAACTAAACCACATACAGTCGACAAATGTCGACAAAGAAATGATGGGCCAAAATGAAAAGATATTATTAAAACAGAATTAAACTCATTAGCATAATGTAAAGTATTTGGATCCGTAGTCCAAACACTTGAAAATGTAAAATCAATTGGTTATAAATGGGTATTCCTAAGAAAGCGAAATGAGAAAAATGAAATAGTACGATATAAAGCATAACTCGTAGCGCAAGATTTTTCACAGAGACGAGTTATTGATTACGATGAGACATACTATCCTGTAATGGATGCAATTACATTCAGATTCTTGATTAGCTTAGCAATCTATGAAGGATTGGATATGCATCTAATGGACGTATTGACAACCCACTTATATGAAGAGTTAGAAAATGACATATCTATAAAAATATCATAAGGGTTTAAAATACCTGAAGCATACATCTCAAAACCCCATAACTTATAGTCTATTAAGCTTCATTGGTCTTTATATGGGTTAAAACAATCCAGTCGTATATGCTACAATCGTCTAAGTGAATATTTCTTGAAAGAAGGATATGTAAACGATGTAATTTGTCCATATATTTTTATTAAGAAATTAGAATCCAGATTTGTTGTCATTGCAGGTTATGTTGACGATTTGAATCTTATAAGAATTGCTGAAGAGATTACTAAAATTGTTAATTATTTGAAAGAAGAGTTTGAAATGAAAGATCTTAGGAGAACAAAATTTTGTTTTGGATTACAGATTGAGTACTTATCAAATGAAATTCTTGTCCATCAATTGACATACATTGAAAAGGTTTTGAAACAGTTTTACATGGACAAAACTCATCTATTAAGTTCTTCAATAGTAGTCCGATCACTAGATGTACAGAAAGATCCTTTCCGTTCTCGAAAGATGATAAAGAACTTCTCGATCGTGAAGTATCATATCTTAGTGCAATTGGTACTCTTATATATCTTGTAAATTATACAATATCTGATATAGAATTCTATGTTAACTTATTGACAAGATATAGTTTTGCACCAATGCAAAGACATTGGAAATAAATTAAACATGTATTGCGTTATTTACGTAGGACAACTAATATGAATTTATTCTATTCAAAGGAGTCACAACCTGAATTAATTGGTTATGCAGACGTCAGCTATCTTTCTGATCCACATAAAACTCGAACTCAAACTGGGTATGTGTTTACTTATGGTAACACTGCTATATTATGGTGGTTTGTAAAACAAACATTAACTACAACATCTTCAAATCATTCCGAGATAATTGTAATTTATGAAACAAGTTGAGAATGTATCTAGTTAAGATCTATAATTCAACATATTCAAGAAAGTTGCGGATTATCTACGGTTAAAGACATTTCAGCAATATTATACGAAAATAATGCTGCTTGTATTACACAAATTAAGGGAGACTACATCAAATATGACAGAATGAAGCATATTTATCCAAAATTTTTTTATACACACGAGCTTCAGAAAAATGGTGATATTGATGTTCAATAAATGCATTCAAGTAATAATTTAGCAGACTTATTTACTAAAACACTACCAATTGTAATATTTGAGAAACTTGTGCATGTTATTGGTATGCGCCATCTGAGAAATCTTTCATAAATCAAACAAGTTCTTATTGTTCAGGGAGAGTTAAGTATTCTACTCTTTTTCCTTCGCTAAGGTTTTTTTTCATTGAGTTTTCCTAACAAAGTTTTAATGAGACAATTTTAACATACCCAACAAAATATATATTGTACTATTTTACGCTTATCTAAAGAGAAATGTTATGAGGCGGTGGATAACTTGAGACAGTTAACAAATGTCATTGCCTCAATGTCGCCAACTTTAACTAATATAAATATAGGAGCTTAAGGGTTAGCTTAAGGTACAATAAAAAAAAAAATAATAGAAAGAAAAAAGTATAGAGAAAATAGAAAGAAGGACGTATAAGTAAATCATCAAAGATCATGTTATATTCTATTTAGTTGTATATTATCAATAAAATCTTGGGTGGTACAGAATATCAATCCCTAATTGTTTCAGAAAAGCTAATAAGATACATATTTGACAGTGTCTGAAGTACTATTCATTATACTTTGTGTTGAGTTATTTTATTTGCTTTATATTTTTTTAGTTTTATAACAATATGTGCATTATTTGTCTCTTTTTTTGTTGTTGTTGATATGTTCATCTTTCTTCATTTTTCTTTCTCCTTGTTTTTTATTTTTGTTTAGAGTTGCTACTTTTTTATTCTATTTTCATTAAAAGTCTACAAAAGACATGTTTTAAAAATAAAAAAAAAATGGTTTCAGAACATGTACAATATATGCCCATTTTTAACTTTTTTTTTTTTTTGTAAAATCATTTGATTCACTATACTAGGGGAGGCCACGGGCCTCATGGCCCGCTTGACCCGCATAAGTTCATTCATTATTTATAGGGTTTGAAATTTATTTTTACGCTCAATGAGATTATCGAGTAGGCTTGGGAATTGTTTGTGAAATTCACCTCGGCCCAAAATATATATAAATAATTATATTATTTATTTTAATATATTTATGTTTTATATTTTATTTTTTTAACATTATTTTTTAAAAAACAAACCTTTATTAAAATTCTTTTTAGGTTAAATAGGCAGACTTGAGATTTAATTTTAAACTCGATAAGAAATTTTAACGTTGACCTAGCTCGACCTGTTGAGCATTCACCTCTACTATATACCGATTAATTCATTGATTTTTTAAAATACTTGCTAGATGGATTGAACTCAATTTATCTACATTTCTGGAAAAAGAAAAAAAAATTTGGGTAAATTACAGTGGACACCTTCCAGATATCTAACAATCTCAAATCCCCTAATGCGTTAACTGAGAATGATGTTTTACCCTCAGTTGACTTTAGTTGACTGATTAATTATCTTCATTCCATTTTCCTTATTCTTGTGGCCAAACATCATAACCTATCATTTATTACCTACCCAGCAACTCATCATTTATTATTCGAACAGCCAATCAACTATTTTCTTCTACAATGAGTTCAGTAATTAAATTATACAACCTCTCTCTCACATTTCGACCAATATATCACTATCGTATAAGCCCCACCTCCCCTAATTTCCTCCGGCCACTCACCCAGTGGCGGACCTAAAATTTTGGTTGAGGGGGAGCAAAAATTTTTTTTTTGGTTGATAAGAGAATTAAGAAAAATATTTTAATTTTTGAAAATTAATGCACTATATAATATTTTAAATATTTAAAAATTTGTAAAGGTGAAAGAAAAATTTAATAATTTTGGGTGGTAATACACTATATTATATATGAAATATCTAAAAATTCATAAGATATAAAAGAAATTTTCAAAACTTTGAAAGGTCATGACTCTCACCCGTCCCCCTCTGTTCGCCACTAAATAAGATGATTAATTCTAAGATAGTGCAATGAATACGATAATATTTAAAATTCTATATATTAATATCAAATGTTTCTTACACAAAACAACGTTCAAATAAAAGTAAATGACAAATTACAATAATCATCTTCGTTGTTTTATCTTTTAAAACTTTTACAAAATAATTTTATTGTCTACGATTTTGAATATATTCCTTTCAATATATGACACCAAACAATCATTCATCCATTCATCTCCTATTCAATTGCATAATTGAGTCTTAATAATCTTTATTACAGGAAAAACTCTCTTAACCTATGCAGTTGTAATCGGTAAAATTAATGTCAACTTCACAAGTAAATAGATTAATGGATAAATACTATCCTTATTTGTTTGAACTAACTTTTAAATAAGCCCATCAATTCTTATCATTTTTAAAAATTTATCATTATAGCTTACATCTAGAATGTAAATCTCAAGTTAATTATTAAGTACCATAAGTTCAAATAGAGAAAAATCATTAGGATAAAACACAATAAAATAAAAATGGGTCAGGTAAAAATTTTTTTTTTTTTTCTCCAAATTTCAAGAGAGCCGTCTACCCTCGGCCCTTGGTTGGTCCGCCCTGCATCCACCCCATCACCATCTCTCCTCAATCGCCGACATCCCTCCCTCTTTCTCTCTCGCCTCACACCATAATTGGCCACCACCAGAATCGTCTTCATCTTCAATCGACATTGCCCCATGTAATTTCGAACCAAGTCGAACCCTCTTCTAGGAAACCCAAGCTCTGAATAGCCGAACACTCCTCCCCTTTTTTGTGCCTTTTGCAACCCCACCTCCTTCACACTGCCTCCGTCGATGCCTTTTGTTGCCCCACCTTTCGCTTCCATATGATGTCTGCAACCCACCTCCCAATTCCTCTTTATAGCAATAACAATAACCTACAATCACCATTACCCCCAATTCCAATTTTGTATCTCTAAAAAATACACACACACACACACATATATATATGCACATACTATATTGGTAGGTGAAATGGCTGGATTGTTTTAGTAGGTGGGTTGGGTAACCTAAGGGTGATCGCAAAAGGGAAAAGGGGGGTGGAGGAAATTAGACCCATCAGTGGTAGTATACACAAAACAATACCCATCAAGAAACCATGTAAATGAATGACCATGTAAACGAAACCCAGAAAATTAGTTTTCGGTCGGTGGTGGGATGGGTTTCAAAAACAGTAATGGAAGACAATATGTTAAAAATAAAAAATCAATTCAGCATGTATATAAATGTATATACATATACAAAAACCGATATATACATACATATATATATGTATATACATGTTGAGAAAACAGTGATGGTCTGGGTTTTGTTCTTGGTGATGGGGTGGGTTCTGCCGAAGGGTTTCGAATGGTGGTGACGGTGGTTTGTTCGGTGATTGGAGAGATGAGGGAAGGCACAGGGGGTCCATCTATTCCAACGATGATCGATCGTGTTGTAGCCATCGTTTCGGGCAACCGGGGCAGCGGTGGTAATGAGGTGAGGATGAGGGATTTGGCAAATGAAAAGCAGTGGTGGCGGTGGGTTGTCGAAGATGGTGGTGGGGGTCGCCGTAGATGGTGCGGGGATGGGTTTGAAGATCTGACGAGATTTGGATTGTTTGGTCACAGCTAATTTGGTATTGGGTGTGGTTTTGGCAAGGATGTACTAATGACGTGGGCAGCTTGTGAATTGAAGTGGTGAAGTTATATATTTTAGATCTTGTATTATTTTTTTTTTGTTGTAGAAGTAAGATTGGTATTTCAAAATATAATTTAGATGACATTAGCAAATCTTATCATTTTGAGTCACTGTCGGTAACGATAACTTAACAAAAAAGAAATATGCAAGTGACAATTAAATTAAATGCGAGGTCGGTATCATTTTTTGAATCACAAAAATACGATCTATCATTGTTAAATACATAGTCACTGTAATTTACACCCTGAGCATAGGCTGCATAGCTGCTTGCAAACAGAAGACTGACACTAAATCCCAAAATTTTGCCACTTCGGCACTGTCATGCACATGGGCTGTCACGTGCAATTTGTGTTTCAACGAATATTTGCTAACAATCACGTCTACGTGAAATTTCTATTTAACACAATCATGTCTACGGGTAACTAACTTCACATGAAATTTCATTGACGGTTGTACTCGTTAGAAACCAAAATCAAAATTAAAGAGAAAAATGTTGCAATTGAAATTATAAGGGCTACATTAACATAAGACGGGCATATTATAAGAACCACCGGTGTAATTAACTTTTATGTAAAATTGAAAAAGAAAGAGGTGCAATTTAAAAAAAAAGCAATATTAAAAATCCTAATATTTACTAATATATACAAAGGGTATTTTAATTTACTATATATAATAAGAATATATAGAGTATTGCACAGTATAATTGCATTGGTTTCGATACAGGTGAAGAAATTATTCGGCAAGTTCGGAACACCACGTCAACATGATAATGTGGTGTGCTCAACCAATTACTAATAAACACATCATTTAGTTTTTGTCAATTCAACTACATAGCTAATAGATATAAACATGTTAGGAAAGTTTTATTTTTATTATTCTAAAGATTAAGCCAATCAATATAAAACTTAGGTCAATCAATTTAAAATAAGAATATATGTCCATTTATAATTGGTTGGGCACACCACATTATCATGTTGACGTGGTGTTTCAAATTTACTGAATAATTTATCGTACAGGTGACTCAAACTATACTTTTTTATCAAACGGCTTTAAGTTATACATATTTTTTCTACTTGTTCCTAGCCCGCTTATCTATACTCTTAACTTGTACTACTAGGAAGAAGATGAAGTAAGTTTTTTTAGTCAATTTGTCATCCCTATTCACAAGTCAGAGTCCTCCCGTTGACTGTGAGAGAAAAAAGACCATTATGGTTCACAATGTTAGAAAGAAGAGAAGCTCTACCAACAGTCGTGACTGTTGATCACTCGTCGGTAGATATTCAGGTAGGGTCTAATTGATGTGAAAGCCATCTACTAATGTGGCAGGTGGAGTTCAGCTGATGTGGAGACTATCCACCGATGAGTGACCAACAGTCACGATTGTCGATAGTATTTTTTTAAAAGGAAAGATTGTGAACACAATCATTGGATTCTAAATTATATAATTTTCTAAAATAATTATCCAACATATGACAACTTATAACATTAATCCTGGATAATTATATTTTACTTTATTACATGCCAAAATTAGAAAGAAAACCCAAGATTTGATTCAATTTACAAGAGTTGGGTTAATTATAAGCATATCTCCTGAACTATAACTCAATATCACCATGCTTTTCTAAACTCTAAAACGTAATAAGTTAAGAACTATCAATTTGTATCAATCAATCCTTTCTATTAGCAATATATTAACAATCAATTAGAAGATTAGATAAAAAAAATTATCATGCAACTTGCACATATTTACAAAAGTTTATTTTATATCTAAATTACATTCTCTATTTATAATGATTGTCTAATAACTAAAATACGCCTAATATTGCCCTTATATTTATATATCATTTCAATCGTTAGGCAATAATTATAACAAGAAAAGATCAATTTAAGTATAAGGCTAATATTTTGTAAATATGCATAAGTTGAATAATAATCTTTTTATCTATTTTTTTAATGAATTACTAATCGAAATGGTTAATTGATATAAATTGATAGTTCACAAGATTAACTTATTATACTTTAAAATTTAGAAGAACATAGTAATACTGACACCTAAGTCCGAGGATATATTTGTAATTAGTCTTACAAAAATTTGACAAATTTCAATCCAAAGGGTGGAATTGATTTTGCGAACTTCCAACACCGCCTTTCTAGAAGTCCAAAAGAACGGTGGAGAAGTCCGAAGAAAAGGTCGCGAAACGTGCATATTTCGAAGTATAGGTTGACCCTAAGTTTTTAAAGCTAAGGGCATGTTTGTACTTTTCAAGCACATCACAAGAGGTAAGAAGTCATAAAAAACCTCTAAAAAAGGGCCGTTTTAAAAAATAAATATATTTAAGAACCAAAGGTCCAAAACCCTGAGAGGAAGATTAGTCAACCTATGATCATATTCGTCGGTGAGGGTACCACCATAACAAAGCTAAACCCTCAGAATTGTTTTGATTTATTAGATTTTGACATATTCTATGTAAAAGGGTAGAATTGACATTTTAACTTTCATAGACGACCTTTCTATGAACCCCAAAGAACGGCGGAGAAGTCCAAAGAAAGGTGGCGAAAAAACGTGAATATTTTAGAACTATGGGTTGACAATGACACCCAATAATCCCCCTAATATGCTTTGATTTCCAAAAATTAGGTCCACTTTTGATGTGGTTTTTAAAAATCCAACCAAAAAATAAACTAGTCACTAAATTGACAAAGGCCTCATTTTATGAATCACCATAAGTGATAGCAAACACAATGAGCCTCATTAATTCTACTAACTCTATATATTAGTCGGATATAAGCGTTTTGAAAAATTATAATTGTGGTGGGCTTCACATTTGACTTTTTTTATTTATTTTTGGTATGATAATTACATGGTTTGTGTGAAACGGAATAACTACACAGATCTCAAGATTAGTCAAAATGCACGCAAATTAACCCGAACACCCAATTAGTAAAAAAACAAAGAAAAAACAGACTTCATCGAACTCCAAGTGTTAGCTTTTATAATAGAATAGATATTTAGGTGATTAGTTATTCCATTGTGATGTGGACTTCCAAATTATTGAAATATATTCTCTACTGGTATGACAGTGTACATCTGACCTTCCTTTGGTGGGTGTTATGTGCAATGGCTTAATTTTTCAGGCTAAACATTAATTGATAATAAAGTTTTTTCTTTGGAAGGTATACAAGCATCAACTTAGTGATTTATTTGCATATGATTTCGGAGAAAGAAAACAAGAACAAAGAAAAAATAAAAGGCAAAATTTTTATGGGCGGCCAAACTTTTTAGGATGAGATTCTCACTGATCCACAATCACTATATGAAATAACTGTAGTACCATATATTTCGAATCGAACTTTTATTTCTTTAAACAGAGGATTCTGGCAAACGGAAGAAATCCCTCCATTAGGGAAGGAGGAAGATTGAAGGTCAAATGTGTTGGAGGAATACCCTACAAGACCCCCTCCCCTCTCCCATTTAGACGCAAATATTTATTTTTATTTGGCACCAAAAACAATTTACAATTTTTTCTATTGACCACTGGAGCACTAAATTCTTCATAGCTGGCATTGCACCAAACCTACTCAATAGGCCCTGCATTCAAAATTAGGTTAGCCGCACGAAATTCAACATGACGAACTATTTAAAAATAATGTAGGGACAAATATTTAGTGATAATTTAGTACCAACTTTTGCCACACAAATTTATATTTTATGGTGGAGCCCATCAATATATAGCTTGAAGAAAAAAATTTATATTAGTAGTATCTAAAATCACGATTACTACTCTTTGGTAAGGTAGGGTGGGGTTGTTTAGGGCTTGGCATTTGTCATTCAGCTATTAAAGCACCTAGTATTTATTTTTCCTTGCTCTTTTTCTTGTTTAAACTAACAGGGTTCGTAGTACCTTTCTAACTATAGGGTTGGCAATGAAAATAATACAAAGCTCAGAGGCATGGTATGAAAGCTTGAATCCTGGCAAACAGGGGAGCAAAAACCAAATGACACCAATAGGTGGGGCGAAATTGAGAAAATCCACTTTTTGTTCCATAGATGCTGCTGAATGAGGGCAACTTGGTCAACTTAGAACAACTGCACAAATCTCTTCCATTTTCCGTAGTGGATAACAACAGGAATCTACAAGAAGGGTCAGCTTTCCATGCATAACACCTTCAAAAGAGGAATGCTTACATAAAATCTTTGAAAAACAATATAGACTTATAGACAAGTTTTACATTTGAACACGTATATACATACACATATATGTATATATATGTAACTCTATGAGCTCTTTGTGCGTCCAAACCCAATATGGCCACTCTCAAAATCACCAAAAAGCACCATAAGCATCTCAATAACCCCTTCCCTTCCACCCCAAGATCTCTTCCTTTTATTCAAGGAACTCTGTTCTTCAATCCCCAAATACTCCCTACACGCCAAATCTTCTGTATTGGCAATGAATTCCAGTTAATTTGGCGATCAAAGAATGGTGGGTCTCTCTCAATCTCTCATCAGTCTCAACCTGCCAGAGCCATATGGTCTACAATCCCCGGACAAGCCTTTGTCTCTGCAGCATTGGCTGAAACAGAGGTGGAAGAAAGCAGAGGTTCGTTTGTCGTCAGAGACAGAGATATTAAATTGGTATGTAATCATCAGACAGTTGAAGATATAAGGATTCTTAATCAATCGGATTATCGAATAGAGGCAAAGGACCATGATTTCTCATCTGGGTATGAGGGCTTGGATCCGAAAATTGAATTGCAGGATACCCAATCCCCTGTTTTGCTAATAACAGGTAGGATTTTCAGAATGAAGAGAAAGAAGAAAATTCAAAATTCCGGCATATGTGAAAACTCTGAGTTCTTGCCAAAAGAAGTTTCCACTTCTGCAAGGTATTGGATTTTCTTTGATCAAAGAAGCAGTAATCAAATTGGGTTTCAAGTAAAGCTTGGGAAACCCAAATTTGAATTTCACCAAAGAACTTCTCCAAGAACTTATGGAACTTACCAGGGTCTTTCCCAGAGGCTGGGTCGAATACGGATTGCATCAACAAATGAGGAAAATGTAACAATGAAGGCTGTAGAGTACAAAGATTTCAACCGGGTCTGTCTTATATATTCAAGTGAAAGAAATGAGAGGTTCTATGGTTTTGGAGAGCAGTTTTCTCACATGGATTTCAAAGGGAAAAGGGTACCCATTTTAGTTCAAGAACAGGGGATAGGAAGAGGAGATCAACCAATAACTTTTGCAGCTAATTTGGTTAGCTACAGGTAAGAAAGACTAAATGCCAGCTCTTCAATCACTAGCGTTTAGTTGATTAATCACTATTAATATCATAATTAAATTTCTCTGGCAGGGCTGCAGGAGATTGGAGTACAACTTATGCTCCTTCGCCATTCTACATGACTTCAAAGATGAAGTCTCTTTACCTAGAAGGATATAATTATTCAGTTTTCGATCTGACAAGGCATGACAGAGTTCAGATACAGGTAATGTTTGATAATAATCAGTATTGTAGTCCTTTGACAACTTCAGATTGAGAAAGTTGGAACTGGAATTAAATCTCCATGCAATGGATGTTCAGATGATGACAGTAAATATAACAATAAGAAAATTTACCATTAAAATCACTAGAGAAGTTTATTAAACGTTACCAAACTTTGCAAGAATTTACAATTGATCACCAGAAAATATGATGAAAAATTACAATCCCATACAGAAAAATGCATACTTGCAGTTTCTCAATTCCATATTTTTGGCAAGGTCGCAGATGCATGGAGATTCTGTTCAAGGAAAGATATTGCACGGGAATTCACCTTTAGAGTTGATTGAAAACTTCACCAAATTCATCGGAAGACCACCAGAGCTTCCTGAGTGGATTATATCTGGCGCTGTCATTGGAATGCAGGGTGGCACAGATTTCGTACATGAAGTTTGGGATAAACTACGTACCTATGATGTCCCCGTTTCGGGATTCTGGTTACAGGTAATGCATATACCTCCTTGAAAGCATACGAGTAACACTTTCAATGACAAAAATGTTTCCCTCACTGCTCCGGAAAAATTTAGAATACCTTTACTCTCTCTCGTCTATCTCAACCCATATCCAAGTCCGAGCTTGCTCTGGGTAGCAAATTGCAAAATTTCCATGAATTTATTTTTGCTGAATGAAGTAGCTAATGTCACAGTTGATATTCAACACTTTGAATATTAATATAAACATCTACACAAAAAATACAAAAAGAAAAGACAAGTAATGAAAGCAATAAGCATAATATTCACTGCCTAGTAATTGTTGTGTAGGATTGGGTAGGTCAGAGGAAGACAATAATTGGCTCACAGCTTTGGTGGAACTGGGAAGTGGACACAACAAGGTATTGCGGATGGCAGCAACTAATTAGAGATCTTAGCGCTCAGCATATTAAAGTGATGACATACTGCAACCCCTGCTTAGCTCAGGTGATTGCTTTTGCTTTTTCTGTGGTCAGATTCTCTGAAATCGTTATTTGTGTGGACCTACCAGTCGCAGCATATGAACTGGTGGTGTTGTGGGTAAAGCCATCATTACACTGAAAATTGCAGGCACGATCTTAGCATTCGACATGCTAGTTTTTGTTTTTCTATGTTAATAACAAATTGCTAGTTTTTGTTTTTCTATTTTAATAACAAATTGATGGCAGCGCCTTGCAGAAAGACACTGTACAGTGATTGGTAGTAGATTGAGAATTTCTGACGTGTTTCACTTGCTATTGCAGATGGATGAGAAGCCAAACACAAGGAGAAACCTCTTCGAGGAGGCAAAAAGGTTGGACATCTTAGTGAAAGACAAGAATGGAGAACCATACATGGTTCCTAATACAGCTTTTGATGTGGGAATGTTGGATTTGACACACCCACATACTTCAAGTTGGTTCAAGCAAATTTTACAAGAAATGGTGGATGATGGTGTCAGGGGATGGATGGCTGATTTTGGTGAAGGGCTGCCTGTGGATGCCTCCCTCTATTCAGGTTTGACATTCAAAATCCTGGCATTCTACCCATCAAGAACTATGAGATCACATTTTGACAATTAGGATACAACGTAGAAAAGCAGTAAAACCTGTATGCAGTGTTCCCATTTCCCATTTCTCATTTCTTTCTCCTTAACTGGAATACGAACAGAACAATGAAATCATCCAAAAGTCTTAAAACACACTTCCGATCACTAAGAAAAGCTAAAATGTCAACATGCTATGAGCCTGGTTATAAGTTGAGATATTATGATGACTTTATTTTTAAAATTTTGCTATCCTGTTAACATGAACGATTTTATTATACATGACAAAAGTTAGAGATTTGCAAACTGACCAGATTCAAACTTCGAAAGTTATCAAATTAATTTTGCAGTTTTAGTGCCCAGCTTTATGTACCTCCGGGCTGAACATGAAAGTTAAAACTATGAAACTCATGGTTCAAACTTGAACCAAGATCTACCAAGCAAGAGTAACAGCATTTTAGAATGTGCCCCGTGTGTGTGTGTGTGTGTGTGTGTGCATGTGCATGTGCATGTGGTGTGTGTCACACCTGCATTCTTCAACATGTATCTACGTTAAAGGTGTAAGAGGGACTATATTGTTCCTTCCACATGTCACAGTAGAGTTCTTTAAATATTGGTCTTAATAATGCTAATGTACTCAAACTAATCACGATGATTTTCACTCTCCCTTTAGGTGAAGATCCCATCTCAGCACATAACAGATACCCAGAATTATGGGCCAAAATAAACCGGGAATTTGTGGAAGAATGGAAAAGTACCCATGAGGGTAAAGAGAGGGAAGACCCAGAAGAGGCCTTGGTTTTCTTCGTAAGGGCTGGTTTCAGGAATAGCCCCAAATGGGGAATGCTATTTTGGGAAGGGGACCAAATGGTTAGTTGGCAGGCTAATGATGGGATAAAGAGTGCTGTTGTTGGCTTGTTGAGCAGTGGACTTTCAGGGTATGCTTTCAACCACAGTGACATCGGAGGATATTGTGCAGTAAACTTACCTTTTTTGAAGTATCAAAGAAGTGAGGAGTTGCTGCTGCGATGGATTGAACTTAATGCATTCACCACTGTTTTCCGGACGCATGAGGTAAGTCAAAAGGCTGCCGCCTAGAGGAAATAAGCATGTGACATCCAAAAGTCATCATCATCATCATCTATCAGGATCACTAGCAACCAAACAATTTTAAGCTATTTTAACTTTGAAAGCACCTTTAAGGGAATGCCTTCTAACATTCACGACGGTAATTTTTATTGGTCTGTTTTAGATATTATGTCACATGGACAAGTGTAGCTGTTTCTGGTGTCAATGTGTGTCTCAAGTTTCAAAATATTTTAAGAGTTTAGTTTTGATTCACTAATAGTGTAGATTATTTTTATACAAGCGGGATATCAAAATAGGACATGTGTGAAAGTGCGACATCAAAAAGCAAGAGTCATGAACACGTGCCGCAGTTTAGTGCCCGCTTGTGTAAAAAATTCTCCATTGTCAGTGGATCGAAAATAAACTTGTGTTTTAATCCACCATCCCAACAACACGCAAACACCTCTAAATATTTAAATCTTACAATATTCTTCTCATATTTCCTAGACTAAAAGGTGTTTTTATATAACATAAGGTCCACAAAATGCGCATCCTCTCAATGTGAAGCAACCAAGAACAGAGCACAATAAGAGAGTTTTATGTACAATTATCCAGTAAATTAAATTACACTATATGCCTGTTCGTTACACACTGACCAGAAATGTCAGAAAGTGAACCTTTTACTTGCAGAACTATCCATGTAACATAATTTAGATGTGATCATTGTGGGGCATGATGAAATATTATACTACTTGTGCATGCACAATTGAAAGTAGAATTTCTAATCTCCGCGACTACCCTTCTTGGTTTCTCTAAACCAACAGAACACACTAAATTTCTTCTCAAAAATCATTTAACTGCATTAAGCTTTTAAATATGAATGACACTTAAAAAGCCTCTCTAAAAGCCTGATGTAAATGCTTCATCGTGGAAAGTCATTCTCTCCATGGAAGCTGCCAAAGAAACACCCATAATTTGCATTCTTGCATTTTCCCTGATGGATCATGATAATTAACCCATGACATATATTTTGAATGCCATCTTGAAGAGTCTATCCTATTTGATTTTACAATTTTCTGATTGAAGTTAAAATTTTCCACTCAGGGAAACAAGCCGTCCTGCAACAGCCAGTTTTACTCAAACCACAAGACTTTATCACATTTTGCACGGTTTGCAAAAGTGTACAAAGCTTGGAAATTTTACAGGCTCCAACTTGCGAAGGTGACGCATATTTTCATACAGAATAAACTTAAGAATGTTTCAGTTTCACAAAAGAAGCTAAGACCCTGTTTGTTTTTCAAAGCAGGAAGCTTCTCAGAAAGGCTGGCCTGTTTGTCGCCACCTATTTCTTCACTACCCACATGATGAACATGTGCACAGCTTGAGTTATGAACAATTTCTGGTTGGTGAGGAGATACTAGTTGTGCCTGTTCTGGACAAAGGCAAAAGGAATGTGAAAGTCTATTTTCCCATCGGAGAGAGTTGTTCTTGGAAACATATTTGGACAGGAAATCTATATACAAAACAAGGTTCTGAAGCTTGGGTGGAAGCTCCAATTGGCTATCCTGCCATTTTTGTCAAGGCTGAATCAGTCATTGGAGAGACCTTTGTAAAAAACCTAGGAGAATATAATATTTTGTAAAGCATTAGCCTCCTTGAAAAGCATTTCTTAACCATCTCTAGATTCTGATTACCAAGATTTTGATTACTACATTAGTGAGAGTCATTCCTTATGTTGAGAACAAAACATGTACATCCAAATAATCCATTCAATATTACAATTCCAATTTTAGGTGGGTGAACTGATTCCTTGCTGTGATTATAGGAAAATTTTAGAGAAGCCTACACATGGGCTTTTATTTCAACACCAAGTAGCTTCCAAGTACAATAAAATTTATTGATTCAAGAAAATGGCTGTGACCCTGCTAAACTTCAAGGAAACATAAATAAATTTGATGGCGCCACAATTGTGAGTTCATTCTACATACTCTTTAACTTGTACTGTAAATATGTAATTATCAAGTGGTTGCTGTCACTACTGCAATCACACAAATCACATTACAAGAACATTAAGAAATTGAACGAGTAATGTGAAGCAAATGACTTGATTAGGTGTAATAAATGTTTTCAGGATCTGTGGAAATATCTACTCAATGCAAAAGCAAAGAATTTCTAGGATGCACCTGTATCTGGCAGCAGTTAATTAGTCACTACAGTAATTATATCCTCCCATTTTAAGGTTGCAATGCTATGAACTCAAAATTTAAACGATAACTTTGGAATGCCTTCACACTTTCCAGGATCATGATAAAAAAGCCTACAAGCAAAGCTTTAAATTGAAACATAAATATGAGATTTCTGCCTTCCACTCCTCATTTATATATGGGTGTTACTGCATTAGCTGAAATGGTGAATCATTAATGTGAAACTGACAGCCAATGCAGTTGAAATGGTAGTTTAAAAAAAAAAAGAAAATGCTTCTGGGAGAATTCATAGAAGGTAACAAAAGTGGAATTGAGTAGAGAAAATGCATGATATAAAATTGAAGCATATGATTACACAGCAGAAATCTTGTGAATATTTTCCGAAAGATGTTGAATGTTTGCAATCTTTGGGAATGAGAAGATTTTCTAATACAACTCAGGCTAAGCCAGTTAAATGGAAAACTTGAGTTTAATTTCGAGATTATTTGACCCTCATTTCCCAACTAATTCCCAGAGAACACTTATCACTTCAATTGGTAATACTAAGTAATCTTCACCTAGCATATCCAGTGCTTGTCTAATGGGATAACAAAACTACCCACTAACCATTGTTTGGAGGAAGAGATAAATACTTGAGGATCATTGATATGATTGTACAGTAAATTCCACTTCAAGAAGGTTTTTACCAATCACTAACTTACACATATTATGCTAAAATGAAATATTCAATAACCATAACCAGACACACAGACCCCTGCAAATAGAGAGATGAGATCAGAAACCTGTTATTTTTACGTTTTCTTTTCAAAATGATTCTTTTAAGTCTTTTTGAATTTTAGACATTGGTGATGGAAGCTAAAGGAAATTACCGAGACCAAACAATTCAAAGCCTACTTGGAACAATAGGTAACTCTTTGTTATCAATGATTCTAGTCTGCATACCAAAAAGGAATTTCTAGTGACAAGTGAGACACTACTTTCAACTATGCAGACTCTTAATTGGGACTGCATGGTGAGGTGGCATAAAGTTTTTGTTTGCAAATTCCGTGACACAACTTTTTATCCATTCTTGTAGTATTGAGGCTCAAATGATCAATTATATGACGATTGGCAAGGATTGAGAAAACAGAGCAGCTTCACTCAAGTGATGTCTCGGATGGCTTGAGCAAACTTAATGCGATTGTTTCTGCAAATGTTCAAGCTTGGCTTGTTTATCTATCAAGCTGATCTCTAAGAGTTTTAATTGAGCCAAGCACAAGTGAGCTGGAGTAGCTTAGTTTTTTTTGTTTTATAAATTCTAAAACACATATAAGCTTATTGAGCCAAGTTTGAGCTAAGCTTAAAAAATTAAAGAGTTTCAAAATGTTCTCAAGTTTGGCTTGTTTACATAACGAGCCGTTCTCTAACAAGCTTTTAATGACCCGGACCCAAGTCGGACTTGAGTAGCCTGGTTTGTTTGAAAGGCCCTATAAGTGTATGTGGCTATGCCCCTGGAAATAACTATGTCACACCCAGTACTAAAATCCCTAAGCTATATTGTTATCTATTCAGGATATGCTTCAAAACACCAAATACAAGGTTAAAACAATTGGATAAAACTTCTCCCACTTAACGCTAGAAGAAACAAGTTTAGTTAATTTTTAGTGAAAATTAAATGAGCATTTGCTCATAGCTTGTGGCTTACTAATTCTTAGTTGATGGCAAATAGTTCAATCCTTCAACATAAACGAAAACAAATTTTTTCCACTCCCACTTCTACCTATTTTAAGAAGGCAATTTCCTAGGACATTAGCTAGCTTCAATAAGCAGCATATGGACATCATCTCAATCTAAAACGCATAGAATGCACCTAATTCCACATATAAGCACCATTTATTCTTCAAAATATTTGCTCATCAAAATAACTAGGTTAATCGACTTTACAGAAGATGATTCTATCTCTTTTTTTTTTTTTTTAAATGCTTATCCTACATCCAAATTTGAACCGACAGAAACCTATTTAGACCTAATTTTAGACAATGTTCGTCCATTGAGAAGATGATTTTCTCGTTTCCATATACTATTAGCAGATGAAATGAAGACTGAAACAAACAACATAGCAAGCTTTCAAAATTTTGCTTTGACATGTAAAAAAATAAATTAATTTTTAAGTAAAGAGCACGGTTGACGACAATCACTTTGGTCATCAAAATACAAGAATGGAGCAAACGCTAACAATACCCAACACCTCATTTCTGAGCACTCAACTGAAGAAACAAAGAAAAACAAATTGATGCCGTCATGGGTCTATAATACACCTGAAATTCGTGACAGTCGAAACTAGACCGAGCAAAATTTGTACAACAAAGATGATAATAGAAAGAAAGTAATGAAGAGAGCTGACCTTCATGAAGAGCGAACGGTACGGTCTTAGCCATGACTGAAATAGGTTTGAGAAAATCTAAAGAGGAACATTTTGATGGGTTGCCCGTTGCTTAAGCTTAACTACTAACTTATTCCGAATACGTTTGAGGGATATTCTCTCTCTCTCTCTCTCTCTCAAATCACAATAATTCTATTACACATGGCGGCATGTCATTTGTACAAGCTTTTTGGAGTTAGGTTTGTGATTCTTGGAGTTTTCTCCCGTACCTCATACGGCTATGTAGGTACATATCTTGCAATCTCACCTTTGGATTAAAATACAAACAAAAGTATTTGAAAAAATTGAGGTGCTTCGATGTGTAAGAATTGAAAAACTCTCCTATAAGGTGAAGATCTTCATCTCATTTGATGTGAAATTGACAGCTCATTCAAATAAAGAATGAATGAACAAGATCAAATCACCTTAATTTGATTTTTAAAGACTTTACAATACTATGTCTTTTTGTACAAATAAATAAAATTATTTATAATTGTGGTACAAATAAATAAAATTAGTTAATTTTTTCTTCTTTCAAAAATAACCGTGGAAATCTTCTATCTATATTAAGATTTTTTCGTTAAGTACTAGTTACTTCGGTATTTAGTCATTCACTAACCTTTCTGTTTAATGTGTTGTTTGGTGTTGTAGACTTTTTATCTGGATCGTTTGTGATTGGCTGTTTAGTGTGTGTGTTTCTCCTCCTCTCAAAACAAAGAAATTGTGTTAGTCTAGGTGTGCTTGTTCCATATCGATCTGTTTAAGCACTAGTTGGTATTTAGTTTTTTACCAACCTTTTCGTTGGACAGGTTGTTTGGTGTTATAGACCCTTTATCCGGATTTTTTGTGGTTGGCTTAGGAAGAAATTTATGACAGACTCTTCCCAATCTATGTGTATTGGATAGTACCATGATGAATACACTCGTAGACGTCTAAAAGTTTCCAACGCAGCTACCATCGTTTGAGAATAAAATTTGTTCAAATCGTCTATTGATCACTTAAACTTACAAAACACTGGTCGAGCTTTGTTTCAATTTTAAACTGGCCAAAATTAGCAAAATTTTCCTAAACAACCACGAACGAGATGAGAAAGCTGACTAATCTAAACACAGGGCAGCAGTAAGACTAGCCTTGGATCGACAGTGCTTAGAAGTTGAATACTCTGTTTAGGAACAAACCCTAGTGTAGAAAACTTTTCTTGATTAACTTTGAAAAAGTATTAAACAATTTTACTCATTTATACAAAATTACATATTATTGTAAGGTCTTTAAAAATCAAACTGAGGTGGTACCATCTAGTCCATTCATTTTTCATTTAAATGAGCTGTCAATCCAATAATAAATAGAATAAAAAGTTAACGCTAGAGCTTTGGTCAGGATCTGTTACGCTATTTAACATTTCCAAATTGTCTTTAAATATTTAAAACAATTACTACTTAACTGACGTTTCTACATTCCATACAGTTATACAACCAGATAATTCAAACAAATAATTGGGCTTATCACGTTTTCACCATTTATACGATTACACAACCAAATAACCATTAGCAAGCAGATAAATAATTAGGTGTAATGTAGCACACGCACATAGTGCGTGCAACCTTTCTAGTATTAAATAGAATGGAGATTTTCATTTCATAAGTGTAATGGAGAGGATATCGATCCAAACGGTAGTTATCATAAATATGACCCATAGTTACTATAATGTGGCCACATTGTGTGGCAATTGTTATTGTATTGAGTAAATAATTACAATCACTTTAAATATTAACTACTTTTGGATAGGGGTGCACAAACGAACCGAATAATCTAAGAACCGAACCAACCAAACCTCTGTGGGTTGGTTTTGTGCACTTCTGTCAAAGTATCGGCTTAGTTTTGAGTCTAAAAAAGGCAAACTCGATCAATTTGGTTTGGTTCTTGCTTTCAGAATTTCTAGACCCGAACCGAACTGAGAACCGACCCAAGAACTGAATCGAAACCCGATCTTTATATTTCATATAAGTCTGTGTATATTTTATATGTGCTATTATATCATTGTTGGTTGTACTTAGTTATAGTTGATTTGTATTTATATGTTATTTTTTGTATTATTTTAAGAAATTAAGATGCAAAATGAATCCTATTATTTTATTTTTTTGAATGAAAAAGTTAAATTATATATAATAAAAGTAAAACCAATCTGACCCAAACAGAACCAACCCAAGGAATGGAACCACACCCAACCAACCCAAACCAAGTTAGGTTGGTTCGATTCAGTTCCATTAAATAATAGGTTCGATTTTGGGTCCAAAAATTTGGAATCAATTAAGATCGGGTCAGTTTTGGGTTTAGCACAGACCCAACCCATGCACACCCCTACTTTTGGGATACGGTACCTAAGGATGGCAACGGGATAGGTTTGGCTATACCTTATCCTACTCCTAATAGAAAAACTCCATCACACACCCTATCTCAATCTATGTTGACTTCATGCCTTAATTTTGATAATTACAAAACATGTGTTAGTTATCTAATGGTTCTACTTAGTGTGCAGAATATTCTTTATTCTTATTCTCAATCAGATTATGACTTGAAGCTTGACATCTTGAATTTATTAAAGAACTTGTATGTTGAGAAGCTTATCAAGAAAGATTGAAAGTTGGTGAGCATGATGTGTTGACACATTCAACAAGTTCTTATTTACAATCTCATCTCAAAGAGATTAAAGATATTCAAAGGTAATGAAGACCAGTTGAAGGGAAGATCACAAAACTTGGAAGCTCACTTGAAAGATATTGAAGAAGTCTTGGATGAAAACAAATTTAGAAGAAGCCATGTTGATTAAGGAGTCCTAGAAGCAATCTTATTGGAATAATTCCATCTCAAAGAGATTGAAGGTGTTCTTAAAGATTAACATGTATTGGAGAAGTCTTTTCAAGCCCTAGAAGCTTTAGTTGGATGATATTTGATGTGCTTGAAGACATTAAAGAAGATTGAAGAAGTCTTATAAAAATTAAGGATCTAAGCTAAAAAGAGTTGACTTATGGTTCCCAAGAGTCAACACATTCAAACAGTGGCATTGGACAAGAGGACTCTGGTAAAAAGAGTCGACCCCTCAAGTTTAGGACTCAACACATTGGTCCAGAATACAAGGTCTTGATGAAGGTCCAAAAAGAGTCAACTCCAAGTTCTTCAGGAGCTGACTCATTCAAACAGTGCCTTGGTGAAGTCTGCCAAAAAAAAGAAGAGTCGACACATTTGGATAGAGGGTTGAGGAAGATGACTACAAAATTAAAAGAGTCAACCCCTTCAGCAAAAGAATCTACTCTCTGACTACAACGGCTATAATTTTGAATGTTCTATCTGATCAATCTCGTATTAAATGCACTCCTAACCACCACCAACGGCTAGAATCAATGCAAGATTATAAATACAAGATCCCCACAACATTTATACGTAAGAATCCAGGGATTTAAATGCAATACTACTAATTGAAAGTTGAAATTCCTAATCTAAGCAGAAAAACATTCTCTTTGAGAGTTGCTGGGACATTAATTGAGCTTAAATATCTACTCTTGTTGAGAGTTAACCTTTGTATAAATTTCATCTATTTCACTTGAGTGGGTTTGTAAACTTGTGAGTTTGAGTGTTCTTGTAAAAAACACTTGTAAGTTTGAGTGAAGCTTGGACAAAATCACCTAGAGGGTTTAAGAGTTAGGGAATAACTCTTGTATAAAGTAACCAGGGCACTTGGGTAACTAACACCTGTTGTGTAAAGGAGTTTTTGTATAATGGAAGGCTTTTAAGGGGATCTTGGGGGTGAGGATGTAGGTCACATGTTTTGGTTGAATCTCGATAAATCTGGTGTTCATTTCTTACTATGTTTTTCTTTCGTGCGCTATATTGCTTCCTTACTGGGTTGATACATCTTTAATTTATTGTTTCATTGATTAATTAGCATTTAATTACTTTTGTGTGTGATTAATTTTGAAAAATCCAATTTACCCCCCTCTTTGAGCCAATAATTGGTATCAGAGCTAGTACTATATTTCAAAGGATTAACATCCTTAGAGTTGATCCATGGCAACCATAGTTGGAAGCTCTCTAGGTGAGGGTCTATTCACAAATATACCTCCTATGTTTAATGGAACAAACTACAATTATTGAAAGAATAGAATAAGAATTTATATCCAATCTGTTGACTATGAGTTATGGAGGATCATTATCAATGGTCCTAAGACTCCCACCAAGACTGTTGAAAGGATAGTCATTTCTAAACCTAAAAGTGAATGGGATAAGAATGACTTAAAGCTTTTTCAATCCAATGCTAAAGCTATGAACATCTTATATTGTGTCTTAGACCCAAATGAATTCAATAGAATCTCCATTTGTGAATTTGCCATGGAAATTTGGGATAGATGAGGTGACTCATGAAGGGACCAATCAGGTCAAGGAGTCTAAGATTAATATTCTTGTACACAATTATGAATTATTTAGAATGAAATCTGATGATTCTATAACTAAAATGTTCATTAGATTCACTGACATTGTTAATGGTTTAAAGGTTCTTGGAATAGTATATCTTAACAATGAATAGGTGAGAAAAATTATACGATTATTGCCAAAGACATGGGAAGCCAAAGTAACAACCATACAAGAAGCTAAAGACCTCAACACCTTACCACTTGAAGAGCTACTTTGTTCACTCATGACTTATGAGTTGACCTAAAAGCAAAATGCTCAAGAGAAGGAGGATAAGAGGAAAAATTCTATTGCATTCAAGTCCACCACACACGAAAATAAATTTGAAAGTGAAGATGAAAATAAGGAAGAACTTGCTCTCATTACAAGAAAGTTCAAGAAATTCATGAGAAGAAATTGGAAAGGAGGAAGAAAGCCTGATGCAAGGGGAGAATCCATTAACAAGGATTCAACCATTATATACTTTGAATGCAATAAGCTAGGACACATGAAAGCTGAATGCCCTATGCTAAAGAAGAAAAGAAAGAAAGGCAAAACGAAAAGAGTTTTGGTAGCCGCCATTTGGAGTGATGATGAGGAATCCAACTTTAATTAAAAAAAACCTCAAGAAATGACAAACCTATATCTCATGGCATAAGAAGAAGAATCAGAGATATTGTCTTCCAAACCTCCTAAGTTTACATTTGATGAAGTATAAGATACTTTTGATGATTTGCTTGTTGAATTTAAAAAGATGGGCATCAAAAACACACTTCTCAAAACGATGGTTTCCACTCTTACTGAAGAAGGTGAGATTTTACAAAAAGACAATGAAATTTTGAGAAAGGAGAATTCTGTTTTGAAAGAAAAGGTAAAAGATTTAGAAAAATCTATTATAAAGTGTGTTGATGGAAAAGAAAAACTTGATGCCATGCTGGATAAACAAAAATGCTCTCTTGACAAGGCTGGAATATGTTACTATCCTTTTAAAGATAAAAAGTTTTCAAAAACAAAGATTACATGTTTTTATTGTCAAAAAGAGAGGTCATCCAACTAGCCAATATTTTATCATGCAGAAATCACATTTTGCCAATAAGGCTTGGGTCCCAAAAGGACCACTGAGGACTAATCTCCTGGACCCAAGATGGTTTGGGTATCAAAGGTTAAAAGTTGAGTTGTTTGTAGGTATGTTTTCAAGAAAAATCTAAGAAGAATCATTAGTACTTGGATAGTGGATGCTCAAGACACATGACTGGTGATGAAGCTCAATTCACATCCCTTACACCAAAAGATGGAGGTTTAGTCACTTTTGGAGATAATAGCAAATGCAAGATCATTGGTATAGGTGTTGGCCCAAAAGGTAATCCAAGAGGAGGGGTGAATTGGATTTTTTTAAAAAAATTAAAGTAATTAAGATTAATTAAAATTAATCTAATCAATAGAATAGTAGTTCAAGATGTATACAATGTAATGTAAACAATAACAAAATAAAAAACAGAGCACAAGAAAGAACACCAAGAGTTATCGAGGTTCAACCATAATTTATGGTATACGTCCTCTCCTCAATATCCCCTTGAAGTCTTCTTCCACTACATAATCTCTAATTACAAAGTAGATGCTGATTCCAAAGTGCTTAGCTCACTTTTACACAAGAACTTCTTCCCAAGTTCTTCCAGCCACCGAGTGGTTTTGTCCAAGATCCATTTCAACTTACAAGTGTTTTTCTTTTACAAGAGAACACTCCAACTCTCACTTACAGGTATTTGAAAGGTATACAAATAAAATACAAATTCTTTATAAAGAGTGAATGAGAATTGAATAGCTCACTAATTGCCAACGTGAAGACAGAGAGAATTTTTAGATTTTTCAGCTCAATCAATTAGTGAATATTGTATCTCTTGTCCATAAATGCATTTGGAGGCTTATATATAAAGCTCTGAATTGATTTCACCCGTTGGAGGTTATTGAAGCTTTATTAAATGTGCGCCCACTTCAATATAACGTTTAAAAATATAGCTGTTAGTCCCCAAGTGTTGACACTTGCCTTCTACGTGTTGACACATTAAGTTGGCATTCTCCAGATTTTGTCCATTGTCTCCATGTATCGACATATCAAATTCATGTGTTGACATATCACCCAGAAAATGTCCTTCATGTTGTCCTTGATTAGTTTAGTTTCAAATAATCTGGGGATGTTCAATGGATCTTTTCTTTGAGGTATGATGTTCTTCAAAAATACTTAACATCTTCAAGGAGTCTTTTCTTTGGGGTATGATGATACTTCAAAGTCTGCAATCCAATAAGATTATACAAGAATGTCTTCAGTTCGATTTGGATTGAATTCAATTTGATTTCTTCTAAATCTCCTATTGGATTTTTCAAGGAGTCTTTGCACACATGATGAATTCTTTATTTTCAACTCACCTTCAATCTCTTCGAGTTCAAGTCAACTTTATTAAGCTTTTAAAAGCTTAATGAAATCTACTTTTTAGCACCCTCAATACACATCAACTTTAATGAATCTTCGTAGCTCTGATGTAGTCCTCTTCTGAATTCTTTATAGAGATTTTTGCAGACATGATGAATTCTCTTTTTGAAAATCTTAAATCTCTTCAAATTTAAGTTATCTTCATTTAGTCTTTTCACACTCAATGGAGTCTTTCTTTGAGCAACTTCAATCTCTTCGAATGCAAATCTTCTGATTGAAGTTTGAATGGGTGCAATTGCTCTGTTTTGGTGCAAGGCTTGACTTTTGGTGCATTGTTTGAACTTGTAAAAGATGTGCATCTATTTTAATATGAATTAGACTTGAAGTCAAGATTTAAGTCTAAATTATAATTTTTATTAATCTGCACACTAAATAAATACATTAGTAAACTAACATAAGGTTTAGTTATCATCAAAATCAAGGCGTAGAGTCAACAATAGGTAGTATTGGTAAATATTCTTTAACTTTTATTGAGAATGTTTTACTTGTCGAAGGCCTTAAGCATAATCTTTTGAACATTAGTCAATTGTCTGACAATGGTTCTAAAGTTATTTTTAAATCATCTAAATGTGATGTAGTGAACATCAATGATAACAAGATCATATTGACTGGGCATAAGCAAGACAATATTTATATTGTTGACTTAAATGATCTCTCTTCTTGCAAAATGAAATGTTTTGCAGCTACGAACAGTGAGGATAATTGGTTGTGGCATAGAAGGCTTGACCATATTAGTATGAGCATTCTTTCAAAGATTTTTAAAACTGATTTGATAAAAGGTCTTCCAACTCAAATTTGAAATAGATAAAGTTTGTGATGCTTGTCAATTAGGGAAATAAACAAGAGTTTCTTTAAAAAATGTGATTTCGACATCTAGGCCACTTTAACTCTTGCATATGGATTTGTTTGGACCAACTAGAACTCTAAGTCTAAGATGCAAGCAATATGGTCTAGTTATTATTAATGATTACTCAAGATTCACTTGTTCTTTCTTGCTCATAAGGATGAAACAATTATCTTTTTCACAAAGTTTTGCAAAAATGTTCCAAATGAAAAAGGCTTTACTATCTCTGCAATTAGAATTGACCATGGTGGTGAGTTTGATTGCAATCCTTTTGAAATATATTGTGATGAAAATAATTTTGAATACAATTTTTCTGCACCTAAAACCCCTCAAAAGAATGGGGTTGTTGAGAAGAAAAACATGACTTTGGAAACAATGAGGAGAGCCATGCTTGATGAAAACAATTTGTCAAAATGTTTTTGGGTAGAAGCTATTAACACAACCTGCTATATTTTCAATATAGTTTTAGTTAGAAAATTTTTTAACAATACCCCATATGGGCTTTGGAAAGACAAGAAGTTAAATGTTTCATACTTTAGAGCTTTTGGAAGTAAGTGCTTTGTGTTGAACAATAATAAAGATAACCTTAGTAAGTTTGATGCAAAATCTGATGAATGTGTTCTTTTTGGGTATTCTACACATAACAAAGCCTATAGTGTTTTCAATAAAAGAACTTTAGTTGTTAAAGAATTAGTGCATGTTAACTTTGATGAATTAAACTCTTGGCCTAAAAAAGTTGTGAGTGATAATGTAGATAATGTGGAGCAAAGCATGAACAATCTCAACATCAATCAAAACACAAGTGAAGCCACACAAAAGGAGAAAGATGAGCAAGACATTCCTTCAAGCCAACAAGATATGAATGAAGGGCTGCCAAAGGAATGGAAGTTTGTTTACAATCATCCATTAGATCAGATACTAGGTGATTCATCACAAGGGGTAAGAATAATATCATCTCTTAGAAATTTATGTAATCGTCTTACATTCTTTTCTCATATTGAACTAAAATCTTTTTAAGAAGCTGAGCATGATGAATATTGAATTTTGGCTATGCAAGAAGAATTGGACCAATTTGAGAGGAATGGGGTTTGGAACCTTATTTCTAGACCTGAAGATCATCTAGTTATTGAAACAAAATGGATGAATATGAAATTGTGATAAGAAATAAGGCAAAACATGTAGCCCAAGCTATAGTCAAGAAGAAGAAATTGATTTTGATGAGACCTATGCACCTGTAACTAGATTAGAAACTATTAGACTATTACTTGCATTTTCATGTTTCAAAATTTTCAAACTTTATCAAATTGATGTAAAAAGTGTATTTTTAAATGGATTTATTTCTAAAGACATTTATGTGGAGTAACCTCCTAATTTTGAAAATTCAAAGTTTTCAAATCAAGTTTTCAAACATACAAAAACACTTTATGATTTAAAACAGGCCCCAAGGGCTTAGTATGAAAGGTTGAGTAAATTTTTTATTGAAAATGATTTTACAAGAGAAAATGTTGATATCATACTTTTTTTTTAATAAAGATTAGAGATAATGATATTGTGCAAATCTATGTTGATGACATTACATTTGGCTCTACTAATGAGAAGTTTTGCAAGAAATTTGCTAAGTGTATGCAAGGTGAGTTTGAGATGAGCATCATGAGAGAACTCAACTACTTCCTTGGAGTTCAAATCAAACAATCAAAAGAAATAATTTTCATTAACCAAGCTAAGTACATCAAAGATCTACTAAAAAAGTTTAGAATGGAAGATGCAAAACCATTGTGCACTCTAATGAATACTTTAACTAAATTTAACAGTGATGAAAAATGTATTTCTGTGGATACCAAGCATTATGAAAGTATGATTGGCTCTTTATTCTATTTAATTGCTAGTAGGCTTGATATCATGTTTAGAGTATATTTATGTATTAGATTTCAATTCAATCCTAAGGAATCACATGTTATTGTTGTTAAAAGGATATTTAGATATCTCAAGCACACTCCTAACTTCGGGTTGTGGTACCCTAAGGGCACTTCATTTAGTCTTATTGGTTACTTTAATGCTGATGATGCTGAGAGTAAAGTTGATAAAAAAAGCACTAGTGGTCCTTTTTAATTTCTGGGTAATATGCTTGTTTCACGTTTTAGCTAGAAGCAAAACTCGGTTACACTTTCTAGAGCTGAGGTTGAGTACATTGCAGCTGGAAGCTATTGTGCTCAAGTTCTGTGGATCAAACATCAACTAGAGAACTTTAAACTTACTTTTTAGCACATCTTTATTACATGTGATAGCACAAGTACCATCAATCTGATCAAGAATCTTATTCAACACTCTTGAACAAAACACATTGAAATTAGACATCATTTTTATTCATGATCATGTGCAAAGAAGTGATATTATGCTTGATTTTCTGAGCACTACTATCAATTAGTTGATATTTTCACAAAACCACGAAATGAAGATAAATTTTGTATGATTGGGAGAGAATTGGGGATGAGCAATCCATTAACTTGAGTAATTATATAATGGAGTCGACTCCTAAATCCAAAGGGTCTAAGAAGAGAAAAGACAAGGGGGAAACCTTCCAAGGTATCTAAGAGAGAAAAGGGAAGCAGTTTGCTGAGGAAAAAGAAGATTATCTAGAGGATGATATCTATTTCAAGAAGAATCCATTAGGGAAAGGTATTTTCAAGAATTTTATTTAAGGGCTGTTCTAAATGGAAGATGAATTGACTACCCCTTCTTTGCTAAAGAAAAATGTACTTTTGAACCTAAACTAGAGGCCCTTGGTTGGAAGTCTATAACTGTGTTGAGGGACGATGTATACCTTGACCTGGTAGGGCAATTTTATGCGTACGTTGAAAAAGAAAAAGGGGATGTTAATGTATTGAACTATGTTAAAGGGATCTACATCACACTCATTAAGGGAGTAATTTGCCAAATTTTAGGCATTGAAAGTGGTGGACAAGTACAAAAGAAAGATGTTAGCAGATGCACTGCATTATCTGTCTTATTGGGTAGGGAGATTATTGATGAAAATCTTCAACCCATAGCCAATGAATTGGCTTTGGAATTGAGGCTTGTATACCATTTTATCTGTTATATTCTGATTCCTAAATGTGAAAATTTTGAGTATATCACTAAAAAGGAGTTGTTTTTCATATGGGCTTACTTGATAGACATCAAAGTTGATTTGTCTAAATTTATTTTAGACCACATTATCAAGGCATCCAAAACCAAAGTCAGCTTACCTTATAGGATCCTTTTGACAAAGGTATTTAAACATTTGAAGGGTGATAAGAAGAAAACCCATGATCCAAATTCTGATGAGTATAATAAGAAAACTTTGTCAAAGATGGGTTATCAATTCAACCCACAAAGCAAGAAATGGACCCCTAGGAAGGAAAAGATTCTTGGTAGTGCCACTCCTAGAAATAGAACCACTGAGAGTGGTGAACCTTCAAGTGTTGTACCATCTAGTGCTCCAAGGGAACTCTTTCCTAAGAGCATTGTGCCAAGTGGTACTTCTTTGCATATGACAATACTAATGAGCATGATAAAGAAAATGAAAAAGTACCAAGAAGAAATGTTCACCAAACTTGACAAGAAAACAAATAATGATACAACTAGACTATTTTTTGTTGAGAAAAAGGTAAGGAAGATGAGCAAGGCCTTTATATCTGAAGGAAACAAGTTAACGGAGGAATTCTCAAATAACATTGCTGTCTCAACTGAGCACCTTGGGAAATACATCAAGAAATTTATTAGAGAGCAATACAAACCTCTCTATCCAGAAGCAGCAGTATTGGCAAAAGAAGATAGTAGCACTGATGAAATAGATGTGTCTACTGAAGGAGCTAACCCCTTTACTGGAACACAACCTAAACTATTTGACCCCTCTGTCCAAACCACTCCAAAGTTATTAGCAAGCATTCACAAGTATGGTTTGAGGCAATGAAACCTAGTCAAGTTTACCAACACCGTTGATGACCCTATTGATCTCTAACCCTATCTCCCAAAGCCAAATGAGTACTCTTGCATTTGCATTTACATTTGGATTTGCCTTCTCTGAACAATATTTATGAATAGGATGTGTCTCATTTGAGAAATTATGTGTAATATTTTATGGATGTTTGTGAATGGTTCTACACAATATTGATGCCTAATATATATATATATATATATATCCATATTTTTGAAAATTTGATGAGTGGATTGATATTTGCCTAAGTAATTGATGCTTATTGACTTGGTTGACAACCTGATTATAACTTCATTCTTATTTTTCTATTTTTTTGTTATTGTACCTATCTTTGAATTTAATTTATAACTCTTTTTGCTGAGTTGACAAAAAAGGGGAGAACGAATTGAGATATGAATGATGCTTAGTATGATAGAGATCTTGTGTACATAAGCAGCTTAACTAAAGAGAAGAAATAATTTATATGAATAATTGTCTTATTAAGATGCTTGATTGGCATCATTTGTGTTTGAGCAAATTTGATAGTAGTGTTACATTGCATAAGAACGCAGGAGCAAAAATTTTATGCTTTGAATCTCTTTGTCTCTAAATTTATTGTCCCCTGGAAAATATTTTGAGATATGAAGCACAAAAGAAAGGGGGAGAAAATTACTGGTACGAAGCTTTCATTTTTTTTTTTTTTGAATTTCTCTATTATTACACATTGTTTAGTCCACTAAATTATAAGCATATTATTCACATTGATTGAGGCTTTGTTATAATAAAAAATGAAGAGATTGTTGACTCTATGACTTGATTTTGATGATTACAAAACATGTGCTAGATATCTAATAATCCTACTTAGTGTGTAGAATATTCTTTATCCCCATTCTCCATCAGATTATGAATTGAAGCTTGACATCTTGAATATATTAAAGAACTTATATATTGAGAAGCTTGTCAAGAAGGATTGAAAGTTGGTGAGTATGATGTGTTGACACATTCAACAAGTTCTTGTTTACAATCTCATCTCGAATAGATTAAAGATGCTCAAAGGTAATGAAGACTAGTTGAAGGGAAGATCACAAGACTTGGAAGCTCACTTGAAAGATATTAAAGAAGGCTTAGATGATTGGAAGAACCATGTTGATTAAGATATTGACGAAGTCTTGGATAGTTGGAAGAAACCATGTTGATTAAGGAGTCCTAGAAGCAATCTCACTGGAATAATTCCATCTCGAAGAGATTGATGGTGTTCTTAAAGATTAACATGCATTGGAGAAGTCTTTTCAAGTCCTAGAAGCTTTAGTTGGATGATATTTGATGTGCTTAAAGACATTGAAGAAATCTTGCAAAAGTTAATGACCTGAGCTAAAAAGAGTCGACTCATGTTCCCAAGAGTGGACACATTCAAACAGTGGCATTGGGCAAGAGGACTCTAGTAAAATGAGTCAACCCCTCAAGTTTAGGAGTCGACACATTGGTACTGAATGTAAGGTCTTGATGAAGGTTCAAAATGAGTCGATTCCATGCCCTTCAGGAGCTAACTCATTCAGACAGTGCCTTGGTGAAATTTGCCAAAACGCAAGAAAAGTTGACTCTTTCAATTAAAGGATAGAGGGTTGAGGAAGATGACTACAAAACTAAAAGAGTTGACCCGTTTAGGAAAAGAGTGGATTCCCTGACTGCAATGGCCATAATTTTGAACATTCTATTTGATCAATCTTGTATTAAATGCACTCCCAACCACCACCAATGGCAAGAATCAATGTAAGGCTATAAATAAAAGATCTCTACAATATTTGTACACAAGAATTCAAGGATTTAAGTGCAATACTACTGATTGGAAGCTGAAATTTCTGATTTAAGCTAAAAAATATTCACTTTAAGAGTTGCTGGGGCATTAACTGAGCTTGAATTTACTTATCTACTCTTATTAAGAGTTTACCTTTGTATAAACTTCATCTATTTCACTTGGGTGAGTTTGTAAACTTGTGAGTTTGAATGTTCTTATTAAAAACATTTGTACGTTTGAGTGAAGCTTGGACAAAAACACTTGGAGGGTTTAAGAGTTAGGGAATAACTCTTGTAAAAAGTGAGCTAGATATTTGGGCAACTAACACCTGCTGGGTAAAGGAGTTTTTTCATAGTGGAAGGCTTTCAAGGGCATCTTAGGGGTGAGAAAGTAGATCACACGTTATTGCTGAACCTCAGTAAATTTAGTGTTCATTTCTTGTTATGTTTTTATTCCTTGCACTATATTGCTTGCTTGGTTGATACATTTTTAATTTACTGTTTCATTGATTAATTAGCATCTAATTCCTTGTTACTGTTTCATTTTTAATTTAGGGAAGTGTCTCTCTCTTGCTATCTTTATTATTCTATAATATGACTGGTCTACGCTTGTTATAAGAATTTTAACAGGACCACGCTGCTGAAGCAGTATACATATATGCAATAGCTCTCTCATTCTACCTTCATCACTCTCGCTTGGTAACTTCCCATAATTTGTCAAGCTATGTTATTTTTCCATTTTGAATTATTGTTTTTGTAGTTTCTTCATGTTTAGCAATACTTGTATTGAAAACCGAACTCAACATAGCAATAGTTAATGGCTGAAAAATCAAAGGGTAAATTATACTTTGTACCCTTTGTACTTTACACTGAATTTCACTTTAAGATTTATACTTTTAATTATAACAATTAAGTCCCTATACTTTCAATTTGTTGCAATGTCACCATTTTGTAATCTTTTATTTATACAATTGACTGCCAAAAGTCCTGCGCATTTCCCATAGCCTCTTTTTAAGAGTAAAAATGGATGTTCATACTATTTTGGTGACTAAATGCCGCTATCTCTCACTAATCTCTCTCAAAGCCTCTAAAATCAAGTAATTCTATGCATAAAATGAAATTAGGATTACAAAATAGCTCTCAATTGTCTCATGTGCAAGAGGGTTGAGGTCGTTTTGAAGCCAAAATAATGAAAATACATTATTGTTTTTGAAAATTGGCCACTTGAAATGCACAGGTTTTTTGGGCGTCAATTGCAAAAATGAAAGTGCATGCACTTAATTGTTATAATTAAAAGTGTAAGTCCTAAAGTGAGATTCGATGTAAAGTGCAAGAGTACAAAATATAATTTATCCAAAATCAAATTATAACTACTTATTGAAAACCAAACCCCATTGTCTAGGTTTATTTGATTACTCTATCATGCATTGTCATCAAGCATCATAATTAGAGCATTGTCTACAATGGGAAATGGACGTATATCTGTGTCTTTGCGCGTTTTGGGTGTAATTAAGAAGTGGAAATCACAAATTGATTTCATGAACTTTTTGTGATATAGTTTTTTTTTTTTGTGACTTTGGACCTTCTTTAGTTTTAGAAGTTTATTATTATCACTTTTATTATGCTATGCTTTTGGAGGGAACATATTATTGTTTACAGAACAAATAATTCATTTTCTTTATTAATTTTTTTCTTTTATCGACTCAAACCTCATTTTTTTTTATGGAAAATCTCTCATTTTTTAGACCAAATATACTACTCTTGATAGTTTGTGGACACTTTCACATATGTGAAATATATACTGGTTCTATTCACATATAATTTGGTACACACACATGACGCATATATGCTAGTGAAATAGTAGTCGCAGTTTAGTTATTTTAACTCCTAAGTTGGTCATTTTGACTTATAGCTGTGAAGAAAGAAGGAGCATAATAGTACACCTCCTTTTACTTTTTTAATTATTGTCAAATAAAAGAAAAGGAAAAAAAGTTCCCTCCAGTTTACTTGATTAACCAAACAACCAAACAAGATACGAGATACTTCTCCTCCCCACCCTTCCCCTTCCCCTTCCCCTTGTAACTAACTCTTCCCTTAGAGTAAAATAATAGAAAAACTATCTTCAATCTCCTCTGGTTCACTCTTGAGGACAAGATCATAAAGAGAACAAGCTTTTAGCTCACAACCTTTTCGAATCAAGAGAAAAAAACAGACTCAAAGAACGATCATTCAAACATAATCCCACATGTGACAAATGAAACATAATCATTTTAGAGAGATAGATCTTCTGATCTACGATCGGTATTGGTGACCAATGACCACGATGGAAGGAATGGTGTATCCCCAAGCACAAGGCACGCTTTATGAAATTTCTTGACTAGAGCTATCAATTACTCCATATTTGGTGAAGAATAGTCGATGACAATCAACAATATTGATGACAAAGAGAGAAAGAGAGAGAGAGTAGCACTTCTTATAGAGATAAGAAAGAAATATGCCATTGAGATGAAGCTTTGATATCCCAAAAGTTTTGTTGAGTTGCGGGCACTTGGGTTAAGTTGGTAACATTGACAGATTGAGTTAAAAGGCTTAGTACCTAATTTTGTATTTCAAACTTGTTTGACCTTATTTAAAAAAATAGAAAAGTAAATAAGAAAATTGTGCTAACAAATGTATTTTAACCCTTTTATTATTGTCGCGCTCCGGTTTTGGGACCAAGTCTTTTCGACTCGGAAAAAAAACACGAAACTCTGTCATTAGAACTTATCTTTCTAGAAAGACGAGTGCAAATAGGTTTAAACTTGAAATTGGTTTGACTAATGGCTTTTTAGAAAAATATGAGTCGCCACCTAACTTGATTAAGGTGATTTAAGTCACCTAAAACTAAGTGTTAATCCGAAGATTAAACTCAGGGTTTTTGAATATGGTTTTGAAAAACTCCCTCGAGAGAGGGTTTTTAAGAAAATAGGTTGTTTGGAAACCTTTAGAAAGTTTTAAGCCCTTTTTTAAAGTAACTCCATTTTGGTCATTCGAAAATAGAAATAAATGGTTCTCGGGATGGTTACGTGCATGGAAGATATCCCAAGACTATCACCCTACCCCGCCCTTTCGGTACTTACATATCTAATCACCCTTTGCTCACTCACTAGAATAATCGGTTACCATTATCTACTTAATATCCACTTTAGAATTTTGAAAACGGGGTTTAGTCATCACTTTTCGGATGAATGATGCATGATGCAAGTTTTGGAAGAAGTTTGAAACATGAGAGTTTTGAAGGGGTTTGAGATAGAAACTTTGAATTGATAGAAACTTTTGAAATAGAAGTTATGACCGCACCATTTTAGGTTGCCTACGTATCTCATTTGGCGAGAATCAGGTTATTCGTAGTTCGGGCAGGAGCCCCATAGAAAATAGGCGCATTAGGGCCTTTGAAATGTTTGAAGACGCTTTGAGGTCTTTGGAATGGTTTGAAGACACTTTGTGGTCTTTGAAAAAATGACTTGAGAATTTTGATTTGGAATCGGATGTTGGAGTGTTTTGAAGGTTTTTGAAAAACGCTCTTGAAATATGGTTTTGAAATGTTTCGAAATATTTTCAGAACAACTTTTGGGAGTTTTGGAAATTCTTTAAAATGACTCAAGAGAGTTTTGAAAATGTCTTGAAGTCTTATTTTGAAAACCTTAGAGGTTTGATTTTGGAATGTTCTAGTAAATTGGTCTTTGAAAAGTTTTTGAAAGTGGTTTTTGAAAACACCTAGGACTTTGGAACTCTAATAAGGATAACATTGAATGTTGAACTTAATGTATCACCTCCCCTTGGAATCCTTAACCATAAAAGGGGTAGGGACACCTTAAGGTTGTGAGTTCTTGAAAACATTTTTGAAAATAGTTTAAAGATAGAGTGTAGGAGTGTTTGAAAAGGTATTGGAGTTGCTTTTTGAAATCTCAAGAGAGTAGGAAGTTTTGGAAAAATGGGTTATGAGAATAGTTTAAAACTAAAAGATCATCTAGAAGGGGTCCTTGAATTGGAACCTTGAAGTATACTAACCTAGGTTGGGTTGGCCATAGGTTAAGGGTGACCTAAGGTTAACTAACTTGGGTTAGGTTAACCTAGAGTTAAGGTGACCAAGGGCTAACTAACTCAGGTTAGGTTAATCTAGGGTTGGATAACTAGGGTCAATTTAACCTAGGGTTGGATAACTAGGGTCATGCTAACCTAGGGTTGGATAACTAAGGTCAAGTTAACCTAGGGTTGGATTGGAAGATGGTTTTGAAAGGTGGTTTTATGCACTTTTGAAAAGAGTTTTGGAAAACAAATCATGTTATGCAAAGGACTTTGGTAGACAACCCTTTTGAAGATCATTTTCATGAAAGTTTGACTCTAGCCAATCATATGGTTTATATGGTTGGTGCTTGAAAACCATTTCGGAGAAGGTTTTCTTAAGATCATTATAACCTTTATCTTGAAAAGAGTATGAATTTCAAAAATCAACACAATGATGATAACTTTTTGAAAAATCATTTTTAATGCAAAGAGAGAACTTTTGAAAACCATTTTTAAGAAGAAGGTTTTGAAAATCATTTTCCAACAGAAGCTATTCTAACAAGTCAAGGTTCCTATGACCAATGTAAAGGGAGACCACTTAAAGGAGGGTCCCATGGGGCCATTCCAACCACTAGACTTGAGAGAATAGAAACCTTAGAAATCAAAGAGTTTGAAAATCATTTTTGTGCAAGAATAAAAAGAGAAGGGAACCATTCTAACAATTTAGAGCTCCTATAGCCAATATAAAAGGGAGACCACTCAGGAAAGGGTTCCATGGAGTAATTCCAACAACTAAACTTAAGATAATAGAAACCTTGGGAATTAGAGAGTTTAAAAACCATTTTTATGCAAGCTGGAATGCAAAGATTCAAAAGTGTGAGTTAGGGGTTAATGGGGGACTTTCTAAGGCAAGATTTCTTAAAGTCTCATTCTAAGCTTCAAAGGACCAACTCTTAGAACCATTTTGAAGGGAATATTGAGCTTGAAAATGGCATGAAAATGAGAATAGTGTAAGTTTTGAAAAACATGGTTATAAACATTAAGATAAAGCCAAGTATACAAAACATGAACAAGATAACAATATGCAAGGGGGGGTCATGAATTCATACAAGGCTTTAGGCTACACCAAATAATTAAGGGGTTACAAGGCCATACCATCTTAAAGTAGGCTAGTGAGAGATCCCCCTACACGGTAGCTCTCACTAACTTTCCTCTAGGCATGAACTAAGAGTCATCTTGCTTCAAGTATGCCTGAAAAGGGGGGGGGGGTAGAAGATGGGGATTAAAATAGAGAATAGCCTAAGTAGGCTAGGAGGGAGAATCGAGAAGTGGGGGAGACAACAACATAAAAGAAATACCACTTTTTGCCTTCAATACATTTGCAATCTTCTATGGATGTTTGGACTTGAGCTAGGAGGGCTTTAAGTATGCTTGAGGGGCTAGAATGAGGTATTTTATGGCACGAGAGGCTGTGTAGGTGAAGTGTATGGGTTAGGGGGAGGTGAAATCTAGCCTAAGTGTTTGAGGTGTGGGATGTGTATAGGAATTCGAGGTTCTGGAGTAGTTTTTGCAGATCTTCGCTATCAATTTTGATTCTGGAATATGCAAAGGGAGAGGCCTGTATTTATAGGCAAACCTGGAGAGGCCTGGCACATGTAGTACATGTGCCAGCATTGTTCCATTGTCAGAATGAAACGTGGCACCCATTGTACTGGCTAAATCTTGACAGTTGATCAAAATTTGGTTGATCTGATCAAAATCTGGGCACTTGTAGCATACGCTCCGTCACCGGGAGTGTTCGTTTAAACTTTGCCTTGATAATTGAGCCAACCAAAAAGGTTTTAGAGGAATTGGTTGCATCCACGGTGTTCTCCTAGGATTTCTCGTGAACTTTTGAGTTTTTAAAAAGTTTGAACGGTGTTTGAAAGTGTGAGATATCATCTTAGGAAATGTGCATGAAATTGTATTTCTATGAAGCTTCTGTGATACGTTCTGCGGTGTTTCAAAAGTAGCTATTTTTGTGCTGCATGATCGAGGCTTCGGAAGCGATCTCTCCGATCGGACCATACCAATGGAAAGTACTTGAAAAATAGTTTCAAGAATTCCCTAATTTACTCATTTCTCAAGTTGTTTGACAATGCGTTATAGTCAGGGAATTGAAAAAAAAGTCAATCTTGGCAGAGCGTCTGTGAGACACACTAGGGGTGGTTGAAAGTAGCAGTTTTCGAGCCATGCGATGAGGGACTTCGGGGAGTGATCTATCCGATTAAGCCGTATCGATGGAAAGACCTATGAACGAGCTTTTGGGAATTCCCCTGCTTACGCATTTCGCAAGACATTTGACGATGCATTATAACCAGGGAATCGGGAGAAAATGCAATTTTGGCAGAGCGTCTGCGAGACGCTCTAGGAAACTTTTATCAAGTCGGGGGTGTTTAGTGTCGTAAGGTCGTCTTTAGGTTAAACAGGGGTGTATGAAAAAACCCACCGTTCAGTATTCTAGGACCGCTTTTTCGGGGCGTGTTCGGCTTGTTAGGGGTAAAATGGTCATTTTGGCCAGGTTGGTTGAAAATGGTCCAGAATGGATTGGAGTGTTATGTTAAGCGTGCCGGGTCTTTCAAGGATAATCTTGAGAGATTCTTTCACTACTCGGTGGGATTTGTGTGGTGCTGGGCTGTCTAGGGGCAAAAAGGTCATTTTAAGCGGAGTTAGCTAGAATGGGACCAAAATTGGACAAAATGGCATGTGGAGTACGCCAAAAGGCTTAGTAGCACTTTAGAAGGATGGATTTACCATTTCAAGGAATTTTAAACTTTCTCAAAACGTGCCTAGAGGCCCAAATGACAGGTTTGGTCATTTTTCACCGAGTTAGGCTAGCAGGCGCTGGTGTTGACTTAGGTGTTGGTTCTCGAGACTGTCCGGTCTCGGAAAACTATCTATGTGATGTTGGTCCCTGAGACCTCCTGGTCTCAGAGAGCTACCTATAAGGTGGTGTTGGTTTATGAGAATGCCTCGTCTCAAAAGCTACCTGTGATGGTGGTGTTGGTCTCCGAGAACGCCTGGTCTCGGAGAACTACCAAATAACAGACATTCTACATTGGCGAGCTCGCAGGCGCCAAAAATGAACCGTCTAGAATTTGATGAGGTGTTGGTCCTCGAGATCGCCCGATCTTAGGAAGCTACCTAGATGGCATTAGTTCTCGAGACTGCCCGGTCTCAGAAAGTTGCCTAGAATGCCTAGGGGCATGATGGTGTTTATGGCTTCAGTGGGACCTTGTGGCTCCGAGAAGTGACTAGTTGACTAGATTGGAGTTTGAAAGACCAATCTTGGGCTCGCATGTCTGGTGATGTTTCAAAATTGGGTCCGATTGGGTCGAAAATTGCCGAGCGGGAAAAAATGGGGTGCTTACAGTTACCCCTCTTTTTCTGTCTTTGCTTGTTGAAGGCAGAAAAATAACAAAGTAAGAATCCCTTTTTGGTCGCGAGGCAATCGAAGGGACGATAACTCTGTAAGCTTGAAAGGTTTCAAAATTCTTGCGGGTCGCTAGTTTGAAAATTTTGAATTTTGGAGAACTTTGTGTTTTGAAAATTTTGAGTTGTCAGTTTGACGAAGCTCGGCTTGGAACGCTTGATTTTTGGAAATAAATTTTTGAAAATTGGATTTTTGGCTTTTGAAAGCCTTGAAAATGTTTTTTGACTCTCGGAGGATTGAAAGTTAGTTTTGGCAAGAAGCTAAAGAGCTGGGCGCATGTGGTATATGCGCTGGCCTCGGACTACCCTGATGCATGTAGCATATGTGCCAGTTGGAATTTTCTTCTGGCACATCTGCTACATGCCCTAGGCCGTGGGTTTTAAAACAGAGTAGTTTTGCGTTTCTCATTGCGCGTTTTAAGTTTTGAAAGTGATTTGCGAGTTTTTTCTGAGAGTGTTCAAGAGGTTTCAACCAGGAATCATTAGGGGAGTGTTGGGAGATGTCGGGTACTCGTTGGGAGTCATCATTGTCGCCGGATTTTCGCTGGAGAACCCAAATGTTAGTTTTTTTTGAAACTTGATCGATTTTGATGCATATGTTTCCGGTTTTTTCAAATGATCAGTGTAAATCTATGCTTTAGGATGTTTTGAACACAATGGGTGGATTGTTATTGTCATTTGGTGAAGATTTGAGTGTTTTTGGGGTGATTTTGCATGTTTATGAAAATGAGTTTCCTGCAGGGTTGGGAAAATCATTTCTATAGGCCCGGGTGTTGTGTGTTTGGGTGTGATTTTTGTACGAGGAGTCTTAGAAAAATGTGTAGAACAGCCGTATGAAGTTTCATAATTTTTTGAAAAATTTTGAATTTTTGAATTTTTAGAAATTACAAAAAATAGAAAAAATTGAGAAAATTGGAAAATTGATCTTATTCAATGTTGAAAATTGTAGGACATTTTTGGAAAATTGTGGTGATATTGTTGAATTTTCTAGGAATTTTTTTGAAATTTTTGGAAACAAAAATGTAACCGAAAATTGGAAAAACGGAAGTAGTTGGCTTAAAAAATTATGTTTGAGAAAGGGACGTGTACTGCAGAGGATGTGATTGTTTTGGTTGACGTGGTTGAAGGTTCGAGATGCCTCTGATTGTGCTTGTGGCTTGTTGAATTTTGGGATAGTAACTTTTTAAGGCGAAACCGTACCGAAATCTTCAAAAAGTATTGAGCTTATAAAAATTTAACACCTAACTTTAAAATTTTTCGAAAAAGCAATTCTTTTGAGAATTGGGCTTTTGAAGGAGAAAGCCTGGAGAAACAGAAATTTCAAAAAAAATTTAGGAGTTGAATTTTTGAAAGAGAAAACACGAAAAACCAATTTGAAGTTTTAGAAAAATTGTAGAAAATTTTGGAACAGGGCTTTTGAAATTTTTTAAATGAAACTTTTTTGAGGAAAAAGCTCAGAAAACCGTTGAGAACTTTGGAATAGGGCTTTTGAAAGGGAAAGCCTGGGAATCCAGTTTGGAATTTGAAATGAAACTTTTTCGAGGAGAATGCTCGAAAACCCGTTGAAAACTTCAGAGTAGGGCTTTCGGGAGATAGCCTAGGAAACAGCTTTGAAATTTTGAAATGAGACTTTTTGAGGAAAAAGCTCGGAAAACCGTTGAGGACATTGGAATAGGACTTTTGAAGGGGAAAGCTCGGGAAACCGATTTGGAATTTTGAAATGAAACTTTTTTGAGGAGAAAGCTCGAAAACCCATTGAAAACTTTGGAGTAGGGCTTTCAGGAGACAGCCCAAGGAACAGTTTGAAATTTTGAAATGAGACTTTTTGAGAAAAAAGTTCGAAAAACCGCTAGAAAACATTTTGATACAGGGCTTTTGAGGAAAAAACCCAGAAAATTGGTTTGAGATTTTGAAATGAAACTTGGATGGGACCTTAGCCCCTTTTTTTTCTTCTCTTTTTCTTCTTTCTTCTTCTTTTTTCCTTGCCCTCTTTTTTTTTGACATATTTATCTTTTTACTTTTCATACATATTCAGTAATTGATCAATTTTCTGCATGTCATTACTTTTTTAGGATGTCAGAGGCAGGTGGTGATGGTTTTGACAGGAGGTGCTATGGGAAGGCACCGCGAATCGAGCCAGGGGAGGGCAGCCACAACAAGAGTGGTTCCACCCGAGGTGGCAGTAGTTAGCCCCAACGGTCTTCGAGTAGGGCCGCCTCCAGTGGTAGTTATGCGACACGGCAGCCCTCGGTTGCTCCGGAGGAGAGAGTTAAGGATGACATTGATTTGGCCATTGACCCGTGGACGGGATATGGCGTGGCATCTGTTCGTGATAGACGGAGGGATACTTCTTTCACGGATGATCAGTTAACGATCCCCGATGTCCCACTGCTGCGAGACTTGGCTTACCATTCTAGCTTATACTCGCGTTATGGTTGGATGCCATCGTTGACTCACAGTTCATTCAGAGGGGCTAGTATTTTAGCCTTGGAAGCTATGTAGGCATCAGCTCCATCTTATCAGGATTTCTTATACTGGATCGGCTTCGGAGCCTTTATGACACTTCAAACAAATAGGCATGATCACCGGATAGCGGTTGGGCTGTTGGAACGGTGGTTTGGGGAGACTGGGACTGTACATCTGGTAGGCTTTGAGCTGGGGCCTACTCTCGTTGACTGGGCCATGATTGCTGGATTGTTTTTTGGAGGTGTCCCGATTTCCTTACGGGCTGTGTCTCTAGATGAGGCTCGTTTTCTCTTAGGTTTGCTAGGGATTGCAGGCTCGAGTTTCTCGGCTTCACTTTTATGCCTAGCAGAGACAACATTTGCTCTCGAGCCCTCCCCAGCTGATCAGGTCATCATAAGGCACCGACTGGTATTGTACGTCATTTTTAGTTGCTTTTGCAACAATAATAAGTTGACGGTTCCTCTACCCTTGGTGAGCCTGGTAGCAGACTTGGATGGGCTGGACTTCGTGGATTAGGGCGCTTTTTTACTTTTGCCAGTTTCTTACGAGGGATGAGAGTGAGGACATCCGAGGCATGGGGGAGTTTGACGGGTTTTTGGCCGTTTCTAATATGGTGGAGTTACGAGTACCTTCCTGTTCGCCAGCCAGAGGTACTAGCTGTCGATGCATTCCCGCGGGCCATGAGGTGGGCCAGACAATAGGTAGTCTAGCGGTCCTTGCTTATAGATTTTGTCGCCCTCCAGGCTAACTTGGAGCTACTAAGACCTTGAGACGTATCTTAGGTGCCTTATCGCCGATCTCCTCAGTATGCCGGTATGAGGGATATCATCCTTTTGTCCATGTCGTTGGTCACTTTCTGGGGCCCTTTTTCGTGGGAGACGTACTTGGGAGAGCGTCATTGGCGGCAGCTGCATACCGACTTTCGTGCTGCTATAGATCCTTCCCAGTACATGTTCGGATTTTATCGAGCTAGAGTGAAGATTCCTTATGTAGTTGGGGGTTCCTAGAGGTCATTTCCTCCTTCCGCCCGGTGTGGACTACGAGGCTCATTTCAGGGCAAGATCTATTAACGCTTTTACTCAGTTGGATTTGGTAGTGGGAGGGCAGGTTGCCGGTCATGAGATAGTGGAGCTATGGCGTCAAGTCTAGAGCTTTGTTTCCGAGGAAGAGTACTTAGCAGCTTGCCAAGCATGAGATCAGTATCATGCTGAGGTGGAGGCTATGACTGCCCACATATCTTTGATGGAGGCCCGCTGGGTATGTTATTTACGATTCATTTTTCATGTTCTTTATGCATCCTCTGTGTTCTAATGCTAGGTTTTCTTTCCTTTTGTCTTTTTCTTGGTCAGAGCCTTTATGATGCTGGAGCTTCTTCCAGCCAACCTTCTCTGTATGTGCCGGATACGGGTGACTTTGAATTGGATGATGACCCCGCTCATTGAAGCTCCTCTTTTTACCTGCCGACATAATTGTAGTTTTGTCAGACTGACATTGTTGTTTATATTTTGAGGCCACATTTTGGCCTTTATGGATTATGATTGTATAATGGTTATATGCGTATTATTATTTTTTCTTCTCATGAGATGATGATGGATTCTCTTTTTATTCTTGTTTTGATTGTATGCACGTGGAAATATAGCAAATAGGAATATAAACGCAGGGGCATAGAAATCATGACATACACGAGAATTGCAAGCTTGACACACATGAGAAATGCAAGCTTTAAATAGATGTGAAAAAGATGGGTGTATTGTTGCACGTGTTTAGGCAAAGCGCACAGGTATATACAACTTTTGTGAAAACAGGCCTAAAGGTAGGTTCCAATTTTCTGGGTTTAACCGAGTGTCCCCTAGGAGCTGATCATTTCGAACTTTCACCCCTTCATTGAAGATTGCCTTCTTTGTTATACCCTTTTCTTGTCACAAAGAGATAGTAGTTGCCCCACTCTTAGGGTTTTCATTTTCAGACCCGACACTCTTCTCTATTATCTGAAAAGGGAGAACTTGTCACTTGCTCGACTTTCTCTTGGGGACCTCATATTTGAATTATTAGACTTTTTAGGTGACAACCGAAGTAGCCTTTAGCAAAGAAGCGGGCAATTTTCATCCTCAATCCAAGAAGGCTTTCCTTTGGACAGTAATGTAGGCTAGGTTAGGGTTAAGAAATGGAGGGCATGCAGGCTCAAATAATTTCTCTATTCCTTAACGGGGGTGGTAATGAACCAGGACCACCTTGAGTAAGCTTTTGTTATTCTGTTCACCTTTCTCTTTCGAATGCCGCCATTCCCTTTTGAACTTGTTTAAACTAAGCAATCTTCTCTGATCTGAGAGGATTTTTCCACGGGTTGTAGTGTGGCTAGGATATGGAGTTTTTGAAAGGAAGGGTATTGAAGGCCCAAGGTGTTGCACTCTTCCTGGGGTTTGCCGGTGATCACTTTCTCAACGCTTCTTACTCTTTGGGTCCCTCCTCTCTCTTTTTTTATTTTATTATTTTTTTTTGTAATGTTACACTATCTTCATATAGGGTTCATTGTTTCTTTTGGTTTTGCCCCAACACTGCTATTTGCATAGCCTGTAGGGTTCTCGGGGTGCCTCATCATTTTTTTTTTGAATATTGCATTGTCTCCTCCTTTTTTAATGTACGAGGAAGCTTTCTTTCTCCTCATGTTCCCTTTTTCTCATTTTTCTTTCTAAATTTACTTTCACCTATTGTGGGCGGTGATCATTTGGACAGGTTTGCCGAAGGAACGCGATTTGGCTCAAAATGGGTCCTTCAAAGGGAATTCTTTTAACTATATGGTAGAAGAATAGATGACCCCTCTTCCTTTCAGACAAGATTGCTTAGTCCATAAAGTTCAGTCTTAGAGCTTTGGCGTCATCCTTTGAGATAAGCAGATGTTAGTTCAATTGTTTCGTTACTCGTATTTGCCCCAGTGTGGGGGGTGGTTCCTGGTTAGGGTGTTTGAATAAAAACTGCTTATGGCTTGAGTGGGCTGTCCAAGGGAATTGCTTTGATATTTAGGAAATTTAGGAAATTTGAAAAGAAGGCTTCTTTTCCTTTCGAGGGTCTAATTGCCAACTGCTTTGCCATGGCATCCTTCGAGTGTCATCCTTTTTTTGTGATCTCTCTCGTTCTTTTCTTTAGTGTCTCCTCTCTTTGGATAAGAAACGGTCCTCACAGATGAGGGTGCGCGTACTATCCCCTTTTTCAAGTCAAGGCATAACAATAAGAGGGAAAAATTCTTAAAAAAGGGCAAGTACTGAAGATGATAAATGCAAATTTCAAAGTCTTTTTCTTTCATTTCAGAGGTTTTGTATACATGAAAAGTTCTTGATTAACAAAAGGTAAAAAGTAGAATTGACAAAATAGGATCAACAAGAAAGTAAAGACAGCGTTTGATGAAAAGAACATCCCTTTGATAGTCATTTCCTCCCGTGTCATCGAGTTGTTTTGTTGATCAGGGGCGTTGCCTTCACTTGTCATTTGTGCTGCTCATTGTCAGCTAACGATTGGTGTTCGGAGTACAGGAGGCACTCATGTTCCTCTTTTTCCTTTCTTAGAAGCAATGGTGACCTAAAATGCAAGCAGTCTCACTAGAAACTATTGCTAGTCTTTTAATGAGATGAGGGGGGAATAGAAAATAAAGAAAAACAGAACAAAAGGATTATATGGTAGGTTCTAGATTAGAAAGATTGTATGCAATGCATGGTCTAAGAGTGTCCCTGCCTTTTGAGGGGAACTAAGCATGATGCTTTGGCTCACGTCCAGAGATAGGGGGTTTGCCCTTGTATGCAATACCATACCTATGGCTATAATTCATTCATTCATTAGAAAATAATAACAACTTTATTGAGATGAATTCTCTTTGTACATAGAATTTTTTAAAAATACATCGAAATGGGAAGGGGGAATATTTTTTTTGGGACTTCTGCCTATTCTATATTTACATCATGGCTACCTCAACTACTCTTTAGTTTTCGGATTCGCCTTATTGGATGGAAATTGATGAGAGACTTTTGATTTGACTTACCCCCTCGTCTTCTTTGCAGTCCTATCTCCATGAACAAAGAGGGATTAGGGCACCTCTTTATTTGATGATGTCGATGCATGCCATGAATCCTTAGGGTCATCTAATACCCTTAAGAGTTTTGGGTTGGCTTGATTTGAGCAAGAAGGTCTTTGGGCATTTCTTTAGGGGTTGATTAGATGCATGAAGATGCAATAACTTGAGTTACTTTGGGAACTCTTGTCCTGAAATGAATTCCAATACATGAGTAGTTATGTTGCGAGAAGACGTACATATAATAAAATGGCAAGAATTAAATAGCATAACAACATGAATTGAACATAATATATAAAGGAAAATAAAGTAATTGACCTTTCCTCCTTGGTTTTGAAATTGACGCGCATGTCTTAAATTTGGTAGAGGTTCGGCTATACACGGGGTGCTACATGAGCATGAGGTTAGGGGTTTACTAATGCTTCCTAAAAAGCTTGGTTCCTGAACCTTCAAACCTCCGGCATCCACCCCCGAAAGGGTGAACTCCATCTTTGGTTGGTGGTTCGAGCGGGGGAATTATCAAGAGACCGTAGGCTGAGAAACTAACACAGCATCCGCCCACAGTCAATATATTGTTCCCCTTTCTATCTAGAAGGATAGTAACTAGGTAATATATGCAAAATGAAAATGCAAGTGAGCGCATCAATTGTGTGTGGAATTTTGAAAAATGGAGGAAAGGACCCAACAAAGCACATCGCATCCTATCCATTCATCACATACATGGCAATAAATTATGTCATAAAATAAAATGTGAACAAAGGTCCACCTACAAAAAAAAAAAAAAAATGCAAAGAGTTCATAATTTTTCGAAAAACTCAATGCAAGGTAAAATGGATGGTTAATGTAAGAGTATGAGTGTAAGCAATGAATGCAAGTAATGACACTTATTTGAAAATCGGTTTGAAAAATAAGATTTACTTTGGAAACTTGAAAAAATTTGAAAAGTGGATAAAATTGGACAAAGTAACCAGAGATTCTGGGTGAGTGAAGGATGAAGGGACATATCAATGGCCTAACCCTCTAAGTGTCCCTAATGGAGTCGTCAACTGTCGTGTCCCGATTTTTGGACCAAGTTCTTTTGACTCCGAAAAAAAACACGAAACTTTATCATTAGAACTCATCCTCCTAGAAGGACGAGTGCGACTAGGTTTAAACTTGAAGTTGGTTTGACTAAAGGCTCTTTAAAAAAATAGGAGTCACCGCTTAACTTGATTAAGGTGAGTTAGGTCACCTAAAATTAAGTGTTAATCCCAAGATTAAACTCAGGGTTTTTGAAAAACTCCCTCGAGCGAGGTTTTTTTGAGAAAATAGGTTGTTTGGCAACTTTTTGAAAGTTTTAAGCCCTTTTTGAAAGTAACTCCATTTTGATCATTCGAAAACATAAATCTATGGTCCAGGGGTTGGTTACATGTAGGGAAGATATCTTAAGATCATCACCCTACCCTGCCCTTTCGGTACCTACATGTCTAATCACCTTTTATTCACTCACTAGAATAACTGGTTACCATTAACCACTTAATATCTACTTTAGAATTTTGAAAATGGGGTTTAGTCATCACTTTTCGAATGAATGATGCATGATGCAAATTTTGGAAGAAGTTTGAAAACATAGGAGTTTTGAAGGGGTTTGAGATAGAAACTTTGAATTGATAGAAACTTTTGAAAAGAGAATTGGGGTTGAATAGAAGTTATGACCGCACCATTTTAGGTTGCCTACGTATCTCATTTGGCGAGAATCAGGTCATTTATAATTCGGGCAAGAGCCCGGTGGAAAATAGGCACATTAGGGCCTTTGGAATGTTCGAAGACGCTTTGAGGTCTTTGGAATGGTTTGAAGACACTTTGTGGTCTTTGAAACAATGACTTGAGAATTTTGATTTGGAATCAGATGTTGGAGTGTTTTTGAAGGTTTTTGGAAAACGCTCTTGAAATAGGGTTTTGAAATATGTTTAGAACAACTTGAGGGAGTTTTGGAAATTCTTTGAAATGACTCAAGAGAGTTTTGAAAATGTCTTGAAGTCTTGTTTTGAAAACCTTAGAGGTATGATTTTGGAGTGTTCTAGTAAATTAGCCTTTGAAAAGTTTTTGAAAGTGGTTTTTGAAAACACATAAGACTTCGAAACTCTAATATAGACAACCTTGAAGAGGGAACTTAATGTATCACCTTCCCTTGGAATCCCTAACCATAAAAGGGGTGGGGAGGCCTTAGGGTTGTGAGTTCTTGAAAACATTTTTGGAAATAGTTTAAACATAGAGTGTAGGAGTGTTTGAAAAGGTTATGGAGTTAATTTTTGAAATCTCAAGAGAGTAGGAGGTTTTGAAAAAATGGGTTGTAAGAATAGTTTAAAATTGAAAGATCATCTAGAAGGGGTCCTTGAATTGGAACTTTGAAGTATACTGACCTAGGTTGGGTTAGCCTAAGGTTAGGGGTGACCGAAGGTTAACTAACTTGAGTTAGGTTAATCTAGGGCTAAGGTGACTTAGGGTTAACTAACTCGGGTCAGGTTAACCTAGGGTTGGATAACTAGGGTCAAGTTAACCTAGGGTTGGATAACTATGGTCAAGTTAACCTAGTGTTGGATAACTAGGGTCAAGCTAACCTAGGGTTGGATAACTAGGGTCAAGTTAACCTAGGGTTGGATTGGAAGATGGTTTTGAAAGGTGGTTTTATGCACTTTTGAAAAGAGTTTTGGAAAACAAATCATGTTATGCAAAGGATTTTGGTAGACAACCCTTTTAAAGATCATTTTCATGAAAATTTAACTCTAGCCAAATATATGGTTTATATGGTTGGTGCTTGAAAACCATTCCGGAGAAGCTTTTCTTAAGACCATTATAACCTTAATCTTGAAAAGAGTTGGGATTTCAAAAATCAACACAATGATGACAACTTTTTGAAAAACTATTTTTAATGCAAAGATGGAGAGAATGAACTTTTGAAAATCATTTTTGTGAAGAAGGTTTTGTAAACCGTTTTCCAAAGGAAACTATTCTGACAAGTCAAGGTTCCTATGGCCAATGTAAAGGGAGACCACTCAAGAGAGGGTTCCATGGGGCCATTCCAACCGCTAGACTTGAGAGAATAGAAACCTTAAAAATCAAAGAGTTTGAAAATTATTTTTGTACAAGAATAAAAAGAGAAGGGAACCATTCTTACAATTTAGGGGTTCTATGGCAAATATAAAAGGGAGACCACTCAAGAGAGGGTTCCATTGGGCCATTCCAACCACTAAACTTGAGAGAATAGAAACCTTGAAAATTAGAGAGTTTGAGAACCATTTTTATGCAAGTTCGAATGCAAAGATGCAAAAGCGTGAGTTAGGGGTTAATGGGAGATTTTCTAAGGCAAGATTTCTTAGAGTCTTATTCTAAGCTTTAAGGGACCAACTCTTAAAAGCATTTTAAAGGGAATATTGAGCTTGAAAATGGCATGAAAATGAGAATAGTATAAGTTTTGAAAAACATGGTTATAAACATGAAAATAAAGCTAAGCATACAAAACATGAAGAAGATAACAATATGTAGGGGGAGTCATGAATTCATACAAGGCTTTAGGCTACACCACATAATCAAGGGGCTCTAAGGCCATACTATCTTAAAGTAGGCTAGTGAGAGATCTCCCTACATGGTGGCTCTCACAAACTTTTCTCTAGGCATGAACTAAGAGCCCTCTTGCTTCAAGCATGCAAAAAAGGGGGGTAGAAAATGGGGATTAAAATAGAGAACAATCTAAATAGGCTAGGAGGGAGAAGAAAGGAGTGGGGGAGACAAAAACCTAAAAGAAATACCACATTTTGCCTTCAATACACTTGCAATGTTTTATGAATGTTTGGACTTGAGCTAGGAGGGCTTTAAGTATGCTTGAGGGGCTAGAAGGAGGTATTTTATGGCATGAGAGGCTATGTAGGAGAAGTGTATGGGTTAGGGGGAGGTGGAATCTAGCCTAAGTGTTTGAGATGTGGGATGTGTATAGGAATTCGAGGTTCTGGAGCAGTTTTTGCAGAGCTTCGCTATCAATTTTGATTCTAGAATATGCAAAGGGGGAGGCCTGTATTTATAAGCAAACTTGGAGAGGCCTAGCGCATGTAGTACATGCGCCAATACCATTCCATTGCTAGAATGCCACGTGGCACCCATTGTACTGGCTAAATCTTGACGGTTGATCGAAATTTGGTCGATTTGATCAAAATTTTGACACATGTAGCATACGCTGCGTCACCGAGAGTGTTCGTTTAAATTTTACCTCGATAATTGAGCCAACCGGGAAGGTTTTGGAGGAATCAGTTGCATCCATGGTGTTCTCCTAGGATTTCTTGTGAACTTTTAAGTTTTTGAAAAGTTTGAATGGTGTTCGAAAGTGTGAGATATTGTCTTAGGAGATGTGCATGAAGTTGCATTTTTGTAGAGCGTTTGTGATACGCTCCACGGGGTTTGAAAAGTAGCTGTTTTTGTGCCGCATGATTGTGGCCTTCGGGAAGTGATCTCTTCGATTGGATCGTACCGATGGAAAGTACTTTAGAAACACTTTTGAGAATTTCCTAATTTATATATTTCTGTAGTCATTTGACGGTGCGTTATAGTCAGGGAATTGGGAAAAAAGTCAATCTTGGCGGAGCGTCTGTGAGACGCTCTTAGGGTGGCTGAAAGTAGTAGTTTTTGAGTCACGTGATGAGGGACTTCGGGGAGTGATCTATTCGATTGAGCCGTATCAATGGAAAGACCTATGAACAAGCTTTCGAGAATTTTTTGGTTTACGCATTTTTCAAGTCATTTGATGGTGCGTTATAGCCAAGGAATAGGGAAAAAAGGCAATTTTAGCAGAACGTCTGCGAGACGCTCCAGAGAACTTTTATTGAGTCGGGGGTGTTTAGTATCGTAAGGTCCTTCTTAGGTTGAATAGGGGTGTATGACAAGACCCACCATTTAGTATTTTAGGGCCAGTGTGGTTTTCGGGGCGTGTTCAGGTTGTCAAGGGCAAAATGGTTATTTTGGCCGAGTTTGGTTAAAAATGGTCCGGAATGGATCGGAGTGTTATGTTAAGTGTGTTAGCTCGTTCAGGGATGATCCCGGGAGAGTTTTTCACTACTAGGTGGGATTTGTATTGTACAAGGGTGTCTAAGGGCAAAAAGGTCATTTTAACCGGAGTTAGCCGGAATGGGACCGAAATTAGACAAAATGGCGCGTGGAGTATGCCTAAAGGCTTAGTAGCACTTTCGAAGGATGAACTTACCGTTTTGAGGGATTTTGAACTTTCTCAAAACGTGCTTGGAGGCCTAAAGGGCAGGTTTGGTCATTTTTCACAGAGTCTAGTAGGCGCCGATGTTGACCTAGGTGTTGGTTCCTGAGCCCGCCCGGTCTCAGAAAGCTACTTGTAGGGTGGTGTTGGTGTCTGAGAACGCCTAGTCTCAGAAATCCACTTGTGATGTTGGTGTTGGTCTTCGAGAACGCCTGGTCTCGGAGAACTACCAAATAACGGACATTCTACATTGGCGGGCTAGCAGACACCAGAAGTGAATTGTTTGAAATTTGATAAGGTGTTGGTCCTCGAGATTACCCGATCTCGGGAAGCTACCTGGATGGCGTTGGTTCTCGAGACTGCCCGGTCTCGAAAAGCTGCCTAGAATGCCTAGGGGCATGATGGTGTTTATGGCTTCAGTGGGACCTCGTGTGTCCGGGAAGCGACTAGTTGACTGGATTGGAGTTTGAAAGACCTGTCTTGGGCTTGCATGTGTGGTGATGTTTGAAAACTGGGTCCGTTCAGGCAGGAGATTGCCGAGTGGGCAAAAATGGGGTGCTTACAATTATTTAGAAATTTATATACAAAAAGGAATACCTATATCTATATTTATTTATTAATAAATACATTTATTTATTTTGTAATATTAAATAGTTTTATTATGTAATTATGACATCACGATTCAATTTCAAATTGATTCCTCTTCAATCAACGATTGAACAATGACTCGTGAACCAATTGGGCTAGCTTAGCTGGCCAAAACTTATGACTTCCTAAAGGGAGGTCAAGGGTTCGACTATTACCAAGTGCAAGAGTTTTTCCTAAGGCTTTTGACCTAATAATTACCTAATTTGTGTAGGACAAGGGGACTATACAGACCCCAAGATTAGTCAAGATGCGCGCAAGCTGACTCGAACACCCAATTAACAAAAAAAGAAAAAAAGCATAGTGACTCGTGACTTAATCTATTTTTCAATTCGCTCAACGGTCCAAGTTTCAAAATTTTAAGTTAGGCTAAAACTCCATATTTCTATATGTATTAGGGCAAATTACACTAACTTCCCTTGAGGTTTATTGAAAACTAAGATACTTCCCTTAATGTTCAAAAAATTAGACTGACTTCTCTTACATTTAAAACATCATAACAAATTTTTTCTTGCCGTTAAAGGATTGTTGGAAGGTTTAATAGTTTTTAATGATGTCATATAACACATCTATATAATGACCAAAATGCCCTTAACTATAGTGAGAGGACTAATATAACCTATCACTATCATGCTAAATTATGAAATTACTGAAGCTCCCCCTCCCCCCCACCACCCCCCCCCCCCCCTCCTTTTCTCTCCCACATAGCAAATCCATATATGACAAATCAATCGGGCTAGCCCAATTGGCCAGAGCTAATGGCCTCCCGAAAGGAGGTCAGGGGTTTGACTCTTGCCAAGTGCAATTTCTCCCAAGACCTTTAGTTTGGTAATTACCTGATTTGTGTGGGATAAGAGGACTACACAGACCCTAAGCTAGCTCGGACACCCGGTTAGCCAAAAAAATAAAAAAAAATCCATGCACAGTAACAAACCCACACCATCTTCAACCTCTTTCATGGCCAAACTTCTTCCTTCTCTTTCCTTCTCTCTTTATCGACCCTATTATGTCACCCAAACCATCTCTCTCAAACCCACTTTGTTATGTGTATGGGAATCCATAGTGACATACATGTGTATATTGCTTCAATTATTTAGTAATTTAGTTAAAGCCTCACGAAAGCCCACATCAAATGTGATAGGCACCGATCCTGGCCTGTATTCTACCTCAAAGACTAGATCTTGAATAGGCCTAATCTCGATCAATAATATCCTGACGAAGGTTATCCCAGATCAGAAGCCCGACAAAAGTAGCCAACACGCCACCCCGAGCGTGATAGAAGGCGCCTCGATGGCCTATCCTGAGATCTGCGCCTACAAATTAGTATCCATCATCCCATTGGGGGCACGATTACGCTCGTAAAGGGCACGACATAAGGGCACAATCATGCCCACCAAATTGACAGTTGTTATCGAAGAATCACTTCTATTTACACTGGTATATAAAGAGGACCTCACCTCCTTCTAAGGTACATATACAATTCCTAACTATTACTCTGCTAATATTCTTCCAAACTTACTGCCTAACTTTGACATTGGAGTGTTCTTGGCAGGCATTACACCGATATTTATAGCCCAGAGATGCTTCCCATTCCACTGGATCAATTTATCTTGGCCATATAAGTTTACCGAGTCATTAGTTGGCACTATCTATGGGAACGACACTCTTGTTGTTTTCATGATCCTAACCAGGTGCAACAAGGGTGGCGGCTTTAGAGCAACAAGTTACTAATATGATAGCCAGCATGCAACAGCTGGACACCCAAAATCAAGAGCTACTTGATCGCCTCCAAGATATGCGATAAAAGCACTGCAATTGAACAGTTGCGATGTAGTATACTTGGAAAGTCCGAGGTTGATCCACTGGGAAGACAGTTGGTGTTTCGGAAGATAACTCTTGATTAATTGGGTACAAACGCATAAGATAAGAACAACTCCAAAGGAAAATGTAAAATGATCTTAGCTTGTAAAGGTTGTTTGATTGTAAATTAAAGAAGGGAAAACATATAATAAAGACATTTAGAAAAAGTCTTGGCGTAGGACAGTCCAGTTACTTGAGTGTTTGATAAACCCACAAGGTATCGAGTTAACTCAATTCATTAGTGACAACTTACACCTCTGAATAAGAAGGTTTTGTAAGTAAAACGACTAAGCGTTCCCTCACGTCATTCAATGTTTGAAACTTTGTTTTCCAAAGCATTCGTATTAGGGATTCAAGTAGATCACATGCAAAACTAATATCCCGTAAGAATCTATTAGAATATGATCACAAAAACTTGAGTTTGGAAGAAGGGAATGAAGCAAAAGGAACCCTTGAAATAGATAGATGAAAACTATGATCTCTCAATGGATTACCTTGTGCGAATACTCAAAACCCTAACAACCTTCTTGTCCGTTGTCAAGAAGATGATTAGCTACTCATCATAATTGAAGGCATGACTTGTAATGGAAGAAAACTTGATAATATCTATTGAAAACTTGAATTGATTCACAATAATAATGGAGAATAATGAAGAACAGTAATATAAAAGAAAATAGATCCGTGCCTGCAAAAAAACTCTCTTTTCTCTAAAAAATTCATAACCCTAATGATAATAATAAAGGATTCCCTAGTTATAGTTACAAGGAGGCACAAGGAAAACAAGCTGGGAAACCCTAATTTACCCGATCGTTCGGACGATCCTTCATCTTCGTTCGGACGCTAAGCCAAAGTCAGGTTTCGCTATCTCACTGATTGTCTGGACGGTATGAGCCTTCGTCTGGATGTTAGGCTAAAGTGAGCTTTTTCCTCCTCTCTGATCGTCCCGACCCTCCACAAGCCCGTCCTGACGATCCTTATTGTCTGAAATTACACTTCTACCCCCTTTTATCTCAATAACCTACACAAGTACATAAAACAAGTGTTAGAAGCAAAAACTAATTGACTAAGACTATAAATGACCTATCTACTACTATCAAAGGGTAATTTAGGCTGTTTCAATTACACTTTTATAGTGTAATCACTACTTTAAAGGCTCCCAGTCACCTTGAGCTGCAGAAGGATTCCAGCCCATGAATGGTGGGGGACACATGGAGGAGGAACACAACCATACCCCATAGTCCTAGCTATGGCAACCGCCTCAAAACACAAAAGTCACTGGAGAAAAAATGGAGAATCCTCTTGCCTGGGACGAGCGAATGAGGGCAATGCTGGTGCAGTTGATAGGGGTCATGGAGGTGGTCAGAACGAAAACCCTAAACACTATTGAGGGGCTGGTGAGCTGCGTAGACTTGCCATTCACCTAGGCAATAATGGAACAGCCACTACCCCCAAAGTTCAAGATGCCGACCTTAGAGAAATTCGACTAGCCCAAGGACCCTATAAATCACCTAGAGACATACAAGGCCCTGATGCACCTGTAAGCAGTGCCTGATGAGATCATGTGTAGAGCTTTCCTGATCACACTCAAGGGGTTAGCCAGAGTGCGGTTTAACAAAATCAAGCTAGCCACGATCGTTACATTTGTCCAGCTCAGTAAGCTATTCGTCAGGTATTATATCTGAAAGAAAAGGTAGAGGAGGCCAGCCACATACCTGCTAAATGTGAAGTAAGGAATGAGGAGTCACTTAGAGAGTTTGTAAGCAGATTCAATAATAAGACTCTTAACGTGGATGACGTGGACGACAAGGTGGTTATGACTGCCTTTATAAGTGGCCTCAAAACCCATAAGCATTGTTTCTCTCTATCAAAGGAACTTTCAAAAAGTATGACAGAGCTTATGCTCAGAATACATAAGCACATGAACGCTAAAGATGCCATAAGTGCTAAGCGTGATCGGGATGCGAATGTCGGCTCACGCTCAAATAAGAAGAAGAGGTCGTTCAATAGCAGCAAGGATGACTAAGAAGTGAAGGCCCTAAAGAATTCCAGATCAGGAGAACGGGCAAAAGGGAGTAAAGGACGGTTCGCCAGTTTCGACCGCAAGTTCACCCCCCTCACATCCTCGCTGGAGCATGTCCTGAACGAAATCAGGCACAACCCCGCCATGAGGTGGCTAGAAAGATTGAAGACACCTTTTAGGAAGTGATCCCAAAAGAAGTGCTGCAGGTTCCACAGAGATCATGGTCACAACACTGAGGACTGCATCGATCTCAAATATCAAATAGAGAATCTAATCAAGGGAGGCTTGGGAGATACGTTGTGGAGTAAAGCCATGAGAGACAACCCTTATAGGCAGAACGGAGGAGTCTCAAAGGTGCTCAGCAAAACCAATAACCACTCGGTGAAATTCGGGTCACAGTCAAAGGATTCGAGGAGGAGGCGAGTCTTCGGCAGCTAGAAAGAATCACATTTAGAAGGCTAGGGAGCCTAGAGAAATAATGGTGGCTGAGCATCTGAACAAAAAGTCTTGCACAGAACCCTCCACGTTCACCTTCACTGAAGAAGAAGCCGCCAAACTATGCTAGCCATATGACGATCTCTTGGTAATCACCACCATCATCTTCAACTTTAGAACCAGGAGAGTACTGATCGATAGCGGCAGCTCAGCGGATATCTTATTCTGGAGTGCATTCGAGCAGATGAACATTGACAAGGAGAAGATGTAGCCCATCACATACCTACTGGTCGGGTTTACAAGTCACCGGATCACCCCCCTCGAATCTATAATCCTACCAGTAACCTTAGGGAGCGGATCCCAATATGCCACAAAGCTGATCAACTTTCTGATGATGGACTGCCCTTTGGCTTACAACGCCATCGTTGGACAAATGGCCTTAAACTAGTTTAAGGCTATGATGTCCACTTATCATGTCACGCCCATTCCAAATTAGGTGTCATTAACACCATCATAGAATGGATGTGATCACACAGGTCACCAACCTAGAAGCGAAAACTCAAAACAATCTCAAAGATAAGAATCTTAAGAGAATAATCAACATCATTATATAAATAATTCCAGAATCTCTATATAGACCATCTTATAATCCGACAACATATATAAAGTAAAGTACTGGCACAAACTCACAATAATTACAAATCGAAATGTAAATACACTGTCTCCCCAATACACAACATATTCAAGACAATAGACTCAACAACTAAGCTTTTCGAAGCTTTCTCCAACTCGATACCAATAGCAATGGACTAGACCTCTTCTCCATCTTACTTGCAAGATAATCTATGTGAGTGTGACCTATATACGAACGTGCTCACAAAGATAATCAAATTCATAAAGAATGAATGATAAATAGCATTGTATAATCCACCAATAGATAAATCACCACCAATTGAAATGTAATATCTCTTGTGAAGCAATGTATGATACACCACAAATGTGCGTGCCTCTAGATAACATTGGCCTAATATATCGATAGTTTGTTATCTAAGAATATTCGACATGATATTCTTTTAACTTAATCCCACGTAACTAAACCTTAGGTTAGCCCTACATTGGCTAAACGTTTCTCCGTGCAATGCAAGTTATGCACACAATGTATGTTGTATGCAAATATCATCTCATAACCAAACAATCATCATTAATATAGAAAACAAGACATTCAATTCAATATGAGAAAGAATATCTTAAACTTCTTACAATCCAACAATCAACATCTTTCATAATAATAAGACATTCTATTTAATATGAATAAGATCATCTTATAACCGGAGTAATTTGATCTGCTTCCGAACCTATCACCCAAAACCACATCAAACTTGTGAAAAACATGTCATTATTTGTAAACAACATGTATGTATGGCTTACAAGACATCAATGAGTCATTAGGAACTCGATGTGGTAAGTGAAACCCATTCCCAATGTAATGCAAGAGGACTAAACACACAATAATGCAAACTGGCTTACCGTCAAGATGATCCCTCGATCAGAGAGGAATAATAACACACAAAGGTCCACCATCAGGACGGTCCTTCCCATCATCCTGACGACCAGAGGAATAGAATACCCCGAATTAACCCACCGTCAAGATGACATACACCATCGTCTTGATGATCATAGGCCAACTCTACCCCTTCAGAGTCTATCGTAAGGACGACACCATAGACCGTCTTGACGACCAGAGCCAACTACATCCTTTCAGAGCCCATTGCTAGGCCGACACCAAGGATCGTCCTGACGTCTAGAGCCGCCTGTGACTCAAAAATGTAATCTCCCACCTTGACTCCAAAACTTCATATGCAATCCCAACACAACCACAAGCTCTCTAAAGACCCAAAATGAAACTTTAAGGCCACCATCAACACATAAGACATAATACTTGCACAATATGGAAGAATCAAGGCTTCCTCTTGAAAACCCTAATCACCCTTCCTCCTTTTTACTTCAATTCAACTTCCATGGCGTGAGATGATATACTAACATGCAATAATCAATAGAAATACAATAGAACAAGCATGAACTTGAGATTCCTCACCTCAAGCAATGAAATACAAGCTTCCTCCTTCAAACTCTTCTTCTTCCCCTTCCTTTCTCTTATTTTCCTCTCTTTTCTCTCCCTTTCTTTCCTACCAAACATAATGATACTAACAAGCACCTATCTCTTCTCTCTTCCCTTGTTTTGAAGACAACTATAGATATAACTTGTATTTATCTCTCCATATGTCACACACACACACATATGTCTATCAAAAATGGCTGAAACACACACCTTATGCACATAGGTGAAGCACACAATCCACCTAATTAGCATAATTAATCATGATTAACATAAGTTAAATATAAAGATTAATTAAGCTAATTAATCATGGATTAAGATAGTTAATCATGCTAAAAAATATGATAATCTCCTAATGCAAGCCCTCATTAAATCATACTAAACAAGCACCTTGATTAAGGATAATCATGTACCATAAACAAACTATTAAGCTAAATATGATGCTAAGCAAGTTAAAGTTTTACATATCACATCAGGATCAAATTCCCAATAGAGCAAGGAGTTAAGAATGTAAATAGAGCCCAATTCACAGCAAGGGAGTGTTACATGGTGTCCCTCAAAAGCAAAACATGCAAGGAAGCCCTGGTGATAAAGGAGTTGGAGGTAAGAGATGAAGAAGAAGTCAGAAGGAGAGAACTCGTAAAAGATCTGGAGAAGGTCATGATTGGGAATCCTGACTAGAATAGAGTTATTAGGATCGGATCTACTGCCCCTGACCCACTAAAGGAGAAGCTGAGGGCTTTCCTCAAAAGAAATGCAGACGTCTTTGAGTGGATGCACGAGGATATGCCAGGCATCAACTCCAAAATAGCCGCCCATCACTTGAACATCTCAGTTGAAGCCAAGCCAGTGAAACAGAAGAGGAGGAGCTTTGCCCCTAAACGCAATGAGGTTGTAGTCGAAGAGGTGGACAAGCTCCTCAAAGCCGAGTTCATCCGGAAAGCCCAATACCCGACCTGGCTGTCTAATATAGTGATGGTGAAAAAGGCTAATGGAAAGTGGAGGATGTGTGTCGACTTCATTGACCTCAATAAAGCATGCCTGAAAGACAGCTTCCTCCTTTCGACGATCGACCTCTTAGTAGACTCCACGACAAGATACGAAATGCTCACATTCATGGATGCCTTTTTGGAGTACAATCAGATTAGAATGGCTGAGAAAGACTTATTGGCCGAAAAGGCAACCCAAGAGGGGGGTGAATTGGGTTTTCAAAGATAAATAACAATTAAGATTAATTAAAATTAATCTAATCAATGTAACAATAATCAATCTATATGCAATGCAATATAATCAGAAGAAGGAAAGAAAACAAAGCATAAGAAAGAACACACAAATTTACCGAGGTTCAACTACAAATCGTGGTCTACGTCCTTACCCCAAGACCTTCTTGAAGTCTTCTTCCACTATGTAACCTCCAATTACAAATGGGATGTTGATTGACAAAGTACTCAGCTCACTATACACAAGAACTCCTCACCGAGTTCTTCAGCCACCAAGTGATTTTGTCCAAGCTCCACTCAAACTTACAAGAGTTTTTCTTCTATAAGAGAACTCTCAAACTCTCACTTACAAGTGTATAAAAGTATACAAGTAACTCACAAACTCTCTAACAAGAGTAGATTATACAATCAAAGCTCACAGGTGAAAACATGAAGAATATTTAGGAATATCAGTTAATCAGTTAGTGATTCTTGTTTCTTGTCTCTTTTTGTTGTTATAAATGCAGCTGGAAGCTTGTATATAAACCCCTGTATTGATTCCATCCGTTAGAGGTTGTTAGGCTTCATTTAATGCACGTCCACTCTGTTATAACGTTAGAAAAACTGGCCGTTATATCCCAGGGGTCGGCTCTAGGATTGTGGAGTTGACACTTTCTGCTTCTGCATTTTCCAAATATTGTTCATTGTCTCCATGAGTCCGCTTTTCATATCAATGAGTTGGCTCCTTGTTCATTATGTCTTCACATCTTTGCTTCTGTTGTCATAAGGCAACTCTTCATCTTCCGGAGTGGGCTCTTTGTTCATTTGGTCTTTAGCATTTTGCTTCTGTTGTCATGAGGCGACTCTTCATCTTCATGAGTCCGCTCATTGATCATTTTATCTTCAAGCCTTTGCGTCTGTCTCCATGAGGCGACTCTTCATTTTCATGAGTCCACTTATTGTCTACTTGGTCTCCAGGCTTTTACTTCTGTGTTCATGAGACGACTCTTCATTTTCATGCGTCCGCTCATTGTCCATTTGGTCTTTAAGCCTTTTGCTTCTGTCTCCATGAGGTGACTCCTCATTTCCATGAGTCTGCTCATTGTCCAAAACTTTGCATTCTGTCTTCCAATGATCCATATCATCTCAGTAGCAGTATAAGATCTTCAAGGAGTATCTCTTTGGGGTATGATGACCAATCAAACTTCTTGAACTCATCGGAGTTAATTTATCTATCAATTTGGATTGAATCATTCATTTGATATTCATCTTCTCTTGACTCTCAAACTGTCAGAGTTTCATTAGATCAAAATTAATCTTTTCTTCTTCATCTGCAAGGCTTCCTCTTTTATTGTAGAACAATCCCTTTCAATGCCAAGCTTCCTTAATTATGTAGAGCTTCACAACGCCTTATTGCCAATTTATTCTCTCAGCTAGAAATTCTTCTTTCTTCTTTAAAATTATTTCAATAAGACTTTTGTAAACTTTGATGAAATCTCTTCATACATATTGTCTTCATTGATTCCTAACATCTCAAAAGAATTCTTCACTTGGATTCCAAGTAGAGATCAAACAATCATTGTGAATCTTCTTCTCAAGCAACTTCAATCACATTATCTTGAATTGATCTTTGCATAATTGATGAAGTCTTCAATTTAGCATTTTCAACCACCTCAAAAATCAATTCATCTTCAACTGATCTTTGTACATTCTGATGAAGTCTTCAATCTTTCTTGAGTGTAAATAAATCTTCAATGAGTCTTCTGCATACTTGATGAAAGCTTCATTTGAACACCTTCAATCTCTTCGAATGTAAAACATTTGTTTGAAGTAGAGATAGGTGTCAATCCTCTATTTGGTTCATTGCATAGCTCTTGGAATTCATTGCTCGATCTTGAACTTGTTGTACATTTACTTTGACAAGTATTATACTTAAGATTGAACTTTAAGTCTAAATTGTAAACTCTATTAATCTACACAGTAAGTAAATGCATTAATAAAATAACACAAGGTTTAGTTATCATGAAAATCAATATAGGAATCAACCTTGAGTCAACAAGACTAATAACACATCTCCTTCATTATCGATAGGGGCTTATACTACTACAAAGTCATGCCGTTCGGTCTAAAAAATGTAGGGGCAATATACCAAAGGGTCATGAACAGGATGTTCAAGACTCAGATCGACAAAAATGTGGAAGTATATATGGACGACATGTTCGATAAGAGCAAAAGAACATCCAACCACATGTAAGACCTAAAAGAAACCTTCCAGACCCCGAGAACTTATAACATGAAGCTAAACCCTATGAAGTGTGCATTCGGGGTGGCATCCGAAAAATTCCTCGGCTTCATGGTGTCTCAAAGAGGGACAAAAGCCAACCCAGAGAAGGTTAGGGCCATAATTAACGCGCAAGCCCCAAAGACGATCAAAGACGATCAAAGGTTAACAAGAAGAGTAGTATCCCTAAACAGATTTATCTCCAGATCCACCGACAAATGCCTCCCTTTCTTCACTACTCTGCACAAGGCATTCAAGTGGATAGAGGAGTGTGAAGGAATTTTTTAATAGCTCAAGCAATACTAGGCTCGGTCCCACCACTTAGTTGAACAATCACAAGAAAGGAACTCTACCTCTACTTAGAAGTTTCGACCACGGTAGTAAGCTCGGCCCTAGTTAGAGAAGACAGAGGAGTGCAGAAGTCGGTTTACTACACCAACAAAACCCTCAGGGGTGCTAGGGAAAGATACCTAAAAATGGAGTTGATGGGTTTTGCCTTGGTGACAGTTGTATGGAGACTCAGACCTTAGTTCCGGCACATACCATCGTGGTTCACATCGACCAACCACTGAAGAAAGTACTGCTCAAACCAGAAACTTCAGGTCATTTAATAAAATGGAAGGTTGAACTTAGCCAGTTTGACATCCAATATCAACCACGACTGGTGATGAAGGGACAAGCTGTGACAGATTTTATAGCCGAGTTTACAACCCGCCCAAACACCCAACTCGATCAAGAAAACACCGAGCACGATTGGGTATTAAATGTTAATGGCTCTTCCACTAAACAAGGCATCGTTCTCGCCACACCAGACAAGCACAATATAGATTATGCCATCAGATTCAAATTCTCAGCCACCAATAACGAGGCAAAATATGAGGCTTTGATTATTGGATTTCAAATTGCTAGGCGAATGGGGGCAGAATAGGTAATAGTGTGGGGTGACTTACAACTAGTAGTTGAACAAGTCCAAGGGGAGTACGAGGCAAGAGGCGACAAGATAAAAGAGAATGAAGAAGTTGACCGTCTAGCCAAAATTGCCTCATTAAAGAAGATAGACCCTAAGGTGCCTATGGAGATACTGGATTCATCGAGCATCCAAGCCCCAAAAGTCAACAACGTGGGGTTAAAGGCATCATGGGCCAAGCCTATTAGGGAGTATCTGGAGCATGGAATTCTACTGGAGGACAAGACCAAAGGAAGACGGATAAAATTTAGAGCAAGTCAATACGTAATAGTCAGCGGTGTTCTCTATAAAAGAGGATACACCCTCTCTCTACTCAGATATGCCACAGAGGAAGAGGCAGACTACATAATGTGGAAAATTCACAAGGGAATCTGCAGAAACCACTTTGAAGGACATTCGTTGGACAACAAAATACTCCGAGCACCATAATACTGGCTGATCATGAGTAAAGATTCCATGAACTTTGTGAAGAAATGTGACAAGTGCCAAAGATTCGCAAACATCCCAAGGTAGCCTGCTTAAGAGTTGACTCCCATCATCCAAAGCCTTGGCCTTTTGCCCAATGGGGAATCGACATCCTCGGACCAATACCCCTGGGCAAGGGGCAGAACATGTTCGCAGTGGTGGCCATTGACTACTTTACCAAATGGACTGAGGCAGAAGCTTTACCAACCATTACTGAGTGGAAGATAAAACTTTTCTATGGAAGAACATCATCCACCGCTTTGGAATTTCCAAAGTTATAATTACAAAAAATGGGAAACAATTTGAAGGGAACCAATTCAATCAACCATGCTCAGTGCAGATCAAACATCATTGCTATTCACTAGAGCATCCCTAGGCCAACAGGCAAGTAGAATTGATGAACCGGTCCCTCCTCAAGATCATTAAAACCAAGCTCGAGAAAGCCAAAGGCCTTTGGGCCGATGAATTCCTGAATATACTGTAGGCCTACTGAACCACCCAGAGAGTTTCAACCGGATAGACCCCCTTTACGCTCACGTTTAGCACAAAAGCTGTTATCCACATGGAGATCAGTCTCCCCAGTCCAAGGGTCCAGAACCACGATCCAGAGACGAACAATGAGGCTTTGGAAATAAATCTTGACTTGCTCGAGGAAGCAAGGCTACAAGCTGCGGTCAAAATGGCATCTTATCAGTAGAAAATGCACCAGTACTACAATACCAGGGTACTTCCCAGAAACTTTCGAGCCAGGAAAGCTGGTCTTGAAAAAGGTCAATCAACCCATAAAAGACGCATAGGATGGCGAGCTCAGACCAAATTGGGAGGGACCCTATAAAGTCATCGACTTCACAAGAAAAGGGATATATCGACTCAAAAGCCTAAATGGAAAAGAGCTACCTCATCCGTGGCACACAGAACATCTCAGGAAATACCATGTGTAAATGAGTCCAATGTAACACCAAGTCAAGAATCAATAAAAGCTCATTTCTCTGCAAGCTTATCTGTTAATTTCAGCTCATTTTCCTATAATTATACCTATTTGGTTCACGGAACTGGACAGACCCAAGGTTCAAGAGGCCAAAAAATTTATGTTTAGTTCATGAGACTAAATAGGCAAAAAGCTCACAAGGCCAAAAGAAGTCCTATTCAGTTCACTAGACCGAACAAGCAAAAGGCTCTTGAGGCCTAAAGAACGTCTGTTCGGTTTGGAAGACCGAAGAGAGAAAAGGCTCACGGGGCCAAAAGAAGGCTTACAGGTCAAAAGAAGAGTTTGTTCAGCTTACGAGACCGAACAGACAAAATGCTCACGAGGCCTAAAGAAGGATACCTGGTCAGTTCACGAGATCGGACAGGCTAGAGTCTCACCAGGCCAAAAAAGGCCCGGTTCTGTTCACGAGACCGAACAGGTCGAAGGCTCAGGAGGCCTGAGCAACCTATAATGCACAAGTAATGAGCGTCCAAGGAACAGAGCACACACACTTGTAAAATAGAAAGCTTTCATTTAGGCAATAAGAAGTAAATGCAAGAGCTTCTATTCACATAAGTAAACATGAGAGCATCCATCCATACAAGGAAAAGAGAAAACTACAAGTGAAAGAGAAAAGTAAACTCTTCATTGATATAGTAAAGAGATTACATTTGGGGAGAGCTCATTACATCGAAAGAAAAGACCAAGATCCAGGACAAGGAGGAAAAGCCAGTACAAAGAAGGCCAAAATCCAAGACAAGGAGGGAAAGCCTAAGACTGAGCATCATCCACCATGTTAGCATCGTCCATGGTTTAATGCTTTTCTCCTCAGCCCCCCACCGCCATAGAAGCAGTGTCATCCTTGCCAGGCTGCAACATCGAGAAGTCTTGTCTAAGATAGGCTGTACAACCATCCTCTTGGCATCCGCGAAGCCTATCATATAGGCCTCACTCATTTCCATGTTAAAAGTCTCTCCCTTCTTGAAATCCTGAATGACCTGCTCCTTTGCTTCCTCGAGTTGCTTGGGAAAGGCATGGACCTTAGCCTGAGCAGCTTTCCTCAAGACCTGCTCAATTGCAAAATCTTGAGTCAGAGAAACCCTCCTTATTGGCAAGGCATCCTTCTCAGTGATCCTTCTCAGTGATTAAGGCCTCCTTATTGGCTATAACCTTCTTCAATTCCTTCTTCATAACCGCGACTTCCGCAAGGGCGTTAGTGGCCTTCTTCTTTTGCTCATGATAATACCTGTCTATAAAAGATAGCCTGGTGCCCAGAACAGTGGCTCTGACAGCAGCCTAAACAAAGCAAAAGAAAAAGTCAACAAGATAACATAAAGCAAGAATAAAGCATAAGAGGACAACACTCTCTTTCATCAAGTCCTAAGCCAAGTCCCTTGACACCCGGGAGTTAGACAGGCTCTTTAACTCTTTAACATCATCAGCAAGAACGATATTCTTTATCTTCTTCCATGCAACTTCCGTGCTCTAAAAAATAGAATGAGGCAAAGGTCTAATAAGGAGGAGGAGGAAGATCTTTCTTCGGTTGAGCAGGAGGAGCAGAGATGACTCAGCGGGGGCAACAGGAATAGCAGGAGGATGAGGAGGAAGAGGGGAAGTCTTCTTCACTTAAGGGGGAGGAACCATCAACACTTTTTCGTCCTTGTTCTTGTCAAAGCCAAAACCAGAACTAGAGCTAAGCTTAGGACACTTAGATGCTCTCTAGTCATCCTCATCAATAGACTTCACCTTATTGATGAAAGATCTGTCGAAGCTCATCTCTTCCTTTGGATGAAGCTCCTTATCTACACATAAAGAACAACCACTGAAGTCGGAACAAAACATCAAAAGAAGAGGAAAGAACAAGTGCAGACTCACTCATCTCGCACTCAGCCTCTAAATCTTCTCTTATGGGCTCAGGGCCTAACAAGTACATACCGAAAGTTTTAGGGTTCACTAGAACACTGGCATCGCTAACCCCATGCTCCTTGGCAAGCTCACCAACCCTGGCCAGCTGATTGTCGTCTAGGATGGGGGAGGCGCTAACCAACATTAAAGACCCAAGTTAGAACTCCAATACTATGGGAGTAAAAGTAAAAATGCCAGTAAAAGCTAAATGGTTGGTCACTACATACCCTTTACTATACACGTAGAAGAACTTGTCCTTCCACCCCTTGTGAGAAGTGGGCAAACCCTTCACTAGATTCAACTCGGTATCCCTGGCTGAGAAGCACCATCACCGTTCTCCCTCTCCACTATCTTATAGCAATGCAAGAATTCCTCCACTAACAAGACGTCCTTATTATCACTAGAGGCCTACCAGATAACTGCGCAACCTAGAAGGACTCTCCACGAGTTCGAGAGAATCTGACCATGAGCTAAACCTAACCGACACAGCACCTCCCTAACTGGTTTGGGGAGAGGAAACCTAAGCCTACTGGCCAAGGCTCCCTTATAGATAGTTACTCCCCAGTGCGAGGTGAACATGTCGTGTCCCCTGTCGCGCCCAGATTTTTTGCACTCGAGGAATACTCACCCAAGCGGAAAAAATACTGTACTCTCTCGTTATAACTCACCCTCCTAAAAGAATGAGTGCTACTAGGTTTGAATTGAAAATTGGTTTGAATTAAGGGCTTTTGAAAAAAGTTCGGAGTCACCACCTAACTTGATTAAGGTGAGTTAGGTCACCTAAAAACTAAGAATAATCCGAAGACTACACTTAGGATTTTTAGAAAAAGGTTTTTGAAAATACCACCTCAAGAGAGGGTTTTTAAGAAAACAGGTTGTTCGGCAACCTTTGGAAAACATTTAGCCCTTTTTAGAAAAATAACTCCTTTTGGTCTTTGAAATCAGTGATCTAAGTTCGGAGGTTGGTTACGTGTAGGGAAGACGCACTAAGCTATCACCCTACCCCGCCCTTTCGGTACTTACATGTCAATCTACCCTAGATTCACCTATGAGAGTCTTCAACTAACTATTGGCCAATCCTATCCACTTTGAAAAACAATGTTTGAATAGAAACTAACATGATGCATGGTATGCAAGTGTAAGAAAAGAGAATTGAAAAATAGATTTGAAAAGAGATTTGAAGAGATAGAATTGAAATTGAAAAGTTTGAAAATTTGGAAATAGAAATTTGAAATTGGAAGTTTGAAAGTAGATTGGAATTTGAGATTTGAAAAGATTTTGAAAACCGCACCCATGAGGGTGGAATTGAAAGTTTGAAAAGTATTGTGACCACACCTATGAAGGTTGCCTACGTATCCCTTTGGGGGAATCAGGTCAGTCGTAGTTCGGACCGGAGTCCGATTGAAAAGAGATTGATTTGAAAAGAGAGAGATTGAATTGAAAGAAAGAGATTGAATTGAAAACTGGATTTGATTTGAGATTAGAAGAGGAGATTGGAAATTGAAATTGAAAAGATTGGACTTGCTTTGGAAAGATGGATTTTGGAAAGACTTGGTTTTGGAAAGATGGAGGTTTAGGAAAACTAGACTTAGGAAAGGTAGGAGACCTAGGAGAGACTTGAGATTAAGAAAGATTAGATTGGAATGTTGGATTTGGAAAGATCTTAAAAGATTTGAAAACTTAGAATTTAGGAAAGATTTAGATTAGGAAAGTTTCGAATTAGGAAAGTGTTATTTTTGGAAAGTTTCATTTTTGGAAAGTTTTGAAATAGGGAAATATTGAATTTAGAAATGTTTTGAATTAGGAAAAGTTTAGTTTAAGAAAGGCTTAGAATTTCGAAAGTTTCAAGTTAAGAAAGTTTTGAATTTTGTAATGTTTTGAAAAAGGGAAGTTTTGAAAGTGGAAAGCTTTGAAAACAAGGAAATTTTGAAAATAAGAAAGTTTCGTTTTAGGAAAGGTTTGAAAAAAGAAAGTTTTCAGTTTAGGAAATGTTTGAATTAAGAAAGTTTTGAGTTTAGAAAAGTTTTGGATTTGAAAAGATTTTGAAGTTTTGGAAAGTTCAGAATTTAGAAAGATTTGGAATTTAGAAAGTTTAAGATTTAGAAAGTTTTAGGGTTTTAGGAAATCTTGAGATTAGGAAAGGTTTGAGTTTAGAAAAAGTTTGAAAACTTAAGTTTGAAAAGTTAAGATTTGAAAAGGGGTAGAATTAGGAAAGATTTGAAAGTTGAGTTTTAAAACTTAGGAAAGATTTTTATGTTCAAGTTTTGGAAACTTAAGATTTAGGAAAGGAGAGGCTTAGGAAGGATTTGAATTTAGGAAAGATTTGAATTTTGAAACTTAAGGAAAGATTTGAAGTTTAGGTTTAGGAAACTTATGGTTTAGGAAGGTAGGAAATTAGGAAGGTTTAGATTAGGAAGGGATTGGATTTGGTTTCTAAAAGAAAAGATTTGATTTTGTTTCCAAAAATGGAGGACGGAATCTAGTTTCCTAAACGGGGAGATTTGATTCGGTTTCCTAAAGGGAAGATAGGATTTGGCAAAGATTTGGAAAGGGAGATTCTAGAAACCCTAGTTTTGGAAAGCTATAGTTTGGACGTAGAAAATAGGTTTTGAAAATATGTATAGTTTTGATGTGAAAACAAGAGTTTTTGGAAACCTAGGTTTGGGCAAAGTTTGAAAACTATATTTTTGGGAAGAAAATTAGGGTTTCCTAATGGGAGGTTCTAGGGCTTGACTTGGGCTCTAAGGAAAGAGGATTTTTGAAAAGTGCGTTTTTTGGAAAGATGGATTTTCTAAAAGGGAATCCTAGAGAGGAGTTTTTGGAAAGTGTGTTTTTAGAAATGTAGATTTTGGAAGGAAAATCCTAGAGGGGAATTTCTAGAAGAAAGATTTTGGAAAGAGAGTTTTTGGAAAGATTTTTGGAGAGAGTTTTTAGAAAGTGGATTTTGGGGAGAGGATTTTGGAAAGGAGTTGAAAAAGGGAGTTTTGAAAAATAGATTTTGGAAGGAGTTTTTGAAAACAACTTTGGGAGAGAAGAGTTTTAGGAAAGTATGTTGAAAAAGAGATTTTTTGGAAGAGATTTTGAAAGAGAAAGTTCTTTGGAAAGTATGAAAACGTCTCACTTTCCTAAAGCGATTCTAGCCATAAGAGGGCTAGAACCACTTTAAGAAAATAGTTTTGGAAAACGATAAGATTTGAAAATATAGACCAAAAAGGTCACTTTTAATGTAACACTTTCCTAAAGCAACCCTAGCCATGGAAAGGCTAGAATCACCCTAGAATTGTGGTTTTGAAAACAAGTTTTTGAAAAAGAGATTTTGGTGTAATTTTGAGAACAAGTTTAAAAACGTTTTGAAAAACAACTTTGAAAACGGTTTTTGGAAGATGCAAGACTATGATATGCACAATGCAATTTGGGGTCGTGAACATACAAGGTTAAGGCTTCACCACATAATCAAGGAGGCCGGACCCACGTGGTCTTTGGTTAGACTAAAAGAAAGCCCCCGACATGGTGACTCTCCAACAGTCTAATCCTACACATGGACCGGGAGTCCCCTTGTTTCAAGCATGCAAAGAAAGGGGGGAAAGAGATGGAGGATTAAAATAGAGAAAACCCAAGTGGGTTGGAGAGAGAAGAGAGAGGGGGGAAGTGCAGAAAATTAAAGAGAAAGCCTACCGTATGTTTTCTTTATTTTGCGCGCCGCGCTGTCTTCGATCTTTGGTCTTTGTCTTAATCTTCACCTTCAGTCTTCAAGAGTTGTCTTCAAGCTTTGGATGGCAGCTCTTCAAGTCTTCGAAGGATGGTTAAAGGCTAGTGTATGAGTGTATGGGGGAGTCTATGAGTGTATAGGAGGCTAGGGTTTGTGTAGGGTGGCTAGGGTTTGAAAAACCTAGGGAGACTAGGGTTTAGGAGGTGCTCGAGCTCTGTATATCGAAATATAGGATTTTTAGGTTAAGTTTGCAAACCCTTTTCACGTTGAATGAGGCTCTGTATTTATAGATGGAGGACAAACCTGGCGCCTGTTGCAGTGGCGCTAGGGTAAAATTTCTCTTGGCGCCACTACTAGTGGCGCCACCCACTTAGGAAACTTTATAAGTCGATAAGCAACGTATCTTTGACTAGATTTGGACGCCTGTACTAGTGACTACCATGCAATCTTTAGCCTGGCTTCACTAGGAGTGACTCTGGAAAGTCCGGGAATGATTTGGAGGAGCCGGAAATGACCCGGAAGGCCAAAAAGGAGCAGGAACACTTAAAATAGTGTCCTGGAGGTATTTGACTTGAAAAGTGAGGATAAGATGTGTCGGAAAGGTCGACCGGGCCTTTAGGGGTAAAACGGTCAACCGTACCGGAAAACTACCGAGACAAACTCAGACTGTCCCGGAAGAAGACTTGAGATCTGGAAATATTATTCAGAATGTTCCCAGAGGTTGCTGGTTTGATTTCCAAAGCTGGCGTGGTCGGAAAAGGAGACCGGCCCATCAGGGGCAAAATGGTCATTTTGCACCGGGTTTGCCGGAATTGACTCGGAATGGTCCGGAAAGGTAAAGGAAGGTTGAGAACACTATAAAAAGTATTCTCGGGACATTACCGGTTTGATACCAAAAGCCGGTGTGGTCGAAAAAGGAGACCGACCCTCTAGGGCAAAATGGTCATTTTGTACCAGGTTGGCCGGAACTAACTCGGAATGATTTGGAGTGACTCTGGAAAGTCCGGGAATGATTTGGAGGAGCCGGAAATGACCCGGAAGGCCAAAAAGGAGCAGGAACACTTAAAATAGTGTCCTGGAGGTATTTGACTTGAAAAGTGAGGATAAGATGTGTCGGAAAGGTCGACCGGGCCTTTAGGGGTAAAACGGTCAACCGTACCGGAAAACTACCGGGACAAACTCAGACTGTCCCGGAAGAAGACTTGAGATCTGAAAATATTATTCAGAATGTTCCCAGAGGTTGCTGGTTTGATTTCCAAAGCTGGCGTGGTCGGAAAAGGAGACCGGCCCATCAGGGGCAAAATGGTCATTTTGCACCGGGTTTGCCGGAATTGACTCGGAATGGTCCGGAAAGGTAAAGGAAGGTTGAGAACACTATAAAAAGTATTCTCGGGACATTACCGGTTTGATACCAAAAGCCGGTGTGGTCGAAAAAGGAGACCGACCCTCTAGGGCAAAATGGTCATTTTGTACCAGGTTGGCCGGAACTAACTCGGAATGGTCCGGAAAGGTAAAGGAAGGTTGAGAACACTATAAAAAGTATTCTCGGGACATTACCGGTTTGATTCCTAGAGCCGGTGTGGTCGAAGAAGGAGACCGGCCCTCTAGGGGCAAAACGGTCATTTTGTACCGGGTTGGCCGGAACTGACTCGGAATGATCCGGAAAGGTAAAGGAAGATTGAGAATACTATAAAAAGTACTCTCGGGACATTACCGGTTTGATACCCAGAGCCGGTGTGGTTCTCGGGGCATTCGGATGCCTAGGGACAAAATGGTCATCTTAACCGGAAACTCTCGGAAAAGGTACAAAGGGCAGTTTGGTCATTTTTCACCAAAGTGGGTTAACAAACACTGGTGTTGACCTGGGTTTTGAGTGTTTCCGCCACTCTAACGGCGGTCGTCGTGACACAGGGGTTTGTTGCCAATTCCCTATATTGACCTATTTGTGAGTATTTTCGCTAATCTGACGGTTTTATGAGTATTTCCGCTACTCTAACGGTTTTGTGAGTAGTTTCGCTACTCAGACCGTCTCGAGGAATAAACTGTCTGGAGAGAGGGATTGAAAAGGGGTCTTACCGTCTCCGAAGAGACGTGCCTGGATTGGAACCGTCTCGAGGAATAAACTGTCTCGAGAGTGGGATTGGAAAGGGGTCTTACCGTCTCCGAAAAGACGTGCCTGGATTGGAACCGTCTTGAGGAATAAACTGTCTCGAGAGTGGGATTGGAAAGGGGTCTTACCGTCTCCGAAGAGACGTGCCTGGATTGGAACCGTCTCGAGGAATAAATTGTCTCGAGAGTGGGATTGGAAAGGGAAAGGAAAGGACAATGCCCCTAAGGGCATTTTGGTCATTTTGCCTCTATTTGGGCCTGACAAGCCCGCGAAGCGATGGAAAGACGGAATTTGGACCTAGAGAATTGGATTCGATAGGAATATGCCCACAATGACTTGAAAACAAGTCTGGACGGAGTGTAGACTGCCGAGCGGTCAAAAATGGGGTGCTTACATCCCCTTTCTTGGGAACTTTATAATTTAGGGTTGCAGGTAGCTGGTATTCCTTCCACAACTTCCTCACCCTCCCTTCTATCATAGTAGAGGGCACTTGGGCCATGCAAAGTTATACTCCCTGACCCTAGGGACAACAAGACCCTTAGACTTGGGCATAATGGCTCCTACCCCAAAAGTACAAGTCTCTACCTCTGGCACCACCTCCTCAGTAACCTATAAAAGCACTGCCATGAGCATCAGGCCTCACTCTGACCAAGTAATTGGAAACCGTCTTCTCAAAATTCGAAAAACTACTTTCCTTAGGGTTGTTCATAGCTCCTAGTTGGTCGAGACCCCTAAGTCTATCTAGTGCGAGCCCCACTAAATTCCAACTTCACCAACTTCACCAACTCAGGATTATCAACAAAACCCAAAGGGAACGGAGCTTACTTTCCCTCTCCTAATACCAGAGGCACAGTTGGAAATACCAATGCATGCAATGAAATGAGAAGGAATAAGGGAAGAACCTTACCAAACGAGGCAGAAATCGACGTAAAGACTCGGAGATTGAATCACAAAGTAGAGGGCAAAGAAAAACAAAAAAGGAAGAAGAACCAGGGCTGCCAAGGTTTGAATAATGCAAAATAAGGGCCAAAAGCCAAAACACCAAGCCTAAACCCTTTTTCGTTTGAAATGAAGGGCTAAGATTTACCCATCTGCCCCAAATCTAACAATTGGCAGCCGAAGTGACACTGCCCAGGCCTAGAGCCAGTGAGATACCGCCACGTCACAGGAGCGCGAAGGGACGCATCTAGTCACCACCAGCCGGTGCCATCATTTCACATACAACGCAATAAATGCACCCCCATTACAAGGATTCACCAACCACTGAATTCCCTCGATCACGATCAAAGCAACCAGAGGAATTGGGGGCATCTGATAGGTACTGATCCCGACCTGTATTCTACCTTGAAGACTATATCCCAAACAGGCCTAATCTTGATTAGTAATATCCTGACCATGGTTATCCTAGATCAGAAGCTCGACAGAAGTAGCCAGCATGCCACTTCGAACATGATGCAAGGTGCCTCGATGGCCTATCCCGAGATCCGCACCTATAAATCAGTATGCATCACCCCACTGGTGGCACAATTACACCCATAAAGGGCAGACATGGGGGCACGATCATGCCCACCAAATGAGCAGCTGTTAGTCAAGAATCACTCTTCTCTGCACCGGTATATAAAGAGGACTTCACCTCCTCCTAAGGTACATATACAATTTTTAACTATTACTCTGCTAATATTCTTTCAAACTCACTATCTAACTTTGTCATTGGAGTGTTCTTAGTAAGTACCACATCAGTGTTCATAGCCCAAAGACGCTTCCCATTCCACCAAATTAGTTCATCTTGCCTAAAGCAAATTATACAAATTTACTGAGTCATCAAAATGCATGCCCTTTCCTTTCATTTTTTTGGAAATTTCAATCACTATAAACCGTAGAACGACCAAGTCCTCGAAGATCAGATCAAAACAGCTAGGGAAGAGCAGTGCTTAAGACCAGATCTGATCAGATCGGGTGGGTGTGGCTCTAGCGCTGTGACAGTGATGGAGATGATAATGGTATTTATGGATTCATTTGCTGTCTCACTTTCCTATGAACTCCATGAAGCAAATCTCTCTCCAGTGAAAGAAATTTGCTAGAATTTTCGGACTCTTGTGGAAATTAGTAAAGAAAATTGTGCGAATGGCAGAAAAAATTGACAACTTTGGCAGAATTAGAGATGTTGTTTGTGTGGGTTTATAATGGTTATATACAAACATCTATTTAACAACATATTTACAGTTTTTGAATTGGATGTTGTTCAATTGGATTATGAGAAATTTTGTTATTCAAATCCTTACCTTTTCTTACACGTATAAACACATAGATGAATATATATATAAATATATATATATGTATGTACCGTATATATGCACTAGTGGGCATAAAAAAGGGGACTAGTGGTTGCGGAAATATGATGTTCTAGAGAGGGAGTGGGACCCCTATGTAGTTTTACTAGAGAGAATTTTATTAAGATGGCGATGGCCGGCCATGGGTGGCCATGAGAGAAGTGTTTCGGGTGAGAGGAGGAAGGAGATTGTTGTGGATATGTGTGATGGAAACAGAAAAAGAGGAGGAAGTAGATTGTTGTGGATATGTGTGATGGGAACAGAGAAAGAGAGAGATGAAAAAGGAAAGCTTGGGTTCGGCCATGGTGGTCCATGGGAGGAAGAGAAAATTATGGCTTTTGCTTAGCAGAAAAGAGAGAGATGGGCGAAGAACGGATATAGAAGAGAGAGAAATGTTTTTGACTTTGACCCAAAAAAAAATTTTGTATGATGGGAAGGATAATGGCAAGAGTGACACGTGGTTAGATAATTTTAAGGGTAAAATTATAATTTTATTATTGTCGTTAGCACCGTTGTCTGGGTGCTGATAAGGGAGATCAGTACAATTTCTCGAATAGGGAAGGTCTATTATTTTTTAATAAATTTTAAGGGTGTTCAGTGTAATCTGTATGCATTTTATTATATATAAAAATGTAGTCAAAATTTTCACACGCCTTTAATAATTCATTTCTAAATTCTTAAAAATCTTAAAAAATTAGAATACCACATTGACAAACCCACCCCTCTCCCTCACTAGCAACCGGGTTCTCTCTTTTACCTCTCCTAAACAAAAAAGAATTTAAAATCCGATGGTTATATGATTCCTAAATCTCTTCACAAAAATTATATTTTCATAAAACTCTATCTAATTCTAGAAAGTCTCGCTAATGGAAGTATGATTCCTTGAATCTCTCCCACAAGCTCTCTCATTATTATTTCATAAATCTTACCAAAACTTGATCTTCCCCTTATTATTATGCAATATTTTTATTTTCCTACATTATGATTAGGGTTACAGCAAGCCCATCAGTAACTCCCCACCCTCTATGTCTCTCCATATGTTCTTGATCTTTTCTTTTGTTCTTTTTCACTATAGCACAGGGATAGCATGTCTCGGGTTGGAGCTGTATATAAATGCTTATGTCTATTTATACATAGGTACTCTAAATGAATCTTTAGTTCTTCATTTTGAAACGTTTAGTACACTTGTTGGTAACTATCCGATCTACTTTTGATTTATCGCACGATTCCTTCATTTCTGGAGCGACAACTTCGAAACAAACAATGGATATTCAAGTGAGTTTGCAGAAATTAAAAGTTTCAATATTAGGTACCCTGTCTTATGTGATCATTTATTTATACATATTAGATGCAAGTTCCCATCTCTTTTTTCTCTAACTTTCTTCTACAATTTAACATTTTTCTTTGTGCACCTGGTATGGTCTTTTTTCCCTTTTATGTTGTGGGTTGTTTTTAGAGTTTATAAATATTGATATGTTTAATTTTCACAGATTATATGAATTTGTAGTGGTGAATATATTTTAGAATTGAAGACTGGTGATTTTTCAAATGCAAAATTACAGAAAGATAAGAACTTCATAGTAAACAAGATCTATCTCTTTAAGAGATAAGATTTCCTTTTGTTTTACTAATTCATTTCCATTTAATTTTTATTTGTTCAGATTATAGAAGTTAACACTTTTTTTAAGCCTTCACTCTAACACATTATATGTTTAACAGATTAGACGAGAGCTATTTCTTTCTTTTTCTTTTTTTTTTAAGGGTACATTGAAGTGCAGAAGTCATTGGAGAGGGGAAGGTGAGTCAAACTAATAATCTTTATGACATAGGTGGGGGTGTTACTATGGGCAAACCACCTCATATCACTCCTCATATTAGATGCAAGTTAATGTAAGTGTAGTGGATACAGATTAGATGCAAGTTAATATTTACCCTTTTTTTCTCTAGCTTTCTTCTACAGTTTTACAATTTCTTTAATGTTGTGGGGTTTTTTTCTTTTTTTTTTAGAGATTTTAAACATTGATATGTCTAATTTTCTCAATTACATTAATTTGTAGTTGCCGATATAATATATATTAGAATTGAAGACTGGTGATTTTTCAAGTACAAATTTTTAGAAGGATAAGAACTTAGCCATGGTCAACAAGATCTATGTCATTAAGAAGTAAGATTTCTATTAACTTTTTACTGCCTAACACAAATACTCTTGATAATACACCATTTTTGAAACTATTATTTTCATGAGGATATATATATGTATTTTATATTGTACATTGCACGGTCAATGCTAGTGTTTATTATTTGTGAATGTGTTGAGATTTGAGAAAAAGCAGAATCTAGAGATAGAAACAGAGGGAGAGAAGTGAAGGTTTTAGCAACGTAAACGGATTAGGGCCTACGAGGGAAAAAAAAGGGGTTGAGGATCAAAAGGTGCCTCTTTCTTCGATCTATCTATCTACGTTTCTTTGTTCAACGTCTTTGATCCAGTTTTTCCAATCTCTTCGTTTCCAATGTCCGAATTTTAGTTTGGTGCTTATCTGCTATGGGATCTGTTCGATGTTTGGTATACTGTTGATATGGTTTAATTTGATTGTGTTAATTTTGAGTGACTCAGTCAGTTATCTTTGCATAAGGCTCCGTTTGATTCGACATAAAATATTTTTTTGAAAAATATTTGTGGTATTTTTTGCTGTTTGATTGGATATAAAGTAAGTAAAATATTTTTTTTTCAAAATTAACTTCCGTCTAAAGCCCAAAAATGATTTACGGTCTACATTTCCGTAAGTCATTTTTTTTTTTTTCAATCGTCGACTTCGACCACATTTCTCGACTCTTGAGAAGAGAAAGGGGGCAACGTGAATACAGCCCATCTCATTCCATCATTTCATCCATATTGCGCTCCTTTTGATTCGTGTGCCTCTCTCTTTCTCTCTGCGATCTCATCCACTCCAAGCGATTTCTTCTCTTGATTCTTCACTGTAAGTGTTCGATCTCCAAAATCAAACCCTAATTTTCTATATCTATCTTATTTACAACACATGTTTTCTTCTATTCCTTTTCTTAGATCTTCATCTCTTAAGAAACTATTGCAATTAATTGAGGGTTTCTGGCATTGTGTGAATTAGAGGATCTTAATCTAAACGTCACAGAACTTGAGAACACTTTCTACATGTGGGTGTTTGTGTGTTTGTAAGGATTGAAGAGACAGAGAAAGAGTCAAATGGGTCTGTGTAGTTTGCAAACAAGTTGTGTTTATTGCTCCGAAAGAGAACTTTTAGTAGCAAATCTTTAGGTCTTAAGTGTTTTGTCCAATGGGGCATTTCTATTTCATTGTAAATTATGTAAAAGAGCCAATGGAGACAAACGAATAAGTGAAACTTTAGAAGGAGATCATAGATTCGATGCACAAATATTGTATTAAATCAACATCATTATCTTAAGCACTTCATAATCCTTGCTTACATAATATGTAGACTTGGAGTCTATACCTGAAACGGTGCAATTGAATGAAGACATTGACATTGAAGAGATCTCAAGAGACAAGGAGATTGAAAAAATGTCAGCATCCTCAAGTGCAACTTCATCCCAACCAAGAAAACATCGCAAGCGAAGTCGTGACACTTATGATGCGGAGCCAAATCTTCAAATAATTTCTAAAAAACTTGGAGAAGTAGCAGATGCAATTAGTAAGTTGAGCGGGGATCGACTCAATGTGCAAGCTCTTCATGATGAAATAATGAAGATGGAAGGTTTTGATGATGCCTTTCTTGGTTGCGCTTTCGATTATCTAGCAGAACATGAGATGCTTGGGAAGGTATACATGCCAAGAACAACCACCTTCGTAGGATTTGGCTTGAAAATTTTAGAAAGAAATGAGCTCTATCAATTTGAAGGGATTACTGAAATGAAGACTCCTTTTGTGATATTAATTTGGATAAGCTTTCGAAAGGTGTTAAGACATGGTTCTTGATTTTAGATAGCTTACTTGTGTGTTTTGTTTTAACTACTCTATTTGGTTGGATTGATTGGTAAAGTAAGTAGCATTCTGACTGCTGTATACTTAAATGAGAAATTGTTGCTGGAAAACAATGAGCTCACTGGCAGGTTTTCAAACTACTAGTTATTGTGTTTGAAGATTTTTCACGTATGTTCACTCATGTGTGTTCCATTCCAGTAATAGAACAAATATAGGTACGTCTGCAAGCATGGATTAGTGGTACATAAAATATTTTTTAGTAAAATGTCTTTTGTAAAATATTTTCTTGTGCCAAATAGCTGAAAATTGTTTCTTGAAAAATATTTTTTAAACACCGGCCAAACATCGGAAAATAACAAGAATAATATTTTTTTCAGTAAATTTTTTTACATGAAAAATATTTTTCGATGTAAAATATTTTACGTCGAATCAAATGGAGCCTAAATGTAGTTAAGATTCACTATATTTAATATCATTAAAAAAAATATTTTCAAAAGTCAAAAAGACTCGAGTTTGTTTTACATTAATTATTCAAATGCAATCCCAAACTAAAACGGTATCTATTAAATGTGCTGATATTAGAAGGATCAAAGTCTTTTCTTTTCTTTTGGTTCTTTTTTCTCTTTTGGGATGAAATAGGCCGAAATGTTAAGATTTTGAACCAAACCACCAACTTTTATGCATTGAACCTAACAAATATGAGAGAACAAAGTTAACTGCCAAAGCATCAAAACACTAAAGCATATTACGTGTATTAGAAAGCACACCAAATACAATGGGAAAAAAAAAAAAAAGAAGAAGGTATACATGTATAAGAAAGAACACACAAAATAAAAAAAATAAAAAAAGAAGCATTGTTCAAGAGGATTCATATGCCGTATAAATATCAATATAAAATTTGAGGATATTGTGTGCGCCACGGGTTATCCAAATCACCATGTCTTATGGTGTCATAAGTTTAAATCACCAGTAAGACAACATAATTTTTTTGTAATTTGATGATCCTCTGCTTATGCACATTTCATGTGCAACAGCTTTTGCACATTAACATGTATTATAAACATTGCGTGTGACATGGCACATTGAAATTATGGACATGCTGGTAAAGCTTTGAAATTATGGTGGAGGGAAAGCCTGCAAGGCTGAAAGCCCCATATCATTTTTCAGAAGTCCCTACGTAGCGCTATAGAATGGGTGGTAAAGCATTTTGGACAATGGTGGAGCAAGGCTATTGGCAATTATCCATGGTGTATTGTTGCTGGGTCTGTAGGTGAAACCCCATACCCGGCTTCATACAGGTTTGTTAGACGAAAAAAGTTTAAAAGCCCACCAAAAATAATACAAGAGGTGCGTAATTCAAATCCACAACAACCAAAATTCAATATGATATTGAATATTACCGTCTAATGTAGTTGTAAGTGAGATTTTTAGAAAGCCCTAGTTGACTGCGTGAACCAAATTAATGAGCACGAACAATCTGCAAGAGAAGAAGATAGTGAGGATGCGTCGACCCCTTTAGGTTGATGGCACTCTGATGATTAAATTAGTAAGCTTAATCACAATAAAGCGAATAAAAATTCTTATGCACTAGCTCAAGTGAACATACCTTGCTTCTTAATGGCATGATATATTTATGGTTTTCAGAATGCCACACTTCCTTTAGGAGTGATAATCAATCTCCTCCTAGGAGTCCCACTTTTTGGGGCGATTTATCACGTATTGGACTTATTTTTTATTTGTACTAGTTCATTTAGGAAAGGGATTTGTATTTTCTGGACCCTTCAATCCTTATGGCTTTCAGATCACAATATCTAGGCTAGCCCCCTTGGAATTGAACCAGATCGATGTGGGCCTGGACCACTAGGTCGGCATACCCGCTGACTTCTTTAGGCTAGCTCTCTTCTATTTTGGGCCTAGCTCCCATTGGGCCCACAATTGCCCCCAGCCATTGGGCCCCGTCTGAATTAATTGGGGGGCTAGGGTTGAGTTATCAGTTGTTGCTTGATCTCCTGCTATTTTGTAAGCTGATGCAACGTGCGGCAACCTTTCATTGGCTTCTGAAGGGTCATGATGCTTTGACTGCTGAGATGACGGTTGAGTCAAGTGTCTTAGTTGCTGTAGTTTCTTGACCTTCGAAGCGACGACAATGTGTGATATAAAAGGAAGGTACTTTGCCCATTCTTCTCTTTGCTCATTCTTCGTCATTCTCGATTGTTTGCTCACCCTTCGTTATTCTTGCTTGGCGTGAGATTTTGATTGAGAGAGATCGATTTTGCCCCCACCACTGTAAGTGCCTCTGTCCTTGTCTTTGCTTTTTCCTTCCTTTCTTTACATAGTCGTTCCCTGATGGCAGCTCCTCTTAGAAAACTTGTGGGTAGTCCAACGGCCATTGCTGCCTTTAAGGCTAGGTATATGATTGCCGACTAGGTCAACATAGAGTAAGTTGCCCCAGATGACTATAGGATGGAAGAAACTGAGAAGGGGATGCCCTTTCCCCTAATCGCCATTATAGAGGGCGGTGTTAGATTTCCCTTACATCCATTCTTAGTAGAGTTCCTCCACCACCACAACGTATCGTCATCCCAAGTACACCCCAATGTCTATAAGATTGTTATAGGGATGCTAGAGCTAAACCGTATTCTAGGTGTTAACCTGGGTATCTCTAAACTAGACTATTATTACACCTTGTGTAAGGTCGGTTGTGATAGCTAGAAGGTTTACCTTAGGGCAGCTAACAAGAGTAGGGAGATAGTAAAATGCCTCCCATCTTCGGGTAAGGGTGTAGGTGACGTCAGAGTTTGGGTCTCGGGACCTTGGGAGTGTTGTAACCTTCTTGCGAATCAGACGCCATCGATTCGATGCTGTAGAACCCCGAGAGATTTAGGTTTGGCACATGCTTTACCCTTTTAGTATATTTTTAACTTCTTTATTTCTAACTTGATTTGATTCTTGGTTTTTTCAACATCAGGCAGGAAGAGCACAAAGAAGACAACCTGAGGAATGAATCTTGCCGATCTACACAATGTCTTGAACTACCGAGGTAAAGGTCGGCTACAAGATATCACAAGGACTATTGCACCCACCTCTGCTAGTTTGGCAACTAATCCCGCAGGGATCCCCGAAACGGTAGTGAAAAAACCAATAGTTGTAAAAAATGAGATATCGCAAGAACTATTCCTGCGGGAATAGTTGGAAACTTAGAAGAAATTTCAGTCGGGATCACTATTGAGCCCGTCCATTTCGACGATCAAGTGACCGTTGCTGCTTTGCCTATTGACGATACTGCTGATCTTCCTAGAGAGCAGAATCATCCCATCCAAGACATCTCTTTTAAGCTCTTGGTCTCTTCTGAATCGGCGTCATCATCCACCCCGTGTGTTGTGCTTAACCGCCGAGTTTGAGTAGAGTTTGGGGGGAAAAGGAAACTGATCTTCCCTTCATCTTCAAATTCTACCTTTTCAGATAAGATGAACCTGAAGGAGTTGATGCTCTAGAATGCGGCGAAGAAGCTCAAGAAGCCAGGGAAGCTAGAGGTTAGCATTCCACAGCCACTTGTTGCTCCTTCCGCCGTTGTGGAGGTCGCTCTTTAACCTACTACTGCAGAAGTCGCCCCTGAACCTGAGACGATAAGGGTGGGTACAAGGTCGTCAAAGAAGAAATTGGTGCCAGAAGATACTATTACCGAACCAATGGCGAAGAAACTGAAGGTTGAGCCAAAAGATCCTGGCTTGGCCTCTGGTGCTGATGACGACTTTGTAGTTATCTCGCCTAATGTTTATAGCCACCGAATGACAAACACTGATTCCTCAATTAGCCCGGCAGAGGTTGCAATGGGCGTACTCCAAGGCGCACTCCAGTAGGTGGACGTTGATCTGTTGGAGAGAAGGGATGATATGTCGTTCTTTATTGGAGCTTTCCATGACTCCCTTGTGGTAAGTTTTTCTGTTTTGATTCCTCTTTCCTTTTTTTCTATGTTGACTTAGTATCTGTTTTGACATAATTTACGGTTCCTAGGGCTCGCTTAATGCATTGGAGGCTATGCGTTGTCACCGAATCCTGGCTGATGAAGTTACTGTAGTGGCCAAGGAGCATGCTTAGCTTTGCGACGAACATAAGTAGCTAATACAAGAGCACGGAAGGCTTAAGGAGGATAGGATTGAAATGAAGAAGTTCGAGCTATTGGCGAAGAAGGAGAAGACTTCGCTGGCTCAGGTTATAACTGACTTTGACAAGAAGAGTGTCGACTTGTCCAAGCTTAAGGACGACAATGTTGTACTGTCAGTCGACTTGTATAAGGCGAAGGTTGAAATTGAAGGGGCTCCAATCTGATCTCGCCAAGGCCAAAGCTGAGGCAAAGTCAAGTTATAAATGGGGTGTGGATGATACTCCAAGACTATGCTCTACAGATGGTCGATCTATCACAGTACATCTTCGTTGAAGGTTGGGTAGGGGCTCTGAAGGAGATAAAGGCCGAGAGTTCCTCTCTTCTCTGGAATGAGATCCCGAACTACCTGGAGGTTGTAGTGGAGAGCGATACTGAGGGTCCATCTAAGGCTCTTGCTTTTGAAGCCATTGTTTAGATGAGTCGCTTAGAGTCTAGCCAGTTACAGTTGTCGATGTGATTGAGTCAGTTGATCCTACAAAGTATGTTGAAGATGTTGCGCCATAGCTGTATGATTTTTCCTTTCTGCTTTTGCTATTAAATATGTATCTCGTTTCATTTTAAATGTAAAAAAGATTTGTTTATAATGAAATGGTTTTGTTCATCTTCGCATTTTGTTAAGCCTAAATTGTTTTGAACTTAGTTTTGTTTTAAGGCTTTTTATTGGCCGACTTGCCTAACTTGGATAGGACCAAGTGTTTACTTGGTTTTTTTCTTTTTTAGGGCCTTCATTGGCCGACTTGCCCAACTTTGGGCATGACCAAGTATTTATGCTTGGTTTTTGGGCTTTTATTGGCCGAACTGCCCAACTTGGACAGGACCAAGTTTTACAGTTGGCTTTTGAGCCTTCGTTGGCCGACTTACCCAATTTGGACAGGACCAAGTTTTTACACTTGATTTTTGGGCCTTTGTTGGCAGACCTGTCCAACTTGGACATGACCAAGTTTTTACACTTGCTTTTTGGGCCTTTGTTGGCCGACCTGCCCAACTTGGACATGACCAAGTTTTTACACTTGCTTTTTTTGTTTTGTTTTCCTTGGTTCTTCCATCTTTGCATGGCTTCAAACATCAACGTGAATTTTATTGAGGACACATAACTTGTGCGAGTACAGGAAAACATATGCATCAATTTTCTATTGATAGAATCTCTTCAGGATGTTTGCGTTTGAAGGTCGGGGTAATTGACGACCTTCTTCGACTATCTCTAGTTGGTATGCCCCCAGGCCGACTTAGGATGCAATTTTGCAGGAACCCTTCCAATTAGGGCTAAGCTTTTCATCTGCTGAAATTTTTGTTGCCCCCAGTACCTTTCTTAGTACAAGGTCTCCGGGTATAAAAGCTCGTGGCTGAACCCATTTATCGTAGGATTGGCTAAGCTACTGATGATAATCGGTAAGCTTGAGTAAGGCCGCCTCACTCTTTTCTTTGACAAGGTCTACATCTCTGGCCATGGTATGATCATTAAGCCCGGTATCAAACACTGCTGATCTGATTGTTGGGAGTCTGACCTTAAAAAGTCTAACTGCTTCAACCCCATATGTCATAGAGAGGGGGGTTTCACCAGTAGATCTCCTTAGAGTTATCCTTTAAGATTAGAGGACACTGGGCAACTCTTCAACCCATCTCCCTTTAGCTTTTTCAAGCCTCTTCTTGATTCTATTTAGCAGTGCTTTGTTTGATATTTTGACTTGTCCATTGCACTGTGGATAGGTAGGCGTTGAGTAGTAATTTCTGATTCCAAGCTCATCGCAGAATCTTCTAAACATATTTCCATCGAACTGGATGCCGTTATCTGATATCAGTGCACGATGGATGTCGAACCTTGTAATTATGTTCCTCTATGTGAATCTCTTTGCATCTATCTCCCTGATGGTTGATAGGGGCTCAGCTTCTACCCACTTGGTAAAGTAATCTGTTACGACAATGAGAAACCTTTTGTTTCTTGGAGCTTAGGGCAATGGTCCGACTATATCCAACCCCCATTGAGCGAAGGGCCAGGGGCTGGTAATAATAATAAGGTCCTTGGCAGGTTGGTGAATCAATGGTGAGAATTTTTGGCACTTCTCACATTTCAGTACATATTGGGCAGCGTCCTTCCACATGTACGGCCACCAGTAGCTTTGTGAAATAGCTCGATGAGAGAGTGACCTTCTGCCGACATGGCTTCCATAGATCCCTTTATGAATTTTGAACATAATGCCTTACACTTTGTCCAAGTGAACGCAATCTAGATAAGGGCTTGTGAAAGACTTTCTGTATAGCTCCTTATTGGGGGACAATCAGTACTTCAAAGACTTATGCTTTACTTTCCTAGCTTCATTTTTGTCCTTAGGTAATTCATCTTTGTCGAGGTAGGCAATGATTAGATCCATCCAAGATGGTCCTAACTTTTCTATAGCCAGTTGCTATTCCTCTTCTTGAAAGATGCTTGGGCTAGCCAAGGTCTCAACATAGATTGTTCTCTTTGATCCAGACTTTAAGGCTGCGGCGAGTGTTAGCAGGGCATCAGCATGGGCATTGCTGTCATGACAAATTTGATGTAACTTGTACTTGCTAAATTTTCTCAATAATTCCTGTGCTTTTGCTAGGTACTATGCCATCCTACCATTATTTTTCGCATATTCTCCCGTAATCTGGTTTACAACCAGCTGTAAGTCTGAGTAGATCTTTATCTCGGTAATTTTTAGCTCTATAGCTTAGCATAATCTGGCGATCAGAGCCTTATATTCTGACTCGTTGTTTGAGGTAGTGAACTCTAGTTTAATGACCTGTTCTATTGTCATGCCTTTTGGTGTCATTAGGACTATGTTTAACCCTGCCCCCTCTCGTTGGATATTGTATGCAATGGCATCATTTTCTGGTAGCTCGGCAGTAGATGTTAGATTTGCTTCCTGTGGCAATTCAATAGAAAATTTAGTAATAAAATCAGTTAGTACCTGACCTTTTATCGCCGATCTTGGTTAGTACTTGATGTCGAATTCTCCAAGCTCTACTGCCCATTTTGCTATTCTTTCAAAGAAATTTGCTCTTTGGAGAAGTAGTTTTAGCTGAAGATCCATGAGGACAGTGATAGTATGATCTTTGAAATAGTGCACCAGCTTGAGTGATGCCATTACTAATGCAAAAGCAAACTTTTTTAAAGGTAAATATCTTGTTTTTGCCCCCCAGAAGAGTCTTACCGACATAGTAAATTGGCCTCTGCTGTTTATCTTGTTGCCGAAGTAGTACGACATTGACAGCATGCTCGAAAACGGCCATGTAAAAGTAAAGCTCCTCATGTTCGATTGGAGTGGAAAGGAATGGCAACTAGGCCAGATAACTCTTTAGATCAGCTAAGGTTTGATTGTAGTCTGGTCCCTAGCTAAACCGTTCTTGCTTTTTCAAGAGTTGAAAAAATGGTCGGCACTTATCTGAAGATCTTCTTTGATGCTTTTTGGGGCCTGGATATTCTGGATTGCACTGATTTTTTGCGGGTCTGCTTTAATTCCTCAATACGTAAACAAAAATCCCAAAAACTTCCCCGAACTCATGTTGAATACACATTTAGAGGCATTAAGCCTCATTTTGTATTCATTCAGGATAACAAACATTTCTTGTAAGTTGTCAACGTGCAGCTTGCTAACCTTGGTTTTTACCACCATGTCATCAATATAAACTTCTATTGTGCTGCCGATGTACTCCTTGAACATCTTTGTGACCAATCTTTGGTAGGTTGCACCAGCATTTTTCAGTTTAAATAGTATGACTTTATAGCAAAAAATTTCCCTTGGGGTGATGAAGACAGTCTTTTCTTGATCATCCTCATGGAGTGGTATTTGGTGGTGCCCACGATAGGCATCCAGAAAGCTCATTCTCTCATACCCCGCTGTTGCATCCACGAGCTGATCAATCTTTGGTAGAGGGAAAGAGTCCTTGTGGCATGCCTTATTTAAGTCAGTGAAATTGACACATACTCTCCATTTACCATTCTTCTTTTTTATTACAACTATGTTGGATAGCTAGTGTGGGTAGAAAACCTCCCTAATTGTCCCTACTTCAAGGAGGCTTTCTACCTCCTCAATTACTGCGTCCATATACTACGTAGCTACCCTCCTTCCTTTCTAAACCATAGGTCGGCATTGTGGGTCAATATTAAGTCTATGGCAAGCTATCTTTGGATTAATTCCTAGCATGTCATAAGGGGTCCAAGCAAAAATCTCGATGTATCATGTCAATAGTTCAATCAACAAATTTTCTTCAATATTGGATAGTGATATGCACATTACAAAATATTTCTCCTTGTCATGCCTATCCATCTCAACTTTCTTTAGGTCTTCAACGACCTTTTTCTCGGGCGTCTGCCCAACATCATCAAAAGTGGGTGTGTCTTTGTGGAGCTCCATCATCTGGATCTTGCCCGCCTTTACTTTGGTAGCACAAGTTGTTAGAAAGCATTGCTTGGTTATGACCTGATCTCCTTGAATTTTCCTTATTCCTTTAGGGGTTAGGAAGGTAATCAGTTAGTGATAGGTGGATGGTATGGCCTTCATGAGGTGCAACCACATCCGACCTATGATTGCATTATAAGGGGAAGGCACATTGATTATTAGGAACTCCTTTTGAAGCGTAATCCCTCTTGTGGTTACTGGGATTGTTACATTTTCTCGTGGCCAAACTGAGTCTGAGCTAAAGCCGATCAATGGGTTGAGGGACGGTTGTAGGTCGGAACTCTTTAATTCTAACTTCTTAAAGAGGTCGTAATACACGACCGCAGACAAGCTCCCTTGATTGATAAGAATTCGCCTAACGTCGCAATCCCCTAGTCATAATGTTACCACCAATACGTCATTATGGGGCATCTGAACTCCCACTAAATCATCGTCAGTGAAGGTTATAGCCTCTATACTATTGCCGATTTTGACTTTCTTGGCTATTGCATTACTTGCCTCAAGTGTGCTACTTTCTGGATTTTTGCTCGATACTTGTGAGGATCTACCTCTGCCGACCCTGTAGATCCATGTAATACTACGATTACTTGGGGTGGCTTTGTTTGGGCTTCCTTCTGTTGGGCACCATCCTGTTTAGTTTGCTCTACTTCCCTTTTAATTTTTTCTTGGTCAATATACTAGTTAAGGTGGCCAGCTATTGCCAGTTCTTTCAAGTGATTCTTAAGGTGTCTACAGTGCTCCGTCTGATGCCCTTTTTCTTTGTGGTAGGGGCAGAATTTTCTTTGGTCCCGAGCTATGGGGTCTCCTACCAATTTAGTAGCTACTTGAAAAATGGCTTGTCCCGAATCTGGGATAGGATTTTATAGATCGGATCTTTAAAGACCGTATTAACCCTTCCATTTGTTTTTCTACTCCGATTGTTGTTTCCTTTGTGTCAGGGCTTCTTGTTCGCCTTTCCATCTTTCTTATCTAATTTTGTGTCGACCTTTTCTTGGATCAGCTTTGCAACATCTTTCTCAACTCTAGCGTACTGCTCAATTCTCAACATTAAGTCCTATACTCCAGTTGCTGGTTTTTCATCAAGGATTGCCTTAATCGATATCCCCTAGGCAGGCTAATCTTAAATTGTGCGACGACCAACTGCTGGCTGCATTCCTTAATTTCATTGTAGGGCTCCTAGTAGCGCCTCGCGTATGCTCGTAGTCCCTCTTCATCTTTCTTCTGTAAAGTTACCAAGTAATCTACCTTTTTTAGCTGCTTGCTATTTACAATGAAATGAGCGATGAATAGTTTGACGAGTTGTCTCCAACTTGCTATTAATTTAGGTGGCAATTTGTCGAACCAACGTAAAGCTACTTCTCCAAGACTGGATGGAAAAACTCGGCATATTAGGGACTTATCTCCATTCTATAGTACCATCATCTATTTGTAATGCCGAACATGATTGGTTGGATTCGACTTCCCATCATATGGTGTGAACTTTGGTAGTGTAAATTTTCTTAGAGGTCGATGGGACTCTATTTCTTCCGTGAAGGGTCTAGATGCGTTCTTATTAAGGGCTCTTTTGGTTATATCATGGGTTGTCCATCCCTTACGATGCTTGTCCCTGTTGTCTAGTCAGTCGTTCAGCCAGCGGTCCCACTCTTGCTGTTCTGGTTTGACTCTTGCTGGATTTCTTATGGGTGAAGCCTGCCTCCTCCCATGCTATCGATCTTCCTCCCTGTCCATGTAACGCCTAGTGCTAGAGACATGGCTCACAACCAGACGTGTGTGAGGGGTACTCGTGCTTTTGGAGTTTGTCCTTCTTCTTCCACACCGATCTGGTGAACTTCCACGGACTCGTCCATCTCTTCTAGCAATTACCTCCTTCATAGTCTCGACTGAGATTGAAGATGACCAATCTCTTTGTCCTATTATCGAAACTCCTGTTCAGTGACTCGGGGTGTGTTGTCTCTTGGCAGATATCCACTGGAGGGTGAGGGGTTCAAGTCCCTATGACAGTTCTTTCGGCAGTTATTATCAAGGACTCGTATCTCCGATCTTATTAGTCGGCCTCCTTGCCTTAGTGTCGAACTGTCTTGGTGATTTGATCAATAAATGGCCTCATGGCTAGGAGTATCGTGGCTATCTTCAAACTCCCTATCGATGGGCTAAACTCCTCCTCTAATAAAGATGGTACTTATCGTTGCTAAACCTTCCTACAGACGATGCCAATTGTAAATGAAATTTTTTGGGAAGGACTGGTTGATTGCGTGAACCAAATTGATGAGCACAAACAATCTGTAAAAGAATAAAACAGTGAGAATGCATCGACCCTCTTTGGGTCGATGGCACTCCGATGATTAAGAATTCTTACGCACTAGCTTAAGTGAACATACCTTGTTTCTTAGTGGTATGGTGTATTTATAGTTTTCGGAATGTCACACTCCCTTTGGGAATGGTAATCAATCTCCTCCTAAGAGTCCCACTTTTTGGGGCAGTTTATCACGTATTGGACTTATTTTTCTTTGTCCTAGTCCATTTAGGAAAGGGATTTGTATTCTCCGGACCCTTCAATTCGTATGGCTTTGGGATCACAATATATGGGCTAGCTCCCTTGGAATTGGACCAAATCGGTGTGGGCCTAGGTCAGCATACCCGCTGAATTCATTGGGCCAGCTCTCTTTTGTTTTGGGCCTGGCTCCGATTGGGCCCACAGTAGATATTCGATTCAACTTTGGTCATAAAAATATTAACCAAAGTCACAAACATAGTTTATCATTAAAAGACAAACAAAAGTTAACCATAATAACAAGCTAAATAATGGAATCTGTAACAAAAACTTACTAACATAGGCATATGCCACTTATGACTATTAAACAAAGTTAAGATTTTTATGCCTCAAACAACACGTGAGTGCTTGAAATTTGATATAAAGAATCACCTGTTATCTCAAACAAAATATCTAAACATATCCAAAACTTTTATGTTTGAGAGGCACAATTTTTATGATTCATAATGGAAAGCATTCTTCAAGAACATAATTTTTGTTAAAATACATACACACTCTGCATACCATAGGCAATCACGTCTAACACTAAAAAATGCCAAATAAAGAGCAGGGATAACTCGCTCTAGCATTTTATCAAACACTTTATATGTTGGAAAAATAATCCCTATTTAATGCTATGTGTATAATTAATGATCATAACAATAAACAATTGGAATGTATCTAGTTATCAAGTAGAAGCAACTTGAACTAAAAGACAACCAGAATTAGAACAAGAACAAATAGAATTGTAACGACTTACCCGATTGTCATTCATAAAACAGAAAATCTAAAAGTTGAAAAATAGACCGAGTCGAGTGTTGCACACTTTCTCCTTAACGATAAATTCATACCCCACACTTGGTGTTCACAGGACGATGGGCATCTGACTCGTAGGATGAAACGATCTCAGCAGTCCTTAGGTAGCACTTCAATAAAGACTGCTTAGCTGGCTTCACAAAATGATCTAAACTCTCTCAGGAAAATATGCGAGGAAGAAGAAGAAGAAATATGTTTTATGCAACAAATTTTTGGATTCAGTGAATGTTGGAGTGCTGGCCTTTTTATAGAGCTCAGGTGCCTGTTCAATGCACTGGTTTGAATAGGTACCTGCTGCCAAACAAGGCCTTACCAGAAGATACAACTCTTAGTTGGAAACGGAGAGTCTTCCTCTTTCACTGGAACGGTAGTAGCCAACATCCATAACATTTGGAGTTCAACGGTCAATTAATTCAAAATTTAATTTCAAATTCTGACCCCAAAAAGATAAGGGTGAAACCGAACCCACGACCCACGGCCCATGCCCACGCCCACGCCCAAGCCCCTTCCAGAACCGGATCGGGCGGGTGGGCGGCAGCGATGGCGCTCGTGTGTGTGAAATATTGGGTTAACCCATGGGTTCCATAGGTCCTCCCCCTTCCACAAAAGTGGGGTGCCCCTTGGGGTCCAAACCTTACTCAAAACTTGGGTAATATATGCACAACATATTTCACATAAGAAATCAATGTGCGATAACCCACTTTCAACTACATAACCCATAGTCAAGGGAGTGACTTTGGAGGCCAATAACTCATTCAATCCTACACGAATTTGACCAAGTAAATAGTCTAGATTCATCTCCTCATGGAGGTGAATCCAACGCACTAATGACTCGACACAAAGGAAGCATGGGTCCCACATTTATATTGGCTCAAAGATCAATAAAACAATGGGTTTAACACCCATGTTTTTTCTAACAATCCCCCACATGAATGAGATTGGCTAGAAATGAAAAATGCAAATGAGAATGCAGACTTGACACAGAGAGAGAGAGAGAGAGAGTACGGGTGGAAAGTTGCTGCATCAGGAAAGGTCGCTTTTGGCTTTGAACCTTCCCTAGTGAAATACCATCAGGTTTATTTGGCTAACCAATGAACATGATTTCTTGAACTGTTCAACCGTTTTTATAAACCAAAACAATAATACCCACACAGTTCTTTTCCAATCATCTAGTGATCCATTCGGTTGTGTTTATTTTGGCCCTAAACAATGCCTAGTAGATTCAGGAGTACTCTAGAGAAATTAGCCTCAAGAATTTCTTATAGAAGCGGCCTCTTCATACTCATATAGGTGATCTCTTATTAAGAGTATCCTGCTATACTCCACTTAAAATTCATTCCAAGGTATAAGAATCATTAAAAGCTAAGCTCATCCTTAAAACTATCTATAAGGTATCACCATTTCATTATAGAAATGGACAGTGGAATGAGTTCCTTAGTGATTTGTCCTAAGTCACACACAATTCGGTTGTCCCATTGAACCTAGATCTTGAGATCTCCAATCAACTAGGTTAGGTTGCCATTATGGCGACTTTTTTAAGTCATAGGCCTAAGGCCCATTCCCCTCGATGAGTTCTCCACTTTATCTTTTGTCAAGCCTTTTGTAAGCAGATCCACAATGTTGTCCTTAAACTTGATGTAATCGATGGATATAATTCCATTCGAAAGTAGTTGCCCCACAGTGTTATGTCGTTGACGTATATGTCGCTACTTCCCATTATACATGTGGTTTTGTGCTCTTGCTATTGCACATTGACAATCGCAATGTATACAAATAGCAGAGACAGGTTTAGACCACATGGGAACATTTTCCAGAAAGTTACGAAGCCACTTTGCTTCCTCTCCTGCTTTATCTAAAGCGATAAACTTAGATTCCATGATGGATTTGGCTATGCAAGTTTATTTTGAGGATTTCCATGAAATTGCTGCGCTTCCTAGAGTAAACACATATCCACTAGTGGATATGGAGTCTCTAGTGTCAGATATCCAATTTGCATCTGTGTAACCTTCTACAACAGCTGGATATCTTGTATAGTGCAGCCCATAATTCAAGGTGAATCTTAAATACCTGATAACCCCAACTATGGCCTTCCAATGGTTTGACCCTCGGTTACTCGTATATCTACTCAATCTTTTTACCGTACAAGCAATATCTGGATGTGTGCAATTCATGAGATATATTAAACTACCAATTATCCGTGAGGATTCTAATTAAGCTATGCCCTCCTCGTTGCTCTTGTATAGATGTAGATGGCCATCTATAGGTGTGCTCGCTAAATCATTATCAGATTTACTAAACTTATCGAGTATCTTCTCGATATAATGGGTCTGTGATAACGCATATCTCTTAGATGTTTTAGTAATCTTAATACCAAGTATAACATCTGCAACACCTAGATCCTTCATGTCAAACTTACTGTTTAACAATTTCTTAGTAGTTTTAATGACATCATTATTGCTACCAGTGATAATCATATCATGTACATAAAGACAAACAATGACATATCCATTAGCAGTGTTCTTCACATAGACACACTTGTTGTATTCATTTATCTTGAAGCCGTTTGACAGCATAGCATTGTCAAACTTCTCATGCCATTATTTTGGAGCTTGTTTTAGCCTATACAGAGACTTAACCAGTTTGCATACCTTTTTCTCTTTGCTAGGAACAATGAACCTTTCAAGTTGCTCCATATAAATCTCCTCATTCCAATCTCCATTTAAGAATGCGGTCTTAACGTCCATTTGATGAATCTCAAAATTATGTAAAGCCGCAAAGGCTATCAAGATATGTATGGACGTTATTCTGGTTACAGGTGAATATGTATCGAAATAATCCACTCCCTTGGTCTGCTTGTAGCCTTTGACTACAAGTCTAGCTTTGTATTTGTCAATTGAACCATCTGCTTTCATCTTCCTCTTGAATATCCACTTATATCTAAGGAGTTTGTTACCAGGTGAAAAATCCACTAGTTCCTAAGTATGATTTTGCAGAATTGACTTAACTTCACTATGGATAGCCTCTTTCCACAAAGGGGCTTCCGGAGAGGACATTGCTTCTTTGTAACTCTGAGGTTTATTCTCTAACAAAAATGTTAGAAAGTCAGGATTGAACGATTTTGCAACCTTTGTCCTTTTACCTCATCGAGGTTCAGTGTCGTTTCCTTTATCCATAAGCCCATGGTCTTGATCTACAATGGTATCATAAGTCCATTTAAGCGAACTTGATTCATGTGTAGATTTATAAGGAAACTCCTCCTCAAAAAAGGATACATTCCTAGACTCTATTATTGTCTTCACATGAATATCTGATATTTTAAACTTGTGAACCAAAAACCGATATGCACTACTCTATTCGGCATAGCCAATAAATATACAATCAACTATCTGTGGTCCTAATTTTACCTTCTTAGGTAAAGCGACAACTACCTTAGCTAAACAACCTCATACCCTCAAGTATTTATAGGAAGGCTTTCGACCTTTCCACAACTCATAAGAGGTTTTGCAAAGTTTCTTGTGGGGTATCTTGTTGAGAACATAATTGGCAAATAACAATGCTTACCCCCACAAATTCTGAGGTGCCCTAGAATTTATCAACATAATATTCATCATCTCTTTCAGAATGCAATTCTTCCGCGCAGCAACTCCATTCTGCTGAGGTGAATAAGGTGCAGTGGTTTAATGTAGGATACCATGTTCCGCACATAGTTGTGCAAATAGTGCTTCATACTCACCACCTCTATCACTTCTTAACACCTTAATCTTTTTGCTAAATTAATTCTCAAATTCACTCTTATATTGTATAAACATATCTATTGCTTCATCTTTACTTCTCATTAAGTAAAATAGTGAGTGCAATCATCAATGAAAGTTATGAAGTACTTTTTTCCACCTTGAGTTTGAACATATTTCAAGTCACGCACGTCACTATGAATTAGTTCATGTGGTTCCGTACTTCTTTCAATTGACTTAAACGGAATTCTAGTCAACTTTGCCTCAACGCAAGTTGGACATCTATAATTGGTATTAAAATCAAGTTTAGACAAAAACTCTAAATTAACTAATCTACGCATAGTATTAAAGTTAACATGACCTAATCTACCATGTCATACATTTGAAAACTTAATCAAGTAAATAGAAGATGCAATATTATTACAAAAGATGCAATATTATTACTAGAAGGCTTAGAAGCCACAGTCATTATATGTAGTTTGAAGAGCCCATCGCTCAGATAACCCTTTCCCACAAACATTTCCCCCTTAGTAAGTACAAACTTCTCACTCTCAAACACCAACTTAAAGCCCTTCTTACTCAATAATGAACCAGAGACTAAATTCTTGCGAATGTCTTGCACATGGAACACCTCATTGAAAGTAAGTTCTTTGTCGGAAGTCATTTTCAGAACGATCTTCCCTTGACCTTCGAGGTTGCCAAGTTACCCATGTAGAGTTGTTCATTGACCACTGATTGGTAAAATGTGAACATCCACTTGTTGGCACAAATGTGACGAGTGGCCCCAATATCCAACCACCATTCTTTAGTATTGCTAACCAAGTTTACCTCTAAAACTACGGCAATGCCCACGCCCCGTCCCGGACCGAACCGGGCGGGCGGCGGCACGCACGTGTGGGGAATATTCGGTCAACCCATGGGTTTCATAAGTCTTCCCCCTTCCACAAAAGTAGGGTGCTCCTTGAGACCCAAACCTTACTCCAAGCTTGGGTTATATATGCACAACATGTTTCACATAATAAATCAATGTAGGATAACCCACTTTCAACTATATAACCCATATTCAAGGGGATGACTTTGGAGGCCAATAACTTATTCAATCCTACACAGATTTGAGCAAGTAAATAGTCTAGATTCATCTCCTCATAGAGATGAATCCAACGCACTAATGATCCGACACAAAGGAGGTTTGGGTCCCACATTTATATTGGCTCAAAGATCAACAAAATAATGGGTTTAACACCTATGTTTTTTCTAACATTATATACGGCAAACGGGGTAATGGGTGATACAAAACCATTCGAGAAGATTTTTGAAGAGATCAAGATGTGAAGTATTTGAAGACAGGACTTGCCTAATAGTAGGAAAAAGTACTTACGATGATGATGATGATGTTGTTATTGTCTTCTTTGCTGACGGTGAAATAACAACCCTAGAGTAGGACACCCACATCCATTGTCATAGTGGGCATTGTTTCCTTCTCTTTCTGCACAACCTTCTATTTAAAAACTGTAAAATTGCAGCAGTTTGCAGTGATTGTGGAGGTTTCGTATTTAACTACCCTACTTGTGTTTCTATATTTGGAGAGAATATTTAATATAACGGTCATATCATGTCATCATATTGTTGATGTGGTATCTCAAGCCGATAATATACACTCACATCATATCAGTTAGTGAAGTAGTGCGGATAAAATATTTCAAGTAAATTCTTAATTCTAAGTGATAAGGATAATAATCGTATTTTGGTATAATTTTATTGGATTGTGATACCATGTCAGCCTTAAGATATGGTATTACCGTTATACCTAATATTTACTCATACATTTGACCACGAATGTACTGAAGGCAACTTTAACGGCTAATAAATGGGATAATTTTGGACCAAAAAAATATAAGCAGCTTCCAGGGTGTTGGTGCTGCTTTTATATATTAGAATAAATGATTTGGTGGTTGTCTTCTTGAGATGTGATTAGGGTCTCCAATATTGGGTCTCTAATTCCTTGACAAGCACTACTGCATATAGTGTAGTACGTAGTTTCGTCCTCTGTTTTCTTGCTAGCATATCCATTCGCGATTGACTAAATAGGGAACTAAAACCACTTCTTTTGAGTTATATGAAAGAGAATAATCATTCCTCCTGTTCACTTTGATATTTGTGTATATAATATAATAAATATCCATGGCTTTACTTGAGAGATTTCTTCATGTTTTTACGTTGCTTATATTTCTTATCTCCAGTTCCTTTTCTTCATTGATTCTGATATTTTTTATTAGATTCTGAAACTATGAAATTTACTAGATTGGTTTTTTAGAAAAGGCATTTTTACTTTGTTATTATTAGAAAAATATCAGTCAGCTTTGACTACCATAATGCCTTTTAATTTTCTTAATGAAATTTTGCTGGTGATTTTTCTCTAATGAATTAATTTTGCTATTTATATTTATTTATTTTGCTTATTTCAAATATGTGCATCACTAGCCAATTTGCAACCTAATTGGATCCAAATATTTCTCTGTTTTTCTCCAGATTAATCATGACATTTAGTTTCTCATTCGATAGGTTTCAGGTACGTGTTAGAGATGATAACCTGACAGGGGAAGTTATTCTGTTGGAAGGAGATTCTGCTACAATCCAAGGTACTTGCTTTAGATATTTCTTCAAAACGTTTTTAAGAGCTTATCAACCTAGGCGTTCATTGAGTCCTGCTAGTATTTAACGTACTTTTTGGTCTTTTGGTAAGTGCGAGTCTTTAACACACTTCATCATTGCCTTTGTTTTGATGAGTCTACTTCCTTAGATTCGCTTCGTGCCAAGTTTCTTGTAGTTATCATCTTTTATATGGTGTAACTAAAAAAAGCTTAACATTGACAAGAAATTCTGAGTCTGTATTTGAGTTCAGTTTGTGAAGAAACAAGTGGGTTGATGGTGAATGATCCTGTTCTATGAACGCACAAGGCATTATTGACCAAGCAAGGGAAAAAACTACCCCAGATATTGCGAGAGAGAGAGAGAGAGAGAGAGCCTACTATTGAATATTTCAGCCATCATCATCAATTTTTCCTATGTGATAATTAAGGACTCGCCAGATTATTGGAAGTGATAGGATTTGTGAACAGAAGATACGCGGTCTGAATTACCGTTGTACACTCAGCTGCTAGTTTGTCATCCACAGGTCATGAACTGAAATTCCATTAGAAATTCCATTAATGACAACACCAGCTTGTCATTTCACAAGTGTTTGGATACCAGCTTTGCGATTCTTGTGGCAGTAGGTATCGTGATGGATTTTTCTAACAGGTGTTCCAAATGGACGTTAAATGCGCTTTGCTCACCCTTCGCAGGGAGATGATTCAGCATCTCGAACACCAACATCCCTTAAATCATGCGCAAGTTTGACCCCTCACAATTACATTGTTTCACCCTCCGTCGGTGACACATCTGTAGCCAGGAAAGGAATGGTTTTACTTTTACCTACCACTGTTCTGTGCGCAAGTTTGGCATGGACATTCATTGTACTTCCTTGAAGCCTACCAAAAACAAGAATATTGAATGTGAAACCCCCATCCCATGATTCTCTGCAACACTACTTTACGGGATTTTCCTCATCCCTGCCAATGCCATGCCTGCAAGCTCCCCTTGGAAGATTCTATTTTTGCACTGAATGCCAAGTCCTGCTGGACAAACAATGTGCTAATCTGCCACTAAAGATCAAGCATCTCTTTCACCCGCTGCACCCTCTCACCCTCAACTAGTGGAGAAAACAAAATAGTATTTATATCTTTTAATTAGCTTCAGTTCAACCATGAGTTGGGTCTTAATTGACTGATTTTGCTCCATTTGGTTATCATGCATGAAGATGGCAGATTTTACTTGAGAGAGAGAGAGAGAGAGGGCATCAAGTTCCAGTTTTTCAAATTGTAATTTTGTGTTTTTGGCAGACAAACCGCACAAAAGCTAGGATATTTCCAGCTTTTTGAAGATGTAATTTTGTGTTTTTGGAACAGGTCTGTTTGAACGGAATCTTGTGGGTGAAATTTGGATCAAATTGAAAAGGGCCGCCCTGTACTTTTTGTATTGATCATCATAAAATCATTTACTTCAGGTGAAGGAGAAGGAGAAAGATGTTTTTACAGTTTCTTGTCAACAATTGTCAAATTACTATCCATTCCAATTCCATTTTTTGGGTTGGCTTTTAAGTTGATTCTGTTAATGGCAAAAGCCTTGATACTACAAAATTCTAGCACACTCTGTATTTATGTATATTATTTTTTGCTTCCAAGTGGAACAGGTCGGTTTGGACAGAATCTTCTGGGTGAAATTTGGGTCTTTTTGGGGGGAGGGGAATTAATAAAACAAAGCTAAACTCGAACATTGTGTCTCCAAGTTGAATGTTGTAATATTGGTTATGGAAATCAAGCAGAAAGGTTTATGGTATTATAGGGGTTAAATGATTAAATACATTCACACCACTTGAACTAACTAAGGCTCATCATTTAACCCCTTCAACCAAAAAAAAAAAATACTACACTCATAGCTCTTTTTTTTTTCTTTATGTCAATTTGACCTTTTGTTAGGTATCTGTTAAAAACTCAATAGGAGTTGGTTGAGTTGATAAGAATTGGATACTTTGTTTACGATGCTCAAGTTTGACTCATGCTGCCAGCAATCTCTCTTGATAGGCAATCTGTAAGTACCACTATAAACCCTTATTAAGGTTGGTGGCGTGCCCTAACCTTAAAATGGGATAGCCTCCATTCTCTCTAAACTTTTGAATACCAAAAAAAGAAAAGATATTTGTTAAGAAAAATAGATAGAAATTTAGTCATGCAAGTCATATAATCAACCTAACTAGCTATATTTCCAAAATAAACTTCCCACTACATATACATACCGTATACATTCTAGATCCCCTTTTTTGGTTACCAATCTCTCTCTCTCTCTCTCTCTCTCTCTCTCAACCATGAAGAATGGGGAGAGACGGTGTGTGGTGACCAATAAAGTGAAGAACTTCAATGTCAAAAGGTTGAGACCTCAAAAATGGGCTCAAACAGAGAATAATTTATTTCCCTTTAGAAATGTCAATTTTTTTTCCCGTTAAACAGAGTTAATGAGGATTAAAACTTCAGTACTTGACGGGGTGTATTTGTAGTTTTTTTTATTGAGGGAGGTTATATAATACCGAGTATCAGTTCACGATGTGTAGATGTAATTAACCCTATTATAGAAAGTTAGAGAGGGTATCAGGCTATGAGCAAGCAAAGAAATGCATTAAGCCATTTTAAGACACGTAACAAATAGGGGCATAATGTAGGGACATGAGCTTTATTTTAAATTGTTTTGTCTGTTAAATAGGGAACCGTGCTTTAATCCTTTTTAAGACGCAACAAATAAGAGCTTAATGTAGTTACTTCTCTCTCCCGCTCTGTCTCTCTCTCTCTCTCTCTCAACAAATAAGATCGTTCATCTATCTATATGAAATTAGGGGAACTTAAAACCAAAGGCTGAACATGAATATAGTACACCAGAATGATTTTTACATGCAATGGAGAAAATAAGTGGAAAGATAAACAACAAACAACACTCGTCCTTATAGCGTGCACGCATGTATACATATACGTATATTTTAAGAAAATATAAAAACAACTTTATGTGTTTACTCCTCACTTCTATATGCGTGATGTAGCAAAATTTATCCTAAATGGAGAAATTGTTTCGGGAGAGCACAAGTTTGGAACTTTTTTTAAACAAAGATCAAAAACTCGTACAATTATATCAGCATTTTTAGTTTTGAAAATTTTGTTTTGAATAGAATGCGTGCGAAGAGAATCTTGTGATGGGAGCAGTGGTGGCAACAGCTACGATGATGCTAATTAATCCCGACTAGGAAAAAAATATAGTAGTTAGGTAATTTTTCATAATAATTCCTATTAAATTGTGACATATAGTATGTGAATACATCAACAACTTAAGTTTGCAGAGTAGTACAGAAGTTTTTAAAAAAAAATACCACATCAGAGGTAGAACAATGCTTGGCTGAACAGTGTCGGCCATCCCCACTTGAATTTGGAGAAGAAAAATAAAAATTTTAACCCAACCCAATTAAAAATGAATTGTGACCGACTATACCCACTACTCATTTTAAGTATAAAGCCATCAAATCAATCGTTTTAAGTTCTCAATTTTTTAATGCCTTTAAGTTCTATAATCTTACTTGTTATAGGTAAAATTTTGTATAATTTTGACATTTTTTTTTTTAAAAAAGCCTCAATCTAAATAAGAAAAAGCTCATAAAAAAGAAAAATAAGTCTCAGTCTAAATGAAAAAAGACCCATAAGAAAATAAATAAAAAAAAAGCCTACATCAAATGAAAAAAAAAAGTCTTAGATTAATCACTATAATTACATGAACTTTTATCAATACAAAGACGATTAAAAGTCTAATCTATATAACTCTCTCTCCCTCTATTGTATATATATATTTAGAAGTTTAAACTCTCATAACACACGCACTCTCTTCGTCTCTAGTACAAAGACAAAAGTTTCAAACCGAAAAATAAATTAGTAAATCTTACCGATAACGTCATCAAACGAATTGTTGATGTATTTTTATATTTTTATATAGATCGATATTTGTTTGATTTTCTTTTGAACAAAGTGTAATATTTTTTTTTATTACAGTGAAACTAAAAAATAAATTATGTACTTTGTTGATTGAAATACTAATTTTGCATTATGCTGGTCAAATTATTTGGTGAATACTTCACCAAAAACTAATTTTTATTAGATGGTTAAATTCATTGTGATGTATTGAATATTTCATTGAAAACAGAGAAAAATAAATTAATTAATAATTTTTCATCTAAAAAAATCAAATTTTAAGTAAAAAATTTACACCTAGTATTAAAAATATAAAAAGTGTTATTTAAAATTTTCGCTTTAGGAGTATTTCCACCTCCATTGAAAAACATTTTCTGGGTCTGCCATTGTACCACATGACAATATCTGATGGGACCGATATTTCTTTAAAAAAAATTTTCCTACTCTACAAACTCAAGTTACTGATATACTTACACACAGCGTGTCAATTTTTGATAAAATTACTATTGAGTACTCAGTATTATTTGATCATTGAACTATTTTCTCTTACTAAGGCACGGGAGAAGCATGGGAGTAAGTTTTGGATGACACAGGGCAATATCATATTGGTCAAAAAATACCACTTTGATATTTCTTTGTAATTATCAGAGGGAAAAAGTAATTAAACAAAAAATACCTAGTAAAAGAGATGAAATTGCTTCGTTGTTAGCACAAGGGGGAAATGGTCAAAGACGAGTTCAGTTCAAAATGAGGGTTGTTTTTAAACTTAATTACTAAGTTCAAGTAGCTTTAAACTTATTTACCAAACTCAAATTATTTGAAAAGTTGTCCCAAAAACATAATTTCATATCTGAAGTCGTATTTTCAAGAGACAATTTTCAGTGGTGCCATGTTTTTGTGCAATTCTCCTGTATATAGTATATGTCCTAAGTGTTTTACCAAAATTCTAATGCATTAACACCTCGATTTTTGTATTTGGCACCCTCCAGTTTTTGTATAATCTTTTTTTCTGTAGTATGTATATATAATTTTAGAAAAGAATTTATTGGACTGAGATTCCCATAATTTAAAACTAAAGCTTTAACCTAATATAATATTAAAATTTTATATAGTGGACTGTGAGACTTATTCTTTTTTTTTTCTTGTACATCTAAATTCATAACCCATTAAATTTAAAATATTGTGGGTTTTTAACGAGCATCATCCAAAACTTTAAAAAATCAATAGCTTGTGAGCTACCCATCCAACAAGTAAGCTTGCCTATCAGATACATAAAACAAAAAATCAAAACAATTAATAAAACCATATTTTCTTGAGACTAAATAGAACTTGGTTTTATTTTTCATGTAAAATTTTTTCTATTGCTTCAATTTAGAAATATATGTAAAAAAATATTTAAAATGTAATCATTGTATAGCGTGAAGTTTACATGATTTATGTGGATCTTACATGAGCATGGAGGAGTAATCGACGGAAGACCTAAATACCTTGTAGCAAAAAAAAAATTTGGCTTCTCCCGAAGCTAATTTCTAATTCTGCCCCTAACAACTTCTATGGTTTAATGGCATTTTGAAGACACAACATTAAGTTTGAAGTTTTGTTTTCAAGACACAACTTCTTGAGCAACTTGAATTTAATAAATAAGTTTAAAACTACCTGATTTTGAAAAATAAATTTAAAAACGACCTTGGTTTGAACATAAACTCAGTCAAAGACAGTAAAATATATATGTACGTGGAATATTTTACACCTCAATAAAGGGTACATAAGTTAACCAACTCGGTTAGTCCAGTTGATCAAGACTTTTAGTTTCTCAAGGTCAAGAGTTTGACTCTTACCGGATGCAAGAGTTGACAATAAGTCATTTATTCATTGTGAATACCTTAGTTCTAGTATGGATGACCTGCTTTTGACCGAACTAAAGAAAAAGTAATTGAAGTACACACAAGTTATCCCCGACATCTTGACCACTCAACCAAAAATACAAAATAAGCCAAAAAGAGAGTACCTATGTTATTTCCTAAATTCCGTATGCATTTGTAACCAACAAATTCTGACAGGGTCAGTGAGTTTTCAAATCTACATAGAGAATGTAAACGTCAGAAACTTGTATGGAGGGGGATGTAAACATTTGATTGGCGATAGAATATCCCTTAAGAAAAAGTCATTAGAGAAACGAAATTTTCACTTCTCCAAGGGGTTCCAAGTTTTCTGACTGACTTTTCTCTATCCTCCAACTCAAAAAACTGAAAATGTTCAAGAGGACCGACCAAGAGAAGAGGTCAAATTTGCGTTGTTTTTCCCCATTTCAAGCCCAAAACAAGAGGAAAGGGGAGAGAAAAGGGAAAAGGAAAGAGAAAGGATGAAGAATTCTGCAATGTCAAGACTCAAGACTCAAGATGTCCAATTAACAAGATAGGCAAGCACGTGATGCATGGATGGATGCAAAACAAGGTTCATCGAAGCGAATGGGAAAGCCCTCTACTTGGTTCCTTCCGCATTTGGCACACTAACACCTCTAAAATTAGAAGCCCATCAACATTATGCTCTTCCCTATCAATCCAAAACAGAAACAAAAGAAGAAAAAGTTAAAAGGTTCATAAAAATTGGATACGAAACGTGAAATGGGAACTTTTTTTTTCCCAATTAACTTGACTTGGTACAACTGAGCATATTAAACGTGCACTTTCATTAGTTCACACTTCAATTAACTACCTAATTTAATGATTTCAAATTTTTTTCACTCTTTATGACCAAGACAAAAAATGTCATGGTTGTCTAAATTCCAAGTCGTCAGAAAAGTTGAGTTGAAAACACTTCTATGGTTTAAAATTTGTCTCAATTCCCTGTAGAAGTTATATATTAAAAACATAACTTCAGGTCTGAAGTCGTATTTTTAAGATAACTTTTTAAACAACTTGAGTTTGGTAATAAGTTTAAAACTACTTGATTTTAGAAAATAAGTTTAAAAACCACCTTGGTTTGGGTATAAATTCGGTCAAATACTGTAAAATATATATATATATATATATGTATATATATGTATTTGAAATATTTTACACCTCAACAGCGGGTACATATGTTAACCAATTGTGAATACATATGTCAATCAGTTAGCCAATGCTCTTGGTTTCCTTTAGGAAGTCAAGAGTTTAAGTCTTGCCAAGTACAAAAGTTGACCGGACTGGTGAATACCCTAATTCCTCCATGAATGACATACCTTTAACTAGACCGGTGAAAAGGTTAGTCAAAGTGCACACAAGCTGATCCGAACATTTCTGACCGTCAAAGTGCGCACAAATTGACCCTAACATCTATGACTGCTTAACCAGGAATTGAAAAAAACAAAAAAGAGATTACATATGTCGTTTCCTAAATGCCTTTTGCACTGTTAAACCAACAAACTGACAGGGTCAGCGAGTTTCCCAAGCCAAATAGAGAATGCATTTGCTAGAAATTTCGAAGGATGGAGATGCAAACATTTGATTGGATATAGAATATCACTTAAGAGAGAGTTCATTAGAGAAACGAAATTTGAACTTCTCCAAGGGGTTCCAAGTCTTCTGAGTGACTTATCTCCATCCTCCAACTCAAAAAACTGAAAATGTTCAAGAGGATCGACCAAGAGAAGAGGTCAAATTTGCATCGTTTTTCCTTCGAGCCCAAAACAAGAGGAAAGGGCGAAGAAAAAGAAAAAGAAAAAGGAAGAGAAAGGATGAAGAAGTCTGCAATGCAACGTCAAGATGTCCAATTAACAAGGTAGGCAAGCACTTGATGCACGGATGGATGCAAAACAAGTTTCATCGAAGGGAACGGCAAAGCCCTCTACTTGGTTCCATCCAAACACCCTCTGAAATTGGAAGCCCATGAACATTATGCTCTTCCCGGATCAAAACTAAAAAAATTGGAGACTCCCCCTTTAAAAAGGTCCATAAAAATCGGTTACTCAGAGGTAAAAAACGTGAATACCTTCTTCCCCCTCTTCCAACTTGAATTGGTACAACTGAGAATATTAAACATGCACTTTCATTAGTTAACACTTCAATTACTACCTAATTTAATGATTTCAATTTTTTTTCCCACTCTTTGACCAAGAAAAAAATTGTCAAATTGTCTAAATTCCTAGTAGGCCTATCAAAACAGTGATACTAACACAAGGCCTATGCCGGAGGAGATAGATTCAAGGTGGCACAGAAAACCTAGACATGCTGACAACTTTTCAACCTTTTGCCCAGTTAGCCTGAAATGTGTATGTCGTGCCGTGTGTGCTTCTTTGCTAGAGAGAGAGAGAACCGGTTGCTTGAAACAATGAAGAATGCAAATTAATGCTTACATATTTTCATGACCGGAAGAAATTCAAACACAAAAGCAGATTGAATCCGATCTCCTGGGGCGGGCTTAGCTGCTGCATCCTCACCTTTTCCAATACTATACAGATTAGAATTCCAACAGAGTCAAATGCAGAATCAGCGATATCCCCTTTAGTCTGATTTTTTACCCTTCATGTTTGCCTTGTCTTCTTTGAGCGGCCGGACTAGCAACTTAAATGTCCATACTGCCAATAGAGTTGCCTCTACTGGGGCAAGCCAGTAAACAAGTATATGCTCCTTCGTCATATGGTCCCCACGAGTATAAGCCCACCCCATTACCTAGGAAACTCAGAAAGCTTTAACCTAACTTCAACTTAATATTTTTCAGATCTGAAACAAGATTAGTGAGAAAAGAAATCAAAGATCAGTAAAAGCACACTTACAGAGGCTGGGTTCATACATCCACCGGTTAGATCGGAACCAAGTATATGAAGAGCAAGCTTGGAGACACTGGAGATCCAAGTTTTCCTATAGAAACTTCCAGGGATGTTTCTAGAAAGCCCAAGTGAGATGATCACAATAGAAAATGTCAGAAATCCCTCTGTCAATGCACCTCGATGGATGTCAACATTCAGACGTGGCCCATGTCCTATTTCAGGAAAGGTCTCAATCATGAGCCTAACCCCAGCAATAGATCCAATGACCTAAAAAAACAGGTAAAAAGGAAAAACAACATACATAATAAGTATAAACATCCCAGCTTTAAATTTGGACATTAACTACGCATATTACAGTAGAAAAATTGTGGCTGCAGGAACTGCAGCAAAAGCTTGACCACCTTCTGAAAGTGAAAGTTTATGTTTATAACTTGTGGCTGTAGTTTAGTGGCAAGAGTTCCACATTTGGCCGTAGAGACCTGGGCTCGAATCCCAGCAGCCACACTCAATCTGTGTCTAATCCGCTATAAAAAAAAAAAAAATTACAGTAGAAAAGTCTGTAAAAGTAATTTCTAATAATTTAAATTAGTGAGTCATTGGTACCAAAAAGGTAAGATTTTACTTCTGAACAATTTTTTGTTTAACTGCACAACATTAGAGGTTGCAAGGGGTCATTTTCTCCATTTGTCAACTATTCTTCTTTCAGCGAAGTCTCTGCCATTTTAGAGCTGTGTCTTCTCACGAAGTTGGTCCCAAAACTGGGAGGAAGATAGTTGTCATTACAAATACTGAGAAGCAATTCAAAGATGTATGTAGTCAAACTAATGTAATTTTTTCTTATAGGAAGCCAAACCCAAATATTTGGGACAAGTTTTGTTGAGTTGAGTCATTACTTTTTCCTTTTCAGCTGATTGAGAGATATTTAACTTCATTACACTAATTGACCACCAATCCAGAGTCCATGTGATAGACAACTAATTGGAAAAAAGCATCAGGTTGCATTTGCAGTCAATGAAAACTAAAGATACCCACTGTTTAGGTTCATTCCAGTCTAAAGTATTCAATTTCAGTTCTCAAAAAGTTTAGCAAGAATCCATCCCAAACCTTACACCCCCACAACACCAACAGCCCCCCCCCCCCCCCCCCCCCCCCCCCCCACGGCAGGACCAACTGATGGTCTTTAGAAGAAAGCTGTGGCACGAGAGAGAGGGAGCCAAAAGATCTGCTCCCGTAAAAGACAAAGATCCCTTCAAAATCCTTAGGAAGAAGAAACTAAATGAGAAGGCTCTTTGGCTCCACTTCCATTGTTTGCTCCCTACTTTTGGAAATTATCCAAGACCTATCCTTCTAGGTAGACCCACAAATCTGTTGTAGCCCTCCTCGATAATTTAGTTAACTTATCCACTGCAAATACCAGAAGTAGCAGCCTCAAACATTTCTTCGATTGCAAGCACCCCCTTCCTTCTTTCTCTCTCTCTCTCTCTCCCCACTGCCCCAAACAACAAAAAGTATATACATATGTATATATACATAGATGTAAAACATTACCATCTTCCTCAACACCAGAAAGTAATCATGAAGGAACATATGATTACCATAACTCTTCTAACTCAATCAAAAGTGGCGTACTTGGCTACACCATGAGCTACCCTATCCCCTTCTCAATAAGTAAAGCTGAAAGATAATAAACAATTCAGTAAAATCTCACTACCATCATATATTTGTAAGAATTTTTATGAAGTCTAGGCTACATCACCTGTAGGTATGCATATAAGGCATGGGTGTATGAATTATCAGAGTTTTTTGGCATAAGATTGAATATGGATACTTGGATTACCTCTCTCTCTCTCTCTCTCTCCAGATATCTTTGCCTGTATTCTACTACTTCCCTATTTTTCCCCTCTTCCCCACTGGCACTTCATCACTACAGATGAAAATTTATTTATGTTTTGTTATGTTTTAGCACTCAATGGGTATTTTAGTATTTTCAAGATATAAGGGACATGGATTGTATTGTCTATGGGTCTTAATTAGGATCAGAGGAAGGGGCTTGCCCTATTGGTTGGGAACTTGTATAAAAGGTCTGAATTAGGATCAAAGTACGTTATTGGTATTTATATGGGGTCTTACAAGATTAGAATAGTTTAGAAGTCAAAATGTCACCGTTTCCCGATTTGAATCCGTAGTCCAAGTAGAAATAAAAGTAGTCTATATACCTAAGTATGTCTAGATAAGCATTTAATCCAATAGACTTGAGTTGCAAGAATACGAGGCTTTGCGATTTGTGATGCAACCCAACCTTATGGTTAGTATTAAGGAAATCTCAGTGAGATTCAATAGATTCTTTTTTGTTTTTACTTCGCTTCTTCTCCACCATATATTTCTCCCTGAAACAATAGCAACCTTATTGCATATCAGGTTAATATTCATAACCCTAGAACAACACCAATTTCATCCCAAAAAGTCTATCCTTTCAAACCGTAGCCCTATTTCCGACCTTTGGTATAGTTAGTTTTACACCTGCAACCTGGAGTATCTGCTGACCAAAAACTGCTACAACTAGTTTTCAAAAATTGGCAACCTCTCACTTAAAAAACCAAGCTAATGCCATCCTTTTCCATTAACAAAGCCCACAACCTTTTCTCAATGTCGACCTTTTCCATCATCAAAACCCACAACCTTTTCTCCACCTCATGAAAAATTAAACCTATAAGCTCTCATTGACCTAAACCCACCACAAAATCAATCCTGGGAATCATTTTCTCTGTTTGCTGGAACAGTCCCACATCACTCAGAACTCCCATTGGCAAAACTGTAGAAAGGGCAGAATGATCAAAGTGTTGTAGGTTTTGACTACTGTCTCACAACCATCTGACTTTTGAATTTACAATAACAAGGAACGAACATGATCAATTGGCAGTTTGACATCTCACTAAATAGGTAAACTAATCCCCAAAAAGATCTATGTTCGCCCGCAACTGAATGAGCAGCAGCAAGACCAGCACGGAGAACTTGGTCATCCAAGGATGTAAGTTGGGTCTTAGCAGGCCCAAAACCTAAAAGGACTCCAGCACTTGACTCCTCGTTCTGAATCATATTATCTGAAATACCTGTCCCATATTGCCTCAAATACCATCCATGCCTTTGCAATCTTTGATGCATATTGTATGCAAAGTGTATGGGGTTGTAATGGGTCAAGGGAGAGTCACAGAACACATCAAATGACACCGGGGAAGACCTAAGGAGAGTTGGATGAAGGACAAAGCAGAGAGAGAGAGAGAGAGAGAGAGAGAGAGAGAGACTATGGAGTGGGAGCACGATGATTGAATAAATGCCTGGTTTAGGGAGCCCAATGGCCTCTTATATAGGACCTCATGTCAATGCCCAAGTGAGATTAGACTCGTAGGTTATAAGGCCTATCCACAAGAGTGCTTGCCCTGGTAGGCCAAGGAACCACAGTTCCAGATGGAGTGGTCTCCCTTTCTAAGTTGGACTAGAATGAAGGCAGTTTAGGCCACGTGTGGGGCACGCTGCGGTGGAGACAAAACAAGTTGTTCGGTATGTCTAGGCTAGCCTCAGAGCCTAGACAAGAAAGTGGTTTGGTGATTAGCCATGAGAGGACACAAAAAGTGCCTAGGACCTTGAATATAACATGACCAATTCGTGCGTACCATTCGGCACCCCGAACGTGCAAGCATGGACACATGTTGTCAGTGTCCCAAACACGTGCCATGGGCTTATATGGGGCTAGCTCGTGTGTGGACCCCTAGAGGAGATAGAATACACGTGTCATGTATGTAGATTAGGGGTATATACACATACTAATTCACTCTATAATTCTCAACACCATTAAATATTAGTGCACTATTCCTCACTTTTCCTTATAGGAAACTAAAAAATAAAGAGAATATAAAAGAAAAGTAAAATTACTTTGGCAAAGTAACATACGACAATTTTCTTATCAAAAAAAAAAAAAGTAACATACGACAATTTGCATTTTGCACTCTCAATCAACAATTGAAAGTTTACTTCAATTTTGTGGTAACACTGTGTCCTATCCATATCCATACCTTGTTTCATTTGCAACATTTATAGCTTCCATAACCATTATTTCAGTCACCCATATCTAGTATCCCCATTCCTAAGAAGCATGAACACTAACACAGGTATAGATGTAGATACGAATACAGATATGGGACACGACTATTTTAAAAAATGAGGATATGGACATGGCGGAAATAAAACAAATATATATATATATATTCTGTGTTGTTTGCTATCCATATAGATTTAATATTCACACATCCACAACCACCAAAAATAGTAAAAAAATAACATAATTCGATATCAAAAACTCAATTCAATTCATAATTTAAAAATCAATTAACATAAAAAAATGATAAAAATTTTATAATTTAAAGCATAACAATTTAGTAAGTATAAATCAGCAATTTTTTTTTTTGTTGTTGTTGTCGTTGGATCCCATGTTTTCTTCAAACTTATAATGTGTTTCACATGTGTTTAGTACTGGATACGCATGTCCCCCAAGTATTCAAAACATGTTCGGTTCTAAATATATTAAGGAAAAAGGACACGTGCGTGTCCGACTCATGTCGGGAAGTGTCCAATGAGTGTTGGTGTCCGATACATGCCTGACACAGATACGACACCTCTTAGAAGTGTTAGAGCTTCGTAGTCCCATTCTATCAAAACTCATAGACCATGGATTACGATACCAAAACATAACCTCTCTAATGCATCGCCAAGGACATCAGGCTTAACAATCAATCTGTCAGAGTAGTATAAAGCACCAAGTTCATAAATTTCCCTTTGGTTCTTCTTAAATGACCCTTGGATTCCACATATATGCTCCCAATTGGCGTTCTACTATTACTAAACTTTAGTAATGTTTTATCAATGCCAAGCCCACAAACATACCAAATAATTGCATTGAATGAAAGCTATCAATTCAGCAATTTTCGGGCTTAGGGCTGATCTTTAAACTCGCTTTCATATATAATCGTTCAACATTGTCTTCCGCCAAGAACAGGTGAGCTACAGTTCTATAAAACTGCCCTTGTGCAAATATTGTTGTCACACTATTTTCTAATAACTATCATGTCTATGAAAATAAAAGTTTAAGCAGCTCATCTACTTCAGGATATGAGCTCCAACAAAACTGATCAAGTTGGGCCACCCTCAAGGTTTTTTTGATGAATAAAAGTTTATTAGAACAGAAAGACATCAAGGGGTGCCATCCATGCCTACAGGAAGTAAACAGGATCAAAACCCTATACAATTGTAGTATTGAGTATAACAAAATCCAAAAAAGCATAACAGGAAACATACACTGACCAAGATGCAACCATACACGAAAACTCAGAAATGCATTTTGATGCGGTCAGTAGGAGTCTATACAACATCCAAAGAACGAGTGTTATGCTCTCTCCAAAAGCACCACATGAAACACAATGGCACCATCCCAGTCTCCTTCTTGAGCTGCCATTCGAGCCTTCTTCTTGACCTGCATCCAAGCCTTCTTCCTTCGCCTACCAACCCGATCCCCCTTTCCAAGCCAAATTAAAATTTTTCAATACAAGGAAGTATCCAATAAATTCCAAACAAAGCCAACAACGTTTCCCAAAAGCCCCTAGCCACCTTATTAGAGTGAATGAGTAGGTGGCATCAGTCCCATCCTCCTTGCCCATACAAAACCAAATAACAATTCTTCTACTCCAATTTATGAGATTATCAAATGTAAACCGTCCCTATTTTGGGCAGTCCTAAGCATAGGGAAAGTCACACTAAGTGGTTCCTAACTACACTAAGAATCTAGTAAAAACCTCACTCTATTTCTTTACCAAATCACAAACTAGATTTGCTTGATGAATTCATCACAACCCCTCCGAATGCCCTCACATAAACCGATCACCTCATCCAAAGTGGTCCAACCCGCCAATCACTATCATGTATCGTTGTAAATGTTCGACTACAAAATATGTCTACCTCATGAGCAATCTCCACAACCATTTCCTAGAAAGAGGTATGTTGAATTTCACAAATCTTAGGATTCCAAATCAACTCTAACGAAAGGGTAACACACCATATTCCAATTAACCACGGGAAACTGATACTCATCATCTACACTCCACTAAAGGAAGTCCCTCTAACTGTGGAGGAAGACTAGACAAGGAACTTTTAACTAATGCTGACCCCCCCTCCAAATACATATTATCACTTCCACCTACTATTTATTCAAAAATTTCTCAATTACAAACTCCCATACCAATTTAACTTAGAAAGACAAACCAAGTGGCAATCCCAGATAAGACAATGTGAGTGCTCCAATCTAATAAACTAACACATCAACTAGAAAAATAATCTCCAACACCACTCCTATTAGAATCAACATTAACTTTGCAAGGATCACCCTATACACAATTACCTCAAAGCAAAGAAGTATACAACACAAATATCACATCCCCTTATCTCCATAAAAATAAAAGTATCATGTGCATATAGTAGGTGTGGATCAAGAACACTCCACTCCTCCAGGGCCACCTGAAAACCCCAATAAACCACCATATACTGCTGCCTCACCATCCGACTAAGAATCTCGAACACAAGAATGAAGGGAAGGGGAAATATAGGTTCTCCCTATCTTAAACCACAAGTACTGTCAAAATGAAAAAATAGCTGAAGAACAATTAACAAGAACTAAAAGCCTTAATTAGTTGTAAGCCCTATTCCACATCCTACTCCTTCCCCAAAGTTATTCTCCATAACTTGCAACCAAAAGTCCCAACTTGCATTATTATAAGTTTTCTCAATGGCCAACTTCTAAGTAATCCTTGGCAATCAATTCAACCTAGAGTCCAAACTGTCGCAATTCCCGGGCGATCGCACCAAAAACTCGAGTTCCTTTTGGATTTCCTTCTTGATCAATGATAACTGCATCATTGTCATCATATTGTATTATCATACCGTTGTCACGTTTTAGTTCTTTATAGATACCTACAATTACAGCTCTGACTACTTCTGATCTTTCTAGGGGCATATTTGGTAATGCTTCATTACTCACAACAACAATAATATCACCAATATGAGCATATCGGTGATTGCTAGCTCCTATGATTCGAATACACATCATTTCTCGAGCCCCACTATTATCTGCTACCTTCAAATGGGTCTGGGGTTGAATCATTTTTTAATCTGTTCTTTCAATGCAAAGGGCAAAGAAAAAAAAAAGAAATATTCTTTGTCGAAAAAAACTTGCAATTTTTTCATTCCCAAGACCTATTTCTTTTGGTTCTACATTCTTATCCCGCTTCGAATTAGAGACGTTAAAAATGCTTAATCGACGTTGACTATAACCCCTAGCCTTCCAAGCTAACGATGCGGGTTCAATTCCCACTACCCGCTCTAGATCCTCTCTTATATACCCTCTACATTAATTCAAATACTCAATTCTTTATATATTTTTATATTGATACTTAACTAATATAAAAAAAATATAAAGAATGAATTGATATAGAATTCTTATATATTGTCTATATTAATATTAATTAAGAATTAATGCATCATTGAATTAAATATACAATTCCTGAAAATCTTCTTTGGACAACACATACAAAGAGACCTGCCAACTAAATAATTAGTAAACCTCTGAGAGATTTTTATATAATTAGTTTCTTTCTCTTCTATTTCTATTCTATTTCCATCTCCCATCTATCTATTTTCTTTAGTTATTCACTAGAGCAATTATGATTTGGAAGTCGATCCGGGGCAAGTGTTCAGAATTAATACAAATCAAACTAAAGATAATAAGCATAACAGACATTTTGTTCTTGGAGATAATTGCATTTTGATTGAGTTATTGATGATTGAAGTTTCATTTGTCTTATGGTATGGATGGGCTAACAACAAAAAAAGAAAATATCATTGGGATTCTCAAATTTGGAAGATACTTATTTCGGGTGAGCCGAGTTAATAGGATAAACCAAACGAGTTTTGCATAGAAATTAACTTCTTTCTTTGTCCATTTCACTTCTATTGTTTATTTTGGTTTGTGACTAATCGAAGCGGAGAGGTGTTTAGATTATACTTCACCTGATGATGATACAAGGAAGGCGTACAGGAGGTTATAAAAAAGAAAGAGCGGAATAGAATGATAAATAAAAGAATTGTTGATTGGATCAAGAATCCATGCTATCCAACACGTTAGCCAAAACTTTATACACCCTACCCAACAAACTAATCAACCAAAGGTCTGTAATATCATACAATTTAGCTTGTCTCCCTGTATCATGCAATTAAGTGATCATGTCCATAACTTCCCCTTTAACTACACCCTTTAACACTTTGGAAAAAGGCCAAAATCATTTCAATGAGGCCTAGCACTCTCTCTCCATTAAGGGAACTAACCACCAAAAGACTTTCCCTAGAAAACACCTACTTGAACCACTTCCTATCTTCTCCAATAATAGTACAAAACTCCAAGTGATCCAACCGCAACTTCTAGCTACACCCTTCAAATAAAGATAATTGTAAACCCAACAATTCCTTTGTTAAACACCTTTCGTCCACAAACTATGTGCCTCCAGTGCTAACCTTCTCAATATGATTGCATCTCCTTTGAGAGTCATCCACTCTGTGGAAGACCTCTTTGTATTCCATTCTCCATCTTTCAACCAAAACTCCTTAAGACTTTGGGCACTTAGCCAATGTTCAATTACTAAGAAGCACGGATACGGACACGGGACACGGGATTTTAAAAAATTGAAGATACGGATACGACGGGAACACAACAAAAAAAAAAATTTCTCTACTTGTTATGTATGTGAGCGTATAATTCATAAATCACCAAAAACAAGAAAACAACTAAATAAGTTCACAATTATAATACAACAACTAACAAATTTAGGATTTGAAAATTTAGATTCTGGTGTTTTATGTTTTGCTATTTTAAGGTTTTGAACTTCTAAATTAGGCTCTATTTATTACTTTTAACAAAATATTTTAACCCCACTTTATCCTAAAACGTGTCCAACTAATGGACACGCATGTCTCCGATGTGTCCAAGAAGTGTCCACTAAAAAAATATTAATAAAAATAATAGACAAGCCAATTGGCGTGTCCGACACGTGTCCTGACGTGTCCGAGGAGTATGTGTGTCTGACATGAATCCAATATAGATACGGCACCCTAAATGGAGTGTCCATGCTTCCTAGTTCAATTATATGGGCTTAAGTGCCCAATATTTTGATTTAGCTCAGGTTTTTTGCAACCCTTGCAAGAATAGTTCCAGGGTCTGAGATACTTTCTCAAATGAATTGGAGAGATAATCAAACAGGTACAAGTAAAAGAACTACGAGGTTTACTAAGCGCAACAAATCATGAATAGCTAGAGCCAGTAAGCTAGAGTGAAAGTCTCCTAGTAACATAATTTAGTTCAGATATTCATGAAGGCACATTTCATTGCCAGCTAGAAATAATTGTACCTGCTTGCAAATTTCAATAGATTCGCTAACCACCCCACTATACACATAGAGAAAGACCGACAAAATTCAATGTCTTTAATGGTATAATCTCATTAAGGAAAAAGAAATCCTCAGAGAGAGAGAGGCCTAATCATGGTTTTAGTCACTCTAGTGCAACAGAAGGGAAAACTCTAAGGAAGCAGAGCGTTAATCAACTCCCCACTCAATTAAACCATCACCTAGTTTTTGTCCCATGTCTAATCAGAAGCATAGCCCCTTTGAAGTCTAGCCTAAAGGAAATTCAAAGGTCAACCAATACAATTCAAGATTAACAAGGACCAATTTCTAAAAGAAGAAAATTAATTGGATCATAAAGCAGTTAAAGAAAGTCCAATTAGAAGCAGTTCTAACCCAGTCCAATAAAAATTCCAGCAAATTAAGGCCAAGCCAAAATTAGACTTCAATCAATCAATCAAAAACCAAATCAACCAACAATTGCTTCACAAATAATAATAATAATAATAATAACAATAACAATAATAATAATAAAGCAATATTTGACTCATATTTCACAATTAAAACAAACCAAAAACCTGTATACTCAAGTAAAAAAAAAATCAACACCATTAAGATTTTAGCCACAACAAGAAAAAAAAAAAAAAAAAAAAAGAGAGAGAAGATAAATGTCATCTCATCTCTCACAATCAATTAAACCAACAATAAGCATCAAAACGATTGAATAGAAGCAAACTTAAAGCTAACCTGAGCAGGAATTCTTGCACCAACACTAAAGAGGAAGCGACTGAAATCCCCGGAGATGGCACTTGACAAGATCGTGAGGGGATTGTAGGAACCACCTTTGGTGACCTTACCCAAGTATGCGAAGAAGAACATGTTGATGATGGACAGAGCGCATTTGATGGCTTCACCCTTGGCTTCATGGTGTCCGAACCCTAGAAAGCTGTAGACGAACATCTTGTAGAGGACACCCGACCATACCCACATGAAGGAAATCACGAAATCTGATATTAGTAATCGGATTCCTCCTCCACCACCACTACCACCCATTTTCGATCGATTCTCGTGTTCTCTCCCTCTCTCCGGTCACTTTAGTTTGGGGGATTTTTGGCTTTTTCTTTGTTGGGGGAATATCTCACTACTTTCATGTCGGAATCTGATTTCATTATTTACATATGTTGGACGTTTTTGTCGGATCGCCCATTCGTTCGTTTTTGGTTGGTTAGCTTAACCAAAAAAGGCCCGCCGCAGCAGTAACCACGTTTTTTCTACGTTTTTGGTTGGTCAACAAAAATGTGTAATTTCAACAATAATCTTCACGGCTTTCCTTTGGCTAATGGTTTTTTTGCTTTGGAGGATGAGTGTTCGGCCAGTTTGTGGGTACTGTGATTAAAATCAAGTTTATTAATATTGAAATTTGTACAGCTTTACTATTATTCTCAAATCAAAAAAATATTAATCTAAAAATTTTCTTAAAAAGTTGCGAACTTATGACCTTAAAAGAAGGTGATCTTAAATTTTAAGATCTTACACCTTGACTATGTGACTAATCTTTTAAAATTCTTTTTACTAATGGTTATGTATAATAAAAGACTTTTGCATTTTAGAAATTTTCCACTCAAATAAAAGACCTTGCCTTTGAATTTTCAAAGGGGAACTTAGAATTTTCTGATAAATTCAAAAACATTTATTGTAAAATATTAAAGCTATTGTGACATATTACACAAATTATTGAAAAAAATGTACAGTACTAAAAGTTCTTAATGTCTATTAGTCAAAAGGACTCAATGTGCTTACATTTACTTCTAACAAAGACATCAATATATTCGAATCAGCCTTGCATAATAGGAAATAAATAAAAAAAAAACAAGTCTCCAGAGGCATGGAGAACACAGCAATTTTTTTATTTGGGTACAACAGTTGTGACTCTTCTCGTTGAGTACAAGTACCATTGACAACAGGGCCACCATATTCCACCTCAACCAATTGGTACGCCAAAGTGAAATAACTAATTTGTGACTTTATTTTATTTAGAGTTTTTTCTCCGGTACCGGTGGCCACAGTACTAGTACCGTGCAATATCCATCTTTGGATCAGAAAGGGAATAAAAAATAAATAAAAAAAGGGGCAAAAACAAACCATTGGATAGGAAATTTCACAATGAGTGTTTGGATGGTAAATTTTTCAATAGCTTATGAATTTAATCTATGACTTTTAAAAATTATGTTTGGCTCCTGCGTACTTAAAAGCTTAGCTTAAGCTTGAAAAATCTTTTAAAATAAGTGAAAACGGTGACATTTTAGGTGTTGGTTTCAAGGTGGTTTTGAGAATAAAGTAGTTATCATAAATGTGAGGTTCATTTACATGACCGTAATTACCACAAACAGAAGTCGCAACTATTAAAATATGAGCCGCAGTTACACAAACGTGACTCGCAAATATATCACAAGTGGAACCTGTAGTTATCACAAATATGATCCAAATTTTTTGAAGGCCAATCCAGGGGCTAAAAGTCAAAAAATTAATCCACGGATTGAGATTTTTTTCATTTCATCCTTTTAACTTAACTCATATTTTAATTTCATCACTCAATTTCTATTTTTATTTAAACTTTTCAAATTGATAGAAGTAAGCCAATATAGTCTAATATTTTAAAGTGATACTTACACTTTATCCCCTTGTGATTTGATCTAAAATAAAATGACTCTCTTGTGGTTTAAAAGTGATTACATGACCTTCTGTGGTTTAAATTTATCTGCAAAATGCATGAAAACTGTTAAATTTAACGGAAGTTCTATCATAAAAATATTTTTGTCATTTTATATCTCTAAATTAGAATAGCAAAAAAATAATTTGGTGAAATAACAACAAAAACTTTCTTGAAAAATAACCCTTTCTTTTTGCATAAAAGCCCAAGTCATCGTTTTGATATTCTAATTTGGAGATAGTAAATGACAAAAATACTCCTATAACAAAATTTTCATGAAATCTAATTATTTTCATTCATTTTGCAAATAAGTTCAAACCACAGGGGGTCCTGTGTTCATTTTTAAATCACAGGGGGCTATCTAATTTTTACCTAAACCATAAAGGGATAAAATGTAATAACCCCCATTTTGAAATAGGTAAGAATTGTTGGTCCAAGTAGGCAACCTATGAGGGGGGTAAATTGAGTTTTATAAAATTTATATCTAATAATGTAACTAAAAAGAATTTAAGTAATTGGACAATAATTAATCAAAGTATAAATCAAGCAAACAAATGATAAAATGCAATGCAAGCAGGTATAGTAAACAAAGATGCAAAACAAAGCAAGAAAAGAAGAGCACCAGATTTATAGAGGTTTCGTCAACCTTGCCTATGTCCACTCTTCCTCGATCCTCTCAAAAGTATTCCACTATGTAAAGTTCCCTTATACAGCTACTGGTTTTACTACAAGTGTCCAGCTCACTCTTACAAGAGCTCTTCCCAAGCGCTTAAAATCAGAGTAATTTTGTCTAAGTTTCACTCAAATTTAAAAGTATTTTTTTCAAAAACACTCAAACTCATTAGTGTTTTTCTCAAGAACACTCAAACTCAGAGGTTTACAAACCCACTCAAATGAAATAAATAAAGGTTATACAAAGGATAACTCTCTTAATGTGTAAATGAACAATTATAGCTCAATGGAGAACCTCAATCACTCAGCAAATAGAATATAGCAATTAAGGCACAAAAAATTTCAGCTTCAAACTTTGATTTAGCAATTATAATCACTCTTTCTTATGTTTAGAAGTTGTGGGGGTCTTGTATTTATAACCTTAAATTGATTCTAGCAGTTGGAGATGAATGGGGGTGCTTTCGATGCAAGAATGCACTATTATAATGGTCAAAAATCTAGCCATTATTGTCAGGGAGTCAACTATTTTGTTGAAGGGGTCGACTCTTGATTGATAGGGGTTAGACTTTTTTTTACTTGATCCTGTAACTTCAACTCTCTTTCTCAATGTGTCGACTCTTGAGGAATGAGGAGTCAACTCATTTAGGTTGTCTCCAGAATTTTTTAAGGCACTGTTAGAATGTGTCAGCTCCTGAGTAATGAGGGGTCGACTCCTTTAGGTTGTCTCCAGAATTTTTAAAGCTTTGTCTTGATGGGTTGACTCTTGAGGAATGAAGGGTCAACTCTTTTGGGATTTTACTAGACTTCACCAATGCATTGTCAGAATGAGTCAGCTCCTGAAATCATGGAGTTGACTCCTTTGTTGAGACCTTGCATTCTGGATAAATGTGTTGACTCCTAAGCTTGAAAGGTCAACTCCTTGTAGCAAAAACCTTAACTTTCGTAGATTTTGTTCAATCTTCTCTAATGTTATCAAACTCTTCAAGGATCATCTAACTAAGCTTTTTAAGGATTGAAAATACTTCTTCAAGGCATGTTGAATTTAAGAACACCTTCAATGAATTTAATTCTCCTTTGATTACTTGTAGAGTTCTTCAACTAGTTCTTACTTCTTCCATTGATCTAAGTCTTCTTCAAAATCTTTAAGAGAGCTTCTAAGACTTAAGATTTTTTCATTTCAACTGATCTTCAAGGATTTTTCAACAAATATGGCTTCTTCTATTTATTCAAGACTTTGAGCATTTTCAATCTCCTTCCTTGACATTCATCATCTGTGAAATTCCTTCATTTTCTATAAGGTCAACTTTGTTGAATGTGTCATCCCATCATGCTTATCACCCTTCATTCCAAACTTCTCATCACAGGTATTCAATTGTGGTAAGCTTTAAGTGATAATGCAATTGAATTTTGATTAATAATTAATCTGGACACTAAGTAGAATTATTAAATCATTAAATCATGTTTTGTTATCATTAAAATCATTCCATGGAGTTAACAATTTCTCTCTTTTTGATGATGCCAAAACCTTAATGAATATAAACAATATGCTCAAAATCTAATGATTTTAATAATGTGCAATATCAAAAAAATATAAAAAAAAGGTGAAAGTTTCATACCAGACATTTGCTCCCCCTGTCTTCTTTACTTTATGCTTTAAAGTATTTTTCAGATTCAAAGTGAAGGAATCAACTAACTTAGAGGTTCAGAGCAAGTAAGAACTTAGAAATTCAGAGCATACTTGCTCCCCCTTTCTTTTGTAGTTGATGCTTCATTATATTTAATGCATTATAGCTCCTTTTTACTAAATATATATATATATATATATATGTATTGCATTTCAATTGTATTCATTAATGCATTGAGGAGTGTTCTCTCCCCTCTTTTTTTATAGAATATTCTCTCACCCTTTTTATTAAGTCATAAAAAAATAGAGAATAAAGATAGGTACAATAGTAAAAAATCTTAGAATAAAATGATTTTTTATGAAAATTATAATCTCTTCAAAGCAATTAAAGCATTCAAGCTATTCAACCAGTCACAACTTTTTGCAAATAGAAGACAAGGAAATTCAAAACACATCATTTATATAATAAGCATTCATAGAGTTTGACAAGTAGAAGCATCCAAAAAAGATTACAACATATTTATCTTAGAGGATGACATGCCATCCTATTTAAAGAATTTGTTCAGAAATAGGAAATAAAAATAGAATTTGTAGAATCAGAGGTCTTTAGTTGGCTTTGGGAGAAGGGGATTGAGAGAGGTTGACTGGATCATCAGCAATGTTAGAGAATTTGATGCTTGGGTTCCTTTGCCTCACGCCATATTTGTGAGTTCCTGTTGATGGCTTCAGAGGAGTTTGGCTAGAGGGATCAGAGGGTCCTGTTGGTGATGGCTGGGATGGATAAGAAGAGGTGTGGTCTCTTCCACTGGATTCTTCCATCTCATCTATGCTAGACTCCTCTTTTGTAAATTTTGCTGCTGCAGGGAAGAGGGGCTTGTATTCGTTTCCAACTATTTTCTTAATGTATTTTCCAAGATATTCCGTGGAAAGAGTAATGTCATTAGAAATTTCTTCCCTCATCTTGTTTCCCTCAGTTATAAAAGCCTTGCTTAACTCCCTTACCTTCTTCTCAACAAAGAATAACCTTGTTGCTCCATTGTCTATTTTCTTATCTAGCTTTGTGAACATTTCTTCTTGATGCTTCTTCATATCTGTGGGCCCAATGAGAGCTAAGCCCAAGACCAGGAAAGACTAGCCCAGAGAGGTCAGCCCATGAGTGCCAACCTATTAGACAAAGCCTATGCTGATCAGAGGTAGGGACCCAAAGTGGTTGGCCCATGGATCCTAATCCAAAAGGTACCAGGACTAATGACATCCGTAATGCAAATTCTATTCCTAAGTGAGTTAGGATAAATAAAGAATAAGTCCAATACATTAAACTAACTTTATCAAACAAGGATTCCTAGGAGGAAAGTAACTCCAAATCCCAAAGGGAACATGGCATTCCAAAAATTATAAATACCCCTATGCATTAAAGGCATAAAGTATGTTTACTTGAGTTCTAGCTCTCTATAATTTATTCGATTCGTTGTGATTAAGCTTGCTAACTTAATCATCGGAGTGCCTTCATCCTAAAGGAGGTCGAGACATTCTCATTGTCTTCTTTTTTTGCAGATTGCTTGTGCCCGTTGTTACGGTTTGAGAGTTCAACTAGGCCTTCTCAAAATATTTTACCTACAATTAGCGCCGTTTGCAGAAAGGAGCATATAAAGAAAGATAGGTGCCCCGAGCGGGGGCAGTCAACCATCAAAGCGCTAAGCCCCTAATTCATCTCGTTACAGAAGATCTCCCACATCAAACATGCAACTGCTTGTCGCATACTCCTGCTACTCCGACCTACGCTTCTCACATCGCATCCTTGGTCCTTAAACGACAGTCTATTCTAGTTGTTCAGATAGCCTCTAATACTTACTATATTGATTGTGCCTCTCTAGGACATCTCTTTGATTGAGTCGATCGAAGGCTGCTAGCCTCTCCCTCTCTTCTAAGAACTGTTGACTCTCAATTTTCCTCGGGTTTGTCAGGTGGCCTTAGTGTTTCAGACGCTTTATCAAGTGCCTCCCAAAACACCTCTTCATTACCCTGAGCAACTATGAAAAGGTTAGTGTGCTCAAAGGCTCTGCCCAAAGGGACATTCTTGGAGCTTTCTTCCAGCTGGGGCCTCTTCGCCGACGGATGCCAGTAAGATTATTGACAACTCTAAGCAGCTTCATGGATTTCTTGGAAATAACTAGGTGCCAGACTCCCTCAGGTCTGTCGGGTGAAACCCTTAGGATAAATTAGTGTTATGCACTGAACTGAACACTCAACCTCTCTTCTGAATTAATGTAGTAAATAAATGAGTATTCAAACCCTCTCCTTTACATTCCATAGCCGGCTCCATCCGATCAAGTGAATCCCTGCGCTTGCTTCCTTCTAAGGCTCGAACTGAAGTCCGAGCTCCTGCAAGAAGGAAGCCTCATGTTCTACATAACGATGAGTACCAGCTATCTCGGAGGAGGAGTTGATCTTACCAACAGGGAATTAGATGACGGCCATGATGTCCGTAGTCACGATGACACACGCCAGTTAAGTTGGCATGATGATGATCCGGTGCAAACTCCCGGAGGACACTTCATCAGATTGGAGATACGATTCCCTAGAGGCAACCAGTTAGAAGGACATGAGGGTCTAGCTCGAGCATCATAGTATGCCTGAAATCCAAACCGTCGAAGGAATCACTGCAGGAATTTGAATCCATCACCATCTAGTGGCCGCGTTCTCAGTAATTTATCGCTCCGAACAATTGACCAAGAGCTCTGGCAACGGCAAAAAGAGATTGTGCACATCAGATCAACGATTGAAGCAATGACGGAAGCAATTGCCATACGAGATGGAAGAATACTTGAGAGATCTCCAGATCAGCAGCAAAGAAGGAGAATGTATTCAAGAAACATGAGCCCCCCCGCCGCACGTGCAACAGAGAGCTACACAGCCAATACAGGGCACTATATGGACCGACAGGAAGATTAATAGCCACGAAGGAATCGGACACCAGTGAGAGACCTGGCAAGGGTCGAGCCAGAGCAACAGAATTGGGACAAGTGGCTAGAAGATCAGCTCGACAACTAAGATAAGCACCAAAAGGGGCGGTCATCATAGGATATAGTCAGAAAAGCCCTGGACCAGATTGTTTCCACCCATTTCACAGAAGAGATTGATGCATGCCGACCTCCTAGGAAATTTACGGCACCAAAGTTTACACCTTATGATGGAAAGTTGTCGCGCCTAGATTTTTTGCACTCGAGGAATACACACACAAGCGGGAAAAACATTGTACTCTCTCGTTAGAACTCACCCTCCTAGAAGAATGAGTGCGACTATGTTTGAATTGAAAATAGATTTGAATAAAGGGCTTTTGAAAAAAGTTTGGAGTCGCCACCTAACTTGATTAAGGTAAGGTAAGTCACCTAAAAACTAAGCATAATCCGAAAACTACACTTAGGGTTTTGAAAAACAATTTTGAAAATATCTCCTCAAGAGAGGGTTTTTAAGAAAACAAGTTGTTTGGCAACCTTTAGAAAACATTTAAGTCCTTTTTGAAAAATAACTCCGTTTTGGTCTTACAAAAATAGTTATCTAGGTTCGGAGGTTGGTTACGTGTAGGGAAGACGCACTAAGCCATCACCCTACCCCGCCTTTGCGGTACCTACATGTCCATTTACCCTAGATTCACCTATGAGAGTCTTCAACTAACAAACTGTCCAATCCTATCCATTTTGAAAAAGAAATATTTAAAAAATTATTTAACATGATGCATGATATGTAAGTGCAAGAAAAGAGAATTGAAAAATAGATTTGGAAAGAAATTGATTTGATTTGAAAGGAAGAGATAGAAGTTTGAATTTGGAAAGAAGGTTTTGGAAATTAAAAATAAAGATTTGGAAATAGAAATTTGGAATTGGAAGTTTGAAAATAGATTGGAGATTCGGAAAGATTTTGAGGAAATAGAAACTTGAAAAATGTTATGACCGCATCCATGAGGGTTGCTTACGTATCCTTTTGGAGGAATCAGGTTTGTCATAGTTCAGACAAGAGTCCGATTGAAAATAGAAGAGTTGATTTGGAAAAGAGTTGGAGTTGGAATTCAAATTGGAATTGGAAGAATAGGAAATTTGGACTTTGATTGGAAAATTTGAAAAGATTAGTTCTGAAAGACTTGGTTTTAGGAAACCTAGACTTAGGAACTTAGAGAAGAAAGATTGAACTTGACTTGAAAAGATTTTTGAAAAGAATTGACTCGAATATTGGACTCGGAAGATTAGGGAAGCTTGGATTTAGGAAGGGTTCGAATTTGGAAAGTTCCGTTTTAGGAAATTGCATTTTAGGAAAGTGGCATTTTAGAAAAGTTTCACTTTAGGAAAGTTTTAGAATTAGGAAAGTTTCATCTTAGGAAGGTTTTGACTTAGGAAAGTTTTCATTCTGAAAGACTTGGTTTTAGGAAACCTAGACTTAGGAACTTAGAGAAGAAAGATTGAACTTGACTTGAAAAGATTTTTTAAAAGAATTAACTCGAATATTGGACTCGGAAGATTAAGGAAGCTTGGATTTAGGAAGGGTTCGAATTTGGAGAGTTCCATTTTAGGAAAATTTCATTTTAGGAAAGTGTCATTTTAGGAAAGTTTCACTTTAGGAAAGTTTTAGAATTAGGAAAGTTTCATCTTAGGAAGGTTTTGACTTAGGAAAGTTTTCGAAATAGGAAAGTTTTGAATTTGGAATGCTTTGAAATAAGGAAGTTTTGAAAATAAGAAAGTTTTGAGTTTAGAAAGTTTTAGATTTAGAAAGATTTGAAGTTTAGGAAAATTTAGAATTTTAGGAGGTTTCAAGTTTGAGTTTTAGAAAACACTTGAAGTTAGGAAAGGTTTAAGTTTAAGAAATATTTGAAAACTTAGACTTGGAAAGTTAAGATTTGAAAAGGAGTAGAATTAGGAAAGGGTTGAATTAGGAAAGATTTGGATTTTGAGTTTTAAAATTTAGGAAAGATTTTTATGTTCAAGTTTTGGGAACTTAAGATTTAGGAAAGTAGAAGATTAGGAAGGAGTTGAATTAGGAAAGATTTAGACTAGGAAGAGTTAAGATTCCTATTTCCTAAAACAAGGGATTAGATTTTGTTTTTAAAAGAGAATGTTTGATTTTGTTTCAAAAAACGGAGGATTGGATCTAGTTTCCTAAATGGGAGATTGGATTTGGTGACTTAAAGGGAATATTGGATTTGGCATGGATTTGGGAAGGAAAGTTTTAGAAACCCTAGATTTGGAAGACTATAGTTTTGACGTAGAAAATATGTATAGTTTGGATATGAAAAGGGAGATTTTGGAAACCTAGGTTTTAAGGAAAGATTGAAAATCATGTTTTTAAGAAAGGAAATTAAGGTTTCCTAATTGTGGGTTCTAAGGCTTGACTTGGGCACTAAGAAAAGGGATTTTTGGAAAGTGTGTTTTTGGAAATGAAGAATTTTAGAAGGCAATCCTAGAGAGGAGTTTCTAGAAGGAAGATTTTGGAAAGAAATCCTAGTGAGGAGTTTTTAGAAAGTGAATTTGAAAAGAGTTTTAGGAAGGAAGTTTTTGGAAAGTAAAACTTCGAGAGAGTTTTCGAAACAAAATTTTGGAAGAAGCTTTTAGGAAAGAGTTTTTAGGAAAGCGAATTTTGAGGAGAGTGTTTTGGAAAGGAGTTTGAAAAGAGAAGTTTTGGAAAATAGATTTTTGGAGAGAGTTTTTAGAAAACAATTTTGGAAAGAAGAGTTCTTAGAAAGCATATTGAAAAAGAGGATTTTAGAAAGAGAGACTTTTGAAAAGAGAGTTTTTTGAAAAGTATAAAAACGTCTCACTTTTCTAAAGTGATTCTAACCATAAGAATGTTAGAACCACTTTAAGGAAGTAGTTTTGAAAACAACAAGGAGTTGAAAATATAGACTATATCGGTTACTTTAAATGTAACACTTTCCAAAAGCAATCCGAGCCATGGAAAGGCTAGAATCACCCTAGGATTGTGATTTTGAAAATAAGTTTTGAAAAAGGAGATTTTGATGCAATTTTGAAAACAAGTTTAATGCAAGCTTTGAAAACGATTTTTGGAAGAATGCAAACTAATGATATGCACAATGCAAATTGGGGTCGTGAACCTACAAGGTTAAGGTTTTACCATATAATCAAGGGGGCCGAACCCACATGGTTTCTGTTTAGACTAAAAAAAAAGCCCCCGACACGGTGACCCTCTAATAGTCTAATCCTACACATGGACCGGGAATCCTCTTGTTTCAAACATGCAAAAAAAGGGGGGAAAAAGATGGGGGATCAAAATAGAGAAAATCCAAGTGGGTTAGGAGAGAGAAAAAAGAGGGGAAAGTGCATAAACTTAAAGAGAAAGCCTACCGTATGTCTTGTTTATTTTGCTTGGCTTTACGCGCCTTACTTTTCTTCGGTCTTTGCTTCACTTCAATCTTCGAGGGCTTGTCTTTGATCTTCAAAGCTTGTAGTTGCAGCAATCCAAGTCTTCAATGGAGGGTTGGAGGCTATTGTATAAGTGTATAAAAGTGTGCATGAGTGTATAGGAGGCTAAGGTATGGTGTATGGTGGTTAGGGTTTGGAAAACCTAGAGAAGTTAGGGTTTAGGGAGGCTACGAGCTCTGTATATCAAATATTAGGGTTTTCAGACTGAGTTTGCGGACCTCTTTCACGCTGGAAGAGGTTCTGTATTTATAGAGATGGGATAGACTCGGCGCCTGTTTCAGTGGCGCCAACCCAAATTTACTCTTGGCGCCACTAGGAGTGGCGCCAGCCAGTTAGGAAAGTTTTAAGGTCGGAAATTAACGTATCTTGGAAAGATTTGGGCATCTGTACTAGTGACTACCATGCAATTTTTAGCCTGGCATGACTAGGAGTGACTCCGAAAAGTCTGGGAAGGAGTTGAGAGACCGAGAATGACCCGGAAGGCTAGAAAAAGCGCAGGGACACTTAGAACAGTGTCCTGGAAGTATTTGACTTGAGAAATGAAGATAGGATGTGTCAGAAGGGTTGACAGGGCCATTAGGGGCAAAACAGTCAACCGGGTTGGAAAGCTGCCGATATGGACTCGGAACGTCTCGAAGGAAGATTCGAGATTTGGAAACATTATTCAGAATGTTCCCAAAGGTTGCCGGCTTGATACCCAAAGCTGGTGTAGTCGGAAAAGGTGACCGGCCCACTAGGGGCAAAACGGTCATTTTGCATTGGGTTTGCCAGAACTGACTCGAAATGATCCGAAAAGGTAATGGAAGGTTGAGAATATTATAAGAAGCATTACCGGGAAGTTACTGGTTTGATACCCAGGGCCGGTGTGGTTCTTGGGGCGTTCGGATGCCTAGGGACAAAATGGTCATCTTGACCGAAAAGTCTCAGAATTGACCCGAAATTGACTAGAAGGCACCTAATCATGCCGAATCATCTCTAGGATGATCTAGGAGGGTGGACTTATCATTCTGAGGACTTAGGTGTGCTCTCAAAAAACGTGCTGAAAAATAGCCATAGGGGCAGTTTGGTCATTTTTCACCGGAGTGGGCTAGCAGGCACTGGTGTTGACTTGGGTTTTGAGTGTTTCCACCACTTTAATGGTAGTCGGGTGATATAGAGGTTTGTTGGCAATTCCCTATATCGACCTATTTGTGAGTATTTTCGCTACTCTGACGGTTGCGATGCTTGCGAGTATTTTCGCTACTCTGATGGTTCGCGATCATTCCCAAGATTGCCTGATCTCAGAAAGCTGCTAAAGGGACTTAGCGCCTGAGAATCAACTTTCTCAGAAGGCGTGCCTAAACGGACAATTCTACATTGGCGGGCTAGCAGGTGCCAAAGGTGGACCGTTCTACCATCTAGGGGACTTGGGGTCTCGTCCCAGTTGACAGGTTTAAAGGGACTTACCGTTCCGAAGAGATTTTCTTTGAAAAATGTGCCAGATTGGATAGAATTTCCATCTCGAGGAATCGACTGTCTCGAGAGAGAGATTGGAATTGGAAAGGGGACTTACCGTCTTCGGAAAGACGTGCCTGATTTGGAATTGGAAAGGGAACTTACTGCCTTCGGAAAGGCGTGCCTGATTTGGAATTGGAAAGGGGACTTATCACCTTCGGAAAGACGCGCCTATTGGAACTGGACCGAACAATGCCCCTAGGGGCAATTTGGTTATTTTGCCTCTATTTGGGCTTGGTGGGCCCACGAAGCAATGGATAGACGGAATTAGACTTAAAGAGTTTATTTCAATTGGAATACGTCCATATTGACTTGAATACAAGTTTGGATGGACCATAGACTACCGAGCGGTTAAAAATGGGGTGCTTATAGAAGTCAGATCCTATTACCCATGTTTGGCATTACAAACAAATGATGGCGCTGTGGAGCTATGATGATTCACTCATGTGCGAAGTTTTCACTTCAAGCCTGGTAGAGGTAGCTTTACGATGGTTTGACAAGTTGTAGTCCAGATCAGTGTCAAGTTGGAGACAACTTGCCGAGATATATATAAACCGTTTCATAGCAAATAGCAAACAACCCAAGGAGGTGGACTACTTACTGACCTTGCAGAAAAAAGATGACGAGGGATTGCGCGCTTATGCAAGGAGATACTAGGAGGACTATAATGAAATAAAGGACTACAACGAGCAGCTGGCTGTTGCATAGTTCAAGATCGGCCTTCCCAGAGAACACCGGTTAAGGCAATCACTCATGAAGAAACCAGTCACCCGCATACAGGACTTAATACCAAGGATTGAACAATATGCACGGGTGTAAGAAGATGTAGCACTACCGACGCAGTAGAAGGTCAGTGAGAAGACTGAGAAGAAAGATGGGCGTGAAAGCAAAAAGCCCAAACGTGAGGAGAACAATAACAACATTCGGGGTAGGAAAGCTACAGAAGGGGTCAACACAGTCTTTAAGGACCTAATTTACAAGATTTTTTCCCAAATACAAGACAAGCCATTCTTCAAGTGGCTCCCGAAGTTGGGAGGAGACCCTGCCGCACGAGACTAGAGGAAGTTATGCTCTTACCATAAGGAAAAGGGGCATCAGACGGAGAATTGTCTACATCTTAAGAGCCACTTGGAAGAATTGACAAAAGCGGGACACTTTGACCAATACATTGACCAAGAGAAGATAAAGCAGGAAATAGAGTAGACAAAGCACGAAGCTGCTCCCCAGAAAGAAGTCAGAATTGAAATTATCTGAATAATTATTGTCCTTCATGGATCAGCAGAATCAGCAATTGTAGACCCACATAGATACCAGGCAAAGATCCAGAAAGCAGCGCACCTCAGGGAAGTAATGTAGTTGGAAGCCCCAAGCAAAAAGACAAAGGTCGGCAGTAGTGCTGAGGCCATAAGATTTATTAATGATGACTTGACAGGGGTGCAAGTGCCATATAATGACACGTTAGTGGTAACGCTACGGTTGGGGGATTGTGACGTAAAAAGGCTGCTGATTGATCAAGAAAGCTCATCTGAAGTTATGTTCTACGACCTCTTCAAGAAGCTAGGACTAAAGGACGCCAATCTCCAACCATCATTGAATCCCTTGGTCGAATTCAGCTCGGACCCGGTCTGGCTGCTGGGAAAAATAATTGTCCCGGTTATTACAGGAGGGATTACAATTTAGACGGAGTTCCTGGTGGTTAATATGCCTTCCCCCTACAATGCAATCATGGGTCGAACATGGTTGCACCTCATGAAAATCATATTTTTGTTCTACCATCAGTTGATCCGTTTCCCAGCCCCGAAAGGAGTATGAGAGATAAGAGGGGACCAAGTAGCAGTTAAGCAGTGCTTCTTGATAGCATGCTCCACCAAAGAAAAAATGGGTAAGGTACAGATGATGGAACTTTATGAAGACATGCCCACGATTGATGATGTCAGGCTGTTACTAGAAAACAAGGTAGTTGAGGACTTGAAGAAGGTTTACATAGATCAGCATGGTGAAGAAAAGTATTTTCTTCTTAGCACCTCTCTGTCTAAATCTGAGGAGAAATTATTGGTTAATCTGTTGACAGAGTATATTGAGGCGTTTGCCTAGACACCTTATGATATATCAGGAATAGACCCAGATGTAGCCTGCCACAGACTTAGTGTGGACTCACAGTGCCGACCTGTAGTTTAGAAGGGGAGAAGGGCAGCTACTTAACACTTGGATGCTGTGATCGAGGAGGTGGATAGGCTCCTTGAAGCGGAGGCAATGAGGGAAGTCTACAACCCACGCTAGCTCTCGAACACGGTGGTGGGGAAAAAGAAAAAGGGTAAGTGGAGGGTTTGTGTTGAGTTTACAGACTTGAATAAAGTATGCCCCAATGACCCTTTCCCCATTCCAAAGATCAACCAACTTATGGATGCAACAGTTGGATATGAGAGGATGAGTTTCCTAGATGCCTACCCTAGGTACCACCAGATCCCGCTCTAAGAAACTACTAAGAAAAGACGGCCTTTATCACCCTAATAGGCATTTCTGTTACAAAGTCATGCCCTTTGGTTTGAAGAACGCAGGTGCCACTTATCAGAGATTGGTTACCAAAATATTTAAGCAACACATCGACAGCATTGTTGAAGTGTATATAGACGACATAGTAGTCAAAAGCAAGGTCGGCAAACAGCACTTGGCTGATCTAAGGGAAGTATTCAACATTTTCAAAAGTTATACGATGAGGCTTAATGTCTCTAAATGTGTGTTCAAGGTAAGCTCGGGAAAGTTTCTTTAATTTCTAGTTACACATCAGGAAATTGAAGTAGATCTGAATCAAATAAGTGCAATCTAAAATATCCATGCCCCGAAGAACATCAAGGAAGTTTAGAAGTTAACCGGAATGATAGCGGCTCTCAATCGATTCATCAGCCAATCTTCAAATTAAGTGCCGGCTATTCTTCCAACTTTTAAAGAAATGGGAGCAGTTCAACAAGACTCCTGATTGTGACCAGGCCCTTGCTGACCTACAGAAGTACCTAGCCCAGCCACCTCTACTGTCTACGTCGTTGAAACATGAAGAGCTCTATCTCTATCTGGTAGTATCAGACCACGCGGTTAGTGCCATTCTACTGCGACATCAAGATAGACTACAGAAGCCAGTATACTACATCAGTAAAACTCTTCTGCGAGTAGAGAGTAGGTATATTCCATTGGAAAAGATTGCCCTTGCATTGATGATGGCATCACGAAAGTTGGTGCACTACTTCAGAGTTTATACAATCAACGTCCTCGCAGACTATCAGCTTAAGCCACTCCTTCGAAGATCCGACTTTTCGAGAAGAGTAGCAAAATGGGTGGTAAAGCTAGGAGAGTTTGACATCAAATTCCTACCCAGATCAAAAGGCCAAGTATTAGCTTATTTTATTGCTAAATTTTCTATTGAACTGCAACAAAAACCCATACAGACTCTTGATGGCGATCAGGCAAGTGGCGAACCCCCCTTAGAGTTGTGGGAGATGGATGATCATTGGAAGCTTTTTGTCAACGGAGCATCCAATGACAAGGAGGCAGGATCGGGCATAGTACTCATCACGCCAGATGGTATGGCATTGGAGCAGGCTATCAAATTGGAGTTTACTGCATCAAATAACGAGTCAGAGTATGAGGCTTTGCTCACTGGATTGCGTCGAGTTGTAAAGCTTAAGATTGCTAAGATAGCTATATATTCAGATTCCCAGTTGGTGGTCAACCAAATCATGGGTGAGTATGTAGAAAAAAGTGACAAAATGGTATAGTACCTAAAAAAAGCAAGGGAGCTGCTTGGCAAATTCAGTAAGTACAAGTTCCATCAGATCAGCTGAGATAGCAACGCTCATGTCGATGCCCTGGCAACACTAGTAGTGGCCCTAAAGTCGGGATCAAAGAGAATGATATAGGTGGAGACACTGCCGAGCCCTAGCATATTCTAAGAAAAAGTGCAGGCCTTGGCTAGTGAGTAATTAGGGCCATCCTGGATGGACCCGATCACCTCCTATCTCGATAAGGACGAGCTGCCGAAGGACAAGAACGAGGCCAGAAGAATCAAGAACAAGTCACTAAAACATTGGCTATCACCTGACAAGGAACTGTATAGAAGATCATTCATCAGCCTTTATCTGTATTGTGTCCACCTTGACAAGGTGTGGAGCATTCTGTTTAAAATCTATGAGGGTATCTATGGGAGTCACGTCAGCAAAGATCTCTTGCACACCGAGCTATTTTCTAGGGCTATTGGTGGCCCTATATGTAGAAAGATACCACCCAGTATGTGCTGAAGTGCGAAAAGTGCCAAAAATTTGCACCGATCATTCACCAGCTAGCTGAGGACCTCACAAGAATCATCAACCCATGGCCTTTTGCACAGTGGGGGTTGGACAGAGTCGGCCCGCTGCCCTGAGCTCTAGGGAATAAGAGATTCCTTATAGTAGCAATTGATTACTTTACCAAGTGGGTGGAAGCAGAGCCCTTATCTACTATTAGAGAAGTTGACTCTAAGAGATTTGCATAGAGGAGCATTATTACAAGATTCAGCATACCCCGTGCACTGGTTTCAGTCAACGGCACCTAGTCCGACGGTAACATGTTTAGAGAATTCTGCAATAGGCTTGAGATCAGAAATTACTACTCAACGTCGGCGTATCCGTAATGCAATGGGCAAGTCGAGATATCAAATAAGACCATGCTTAATAGAATCAAAATGACGCTGCAGAAAGCTAAAGGAAGATGGGTAGAAGAGCTGCCTAGTGTCTTATGGTTTTACAGAACCACTCCTAGGAGATCTACTGGAGAAACCCTTTTCTTAATGGCATATAAGGTGGATACGGTAATACCTTTAGAAGTCAAACTTCCAACCATTAGATCAGCAGCATTCGACAACAGCCTCAACAACCAGACTTTGGCGAAGGAACTCAATCTTATTGAAGAAAAGAGGGAGGGTGCTTTACTCAGACTTACAGGATATCATCAGCAACTGAGTAGAGCCTATAACAAGCAAGTCCAGCCAAGAGCATTCGTTCCCGAAGACTTAATGTTAAGAAAAGTATTGGGGGCAACCAAGAATCCGGCAGAAGGGAAGCTCGGCTCAAACTAGGAAGGTCCTTATAGAGTTGTGACCTAAGTTAATGTAGGGGCATACCGATTGAAAACTGTTAAAGAAGGGCAATAACTATCCCGACTATGGAACACTAACAATCTCAGGAAGTTCTACTAGTAGGAATCTTCTCATCCCCAAAGGATGTAATCACCCACAACAATATTTTGTTGCATATTATCAATAAAACAAGGAGTTATTCTGCAAATCTACATGTCTAATGTCATTCTAGCAAGTAAATACCAAAGCAAAACAAAAAACCAAGTGTAAAAACTTGGTCCTGTCCAAGTTGGGCAGGTCGGCCTATGAAGACCACAAAAATCAAGTGTAAAAACTTGGTCTTGTCCAAGTTGGGTGTCACGCCTCGGTTTTTGGACACTAAGCCCTATTGGCTCGGGAGAAAGCACAATACTCTCTTGTTAGAACTCATCCTCCTAGAAGAATGAGTGCGACTAGACTCAAACTTGAAAACTTGATTTGAACAAGAGCTTTTGGAAAAAGTTTGGAGTCGCCACCAAACATTGTTAAAGATGTGTTAGGTCACCTAAAATAAGTGTAATCCAAAGACTAAACTTAGGCTTTTCGAAAAGGTTTTGAAAATGTCCTTCTTAAGAAGATGTGACTCTGATTTTGGTTTTCGAAATAAAAATCTATGGTCCGGGGGTTGGTTATGTGCAAGGAAGATATCCTAAGATCATCACCCTACCCCGCCCTTTCGATACCTACATGTCTAATCACCCTTAGTTCACTCACTTGAATCACCGGTTACTATTATCCACTTAACATCTACTTTAGAATTTTGAAACATGAGTTTGGTCATCACTTTTTGGATGAATGATACATGACGCAAGTTTTGAAAAGATGTTTGGAAATAGAAGGTTTTGAAAGGTTTTGAAAGGATTTGAAATAGAAATCTTAAGCTGATGGAAACTTTTAAAAGGGGGACTTGGGTTGAAGTAAAGGTTATGACCGCACTATTTTAGGTTGTCCACATATCTCATTTGGCGATAATCAAGTCATTTGTAGTTCGGGTAAGGGTCCGATAGAAAAGAGGCACATTGGGGCCTTTGGAATATTTTAAAGGCACATTGAGGTCTTTGTAAAAGTTTGAAGATGCTTTGAGGTCGTTGAAAAAAGAGGACTTGAAAGTTTTGAAAAAATGTCTTTGAAACGGGACTGGGGATGTTTGAAGTGTTTTTGAAAATGGGTTTGAAGATGATTTTAAACGTTTTTGGAATTAAATCAAGGGAGTTTTGAAAATATTTTGGAACAAATTAAGGGAGTTTTGGGAATGTTTTGAAGTCTTGTTTTGAAAACTTTGGATGTAGAATTTGGATTAGAAATGCTCTTGCGAACTTGTCTTCAAAAAAATTTTGAAAGTAGTGTTTGAATACCATATTGAAAGACATGTTTAATATTTTATCACCTTTAAGAGGTTAGTTATTGAAGGATTAAACTCCTTTAGGGCTATGAGTTTTGCAAACATGTTTGGAAAAGGGGGCTAGAGACTTCCTTTTTGGTTTTTAAAACTTTAGGGTTATAGAACCCCTCTTAAATATCTCACTTATACTTGACAATTCTAACCATGGAAGGATTAGAGTTACTTCAAGAATGTGATGTTTGAAAACCATTTTTAAAAAGGGCTTTTGAAAAACACTTAGGGTTTTGGAACCCTAATTTGAACAACCTTGGAGGTTGTACTTAATGTATCACCTTCCCTTGAAATCCCTAACCATAAAAGGGGTAGGAATATCTTAGGGTTGTGAGTTCTTAAAAACATTTGGAAAATGGTTTTTGAAAAATATTAAGTGTCTAGTCGCCTTAGTTGAAACAAGCTTAAGAAAACTTCTTAGAAGCATTTTTTTTTTTAAGATAGACTATAAGAATATTTGAAAAGGTTTTGGAGTTGATTTTTGAAATCTTAAGAGAGTATGATATTTTTGAAAATGTGTTATGGAAATGGTTTTTGAAAGGTTATTTGAAAAGGGGGTCTTTAAATTGGAACCTTGAAGCTTACTAACCTAGGTTGAATTGGCATAAGGTTAACTAATTAGGGTTAGGTTGGACTAGGGTTGGGATGACCTAGGGTTAACTAACTAAGGTTAGGTTAACCTAGGTTAAGGTGACCTAAGGTTGACTAACTAAGGTTAGGTTGACCTAGGGTTAAGGTGACTTAGGGTTAACTAACTAAGGTTAGGTTAACCTAGGGTTAAGGTGACCTAGGGTTAACTAACTAAGGTTAGATTAACTTAGGGTTTGGTTGACCCAAGGTTGGAAAACTAGGGTCAAGTTAACCTAGGGTTGGAAGGTGGTTTTGAACTAGGGTTTGGACCTAGTGGTTTTTGGAAAGGTGATTTTAAACTAGAGTTTAGACCCAGTGGCTTTAGAAAACGAGTTTTGTGCATGAAACTTGAAAATATGTTTTGAAAAACCATTTTACGAAATCTACTCAAGTGAGTATTAGGGTCCTATGGTTGGTATTTGGAAACCACTCAAGTGAGGGTTGCCTTGGAACCATTTCACCCACTAACTCAAGAGAGTAAAACTTGTAAAAATCAACATTGAATAGATAGTTTTGAAGACTTGAAAATTAAAGAGATTGAACCTTTGAAAATTAGTTTTGAAAAAGAGGTTTTGGAAGACCACTTTTAAGATTTTGAAAACCACCCTAATGAATAAGGGTTCATATGTTTGATTTGAAGGAAATCACTCCTAGAAGGACTCCATAGGACCATTCCAACCACAATATTCAATAGAGCAAAACTTCTAAAAAATAAGATGGAAATGGTAGTTTTGAGAAATTATTTTTTTTTATGCAGATCAAAGAGAATGAACTTTTGAGAACCCTTCTTAAAAGGAGTTGTTCTGAAAACTATTTTTTGGGGTGTAGAAGCCAACTCTAATGAACTAGGGTTCATATGGTCAAGATAATGAGAAAACCACTCAAGAGAGGGTTCTAAGGGACCATTTCAACTACAAGGCTTAGAAGAGTAGATTCTACAAAATCAATATAGAAGAAAAGAGTTTGAAAACCAATTTTATGTCACATGAAATGCAAAGAAACACAAGGATGCAAAATGAAATCAAGGGGCTTAAAGAGGGATTTTCTAAGATATGGAAATTGACTTGGGCTTCAAGGAACTAACTCTTAGAACCATTTTTAGGAAAACACTTGGATATGGATTTTGAAGAAGACATAGAATTGAAGATAGTGAAAATTTTTACAAAATGATGATTGACATGACAATAGGGCCAAACATCAATATATGAACATGGTAACCATATGTAAAGGGGTCATGAATTCATACAAGGCTATAGGCCGCACCATATAATCAAGGTGCTCCAAGGTCATACCATCTTAAAGTAGGCTAATGACTATACGGTGGCTCTTATAAGCTTTCCTCTAGGCATGAACTATGAGCTATCTTGTTTCAAGCATGCAAGAATGAAGGGTAGAAGATAGAGAATAGCCTAAGTAGGCTAAGAGGGAGAAGAGAAGGGTGGGGGTGATAAGAATGTAAAAGAGAACACCACCTTTTGCCTTCAAACACTTTCAAACTTCCATAGATGCTTTGACTTGAACTTGAATGGCTCTAGAGAGGCTTGAAGAGGCTGGAATAGAGTCTTCTATGACATTGAGAGCTATGTAGGTGTAGTGTATGGGCTAAAGGGAGGTGGAATCTAACTTAAGTGCTTGGAGGGTGAGATGTATATGGAAATTCGAGGTTCAAAGGATATTTTTGCAAACCTTCACTGTTGTTTTTTATTCTTGAATATGCAAAGGGGGAGGCCTATAATTATAGGCAAAGCTAGAAAGGACTGGCGCATGTAGTCCATGCAGCTAGGCAAATTTTGCCCTGGTTATTCTACTGGCAGAATGCCACGTGGCATACTCTATACTGGCTAAATCTTAAGGGCTAAGCAAAGTTTGATTGATCTGGTCAAAATTTGGGTGCATGTAGCATGCACTTCGCCACAGGAAATATTTGTTTAAACTTTGCCTCGATAATTGTGTAATCCGAAAAGGATTTGGGAAAATCGGTCATGTCCATGACGTTCTCTTAGTGTTTCTCAAGAATTTGAAATTTTCGAGGAACTTGAAAGGTGTTCAGAAGAGTGAGATGTTGTCTCGGGAAGTGTGCATGAAAACACACTTTTGCAGAGCTTCTGTGATACGCTCTATGGATGTTCAAAAGTAGCATTTTTTAGGCCACGCTATCGGGGTCTTCGAGAAGTGATCTCTTCGATCGAATTGTACCGGTGGAAAGTGCTCTGGAAATAATTTCGAGAATTCCTTAATTTATGCATTGCTCAAGCCATTTGACTGTGCGTTATAACTAGGGATTGGAGAAAAAAACAACCTTAGCGAAGCGTCTATGAGACGCTCCATAGGTTACTAAAAGTAGCAGTTTTTAAGCCATGCGATTGGAGGTTTTGGGAATCGATCTATTCAATCGAGCCGTATTGATGGAAAGACTTATGCCCAAGCTTTTAGGAATTCCCTGATTTACATATTTCTCAAGTCATTTGACGGTGCGTTATAACTTAGTGATCAAGAGAAAAAGACAACCTTAGCGGAGCGTCTATAAGACGCTCCAGGGGACGTTCGTTGAGTTGGAAGTGTTTAGAGTCACGAGGCTCTCCTTGGATTAAACGGGGGCATATGATAGGGTCTGCCAGTTTGGTACCTAAAGTTGGTGTGGTTTTAGGGTGCGCTCGGGCCAACAAAGGTAAAATGGTAATTTTGACTGGAATTGGTCGAAAAAGGTCAGGATGGATTGGAGTGACATATTAAATGTGTCAGACTATTCGGGGACGGTCCTAGAAGATGCTTTGACTGTTTGGGGGGATTTGTACTGTGCTGAGGTGCCTAGGGGCAAAACGGTCATTTTGACCGAAGTTGATCAGAATGGGTTTGGAATTGGTTAAGATGGCATATTAAGTATGCCTAACCGTCTAGGAACATTTTGGAAGGGTGGACTTACCATCTTGAGGGATTTTGAACTTTTTCAAAAACGTGCCTAGAGGCTCAAGGGGCAGGTTTGGTGATTTGGCCTTTGTTAGGCATAGCAGACTCGAGAAGCGGTTGAATGATTGATAGGGATTTGAAAGTTGATTTGGGCTTGAATGTGACTACGTAGTTTTTGAAAGGGAGTTCGGTCAAGCTGAAGATTGCCAAGTGGGCAAAAATAGGGTGCTTGCAGATGCCTCTCTTTTTCAATCTTTGCTTGTCAAAAATAAAAAATGAAAAAGGATGGATCCCATTTTGACAGCGAGGCAATCGGAGGGACCAAAGTTGAATAATTCTGGAGAGTAAGTTATCTTGAACCGACATTCTGTTTAGTGGAATGGTACTCCTCTAAGAAGGTTTAAGGCTAATATCTGGACACTGATTCCCTCTGAATTGACGTTCCGTATAGCGGAAGGGTGCATCCTCTGGGGAGGTTCAAGTTAATATCTGAAAACTAATTCTTCTTGAACTAAAGGTCCTTCTGACAGAATGCTGCTCCTCTTGGAAGGTTCAAGGTTAATGTCTTGAAACTAATTCTTCTTGGACTAATGTTTCATTTGGAGGAATGTCGCTCTTCTGGGGAGGTTCAAGGTTGATGTCTTGAAACTGATTCTTCTTGAACTGACTTTCTGTCTGACATAATATTGCTTCTCTAGGGAGGTTCAAGGTTGATGTCTTGAAACTGATTCTTCTTGAACTGAGGTTTCGTCTGGTGGAATGCTACTCTTTTGGGGAGGTTCAAGGTTGATGTCTTGAAACTAATTCTTCTTAAACTGACGTTCCCTCTAGCGGAATGTTGCTCCTTTAGGGAGGTTTAAGGTTGATGTCTTTAAACTGATTCTTCTTGAACTGATGTTCCGTCAGGCGAAACGTTGCTCCTCTGAGGAGGTTCAAGGTTGATGTATTGAAACTGATTCTTCTTGAACTGACGTTTCGTCTGGCAGAATGTGGCTCCGCTGGGGAGGTTCAAGGTTGATGTCTTGAAACTGATTCTTCTTGAATTGACGCTCCGTCTTGCAGAATGTTGCTCCTCTGGGGAGATTCAAGGTTTATATCTGCTTTTGAAGGGGAAAGCTCGAAAACCTAATCTTTGCTGATAGGAGGGATTCGCTTATAGTTCTTTTGTCTTGAGTGTTGAAGAAAATGACATTTACCGCTTCTTGAATTGAGATCTCTGGAGAGTAATATTCCTTTGGTGTGCTGATTGCTGACTTTTGCCTTTGTTTGGCATGGCAGAATTCTGGTTAATGTGCTTTCTTAGGGTTGAATGTCTTGAATTTGGTTTTGGAAGGAGTAAAGTCTCCTCTTGAAAGGTTTAAGGTATCTGGAAGGACGAACATCTTTGGTTGATTCTCTTTGAATGAATCAACTGGTTTGAAATTGAATGAGAGGTGTAGGTTAGGACATTGCCTCAATTTTTACAGTTTGAAAAGGTTGAGTTAGGTTGACATTAATTGGGGTGGTCGAGGGTGGGACGTTGTCCTATTTTCTGTGTTTTTGAAAAAGGTTAGATTAGGCTAGATTGGGAGATCGAGGGTGATTTAGTGCCCCATTCTTTATTTCTTGTTATCTATGGATGACAATTCGAGTTTTTTGGGGCGTATGCCATTTCTTTTGCAGAGTGTTTAGATTCTGGCCGACAGACCTTCTGAGATGTTGTACTTCTGCTTCGGTACACGTTTTCTTTTGTAGTCACCTGGACACTTGTCAGTGTATTTTGTTAGACATGTCATTTGGTCTGTATTGTACAAGTCCACCGAAGGGATGTACGTACAGGTTTATATATAGGTTAGAATGAATGCACATCATACTTTTGGATGAATGCACAAGTTGATTCATGAATGAAATCGAATGTATGTCAGAATTTTTTATGAATGCACACGTTTGATACATAGATGAAAATGAATGCATGTCATACTTTTTGATAAATACATAGGTTGACACAGGAGGAAACGAGTGCATGGTATACTTTTTAATGAATGCGTAACGATAGAATTAAACGTATGTTATACTTTTTGATGAATGCTCATGCATGGATGGAATTGAATGCATGTCATGCTTTTTGATGAACACATAGAGATGAATTTTGAATGCATGTCATACTTTTTGATAAATACACATACATGAATGGAATTGAATGCATCTCATACTTTTTGATGAATGCATAGAGATGGATTTTGAATGTATGTCATACTTTTGATGAATGCACATTCATGAATGGAATTGAATGTATAAAGATGAATTTTGAATGCATGTCATATTTTTTAATGAATGCACATACATAAATAGAATTAAATGCATATCATACTTTTTTATGAATTCATAGAGATGGATTTTGAATGCACATACCAAAATAGAAATTGAATGTATATCATACTTTTTGATGAATGCATATAGATAAATTTTGATATATAGATAACAATGGATATTTGTTCTGGGGGATGTCCAAGGGATCATGTTTATTGTTGGTCAAATAAACACCGGCCCAGTCCACTAAGGGAAGCCCAACAACTATCAAACAGCCCACTTGGGCTAAGGACAACCCAAACATCTTTATAAATCAAGCCCAAATACTTAGGAGCAGCCCAATCCCACAAGACTTATAAAGCCCAAAATATTTGGGTAATCATGGGAGATATTAGAGCATTTAATGCTCAGGTCTCAACATTTAATGCAGATGAGACACACCACGTGATCGCCTGGCTCACATCTGGTCAATCAAACTCCAGCATGGCGATAAAGGTGAGTTTTTGTCTGATCAGCCAACTTTAGCCGGCACGAGCCTATGAGATAGGTCACGATTACCAGAGTAGGCTCAACAGAGAACACTACACTATAAACACTAAAACCTTAAGAAGTAAGGTATGGACAACTGATTTTAGAGTATACACTGTCTTTATTCATTCGATTCTTGGTTAAGATTGCTAACTTAATCGTCGGAGTGTGATTGGCTCAAAGAAGATCGACCTATTTTAAAGCCTTTGTTTCCTTGCCGCAAGTTGGAGCTCATTGATATTGGTTCGAGTGATCGGTCAGGCCTTCCTAGAAATCCCACTTACAATTGGTGCGACTGCGAAATTTTTCACGACCTGGCTATAGTGCATATGTATACTACCAAAAATTATGATCTAATTAGCAAAGACTAATCTAAGTGATTAGAATCATACCTTCAAGATCTCTCTGGTTCGATCCCGAATAACAAGTATCGGCAACAAGTATGAGTCAAGTAATAGCAACAAGCATGAATCAACTGCTCGAACTCAACTTTTGAAATTCTGCCTTATCCCTCGTATACGCCTTGCTCTAGAGAGAATGGACTAGCAGCTGCTAGGGTTTCTCTTCCTCACAAAAACGTGTATCTCTCAATTATAAGCAAAGTGTAACCCTAGTTGCTTTTAGAGTGCATATATATAGAGGCTACAACGTGGACCATAGGATTAGTATAACTAGGGCTTCCTACGCAAATAAGGGTTCCTAATCCAACTAGGATTAATCCCTATTTACGTAAATTATAATTCATACCACTAATGAATTATAATTGCACTCTCTGTCATACTAGGAATTATATTTCGAGCTCCATATTATTAAATGCTTATTTATCTCCCCACGTTAAGATTACAGATACCTATCTATTAAATTAAATTACCGACAATTAAATTTAATAGACTTATTTAATTCCTTGAGACCATCAACTTAACTTATTTGATATGTCAGATTTATAATTCACCTGCAAGGTTTGACATAATCAAAACTTATAAGCTTCCTCAAGGGGTATCATCAATCCTTATACCGAGACGTAGATTCCATCAATAATTAATATTCACAATACACGTAATGTTATTATCCAACTCACTGAGTTTATTGACCTACAAAGAATCTCACTCTTCTGTGAATCAAAACAATAAACACTACATGCATATGTTTATTTATTATATTAGGATTAAGAGCATAAGCACTCATAATAATCATGAGGTGTTAATTGCTTTATATAGTCAGTATAAAAACAATTACCTCAACACGGTCCTGTTCAATACACACAAAGTGTACTAGCGCAACGAGTTGAAACTATACCGTTCCTCATAGTCAAGAAAGACCTATTAAAACCTTGTGTTACAGTCCTATTGATGGTGTGTCCAGTTCCATCTAAGACTGTGAACGATAAGCTTATATTCCATAAGAACAAATGATCTGATCTTCTGTGTGTAAGCCATACTCTACACACCAAATCATCTACTATATAGAATAAGAGACACATATGCATAATCATTAAATAAATAATGTAATGCAACCATTGCTCACACATATTTTTATTAAAATAAAACAACTAATTTATTAATAAATACTAAAACCATTACACAAAGCATGTATTTTAGTATAAATCTCTAATAGGAAGGTCCAAGCAAACATGAGTACTAGCTTCTTAAGGAGAAGATGAGTCCACTCCACTAGGTGAGGGAACGAAACTCCCTCCAACAATGACAATACCAATTCAGTTAGCCACCAAACCACTCCGGAAAGAAGAACCGGGGTCAGCTGAGGAGGTCGGAGACTCGGTCTCCTATTGGGAGCCTCTAGGAAGCATGAGACGAGTTATGGAAGGACACATACTATATCAACGGACTAAAGCTCCGGTAGAAATCACCACTAAGACCTAGGCCCTTCACTCTCCAGTGGACGTGTGCCCAGTGATCGTTCGCTTCTTGCTGCTGAGCGAGAACTTCAGCAACGTAATGAGGAGATTGCCAGACTCACTTTCCAAGTCAGGGCAATGAGGGATGCAATCTATAAAAAAGATGATTGAGTTAGAGGGGGATCACCGGGCTATCGCAACGATAGGAGAAGTTGAGATTCCATAAGCAGAAGCTCAATGCCGACGCACATTGTTAGGAGCCATACCTCCAGTACCAGCTGCTAAAACGAAAGACGAGGAGGTCGGCACCACAGGAGGAGCCAAACACCATAGGACGAAGATCGGGCTGGAACCGATCGGCAATAGAAGAAATGGGAAAGGTGGCTAAGCGAAAAACTTAATAGTAGAGAGAAGCTCCCCAAAGCACGTACTACCCAGGACATGGTTAGCAGAGCCCTGGACTAGATTGCATCCACACCTTTCACGAAAAAGATCTAGTGCTGCCAACCTTTGAGAAAGTTTGCCCCACCGAAGGTCACACCATATGATGGGAAAGCAGATCCAATCAGTCACGTCCTATACTACAAGCAGATGATGGCACTCTGGAGAGGAGATCAATCCTTGATGAGTCGAGTTTTCCCATCTAGCCTGGGAGAGGTGGCCCTACGATGGTTCGACAAGTTGCCATCCAAATCAGTATCAAACTGGAGATAACTTGCCAAACTATTCATTACTCGCTTCATAGCCAACAGCAAGCACCTTAGGGAGGTAGACTTCCTACTTACCTTACAGAAGAATGATGGAGAAGGATTACGGGCGTACGCGCGGTGCTACTGGGAGGCCTACAATGAGATTGACGAGTGCAGCGAGTAGCTAATTGTAACTCAGTTCAAGATCGGCTTGCCTAAAGAGCACTACTTACGACAATCCTTAATGAAGAAGTTGACCCTCACGGTGCAGGAATTAATGTCAAGAATCAAGTGCTCTGTGAGAATGGAAGAAGATGTACCCCCTGAGAAGGTAAGCATTATTGCTGAGAAGAGGAATGGACGAGATGCAAGGAAGCTTCGGTAATTGTGTAAAAATCGGGGAAGGAAGACAACAGGGTCTACACTATCTTCAAAGATCCCATTTATAAAATCTTGTCCCAAATTTGAGATAAGTCATTCTTCAAATGGCCCTGAAGTTGGGAGGAGACCCTATAACCCAAGATTAAACGAAATTTTGCTCCTATCACACGGAGAAGGGGCATCAAACGGAAAATTGTCGACATCCCAAAAGTCACCTAGAAGATTTGGCAAAGGCTGGTCACCTCGACCAGTACATTGACAAAGAGAAGACAAAATGGGAGGCAGAGCAACCGAGGCTGGAGGCCCCCCTGTAGAAAGAAAACAGAGCCAAATTAGTCTGGGTGATCAGTATGTTGCATGGGTAAGCAGAGTCAGAGGCAATTGACTGACACAGATACCGGGCCGAGATACAAAAGGCTGTTCACTTGAGAGAGGTGATGTAGATAGGCCCTCCGCACAAGAAGGTTAAGGTCAGCAGTGATACCATGACCGTAACTTTCACCGATGAAGATCTCGAAGGAGTTTAGACCCCCCACAATAATGCACTAGTCATGACTCTACGAATGGTAGGTTGTGACGTGAAGAGGCTGCTGATCGACCAGGGGAGCTCCTCCGAGGTTATGTACTATGATCTATTCAAAAAGCTAGAGCTGAAGGATACCGACCTTCAGCCCTCGCTTAATCTGTTGATTGGGTTTCAATTCTGACCCAGTTGGGCTGCTTGGGAAGGTAACTATTCCTGTAACTACGGGTGGAATTACTCTGCAAATAGAATTCTTGGTGGTCAACGTAACATCCTCATATAATGTAATCATAGGCCGAACATGGTTGCATCTCATGAAGGCCATCCCGTCTTCCTATTATCAGCTAATTTGATTCCCGACCCCAAAGAGGGTACAAGAGATAAGAGAGGATCATGTGGCCGCCAAGCAATGCTTTCTTATGGCATGTGCGACAAAGGCGAAAGCTGGTAAAGTACAGATGATGGAGCTTCATGAGGATACACCCACGATTGATGACGTTGGGCAAATATTAGAGAAAAAAGCTACCGAAGACTTAAAGAAAATCCACATAGATCGGCATAATGAGAAGTACTTTGTGATCAACGCTTCCCTATCCAAGATTGAAGAAAATTCCTTGATCGAGCTTTTAATAAATTATATTGAGATCTTCGCTTGGACTATTTATGACATGCCAGGAATTGATGTAGAGGTTACCTGCCACAGACTAAGGGTGGACCCACAGTGTCAACCTATGGTCCAAAAGTGCAGGAGAGCGGCCACACAACACGTGAATGTTGTCATAGAAGAAGTTGAAAGGCTCCTTAATGCTGGTGTGATTAGAGAAGTCAACTACCCTCGTTGGCTATCAAACATAGTTGTTGTGAAAAAGAAGGACGGCAAGTGGAGGTTTTGTGTTGACTTCACTAATTTGAACAAGGCGTGCCCTAAGAACCCTTTCCCTTTGTCTAAGATTGATCAATTGGTAGATGCAATGGCTGGCTTCAAAAGAATGAGCTTCTTGGAAGCTTATCGTGGGTATCACCAGATCCCACTCCATGAAGACGACCAAGAGAAAACTGCCTTCATAACTCCAAGGGGCATCTTCTCCTATAAGGTAATGCCTTTTGGACTCAAGAATGCCAGTGCCACCTATCAGTGATTGGTCACTAAAATGTTCAAAAACCATATTGGCAGCACCGTGGAAGTTTATATTAATGACATAGTGGTCAAAGTAAGATCGACAGTCACCATTTGGAGAACCTAACGACAGTATTCAAGATTCTGAAACAGTACAAAATGAGGCTTAATGCCTTTAAGTGTGTGTTCGGTGTCAACTCGGGGAAATTCTTAGGATTCTTGGTTACACACTAGGCTATTAAGGTAGATCCATAGTAGGTGAGTGCTATTCAGAATGTCTAAGCTCCAAAAAACACCAAAGAGGTATAGAAGTTGACTGACATGGCAGCAGCACTTAACAGATTCATCAGCCGATCTGCAGACAAGTGTCAACCATTATTTTAGCTTATCAAAAAACAAGAGCGATTTAGCTGGACTCAGGAATGTGATCAAGTCTTGGTAGATTTGAAGAAGTACCTAAGCCAGCCTCCCTTGTTGTCTACCCTATCGAAATATAAAGTGCTCTTCTTCTACCTGGTAGTGTCAGAGCATGCGGTTAGTATCGTACTAGGCCGACAGCAAGATTGGCAACAAAAGCCGGTCTACTATGTCAGCAAAACTTTCTTGGGGGCAAAAAGCAGGTATCTACCATTGGAGAAACTGGCCCTTGCGCTAGTAGTAGTGTCACGCAAGCTAGTGCACTATTTCAGGGCCCACACCATCAATGTTCTTACGGACTACCAGCTAAAACCACTCTTGAGAAGGGCCGGCTTTTCCGGTAGGATAGCTAAGTGGGTCGTTGAGCTGGGAGAATTTGACATCAAGTTCCACCTACAATCAGCAGTCAAAGGGCAGGTACTAGCTGACTTTATTGCTAAATTTTCTATTGAATTGCCACAGGAAAACAACCCAGCACCATCTGCCAATCTCCACAATGATCACCTCCCGTTGGACCTTTGGAAAAATACTGATCATTGAAAACTGTTCGTTGACGGAGCATCCAATGACCGCGGGGCAGGATCGAGGATAGTCCTTATCACACCAGACGGTATAGCATTAGAGCAGGCCATCAAACTGGAGTTCACCACTTCAAATAATGAGTTAGAATATGAGGCTCTACTCGTCGCGTTACACCCAGCTATCGATCTTAAAATTTTCGAAATTGTGATTTACTTAGACTCCCAATTAATAGTGAATTAGATTAGAGGAGAGTACGCAGCAAAGAACGATAGATGGCATAGTACCTGACCAAAGAAAGAGTTACTGTCCAAATTTAGCAAATATAGGCTCCACTAGATTGGCCACGACAACAATGCTTATACCGATGCCTTTGCAACACCTGTAACGGCCCTAAAATCAGGCTCAAATAGAACAATCCATGTGGAGACGCTAGCCAGTCCTAGCATATTTCAAGAAGAAGACCAAGCCCTGACAATTGAACAATTGGGACCATCCTGGATGGATCCAATCATTGCCTATCTGGACAGAGACAAACTCCCCGAAGATAAGAATGAAGCCAGACGGATCAGGCACAAAGCCCTCAGATACTAGCTGTCACCAACCAAGGAACTCTACCCAAGATCTTTCACAAGTCCCTACTTACACTGTGTTCACCAGGAAAAAATGCAAGACATCCTGTTCGAAATCTATGAGGGGATCTATGAAAGTCATATCGGTGGGAGATCTGTAGCCCACTGAACTATCTTACAAGGATATTGGTGGCCCTATATGCAAAAGGATGTGGCCTAATACGTGTTGAAATGTGAAAAGTGTCAAAGGTTCTCCCCATTTATACATTAGTCGACTGAGGACCTCGCAACTATAACCAGCCCTTGGCCTTTTACCCAATGGGGACTAGACATATTCGGGCCTTTGCCCTAAGCTCTAGGCAATAAAAGATTCCTTATTATGGCAACAGATTACTTTACCAAATGGGTGGAGGCAAAACCCCTTTGAACCATTACAGAAGCTAACGCCAAGCGATTCGCTTGGAGAAACATAGTAACAATGTTCGGCATACCTCAGGCGCTTGTCTCAAATAGTGGCACCCAATTCGATGACAACATGTTCAGGTTATTCTGCGAGGAGCTCGGAATCAAAAACTACTATTCAACACCGGCCTACCCACAGTGCAATGGGCAAGCTGAAATTTCAAACAAGACTATGCTGAACGGGATCAAAAAGCGGCTAGAAAGGGCTAAAGGAAAATGGGTGGAGGAACTGTCTAGCGTCATATGGTCCTGTAGAACCACATTGAGAAAATTTATTGACGAAACTCCCTTTTCTCTGGCCTATGGGGTGGAAGTAGTTATAGCCTTGGAGGTGGGGCTACCAACGATAAGATCAGCAGCATTTAATACTGGACTTAATGACCAAACTCTAGCCAGAGCTCTGGATCTTGCCGAAGAGAACAGGGAGGCTGCCTTGATTAGACTTAATGAATATCATCAACAGTTAAGTCACTCCCACAACAAATGAGTTTGTCCAAGAGCCTTTGTACTGGGAGACTTTGTATTGTGAAAAGTATTGGGGGCAACAAAGAATCCAGTAGATGGAAAGCTTGGCCCCAACTGGGAGGGTCCCTACCGAGTGGCGTCCCAAGTCGGCGTAGCAGCATACTGACTGGAAACTGTCGAAGATGGAAGATAGTTACCCCGGCCTTGGAACGCCAACAACTTGAAGAAATTTTACCAGTAGAATTGACTTTTGTATGATGTAACAACTCAATAATGTCTAGTCCTTCTAAAGCTTCATGTGATTAATAAGAATTTGAAGTCATTCGAACCAATCCATTTGTCTAATGCTACTTCAAAACACAAAACATTGAAGGAAGAAAAACCAAGTGTAAAAACTTGGTCTTGGACCTTTATGGCTAGGTTGATCAATGAAAGTCACAAAAACCAAGCGTAAAAACTTGGTTCTATCCAAGTTGGGCAGGTCGGCCAATAAAGGTCACAAAAGATCGAGTATAAATACTTGGTCTTGGACCATTTATGGCCAGGTCGACCAATGAAGGTCATAAAAACCAAGTGTAAAAACTTGTTTATGGCCAGGTCGACCAATGAAGGATATAAAAACCAAGTATAAAAACTTGGTCCTACCCAAATTTGGGCAGGTCGACCAATGAAGGTCACAAAAAACCAAGTGTAAAAACTTGGTCTTGTCCAAGTTGGGCAGGTTGGGCAATGAAGGTCAGAAAAAACTAAGTGTAAAAATGGTCCTGGACCATTTATGGCGAAGTTGACCAATGAAGGTCATAAAAACCAAATGTAAAAACTTGGTCCTATCCAAGTTGGGCAGGTCGGCTAATGAAAGTCACAAAAAACTTGGTCCTGAACCATTTATGGCCAGGTCAACCAATGAAGGTCATAAAAATCAAGTGTAAAAATTTGGTCTTGTTCAAGTTTGAGCAGGTTGACCAATGAAGGTCACAAAATACTAAGTGTAAAAATTTGGTCATGTCCAAGTTTGGGCAAGTCAGCCAATAAAGGTCACAAAAAACCAAGTAAACTTGCTCATATCTAAAATTGCGCAGGTCGACTAAACGAAGGCTACAACCTTTATAAACAACTCATAACCAAGACCCACCTTGTTCCTTCCTAAGTCAAGAAGGTCGGCGAAAAAATCCATAAAAATTAAAGAATCAAAAGATAAGTATCTTTACCATCCCGATCTAAGTCTGGTAGCTTGGCCTAGTAAAGGGCCATAATTTACAAATTAAGGCATTCATTTTCTTCGCTAAAACCAATTTTTTGCCTAAGTCTGGCAGCTCGGCAAGCAAATGAAAAGCTTTTATTTTCCTAACTTATCTAGAATTTTTTATCTTTGGCAGGTTAGCCCAAGAGTGGTGAACTTGTTTGTATTATAGATTGACTATCTGTGAAAGAAGTATTCATAGCACAAAAAAAAAAAAATACACATAAAAGACAATAAGTGGGAAAAAAAAAGTTCATTTATAAAATATCTAGATTACAAAATGTGTTTACAGAAGGAAAAAAAAAGCAAAGAAAACAGCCCTAAGGCAATTCAGCATTTGGAGGATCAATAGGGGGCAGATCGGATGGAGGTAGCTCAGCGGTTGGAGGCATAACGAGGGGCAGATCAGCTGGAGATAGCTCAGAAGAATTGCCTTCATTAACTATCTCGGCTTCAGGGATAGTGTTCACTCCTCCACCTTAAGTGTTAACGTCAGCTTCGTCTTCAGACTCTAGGTTAGCATAAGCCCAAACAATTATCTTCGACCAAAGAGAGGAAGATTTCTCCAGCTTCAACTTTCTTAAAGCCGACGTACAACCGTCTTGAAAGGCGCCCTCAACAATTTTCTTCACCTAGATCTCATAATGATCCCCAGCATCGTCAAAGCCCTTAGTGTACTAAGCCTTACCATCATTCTTTAGCCTTTCCACCTCTAGCAGAGATTCAGCCAGAGCCACTTTCGCTTTGGATGCCAACTTCTCAGCCTCGGCTAACCTAGCTTTCAGATTTCCAGACTCAGCCTTGGCTTCATCAAAGTCTTTCTCCTTCTGTTTGTAACAGGCTTGTGTCTCTATAAGGACCCTACTGATCCTGAAATGCCCTGTGGAAACCCTTGGCCTCGCAATCCCTCGTATGGAAATTACGCTTCAGCCGTTCAAGGTTTTGCAACAGGTTATTGTGCTGATCTTGGAAAATGCAGAATCGGTGCATGATCTCCAGACTTTGGATCGCTCCCTGCGAAGGAAAAAAACAGCAAGACTTAAATGGAAAGTTTAGCAGAAGATTTGAATTAGAAAGAAGGATGGGAAAGACTTCTTACCATCATCGATCCATGAATGGCACTCGCCAGTAAGTCCGCATTGTCAATTTCACTTAACTCCTTGATGTCTTCAGGTGACATTATAGCTTGAAGAGCCCCAACAGCCACGTTAGCAGAGTTGAGGACCAAAATCGGTATGATAATGGCCCGACCAGCAATCTTCGGCCGAGCTACAAACTCCTCAGGCATCGGCTCATCCATTTTGCCTTTGCCCTTTGGATCAGTCTCCACCAACACAGAAGGGGGAGCAACGAACTCCACTGTTTTTGCCTCAGCGTCCTCCTTCTCGGCGGTCTTCACCAGCCTCCTTTTCTTCGCTCCTTCTTGGGGTATTGGAGCTTCATCTAATTCAACCACCTCGGGGATGGCAGGAGCTCCAGAGCCGGATTGCATGGCAGAAGGAGGAATATTGGCATCACCAGCAGGAGCCGTGTGTAAGCACCCTATTTTTGACCGCTCGGCAGTCTACACTTCGTTCAGACTTGTTTTCAAGTCATTGTGGGCATATTCCTATCGAATCCAATTCTCTAAGTCCGACATCCGTCTTTCCATCGCTTTGCGGGCCTGTCAGGCCCAAATAGAGGCAAAATGACCAAAATGCCCTTAGGGGCATTGTCCTTTCTTATTTCAATTCCAATCCCTCTCTCGAGATAGTTTATTCCTCGAGACGGTCCGAGTAGAAAAACTACTCACAAAACCGTTAGAGTAGCGGAAATACTCACAAAACCGTTAGAGTAGCGGAAGTACTCATAAAACCGTTAGAGTGGCGGAAACACTCACAATCCAGGCACGTCTCTTCGGAGACGGTAAGACCCCTTTCCAATCCCACTCTCGAGACAGTTTATTCCTCGAGACGGTTCCAATCCAGGCACGTCTTTTCGAAGACGGTAAGACCCTTTTCCAATCCCTCTCTCGAGACAGTTTATTCCTCGAGACGGTCCGAGTAGCGAAACTACTCACAAAACCGTCAAAGTAGCGAAAATACTCACAAAGCCATTAGAGTAGCGGAAATACTCACAAAGCCGTTAACCCCATCCGAGTAGCGAAAATACTCCCAAATCATCAACCCCGTCCGAGTAGCGGAAATACTCAACCCCGTCCGAGTAGTGAAAATACTCACAAATCATCAACCCCGTCCGAGTAACGAAAATACTGACACCGTTAGAGTGGCGGAAACACTCAAAACCTAGGTCAACACCCGTGTCTGTTAGCTCACTGCGGTGAAAAATGACCAGACTATCCTTAGGACCTTTTCCGAGACTTTCTGGTCAAGATGACCATTTTGCCCCTAAGCATCCGAATGCCTCGGGAGCCACACCGGCTCTGGGTATCAAACTGGTAACCCCCTGAGACTACTTTTTGTAGTATTCTCAACCTTCCTTTACCTTTCCGGATCATTCCGAGTCAGTTCCAGCAAACCCGGTACAAAATGACCGTTTTGCCCCTAGAGGGCCGGTCTCCTTCTTCGACCACACCGGCTTTGGGTATCAAACCAGTAATGACCCGAGAATACTTTTTATAGTGTTCTCAGCCTTCCTTTACCTTTCCGGACCATTCCGAGTCAGTTCCGGCAAACCCGATACAATGACCGTTTTGCCCCTGGTAGGTCGGTCTCCTTTTTCGATCACGCCGGCTCTGGGAATCAAACCGGCAACCTCCAGGAACATTCTAAATAATGTTTCCAGATCCCAAGTCGTCTTCCGGGACAATCCGAGTCTGTCCCGGTAGTTTCCCGGTCCGAGTGACCGTTTTGCCCCTAAAGGCCCAGTCAACCTTTCCGACACATTTTGTCTTCATTTTTCAAGTCAAATACCTCCAGGATACTATTTTAAGTGTTCCTACTCCTTTCCAGCCTTCCGGGTCATTCCCGGCTCCTCCAAATCATTCTCGGACTTTTCGGAGTCACTCCTAGTGAAGCCAAGCTAAAAGTTGCATGGTAGTCACTAGTACAGACGCCCAAATCTAGTCAAAGATACGTTTCTTGCCGAACTTAAACCTTTCCTAATTGGCTAACACCACTAGTAGTGGCGCCAAGCCAAGAAATGGCCTGGTGCCACTTCTAGTGGCGCCAGTGTAAAGTTTGCCCTGGCGCCACTGCAACAGGCGCCAGGTTTGTCCCCCCTCTATAAATACAGAGTCTCATTCAACGTGAAAGGGGTCTGCAAACCTAACCTAAAAATCCCATATTTCGATATACAGAGCTTGAGCACCTCCAAAACCCTAGCCTCCCTAGGTTTTCCAAACCCTAGCCACTATACACAAACCCTAGCCTCCTATACACTCTTATACACCTCCATACACTCATACACTAGCCTTCAACCATTCTTTGAAGACTTGAAGAGCTGCCATCCAAAGCTTGAAGACAACTCCTAAAGATTGAAGGTAAAAATCAAGATAAAGACCGAAGACCGAAGACAGCGCGACGCGCAAAATAAAAAAGACATACGGTAGGCTTTCCCTTTAATTTTCTGCACTTCCCCCCTCTCTCTTCTCTCTCCAACCCACTTGGGTTTTCTCTATTTTAATCCCCGGTCTCTTTTCCCCCCTTTCTTTGCATGCTTGAAACAAGGAGACTCCCGGTTCATGTGTAGGATTAGACTGTTGGAGAGTCACCGTGTCAGGGGCTTTCTTCTAGTCTAACCAGAGACCACGTGGGTCCGGCCCCCTTGATTATGTGGTGAAGCCTTAGCCTTGTATGTTCACGACTCCCAAATTGCATTGTGCATATCATAGTCTTGCATCTTCCAAAATTCGTTTTCAAAACCATTTTCAAACTTGTTTTTCAGAATCTCTTTTTCAAAAACTTGTTTTCAAAACCACGATCCTAAGGTGATTCTAGCCTTTCCATGGCTAGGGTTGCTTTAGGAAAGTGTTATATTAAAAGTGACCAAAACGGTCTATATTTTCAAATCTTGTTGTTTTCAAAACCGCTTTCCTAAAGTGGTTCTAGCCCTCTTATGGTTAGAATTACTTTAGGAAAGTGAGATGGTTCCTACTTTCCAAAAACTCTCTCTTCAAAAATCTCTTCCTAAAAATCTCTTTTTCAACATACTTTCCTAAAACTCTCCTCTTCAAAATTGTTTTCAAAAACTCCCTTCCAAAATCTATTTTTCAAAACTCTCTTCTTCAACTCCTCTCCAAAATCTTTTCCTCAAAATTAACTTTCTAAAAACACTCCCTAGATTCACCTTCCTAAAAAAACTCTCTCCAAAAATCTTTCTAAAAAACTCTCTTTCCAAAAATCTTCCTTCTAGAAACTCCCCTCTAGGATTTTTCCTCCCAAAATCTATGTTTCCAAAAACACACTTTCCAAAGATTCCCTCTTTCCAAAAATCTTTTTCCAAAAACTCCCTCTCCAAATTCACTTTCCAAAAACTCCTCCCTAGGATTCCCTTCTAGAAAACCTTCGTTTCCAAAAACGCACTTTTCAAAAACTCTTTCCTTAGAAGCCCAAGTCAAGCCCTAGAACTCACAATTAGGAAACCCTAATCTTTTTCCCAAAAATATGATTTTCAAACTTTGCCCCAAACTTAGGTTTTCAAAATCTCTTGTTTTCACATCCAAAAGATACATGTTTCCAAAACCTATTTTCTACGTCGAAACTATAATTTTCCAAATCTAGGGTTTCTAGAATCTCGTTTTCCAAATCCTTGCCAAATCCTATCTCCCTGTTTAGGAAACTAGATCCCGTCCTCCGTTTTTGGAAATAAAATCCAACCTTTCTCTTTTAGAAACTAAATCCAATCCCTTCCTAATCCAACTCTTCCCGAATTCAAATCTGTCCTAAACTTCTACTTTCCTAAATCTTAAGTTTTCAAAACTTGAACATAAAAATCTTTCCTAAACTTTAAAACTCAACTTTCAAATCTTTCCTAGTTCAACCCTTTTCCTAATTCTACCCCTTTCCAAAATCTTTTTCAAATCCAAGCTTTCAAATCTTTCCTAAACTCAAACCTTTCCTAATCTCAAGATTTTCTAAAACTCTAAAACTTTCTAAATTTCAAAATTTTTCCAAATTCAAAACTTTCTAAATTTGAAACTTTCTTAAGTTAAATCTTTCTAAACCTAAAAACTTTCTAAATTCTAAACTTTCCAAAACTTCAAAATCTTCTCAAATCTAAAACTTTTCTAAACTCAAAACTTTCTTAATTTAAGACTTTCTTAAGTTGAAACTTTCTTAATTCAAACATTTCCTAAACTGAAAACTTTCCTTTTTCAAACCTTTCCTAAAACGAAACTTTCTTATTTTCAAAACTTCCTTGTTTTCAAAGCTTTCCAAATTCAAAACTTCCCTTTTTCAAAACATTTCGATTTTCAAAACTTTCCTAAGTTGAACCTTTCTTAAACTAAACTTTCTTAATTTAAAACGTTTCTAAATTCAACACTTTCCTATTTCAAAACCTTTCTCGAAACAAAACTTTCCGATTTTCAAAACTTTCCTAATTCGAAACTTTCCTAAAATGACACTTTCTTAATTTGAAACTTCCCTAATTTGAACATTTCCTAAATCCAATCTTTTCTAATTTCTTAAACCTTCTAGGTCATGTCAAATCCTTCCTAAGTCTTTTCTCTTTCCTAAGTCTAAGTTTTCTAAACCTTCTCTTTTTCAAAACAAGTCCATTCTTTTCCAAAATTTCAAATTTCAATCTCCTCTTCTAATCTCAAATCAAATCCAGTTTTCAATTCAATTTCTTTCTTCCAATCCAATCTTTCTCTTCAAATCAATCTCTTTTCAATCGACTCCGGTCCGAACTACGACTGACCTGATTCCCCCAAAGGGATACGTAGGTAACCTTCATAGGTGCAGTCACAATACTTTTCAAACTTTCAATTCCACCCTTATGGGTGCGGTTTCCAAAATCTTTTCAAATCTCAAATTCCCATCTACTTTCAAAATTTCTATTTTCGAATTTCTACTTTCAATTTTCAAACTTTCCAATTTCAATTACATCTCTTCAAATCTATTTTCAAATCAAATCAATTTCTTTTCAAATCAATTTCTATTTTCCAATTCTCTCATCTTGCACGTGCATATCATGCATCATATTAGTTTCATTTTAGACATTCTTTTTCAAAGTGAATAAGGTTGAACTATAGTTAGTCGAAGACTCTCATAGGTGAATCTAGGGTAGATTGACATGTAGGTACCGAAAGGGCGGAGTAGGGTGATAGCTTAGTGCGTCTTCCCTACACGTAACCAACCTCCGAACTTAGATCACTATTTTCAAAGACCAAACGGAGTTATTTTTCTAAAAAAGGGCTAAATGTTTTCCAAAGGTTGCCAAACAACCCGTTTTCTTAAAAATCCTCTCTTGAGGAGACATTTTCAAATTGTTTTTCAAAAACCCTAAGTGTAGTCTTCGGATTACTCTTAGTTTTTAGGTGACCTAACTCACCTTAATCAAGTTAGGTGGCGACTCCAAATGTTTTTCAAAAGCCCTTTATTCAAACATGTTTTCAATTCAAACCTAGTCGTACTCATTCTTCTAGGAGGGTGAGTTCTAACGAGAGAGTACAGCATTTTTCCCGCTTGTGTGAGTATTCCTCGAGTGCGAAAAATCTGGGCGCGACACCATGGTGGTGGCAGAGGATAAGGCCACCCCTCTCCTCTTCTTGGAAACCTTTCCCCCCAATGCTAATGACAGATTACGCACTTTAGGAGCTATGTCACCTTCAGCAACAACAGTTATGGGCACAGTAACAAAAGCAGCAGGGAGTGGGGGCAGCAATACCGGATACTTGCCGATCTTATGCAAACTTCCCTCTGCCTTCTGCGCGGCGAGAACTAGGACAGTAACTCAGTGTATTGTTATAAAGGATTGATATCGAACAGGGTATCCTAGCAAGATGTGAGCAGTTCGACCGATTCTGGCTAACGCTCCTCCACCCTTATACGCCCAAACGACGTTCAAAGCATTCAAATCAACTCCCAAAAGTTCAGTCTCCTTGTCTCTAACACTGAAATTGGCTGCAAAGAAGAAATAAAAGGGTGAAGAGTGATAAATAGATGAAATTTTCGGCAAATAAAGAGGAAAAGTTTGTACCAGATTGGGGAAGAGGTGATCGACCTATTTTCTGTGGGATCCTGGGGCATCAAACTGGTGGGGCTAACTCTACTAAGATATCCCCAAACTCCCAAGAACCACTCACCCTAATTGTGACGTCGTCAATCCTCTTCCCCTAGCTTGGAAAAAATTAGACCAACTCTTTGGGGCTAGCCTTAGCCCTAAAGCAATATCTATGGTGGTCTGACCAGACACTGTTCACCTCTACTGCCAAGTAGCAGTAATTGAACTCGTGAAGCCCTAGGTTCAGACCTAACCTTCTGTTCAACTCCACCACTCCGATCACTATCCTATAGCCATTAGGTGCAAGCTGGATTAGAGCGATTTCGTAATGGTTGAGGATTTCGGTCAGAAAGGGGTGGATGGAAAAGCGGAGTCCTCCCTTAACGATGGCAACCAGAGGGAAGGGAGTCCCTTCCTCAGTTACTACCCAACCATCATCCTTAGGGCCGATTAATCTAATGTCTATGCCTGTTGGAAAATTGTATCGGGCCTTAAATGTAGAGATACTATCGGAAGAGACAAGAATATTTCTAAGGTGTGAACATATTATGGATCAGGGGACGACGAATCCTAGGGTTTACTCACCGGAAAAGCAAGAAAAAGGGGAAGAAGAAGGACTTACAGAATGGTAATCTTAACGAAAGAGACAGATGCAAAATGTAGGATTGTTCTGCGCTCAATGGTTGGCCAAAACCCCTTTCGTCTGTAAAGAATGTCGAAGCAGCGGTAGTAGGTTCGAATTATTCAAAGGTCATGTCGCATTAAAAAAAATTTGACGGTTGATGTCACAACAATAATGCACCAGCCCCAGCCCCCTACCAAAGGGCACTTGGGCTGAGGGGTAATTGTGGGTCAAATAAGCACCAGCCCAGTCCACTAGGGGAAGCCCAACAAATATTAAACAACCCACTTGGGCTAAGGACAGCCCAGACATCTTTATAAATCAAGCCCAAATAGCCTAGAGTAGCCTAATCCCGCAAGACTTACAAAGCCCAAAATATTTGGGTAGTCATGGGAGATATCAGAGCATTTAATGCTCAGGTCTCAACATTTAATGCGAAAGAGACATAACATGGGACCTCCTAGCTCACGTTCGGTCAGTTAAACTCAAGCATGGCAATAAAGGTGAGTTTTTGTCCGATTAGCCAACTTTAGTCGGCATAAGCTTATAAGATAGGTCATGATTACCGGAGTAGGCTCAACAAATAACACTACACTATAAACACTGAAGTCTTAAGAAGCAAGGTATGGATAATTGATTTTAGAGCATACACTGTCTTTATTCATTTGATTCTCTGTTAAGATTGCTAACTTAATCGTTGGAGTGTGATTGGTCCAAAGAGGGTCGAGCCATTCTAACTCATTTGTCTCCTTACAGCAAGTTAGAGCTCATTGATATTGGTTCGAGTGATCGGCTAGGCCTTCCCAGAAATGCCACTTACATTTATAGTTAGAATTAGGAAGTCATTTGGACTTTTGTTCATCTCTTAGGATTCCCCGTTTGGGTTCTACCCATTTCTTGTCAGGATGTGATAGCACTTGCACAATTATCAGATATTCAATCCATTGACTCGTTTTCCCTCTCTCTCTTTTACTGAAAAGAAAAACTTCTCTAAGTGGACCTCTTGAGTGACAGCCGATATCGGTCTTTGGCAAAGTAACTTGTAGCTTTCTTCCTCAATCAGAGAAGACTTTACTTGGGACCGTAATGTAGGCCAAGTTTAAGGGTTGTAAGAAATGAAGGGATACATAGGCCCAAATCTTTAAATTCAGTGGGGATTGTATGATCCAGAACCACCTTTTGCAAGAAATGAATTTTGCCCTTATATTTACCATTTGTTTTAGACGTTGTTGTTTCTTTGTTCAAGCTTATTTAGACTAAGCAATTTTTCTAGATCTGAGTGGACTTCAATTTGAACTGTAATGTGGGCTAGGTGATAGGGTATTTGAAAGGAAGGATAAAGGCTCAAAACCTATTATTTTTGCTAGGTTCCTAAAGGCCCATGATCACCTTTGGTAAGTGGCTCTTACCCTTGTTGTTCCTCTAGATTTTTCTCTCTGTCAGAAAGCTCGCTTCTGTTTTGTCCTTTTGTTGTCGTCTTGGATAACTCTGACTTTTCTTTGAAAGTCATCATTGTGTTTGAAAATCATCATTGTGTTTGAAAATCATCATTTTTATAAAAAATCTTGCTCTTATACCAGCTCCTAGAGATGTCGTCAATACTGTATCCTCTTGGAGATCATCATTCATTTATTGCACGCTTTTTTGAAAATCACCATTCATTCATCGTGCGCTCAATTAGAGATCACTATTTGTTCATTGCGCGTTCTTTTGGAGAGTACTGTTAGCTGCACGTGCTCTTGGAGATCGTCATGCATTCACGGCTTTGCCTTTACCTAGTGTAGGCGGTGATCATTAGGTTGGCTACATGATGGGAATGCGACCAGCTCAAGTGGGCTTTGCAAAGTATTATATTTAGTTGTATAGTAGAGGAAAAGAGGGTCACTCTTCATTTCAAATGGAATTGCTTAGTCTATAAAGCTCTTTTAAAATTTTAGTAACACCTTAAAAATGGTAAATGTTAGTTCGTGGATTCATTCCTTGCATGTATTTGTCCCAATGTGGGGGGTGGCTCCCAGTTCAGGTTTCTGAATGAAAACTATTTACGAGACTAGTTGTAAGCACCCCATTTTTGCCCACTCGACAGTCTCTAGTCCGTCCAAACTTATATTCAAGTCAATATGGACACATTCCAATCTAAATCAATTTTTCAAGACTAATCCCGTCAATCAATTACTTCGCAGGCCCATTGGGCCCAATAGAGGCAAAATGATCAAAATACGCTTGGGGGCATTATTCAGTTCAATTCTAGAAGGCACGTCTTCTTGAAGATGGTAAGTCCCCTTTTCCAATCCACTTCTGCACACTTTTCGAGAAAGTTGATTCCTCGAGGTGGTAAGTCCATCCTGTCCGGTACGTTTCTGAGAGAACTCTTTAGAACGGTAAGTCCCTTCAAGCCTGTCGACTGGGACGAGACCCCAAGTCCCCTAGATGGTAGAACATTCCACCTTTGGCGCCTGCTAGCCCACCAATGCAGAAATTTCTGTTTTGGCATGCCTTTTGAGAAAGTTGATTCCTCAGGCGCTAAGTCCACCTAGCAGCTTTCAGAGATTAGGCAATCTCTGGAATGATCACGACCCGTTAAAGTAACAGAAATACTCGCAAACGTCGTAACCGTCAGAGTGATGGAAACACTCGTAAACAGGTCGATATAGGGAATTGCCGATAAACCCCTATGTCACGGGACCACCGTCAGAGTGATGGAAACACTCAAAACCCAAGTTAACACCAATGCTTGCTAGCCCACTCTAGTGAAAAATGACCAAACTGTCCCTAGGGCCATTTTTGGCATGTTTCTCGAGAAAAAACCTAAGTCCTCAGAACGATAAGTCCACCCTTCCAAGATTGTCTTAAAGACAATCCAGCATGATTAGGTGCCTTCTAGTTAGTTTCGGGCCAATTTCGAGACATTCTGGTCAAGATGACCATCTTGTCCCTAGGCATTCGAGGGCCCTGGGAACCACACCGGCTCTGGGTATCAAACCGGTAACCTCCCGGGGATGCTTTTGATAGTATCCCTAAAATTTCATTACCTTTTCAGATCATTCTGAGTCAGTTCTGGCAAACCCAGTGCGAACTGACCGTTTTGTCCCTGATGGGCCAGTCGCCTTTTCCAACCACACCGGCTTCGGGTATCAAACCTGTAACCTCCTAGGACATTCTAAGCAATTTTTTCGAACCTCGAGTCTTCTTCCGAGATATTCCGAATCCATCCAGGTAGCTTTCTAATCCGATTGACCGTTTTGCCCTTGATGGCCCGATCAACCCTTCCAACACATCCTATCATCATTTTTCAAGTCTACTACCCCCCGAGACATTGTTCTAAGGGTTCCTATCTCTTTCCGGCGTTCCGGGCCATTCTCGGCCCTTCAAATCATTCTCGGACCTTCCGGAGTCACTCCTAGTGAAGCCAGACTAAAAATTGCATGGTAGTCACTAGTACAGGCACCTAAATCTTCCGAAGATACATTGCTGCCAACCTTAAACATTTCCCAATTGGCTGGCGCCACTCCAAGCCAAAAAAAATGGCCTGGCACCACTAGGAGTGGCACCAATGTAATATTTTGCCTAGTGCCACTATAACAGGTGTCAGATCATTCATTTGTCTATAAATACAGAGCCTCTTCCAGCGTGAAAAGGGTCCATAAACTTAGTTTAAAAACTCTCTTCTTTGATACAAAGAGCTCGTAGCCTCCCCAAACCCTAGTCTTCTTTAGGTTTTCCAAAACCGTAGCCTCCATACACAAACCCTAACTCCCATACACTCACATACACCCCTATATACTCCTACACTAGCCTCCAAAGCCTCCATTGAAGACTCGAAGCGCTGTAACTCCAAAGCTCTGGGAGATTAGAACAAGCTCTCGAAGATCAAGGCGAAGACCAAAGCAAAGCTAGAAAAGCAAGGCGCGCAAAACAAAGTGAATACAGAAGACACAAGGTAGACTTCCTATTTACGTTTACACAATTTCCCCCTTTCTCTTCTCTCTCCGAACCCACTTGAGTTTTCTTCTATTTTAATCCCTCATCTTCTTCCCCCACTTTCTTACATGCTTGAAACAAAAGACTCCCCGGTTCATGTGTAAGATTAGGCTATTGGAAGTCACCGTGTCAGGGGCTTTCTCTTAGTCTAACCGGAGACCACGTGGGTTCGGCCCCCTTGATTATGTGCTTAAGCCTTTAACCTTGTATGTTCATGACCTCAACTTGCATTGTGCATATCATGATCATGCATCTCTCCAAAATTCATTTTTAAACTTGTTTTTAAAACTTACATCAAAACCGTTTTCAAAACTTGCATTAAAATTTTCTTCTTCAAAGCTTATTTTCAAAATCACAATCTTAAGGTGATTCTAGCCTTTCCATGGTTAAGGTTGCTTTAGGAAAGTGTTACATTTAAAGTGACCAATATTGCCCATATTTTTGAATCCTTATTGTTTTCAAAACCACAATCCTATAGGGGTTCTAATATTCTTATAGCTAGAATCGTTTTAAGAAAGTGTGATATTTTTAGTGGCTTGCAAAAGTCTACATTCAAATCTTTTTCAAATCTCTTTTTTAAAATTTACTTTCGAAAACCTCTTTTTGAATCCTCCTCAAAATCTCTTTTCAAATCTATTTTCTAAAATCTCCTCTCCAATATGCTTTCTAAAAACTCTCTTCAAAAATTCTATTTTCTAAAGCTTCTTTTTAAACTCTTTTCTAAAAAAAGCACTCTTTAAAATTCACTTTCTCAAAACACTCCCTAAGTTTCTTTCCAAAAATCTCCCTTTCCAAAAGCTCACTTTCCAAAAATCTCTTTTTTTAGAGTCCAAGTTAAGCCCTAGAGCCACGATTAGGAAACCCTAATTTTCTTTCCAAAAACATGATTTCTAATTTTCTATTTTGGCCTCAAACTTCAGGTTTCCAAATCCTGTTTTCTACATCAAAATCAAATATTTCCAAAACCTATTTTCTACCCCAAAATCTAGGATTTCCAAAACTTCACCTTCCAAATCCATGTCAAATCCAATCTCCCATTTAGGAAATTAGATCCAATCCTCCGTTTTTGGAAACAAAATCATAACATTTCTTCTTAGGAACAAAATCCAAATCTTTCCTAAACTAATCCTTCCAAATCTAAATCTTTCCTAACTTGAATCCTTCCTAATCCTATACTTTCTTAAAACTTTAAGTTTCCAAAATCTAAACTTTTAAATCTTTCCTTAACTTTAAGCTTCTTAATCTTTCCTAATTTAACCTTTCCAAATTTCAACTCTCCAAATCTAAATTTTCAAATCTTTCTTAAACTCAAACCTTTTCTAATTTCAAGTATTTCTAAAACTTAAACTTTGAATCTTTAAAAATTCAGACCTTTCCAAATTTCAAATCTTTCCAAAATTCTAAACTTTCTAAATTCGAAACTTTTTTAAGTTAGAACTTTCCAAATTCTAAACTTTCCAAACTCCAAAACTTTCTTAAGCTAAACTTTTCCTAATTTAAACTCTTTCCAAAAATCAACTCTTTCTTAAAAAGGAAACTTTCCTAAATTTTAAAATTTCTTGTTTCAAAACATTCTAATTTTAAAACTTTCCAATTTTAATTCTTCCCTAATTCAAAACTTCCTAAATCGAAATTTTCCTAAAACAGAACTTTCCTAATTCGAACATTTCCTAAATCCAACTTTCTTAATCTTGCAAGTCCAACGTTCGAGTCCAATCTTTTTTAAACCTCAAGTCTTTCCTAAATCCAATCTTTCCTAAGTCTAGGTTTTCCAAAACTCTATCTTTCCAAATCTAGTCCAAGTTCTCTTCCAAGGGTCAAATCCTCTTTCAAGTTCAATTCTAGGTCTAAGTTCAATCGTGATTTCTAATCTTCCAATTCGAATTCCAACTCAATCTCTCTTTCCAGTCAAAATATTCAATTTTCTATCAGACTCTTGTTCGAACTACAACTAACCTAATTCCTCAAAAAAAGGATACGTAGGCAACCCTCATGGGTACGGTCATAACTTTTTTCAAATCTCCAATTCCAAAAATCTATTTTTAAATCCCTGCTTCCAATTCTAGAACACTCTTTCCAAAATCAAATCTATCTTTTCAAATCTATTCCAATTTCAAATCAAATCTATTTCTAAAATCGAATCAAGTCTTTTTAAATCTATTTTTAAAATCAAATATTTCTATTGCACTTACATATCATACATCATTCTTTTAAAAATTCTTTTCTAAAGTGGATAGTTTTGGACATATATTAATTGAAGACTTTAATAGGTGAATAGACATGTAGGTACCGCAAGGGCAAGGTAAGGTGATGGCTTAGTGCGTCTTCCCTACACGTAACTAACCTTCGAACTTAGGATCACTTTTGTCTTAAGACCAAAATGGAGTTATTTTCAAATAAGGGCTTAAATATTTTCTAAAGGTTGCCAAACAACCTTTTTTCTTAAAAACCCTCCATTGAGGAAGTATTTTCAAAATTGTTTTAAAAAACCCTAAGTATAGTCTTCAGATTGTGCTTAGTTTCTAGGTGACCTAACTCACCTTAATCAAGTTAAGTGGAGACTCCGAATGTTTTTCAAAAACCCTTTATTCAAATCAATTTTCAATTCAAACTTAGTCGTACTCATTCTTCTAGGAGGATGAGTTCTAACGAGAGAGTACAGTATTTTTCCCGCTTGTGTGTGTATTCCTCGAGTGCGAAAAATCTGGGCGCGACACTAGTGGGCTTACCGATGGATTGCTTTCTATTTGGGAGGGTGAAATAATGGATCCCCTTCATTTTGAGGGTTTAGCTACTTGTTGCTTTGCCAGGACATCCTTCAGGCGTTACTTGGATTTCAACGAGTTACATGACTAGGCGTCACCTCTCACCCCTCTGTATTTTCCCTCTTTCTGCAATTTCTATTTCTCTCTCCCCTCTTTTTGGAGTCAGAGATTGTTTCTATAGAAAGTGATGCTCATGCTATCTTTTATTTCAAGTTGAGGTAAAACATTTCAGGGAAAAAGCCTGGAGTAAAACATCATTCATGAGAAAATATGAGACAAAGGGATAAACTGGCACTCATTTCATTTTCCTATCATTTAGGGATATTCACATGGCATGACAGTTTTTTATTTTAAACAAAAATGACTCATGAAAATTAATAGAAGACCGAATAATAAAGGATAGGTAGAAAAGCAGATGGATCTAGAAAACATCCCCCCCTTTTTTTTTGGGATTGGTGAAACCTTTCAGACAGGTTTTGGGATGACACCAACCATCTCCATGCTCTATTCGCAAGGTTCATGTCCTAAGTGCCGATGACCTTAGCGTCAATCAAGTCTTGTATTTTATGTTTCAGGATGAGACAATGCTCAGTATCATGTCCTTGTCTTTCAAAATGGTATTCACAAATGAGAGCCGGATTGAAGGTAATGGGTATAGGATTCAGGTGTCCAGCCTTCACGACACTGTAATAGGCTTCTGTTTGATTACAAGCTAGGCTAGTGAAAACGCAGGGTCAACGATTTTGCCTGTGTGGTCGAACTGCATTTGTCCCAAGAGCAAGTGCTTGAATAACCACGGTTGGCTTAATTGGTGATGTTGTTGGGTTTGACTGGGCAGGATGGTAGACACTTCACCCTCTTTTTTACCTACTTTCCTTGCTGTGTTTGTAGAACTTTCTTCAATTTTGGAATAGGGGTCAATGATTCTTTTGGTTTTCAGGCCATTCTCGATTATCTCCCCTTGTGTGATCAGCTCTGAAAAGCTCTTCCCTATGCTTGTGCACAATTTCTCATAATACAGCTCCGAAAAGGTTTGCACAAACAGCTGCACATATTCTTTCTCCACTAGCGACGGGTTGACTTGAGCGGCCGCCTCTCTCCATCTTAAAGCATAGCTTTTGAAACTCTCCTTTTCACCTCGAGTCATCATTATTAGCGCATATCTATCTAAGGTGAGGACACTGTTGTGCTGGTATTATGATCAAAAGGCCATGACTAGCTCGTTCCAGGTTGTTATTTTTCTCAGATCCAAGCGGGCAAACCATTACAAGGCAAACCCGGTCAGGCTATGCTGAAATAGCTGCATCAGAAGTTTGGGGTTATTCCCATGACCACTTAACGCACCCGCATATAATCTCAGATGAGCCATGGGATCTCCACTTCCATCATACTTTTGGAAATCGCATCTTGAATTTGGGTGGCCTTGGATGATCGGGGGAGAAGCGTAGTTTGTCTTAAGATGTCCCACCAAAGGTATCATGGCCTTGTAAGCTATGTAGGGACTCCTCTAGACCTTGTATCTTCAAATTGAGGGGATTTGGGCTTTCCTTTTTTAGCCTAGAAGCCAGGAAGATGGTTTCAAGGTTATTTTCTTCCTCTTCCTCAATATGCACCACTTTAGGGATTTCTTTGTTTTTACCCGTATTACTAGCATACAAGATGACCTTTGGCGGAATATCCTCGGCTTCTTTAGGGAGAGATGTTGAGGCTGAAGGATCCATGGAGGGTCCTTTGAAGGCCATCATTTGTATAAGCTTGAACATCTCGTCTATCTTTGCCTTCATCTCATTCACTTCTTTTCGTGTTACCGGACTATTCTGTTGATCGGGAGTATTGCCTCGCTCGTCATTTGTGTTGCTCAATGTCGGGTAAAGACTAGTGTTCTGAGCATGGAAGGCACTTGTGTTCCTTTCTTTCCTTTTTTAGGAGCAATGATGACCTAGAATGTAAGCAAATCTCACTAAAAACATTTTCTAGCCTTTGATGAGACAAGGGGGGATAGAAAATAAGGAAAAACAAGAAAAAGACCATATGATAGTTCCTAGATTAAGGAAATTTTTATGCAATGCATGACTTAGGGATGCCCCTGCCTTTCAAGGGGGACTAATCATGATGTTTTGGCTTAGGCTTTAGAGATAAGGCCTTGCCCCTATCATGCAACACTGTACACGTTCATGTAGTCATTTATTCATACACTCGTTCATTCAATAGCAATAATAATTTTATTGAGATGAATTTACTTTGTACATATAATTTTCAATAGTACATTGAAACGGGGAGAGGGAACATTTTCCTCAGGACTTTCACTTATTCTATGTTTACATTTAGAATCCTAAACTACTCTTAAGTCTTTGAATTAGCCTTCTTTGATAGAGGTCAATAAGAGACCTTGATTTCGGATTGCCCCTTGTGTTCTTTGCAGCCCTATCTCCATGAGCAAAGAGGGATTATGGCCCCTCTTTATGAGATGATTTTGATGCATGTTATGAATTCTTAGGGTCACTGGGTATTCTTAGGAGTTTTGGTTGGCTTGATTTAAGCAAGAAGGTCTTTAGACCATTCTTTGGGGGTAATCAAATACATGGAGATGCAATGAGTTGAGTTACTTTGGGAACTCTTGTCTTGAAATGAATACAATTGCATGAATAGTTATGATACAAAAAGATGCTTAAATAGCATAATGACAAGAATCAAGTAGCATAACATCATGAATTGAACAGTATATAAGAGAAAGTAAAGCTGTCGCTTTTTCCTCTTTGGTTTTGAAATTGATGCAAGTGTCTTAAATCTGACAAAGGTTCGGTTATGTATGGGGTGCTACATGAGCATGAGGTTGGGGTTTACTAATGCTTCCTAAAAAGCTCGATTCCCGAACCTTCAAATATCCAGCATCCACCCTCCAGAGGGTGAACTCTATCTTTGGCTAGTGGTTTGAGTGGGGGACCTATCAAGAAACTTTAGATTGAGAAACTGACACAGCATCTGCGCACAGTCAATATACTGTTCCCCCTTCTATCTAGAAGGGTAGCAGCCATGGAACTTATGTAAAATGCAAACGCAAGTGAGTGCACCAAGTGTGTGTGAAATTTTCAAAAATGAAGGAAATGACCTAACAATACACGTTACATCCTGTTCATTCATCACATACATGAAAGTTAATATGACACAAAAATGAAATGTGAACGAAGGTCCCCCTATAAAAGAAAATGGAAGGAGTTAGTAACTTTTCAAAAAACTCAACACAAGATAAATGGATGGTCAATGTACGAGTATGAATGTAAGCAATGAATTCAAGTGATGACACTTACTTGACAAATTTTGTTTTTTTGGAAAATCACGTTTTGGGGACTTAGAAAAATTTTGAAAAGTGGATAAAACTAGACAAAGTAATCGGAGATTCTGGGTCAGTGAAGGGTGAAGAGACATTATAATGGCCTAACCCTCTAAGTGTCCCCAGTCGAGTCGCCAGCTGTCGTGCCCCGGTTTATAGACACCAAACCCTATTGGCTCGGGAAAAAGCACGGTACTCTCTTGTTAGAACTCATCCTTCTAGAAGAACAAGTGCGATTAGGTTCGAACTTGAAAACTTGATTTGAACAAGGACTTTTGGAAAAAGTTTGGAGTCGCCACTTAACATGGTTAAAGATGTGTTAGGTCACCTAAAACTAAGTGTAATCTGATAACGAAACCTAGGTTTTTCAAAAAAGTTTTTAAAATGTCCTTTTTAAGAAGCTTTTTAGAAAAGAGGTCTTAATAATCTTTTGAAAGCCCTTTTGAAAACGTGACTCCGATTTTGGTCTTCGAAATCGAAATCTATGGCCCAGGGGTTAGTTACGTGTAGGGAAGATATCATAAGATCATCACCCTATCCCGCCCTTTCAATACATACATGTCTAACCACCCTTAGTTCACTTACTTAAATCACCGGTTACTATTATCCACTTAACATCCACTTTAGAATTTTAAAAAATGGGTTTGGTCATCACTTTATGAATGAATGATGCATGATGCAAGTTTTGAAAAGATGTTTGGAAATAGAACATTTTGAAAGGATTTGAAATAGAAATCTTAAGTTGATAGAAACTTTTGAAAGGGGACTTAGGTTGAAGTAAAGGTTATGACCGCAACATTTTAGGTTGCCTACGTATCTCATTTAGCGAGAATCAAGTCATTCATAGTTCGGGCAAGGGCCTGATAGAAAATAGGCACATTGGGGCCTTTGGAATATTTTGAAGACACATTGAGGTCTTTGAAAAAGTTTGAAGACGTTTTGAGGTTGTTGGAAAAAGAGAACTTGAGAGTTTTAGAAAAAATGCCTTTAAAACAGGACTTAGGATTTTTGAAGTGTTTTTTAAAATGGGTTTGAAGATGATTGTAAACATTTTTTAAATTAACTCAAGTGAGTTTTGAAAATATTTTGGAACAACTCAAGGGATTTTGAGAATGTTTTGAAGTCTTGTTTTGAAAACTTTGGATGTAGAATTTGGATTAGAAATGCTCTTACGAACTTATCTTTGAAAAGCTTTTGAAAGAAATGTTTGAATACTTTATTGAAAGACATGTTTAATGTTTCATCACCTTTAAGAGGTTGGTTATTAAAGAGCTAAACTCCTTTAGGGCTATAAGTTTTAAAAACATATTTGGAAAAGGGGGCTAGAGTCTTCCCTTTTGGTTTTTAAAACTTTAGGGTTAAATAACCCCTTTTGAATATCTCACTTATACTTGACCAATCCTAACCATGGAAGAATTAGGGTTGCTTCAAGAATGTGATATTTGCAAACCATTTTTAAAAAGGGCTTTTGAAAAACAGCTAGGGTTTTGAAACCCAAATATGGACAACATTGTAGGTTGTACTTAATGTATCATCTTCCCTTGGAATCCCTAACCATAAGAGGGGTAGGAATACCTTAGGGTTGTGAGTTTTTAAAAGTATTTGGATAATAGTTTTTGGAAAATATTAAGTGTCTAACCGTTTTAGTTAAGACAAGTTTAAGAGAACTTCTTGGAAGCATTTTTTTTTTTTTAAAGATAGGTTATAGAAATATTTGAGAAGGTTTTGGAGTTGATTTTTAAAATCTCAAGAGAGTAGGATGTCTTTGAAGATATGTTATGGAACTAGTTTTTGAAAGGTTATTTGAAAAGGGTTCTTTGAATTAGAACCTTGAAGCTTACTAACCTAGGTTGGATTGGCCTAAAGTTAACTAAATAGGGTTAGGTTGGATTAGGTTTGGGGTAACCTAGGATTAACTAACTAAGGTTAGGTTAACCTAGGGTTAACAAACTTAGGTTAGGTTAACCTAGGGTTAAGATGACCTAGGGTTAACTAACTGAGGTTAGGTTAATCTAAGGTTTGGTTAACCCAAGGTTGGACAACTAGAGTCAAGTTAACCTAGGGTTGGAAGGTGATCTTGAACTAGGGTTTGGACCTAGTGGTTTTTGGAAAGGTAATTTCAAACTAAAGTTTAGACCTAGTCGCTTTGGAAAGAGGGTTTTGTGCATGAAACTTGAAAATGTGTTTTAAAAAACCATTTTACAAAATCCACTCAAGTGAGTATTGGGGTCCTTTGGTTGGTATTTGAAAACCATTCAAGCGAGGGTTGCCTTGGAACCATTTCACCCACTAACTCAAGAGAGTAAAACTTGTGAAAATCAACATTGAATATATAGTTTTGAAAACTTGAAAACTAAAGAGATTGAACCTTTGAAAATTAGTTCTGGAAAGAAGGTTTTGGAAAATCACTTTTAAGATTTGAAAACCACTCTAATGAATAAGGGTTCATATGGTTGATTTGAAAGAAATTACTCCTAGGAGGACCCTACGGGAACATTCCAACCACAATATTCAAGAGAGCAAAACTTCTCAAAATCAAGAAGAAAATGGTAGTTTTGAGAAACTATTTTTTTTATACAAATCAAAGAGAATGAACTTTTGAGAACCCGTCTTAAAGGAGGTTGTTTCGAAAACTATTTTTTGGGGTGTAGAAGCCAACTCTAATGAACTAAGGTTCATATGGTCAAGATAATGAGAAGACTACTCAAGAGAGGGTTCGAAGGGACCATTTCAGCCACAAGGCTGAGGAGAGTGGATTCTACAAAATTAATATAGAAGAAAAGAGTTTGAAAACTAATTTTATGTTATATGAAATGCAAAGAAACATAAGGATGCAAAATGATGTCAAGGGGCTTAAAGAGGGATTTTCTAAGATATGGAAATTGACCTAGGTTTCAAGGAACCAACTCTTAGAGCCATTTTTAGGAAAATACTTGAATATGGATTTTGAAGAAGACATAGAAATGAAGATAATGAAAATTTTTACAAAATGATGATAGACATGAAAATAGGGCCAAACATGAAATACATGAACATGGTAACCATATGTAAGGGGGTCATCAATTCATACAAGGCTATAGACCACACCACATAATCAAGGTGCTCCAATGCCATACCATCTTAAAGTAGGTTAGTGAGAGATCCCCTTACATGGTGATTCTCACAAGCTTTCCTCTAGGCATATGAACTAGGAGCTCTCTTGTTTTAAGCATGTAAGAATGGGAGGTAGAAGATGGGGTTGAAAATAGAGAATAGCCTAAATAGACTAAGAGGGAGAAGAAAAGAGTGGGGGTGACAAGAATATAAAAGGGAATACCACCTTTTTCCTTCAAATACTTTCAAACTTCCATAGATGCTTTGACATGAACTTGAATGGCCCTAGAGAGGCTTGAAGAGGCTGGAATAGGGTCTTCTATGACATTAAGAGCTATGTAGGTGGTGTATGGGCTAGAGGGAGGTGGAATCTTACTTAAGTGTTTGGAGGGTGAGATGTATATGGAAATTCGAGGTTCAGAGGACATTTCTACAAAGCATTGCTGTTGTTTTCAATTCTTAAATACGCAAAGGGGAGGCCTGTATTTATAGGCAAAGCTGGAGGGGATAGGCGCATGTAGTACATGCTCCAAGGCAAATTTTGCCCTAGCGCATGCGCTACATGCGCTACATGCGCCAGTACTGTTCTACTAGCATAATGCCACGTGGCATACTCTGTACTGGCTAAATCTTAAGGGGTAAGCAAAGTTTGATTGATCTAATCAAAATTTGAGGGCATATCGCATACGCTCTGCCATAAAAAATGTTGGTTTAAACTTTGCCCCGATAATTGTGCAATCCGAAAAGGATTTGGAAAAATTGTTCACGTTCACGACATTCTCCTAGTGTTTCTCAAGAACCTGGCATTTTCAGGGAGCTTGAAAAGTATTCGAAAGAGTGAGATGCCATCTTGGGAAGTGTGTATGAAAACATACTTTTGCAGAGCATCTGTGATACGCTCCGTGGTTGTTCAAAAGTAGTAGTTTTTTAACCACGCGATCGGGGCCTTCAGGAAGCGATCTCTCCGATCGAACCGTACTAATGGAAAGTGCTCTTGAAATACTTTCGAGAATTCCCTAATTTATGCGTTTCTCAAGTCGTTTGACGATGCATTATAACTAGATAATTGGAGAAAAAGACAACCTTGGCGAAATGTTTATGAGACGCGCGAGGGGTTACCGAAAGTGGCAGTTTTTTAGCCATGCAATCGGGGCTTCGGGAAGTGTTCTATTCAATCAAGTTGTATCGAGGGAAAGACCTATGGCCAAGCTTTTGGGAATTCCTTGATTTAAGCATTTCTCAAATCATTTGACGGTGCATTATAACTCGGGAATCAAGAGGAAAAAACAACCCTAGCGGAGCGTCTCTGAGACGCTCTAGGGGGCGTTCGTTGAGTTGGAGGAGTTTAGAGTCACAGGGCTCACCTTGGATTGAACGAGGGCATATAATAAGGTTTGTCGGTTTGGTACCCAGAGCTGGTGTGGTTTCAGGGCGCGCTCGGGCCACCAAGGGTAAAATGGTCATTTTGATCAAAATTGGTCGAAAAGGGTCAAGATGGATTGGGGTGGCATATTAAGCGTGCTGGACTATTTGAGAATGGTCCTGGAAGATGCTTTCATTGTTTCGAGGGATTTGTACTGTGTTGTGGTGCCTAGGGGCAAAACGGTCATTTTAACTGAAGTTGACCGAAACGGGACTGAAATTGGTCAGGATGGCTTATTGAGTACACCTAACCACCTACGAACATTTTAGAAGGGTGGACTTGCTGTCTTGAGGGATTTTTAACTTTCTCAAAGATATGCTTGAAGGCCCAAGGGGCAGGTTTAGTTATTAGGCCTCTATTGGGCATAGCGCGCCCGAGAAGCGATTGACTGATTGAATAGGAGTCTGAAAGTTGATTTGGGCTTAAATGTGCCTATAAAGTTTTTGAAAGGGAGTTCGATCAGGCCGGAGATTACCAAGCGGGCAAAAATGGGGTGTTTTCATTTGGCAAGTCGGCCAATGAAGGCCACAAAAACCAAGTGTTTAAACTTGGTCCTGCCCCAAAAGTTGGACAGGCCGGCCAATGAAGGCCATAAAAAACCCAGTGTTTAAACTTGGTCGTACCCAAAAGTTAGACAGGTTGGCCAATGAAGGCCTTATCCCGGAAAGACAAGATAGAACAGGAACCCAAAACCAAGATTATGTGCTTTAAACAAAAAGGATCCATATAAGAGTCGAATTAGAAGACAGTAAACATTCATTCAAAAAGTCGATACATTACAAGACTACGCAAAAGAAAGATACAAATACTTCAAAAATAGAAAGCTAAAGTAAAAGTAAGCTAGGCTACGACATCTTCAGCAGTCTTCTTAACAGGATCAGTCGAATCAGAAAGAGTAGACCCAACTTCAACCGTCTTCAAGACGTCAGCCTTGACCATCTTCAAGATATCAGCATCAATCATCTCGGATGTACCCGTGGCAGAAACCACCAGAGTCTTGGTATCCTTGGCCTTCTCGGAGCCATCCTCATCACCACCCCCTAGTGTCTTCTCAAAATAGTCTGGAATATCTCTCTAAGGGCTAGAAGAGTTCTCGACATTCATCACCTTTAGAGCCTCGTGCCAACCTTCGATGAAAATAGACTGTCCGAGGTCGACCATCTGTAGTATCGTTCAAGTTTTGTTTATGCCTCTCCTTATACTCGGCCTTCTCCTTGGCATGCTCGACTTTAAGCGCCTCAACTTCTGCCTTGTACTTGTATAAGTCCACCGAGAGTATAGCCTTCTCATCCTCCAGTTTTGACACGGCATCATCCTTCTGGATTAGATCAGTCGTAGCTTGGTCTAACACAATGTTCGCCTTCTTCGCTTCCTTCTCGGCAGTTAGACTGGCTTATTTTACCTTGATCCACTCTAGCTTCAATGTGCCATGATCCTTGACAAGCTTATTGCGCTCCTCAGACGGAGCTCAGAAGTGCCGCATGGCCTCTAAAGCATTGAGAGAACAAAGGCAACAAGATTAGTACATAATCATTAAAGTCACTGCTAAAAATAAATGGGAAAACGAGCTTACCAACAGGGATTCATGAAAGGCTTCGACAAAGATAAAGAGATTATCGTTGCTCTCCAATAAATCAATGTCAACCCGGTGGAAGTTACTTTCGACCACCCCTAATGCAACTTCAACTGACTGGATCAGGGAATTAGTTGGCCACATACGACAGTCACCAACTGTGGGTTGGACTACCACAAAGTCGGCATCGTCAACTGCCGCACTACTGCTTAGATGAGGATCAGTCGGCACAACCTTTGCCTTCTTAAGTGCAGGCTCAATTAGTGTGTCTCCTGCCACTAGCTTCTTCTTCGACGCCCCTGTCTCCCTCCTCTTCTTGTCGAGTTCAGTAGTGTCGACCTCTGCAGCGGGGGCAGGGGGAGTGGGCTTCGCCGATTTGGCCACTAGCTTCCCCGATTTCTTTAATCTTTTTGCCACCTTTTGCAGCACCATTTCTTTGAGGTTCGTCGTGTTGGGAGTATTAGATTCGGAAGACAACGGATACACCAACTTACATCTCTTCCCAATTTTGGCTATAGCTCGAGGGTCTGGCACCGTTAGCAGAGTAGATGTTGATGCTAATTTGGACAACCTTAACGGATCTAAAGATATGTCTTGGACAGAGTGACCCATAGGATGGGTCGTCACTTCAACAGTGGTCCGAGGCAATTCAAATGATTCCCAACTCGGCAATTCAACCCCTGTGGTCACCGAGATGGCGCGTTCAACAATCCGAGTCCCCAAACTCCTAACCGGTGGTAGCGCGTCGACAAGCACATTGGCAACAGTCACACGGTCGTCGAGATGTATACGCTCAATAGTTATCTTCACCGGGATGTCGACAAACTCACCAGCGGCATCCTCCTCTGCGAGCTTGACAATCATAGCGGGCGGGATCCCAGTAGATGCAATAAATGTGGAAACCTGGAATGGGTAGTTCAGTAGGATATAAGGGGTCCTCGCAATATCTCGCAGCCAACTAGAGCTTAGTAGTTGAGAACCTTGTTCAGGTCAGGCAAGTTCACGCCCCACATCTGCTTCTTGTTCTGACCAGTCGCTGGAAAAATTAAAACAGGGTAAGTTAAATATATACAAGTTAAAACGCATGAAAAGTAAAAAGTCAGCACTAACCTAACTCTTTGGGGCTTCTACGGCATCGAGTCAACGGCATTTGGTCGGCACGAAGGCCGCCAAACTCCCAGGAGCCGAAAACCCAAATCCTGAAATCGTCTACTCCCTATCTGAAGATGGGAGAGACTTTACTATTTCCTTACTTTTGTCAACCACCCTAAGGTAGACTTTCCAACTGTCACGCGTGACTTTGCATAGAGTGTAGCAAAAGTCAAGCTCGGCAATCCCTAGGTTAACACCTACGATGTGGTTCAGCTCGAGCACCCTGATTATAGTACGATAAGTATTAGGGCTAACTTGGGCAGGGCAGATATCGTGATGTTGAAGGAATTTTACAAGAAGAGGATGTAAAAGGAATCTGATGCCACCCTCTACGATGGCAATCATGAGGAAGGGCATCCCCCTATCGGTTTCCTCCATCCTGTAGTCGTCTGAGTCAACTAACTCTATGCCGACCTGGTCAGCAATATTGTATCTAGCCTTAAAAGCAGCAACAGCCGCCGGACTATCTACGAGCTTCCTAAGGTGAGCCGCCATCAGGGGATGATCATAAAAATGTAGGGCAAAAAAAGAAGAAAGCAAAGGTGCGAAAGACTTATAGTTTTAGAGCAGGAACCGCTCTCTCTCTCACCAGGAATCTTAAACCAGGTTCGAATGTGGAGAATGAATGAGGATATGCACAATTTATAAGAAGCCTTGCCATCGGTTCAGTAGCGACCATCATCACGCCTGAGCCAACCATTACCTCGGAAGCCCAATCAACGTGTCCCATCGGTTGTAGGCTCGTATGGGATGTCTACGTGTTATAAAATGGTAGGAAGACGAAAAGGCAAACTTTAAATGCAAATCTCAGCCCCCGCCCCCTACATTTGTCCAAATAGGGCGCAAAGGCTGGGGGCAATTGTGGGCCTAATGAGAGCCAAGCCCAAGACCAAGAAAGACTAGCCCAAAGAGGTAGGCCCATGAGTGACGACCTATCAGACAAAGTCCATGCCAATCAAAGGTAGGGACCCAAAGTGGCTAGCCCATGGATCCTAATCCAAAAGGTACTAGGACTAATGACATCCGTAATGCAAATCATGTTCCTAAGTGAGTTAGGATAAATAAAGGATAAGTCTAATACATTAAACTGACTTTATCAAACAAGGATTCCTAAGAGGAAAGTAACTCCAAATCCTAAAGGAAACATGGCATTCTGAAAACTATAAATACCCCCATGCATTAAAGGTGTAAGGTATGTTCACTTGAGTTCTAACTCTCCATATTTTATTCGATTCATTGTGATTAAGCTTGCTAACTTAATCATAGGAGTGCTTTTGGCCCAAAGAGGGTTGAGACATTCTTATTGTCTTCTTCTTTTGTAGATTGCTTGTGCTCGTCGATACAGTTTGAGAGTTCAACCAAGCTTTCTCAAAAAAATTTCACCTACAATATCCCTCAACATACTCATCAAGATAGACATATCCACAGATGGACCACTTAGTACAATGCTCATTGGGAAGAGTTCCCTTAGAGCACTAGATGGTGCAGGTCTTAAAGATTCTCCACTTTCTGGTATAGCACTTGAGGGTTCACCTCTTTCAGTGGATCCAGTTCTACGAGAGCCACTATAATGTTCTTTTCCTTCCTAGGGGTTGTCAGCACCCCATTTTGGCCACTTAGCGATCTCCGGCCTGATCGAAAGTATCTACAAACCAACACAAGCACATTCAAGCCCAAACCAGCTTTCAAACCCAGTCCAATCAATCAACTGCTTTGCGGGCCCAACAAGAGGTAAGATGACCAAAATGCCCTTTATGCATTTGTCAATCCAATTTAAATTGGCACGTCTTTCATAAGATGATAAGTCCATTCAAATTAAAAGTCAAACCCAATTGTCCCGTCATTCGAGAAAGTTGATCCCAAATTGACAGTAGGACCATTCAACTTAGTATGGCACGATCACCAAGAAAGTTTATTTTTCGGATCAATAAAGCCCTTTTCACACTCATCTCCTGAAAGTACCTAAAACCCAGATATGGAAGAGCGGTTCATTTCTGGTGCTTGTTAGCCCACCAATATAGAATGTTCGGTAATCTGGCACGTTCTTTGAAAAAGCACAAACCCCTCAAGAATGGAAGACCGACCAAGTCTAGCATGACCTTCGAGAAAGTTTATCCCTCAAGGCGGTAAGTCCCTTTCAAACCTATCCACCGAGAAAGTACCAATTCCTAGGACAGAAGTCCATACCAGATCTAGACCAATCAACACTAACACCTACTAGCCTGTCTGTTGCTCCCAGATTTTTCGCACTTGAGGAATACACACACAAGCGAAAAAAATATTGTACTCTATCGTTAGAATTCACCCTCTTAGAAGAATGAGTGTAACTAGGATTGAATGGAAAATTGGTTTGAATAAAGGGATTTTGAAAAACAATTCGGAGTCGTTACCTAACTTGATTAAGGTCAGTTAGGTCATCTAAAAACTAAGCATAATTCGAAGAGCACACTTAGGGTTTTTGAAAATACTTCCTCAAGAGAGGGTTTTTAAGAAAACAGTGTCACGTCCAGATTTTTCGCACCCGAGAAATACATATACAAGCGGGAAAAACACTGTACTCTCTCGTTAGAACTCACCCTCCTAGAAGAATGAGTGCGACTAGGTTTGAATTGAAAATAGATTTGAATAAAGAGCTTTTGGAAAATATTTGGAGTCGCCACCTAACTTGATTAAGGTAAGTTAGGTCACCTAAAAACTAAGCTCAATCCGAGGATCACACTTAAGATTTTTGAAAACGATTTTGAAAATACTACCTCAAGAGAGGGTTTTTAAGAAAACAGGTTGTTTGGCAACCTTTAGAAAACATTTAAGCCCTTTTTGAAAATAAACTCCATTTTGGTCTTTGAAAACAGTGATTCTAGGTTCAGAGGTTGGTTATGTGTAGGAAGACGCACTAAGCCATCACCCTACCCCGCCCTCGCAGTACCTACATGTCTATTTATCCTAGATTCACCTATGATAGTCTTCAACTAACAAATGTCCAATCCTATTTACTTTAGAAAAAGAATGTTTTAAAAAGACATAATGCATGATATACAAGTGCAAGAAAAGGAAGTTGAAAAATAGATTTGGAAATAGATTTGAAAATAAATTGATTTGTTTTTAGAAAGAGATTTGAAAAGATAGATTTGAAATTGGAAAGCTAAGAAATTGGAAATAGAGATTTAAAAATAGAAATTTAGAATTGAAAGTTAAAAAAAAAGTTGTGAAATTGGAGATTGAAAAAGGTTATGACCGCACCCATGAGGGTTGCCTACAAATCCTTGTTGAGAAATCAGGTCAGTCGTAGTTCGGACAAGAGTCCGATAAAAAATAGAAGGTTGGATTGGAAGAAAGAGATTTTGATTGAAAAATAGATTTGATTTGAACTTAGAATAGAAGATTGAAGATTGGAATTTTAGAATTTTGGAATTGAAAAGGTAGGATTTTGATTTGGAATAATAGAAATTGGAAGAAAGATTTAGACTTGTTTTGGAAAGATGGAGGTTTAAAAAAAAACCTAGACTTAGGAAAGAAAGGAGACTTAAGAAAAATTTGACTTGGAAGGGTTTAAGAAAGATTCGACTTGACTCAAAAGAGTTTTAGAAAAGATTAGGTTTTAAAAAAGTTCGAATTAGGAAAGTTCCGTTTTAGGAAAGTGTCACTTTAGAAAGGTTTCGTTTTAGGAAAGTTTTGGTTTAGGGAAGTTTCAAATTAGGAAAGTGTCATTTTTGAAAAGTTTCGTTTTAGGAAAGTTTCAATTTAGGAAAGTGTTCGAATTAGGAAAGTTTTCATTTTAGGAAAGGTTTTGAAATTAGGAAGTTTTGAAAGTTGAAAAGTTTAGAATTTAGAAAGTTTCAACTTAAGAAAGTTTCGAATTTAGAAAGTTTTAGATTGGGAAAGATTTGAGATTTAGGAAGTTTAGAATTTTAGAAAGATTTAAATTTAAGAAAGTTTAGAGTTTTGGAAAGATTTGAACTTAAGAAAGATTTGAAGATTTAGATTTGGAAAGTTAAGATTTGGAAAGGTATGGAATTTAGGAAAGGTTGGAATTAGGGAAAGTTTAGATTAAGAAGGATTTGGAAGTTTAAAGTTTAAAGAAAAATTTAAAAGTGTAAGTTTTGGAAACTTAAGGTTTAGGAAAGTAGGAGATTAGGTAGGATTTGAATTAGGGAAGATTTGGATTTGGAAGGATTGAGATTCCTATTTCCTAAAACAAGAATTGGATTTTGTTCCTAAAAAAGAGATGCTTTGATTTCGTTTCTAAAAACGAAGGATTGGATCTAGTTTCCTAAAGGAAAGATTGGGCTTGGTTTCCTAAAGGGAAGATTGGATTTGGCATGGATTTGGAAAGATAGAATTTTGGAAATTCTAATTTTGAGAAGACTATAGTTTTGATGCAGAAAATAGGTTTTGAAAATATATATAGTTTTGATGTAGAAAACAAGAGGTTTAGGAAACCTAGGTTTTGAGGCCAAAATAGGGAATTGGAGACTATGATTTTGGGGAAGAAAATTAGAATTTCCTAATTGTTAGCTCTAAGGTTAACTTAGACACGAAGGAAAGAGATTTTGGAAAGTAATCCTAGAGAGGAATTTTTAGAAAGTGAATTTGAAAAGAGAGAGTTTTTGGAAAGAAATCTTAGAGAGGGGCTTCTAGAAAGTGAATTTTGAAAATAGTTGTTTAGGAACGAAACGTAAGGTGCGTCTTTGGAGAGGGAACTTTGAGGAAAGCGTTTTTGGAAATGAGCTTTTAGGAAAGATGTTCTTGGAAAGAGATTGTTGGAAAGGAGTTTTTGAAAAACAATTTTGGAAAGGAGATTGGAGAGAGTTTTCTAAGAAGGAAACCTAGGGAGTGTTTTTAGGAAAGGAATTTTGAAGAGAATGTTTTGGAAAGGAGTTGAAAAGAGAGTTTTTGAAAAATAGATTTTTGGAGGGAGTTTTTGAAAACAACTTTGGAAAGAAGAGTTTTAGGAAAGCATGTTGAAAAGGAGGGTTTTAGAAAGAGAGACTTTTGAAAAGAGAGTTTTTAGAAAGTATAAAAATGTTTCACTTTCCTAAAGCGATTCTAACCATAAGAAGGCTAGAACCACTTTAAGAAAGTGGTTTTGAAAACAACAAGGATTTGAAAATATGGACCATATTGGTCACTTTAAAAGTAACACTTTCCTAAAGCAACACTAGCTATGAAAAGGCTAGAATCACCCTAGGATTGTGATTTTGAAAACAAGTTTTAGAAAAGAAGGTTTTGATGCAATTTTAAAAACAAGTTTAATGTAAGTTTTGAAAACGGATTTGAAAACGATTTTTGGAAGAACGCAAGATCATGATATGCACAATGCAAATTGGGGTCGTGAACATACAAGGTTAAAAGCTTCACCACATAATCAAGGGGGCCGAACCCACGTGGTCTCCGGTTAGACTAAAAGAAAGCCCCCGACACGGTGACTCTCTAATAGCCTAATCCTACACATAGACCGAGAATTCCCTTATTTCAAGCATGTAAGAAGGAGGGAAGAAGATGGGGGATTAAAATAGAAGAAAACCTAAGTGGGTTAGAAGAGAGAAGAGAGAGGGGGAAGTGCAGAAACTTAAAGAGAAAGCCTACCGTATGTCTTGTTTACTTCGCTTGGCTTAGCGGGCTTCGCTTTTCTTCAGACTTCGCTTCACTTCAGTCTTGATCATTGAGGACTTGTCTTTGGTCTTCAAAGCTTCGTAGTTGCAGCAATCCAAGTCTTCAATGGAGAATTGGAGGCTAGGGTATAAGTGTATGAGAGTGTATAAGTGTATAGGAGGCTAGGGTTTGTGTATGGAGGCTAGGGTTTGGAAAACCTAGAAGAGCTAGGGTTTAGGGAGGCTACGAGCTCTGTATATCGAATATTAGGGTTTTCAGACTGAGTTTGCAGACCTCTTTCACGCTGGAGGAGGCTCTATATTTATAAAGATGGGATAGACCTGGTGCTTGTTGTAGTGGCGCCAGGCCAAAAATGCTTCTGGCGCCACTAGGAGTGGCGCCAGGCCAAATATTGGCTTGTAGTGGCGCCAGCCAGTTAGAAAAGTTTTAAGGTCGGCAAGCATCGTATCTTGAGAAGATTTGGGCGCTTGTACTAGTGACTACCATGTAATTTTTAGCTTGGCTTCACTAGAAGTGACTCCGAAAGGCCCGAGAAGGACTTAAGGAATCAGGAATGGCCCGGAAGGCCAAAAAGGGACAAGAAACCTTAAAATAGGGTCCTGGAGGTAATGGACTTGAAAAAGGATGACAAGAATTGTCGAAAGGGTTGACCGGGCCATTAGGGGCAAAACAGTCAACTGGATCGGAAAGTTGTCCAGACAGACTCAGAATGTCCTGGAAGAAGACTCAAGATTTAGAAACATTATTCAGAATGTTCCCAGGAGGCTACCAGTTTAATATCCAGAGCCAGTGTGTTCAGAAAAGGTGACCGGCCCACTAGGGCCAAAACGGTCATTTTGCACAGGGTTTGCCGAAATTGACTCGGAATGATCTAGAAAGATAATGGAAGGTCAGGAATACTATATAAAGCACTCTCGGGAGGTTACCGATTTGATACCCAGAGCTGGTGTGGTCAGAAAAGGCGACCAGCCTACTAGAGACAAAACGGTTATTTTGTACCGGGTTTACCAGAACTAACTCGGAATGATCTGGAAAGATAATAGAAGGTTGAGAACATTATAAGAAGCACTCTCGGGAGGTTACCGATTTGATACCCAGAGCCGGCATGGTCCCCGGCGTGTTCGGATGCTTAGGGGCAAAATGGTCGTCTTGACCGAAAAGTCTTGGAATTTGCCCAAAACTAACTAGAAGGCACCTAAACATGCTGGATTACTTTCAAGACAATCTTAGGAGGGTGGAATTACCATTCTAAGGACTCAGGTGCGTTCTCGATAAACGTGTCGAAAAATAACTTTAGGGGTAGTTTGGTCATTTTTCACCGAAGTGGGCTAGCATGCACTGGTGTTGACATGGGTTTTGAGTGTTTCCGCCACTCTGACGACGGTCTCATGCTACAGGGGTTTGTTGGCAATTTCCTATATCGACCTGTTTGCAAATATTTTCGCTACTCTGACGGTTGCGATGTTTACGAGTACTTCCGCTACTCTGACGGTTCGCGATCATTCTCGAGACTGCCTAATCTCGGGAAGCTGCTAAATGGACTTAGCGCTTGAGGAATCAACTTTCTCAAAAGACGTGTCAAAACAGACATTTCTGCATTGGCAGGCTAGCAGGCGCCAAAGGTGGACCGTTCTACCAACTCGGGGACTTGGGGTCTCGTCCCAGTCGACGGGTTTGAAGGGACTTACCGTTCTGAAGAGTTCACTCGAGAACGTGTTAGATAGGATAGACTTATCGCCTTGAGGAATCAACTTTCTCGAGAGAGGGATTGGAATTGGAATTCGACTTGAAAAAAGAGACTTACCGTCTTCGAGAAGATGTGCCTGCTGGAACTGGACCGAACAATGCCCCCAAGGGCATTTTGGTCATTTTGTCTCTATTTAGGCCCTGCGAGCTCACAAAGCGATGGATTGACTAGATTAGATTTAAAAAATTAAGTTGACTTAGAATATGTCCATATTGACTTGAATACAAGTCTGGATGAACTAGAGACTACCGAATAGCCAAAAATGAGGTGCTTACAGCTACCCCTCTTTTTCTGTCTTTGCTTGTCAAAGATAGAAAACGATAAAGTAAGGGTCCCATGTTGACCGTGAGGCTGTCAAAGGGACGGACTTTGAAAATTTTGGAAGACAAGAGTGTGGAAATGGATATTGGGCCCAAAAGCCCATTGAAATTGAGTTTTGGCTAGAAAAAAGGCAAAGTTGCCTGGAATTGGCAATTGGTGCCACTGCTAGTGGCGCCACTCCTTGGATCAAAACCAGTATTTGTTGGTTCGACTCTGCTACAGGTTTTGAAGGTTTTTTGCAAAACTGAGAGGCATTGTAAGAAAACCATCTTAGACATTGAAGAAGCGCTTCTTAGAGACCATGGGGGATTGCCGGAAGTGAACACCGTGCCGAAAAAGTCGCCGAAAGAAAAGTTTTCGCCGGAGAACTCCAAGGGGTGAGTTTTCTATTTTATGATCATTTGAACGTGTAGAATTCCGTTTAAGTCGTGTGAATAGTGGAAATTGATCTTTTGATATGTTTTAAACACTGTGGTGATGTTATTTTTGTGTTTTAATGCTTGTTTGATTGAATTTAAGTAATTGTGCGTGATTATGTGAATGGGATTTCTGTAGAAATTGGGGGTTTCTTCCTACAGGCTTGGGTGTTGAGTTTTTTAACAAGATTTTTGTACTACGTGCCTTAGAAAAATATGTTTAACAATAGTATGAAGTTTTGTGATTTTTTGAAAATTCGGTGAATTTTTTATTTTTTGAAAAATAGAATAATACTTAGAGAATTAAGAATATTTTAAGAAAATTTAGAAATTTGAGAAATTTTAGAGTTTAAAATTTAGAAAAATTAGGGAATATTTTAGAAATCATTTGAGATGATTCTAAAAAATTTTAGGACATCTTTGAAAATCGTTAACTTATTGAAAAAGAAAACATGTGTTTTGAAAAATTTAAAAATTTGAAGATTATGCACGGGTGTTAACGTTATGTGATTATGACGTTGTGAAGTGTACGTTTTGTGTTTTATGTTGATGCGGTAGGTGTTGTAGGGACCTTTTTCAAGCGAAACTCTGTCGAAATTTTTTGAAATTCAGAAAAAGAGTTAGAGAAATTTTGGAATAAAATCTTTTGAAAGGAAAAAGATATAAAATCATTGAGGATGGGGCCTTTTTGGCGGAGAAGACCCCGAGAAACTCGGGGGCCTTGAAACTATTAGAAGAAAAATTTGGGAAAAGGACATGTTTTGAAAACAGATTTTGACTTTGGAAAACTCAGGATTTTGATAAGAATTTCGAAAGATTGAAAATTTGAGAATTGAGTTTGAAGAAAACTTTTTGGAGGAAGAAATTTTTAGAAGATCTTGATTAGGATAGAAAAATCTTGGGATGAATTTTGACTGGAAGATTTTGAAATTTTGACTTAAGACTCATTTGAAATTTTCGGACAAAACGTACAGAAAATTTGTTTTGACTCGGAACGGGAAGTTTAAAATTAAAATGTGTAGGAAATTCATTTCGACTTAACATGGGAAATTTAAAATTAAAATGTGTAGAAAATTCATTTTAACTTAGAATTGGATTTAAAAATCAAAATGTGTAGGAAATTCATTTTGACTTAGAATTTGAAATTTTTTTATGTTATTTTATTATTTTTTGTTTGTTTTGATTATTTATTTATTAATTTTATTTTTTTTCTTCTGGTTTTATTTTATTATTTGCATATACCGCATATTACCACCTCTTACCTTAGCTTACCTTTTAGGATGGCAGATGTGGGCGACGACGGTTTCGAGAGGAGACACCGCTCCAAGAAGGTGGCCCAGATAGATTTTGTCGGCAGCTCCACCCACTCTAGGGGTAGTTAGCGCTCTGCTGATAGAGCATCTTCTAGCCAGATTAGGAGGGGGGAGTAGGCCTCCAGTCGACCCCTTTCTTCCAGTTGAGCCAGCCTTCGAAGATGAGATGGACGCCGAGGCTTCTCACTTTTGACTTTTAGGATGCCCAATGCTATTTTGAGTTGATTACGGGTTCGGTATGATGGGTATCCTCTAGATGAGCGAGTCATTTTTCGCTAGTCCTTTGGTTGCATGGCTTCTCTCCTATTGGTGCAACTTATTTTCTGACAATGGTTCCCCTTTTGGCCACCTGACAATATCTCTCTTCCATTTTAGGGAATGTGAGCTTGCCCCTACTCCCTAAGAGTATGGCTTCCTATTAGGTCTTCAGGATGGTTCAGCTAACATTATGGGACCTACTTTTCCTGATGGCTACCTCACGATTGTTTCTTCTCAGCTTGGGTTCCGTTGTGCGGCCTTTTCTTCTAATTTGCTGCCCTAGTTTCCTTATGTCCCAGTGAAGTTCTTGATTCTCTCATTTTGAGCTTGCGACGGATAGGGGATTGGCATACTTCTCAAGATTGGTCCATTTCTCCATGGTAGCCCTAGCTCTGCTTCTCTTGAACTTGTTGATGTTTCTGCCGGGGGGGATGACTTGGTCGGTTGTCGGTCATGTGCATTACTTGTCAAGATTCGTGAGGGGCACTCCCATGCTCCTATGGTTGTGGGAGAGACCTTCGTGAGCCTTAGCAGGGGGTCAATGCTTATTTTTGAGGATATGCTTCACTATTACAGCTTTTGGCGATCAGACTCCTGTTTGTTATTCATCTTCTTCAACATACATGGTATCCCGAGTCAAAAGTCATTTGAATGGGGAGGTCGAGAGTGGGTCACTGCCCCATTCTCTGTTTTTTTTCGGCCATAGAAATCTAAGCTTTCTGAGGCGTGTGCCGATGCTGGAGATGTTTGAGGGTGGCTTTAGCTCCTTTTCGTGTTTTACCTCGTTCCCTGTTTTCCTATTGGAGAGATGGAGAAAGACATATAGTTAGTATTTTCATTATTATTATTTTTTATTCTTTTTTTAACAAAAACAGTTTATTTATGCCAATTCTAAAATGCACAGGTAAAGGGGTGAATGCATATCATACTCTTTTTTCCTTTTTTATGAATGCACATGGAATTAGATGCATGACTTATTTTACATGTCCTTTTTTTTTACATATATCTTTTTATCAATGCACAGGTTCATACAGGAATAGAATTTAATGCATGTTATACTTTTTATGTGAATTTACATACAATAAGGGAATTGAATGCATGTCATGCCTTTGATGAATACATGAATAGATATGAACTACACAGGAATTTAATGGATGTACAAGTTATACATGTCATGGATGCACTAATACTGCATGTATATAAGTTATTTACAGAGAATATCCTAGGATTGCCCCAGGGCCTATACTCTCAGGATTCTGTTTTCCTTCCAGGATTCTGCCCTATTTGGTTTTATCCTATTCTCATCAGGGTGTGATAGCATTCTCCAGGGATCTTGACCTTTCGGTTTGCTATCCTACCCCTTACTTCTACAAGGTTGCTGCTTGGGGTTTTTCTGATCTCACTTGGCTTTCTTTCTCAGATTTCTAAAATGCCACCGTGGCTAGAGCGACAACTCGCATGCCCTTTGCAGAGCGATATGTAAGCACCCTATTTTTGACTGCTCGGTAGTCTACACTCCATCCAGACTTGTGTTCAAGTCATTGTGGGCATATTCCAATCGAAACCGACATTCTAGGTCCAAATCCCGCCTATCCATTGCCTCAAGAGCCTGCCAGGCCCTAATAGAGGCAAAATGACCAAAATGCCCTTAGGGGCATTGTCCTTTCCTTTCCGATTCCAATCCCAATCTCGAGACAGTTTATTCCTTGAGACGGTCCGAGTAGTGAAACTACTCACAAAACCGTTAAAGTAGCGGAAATACTCACAAATAGGTCGATGTAAGGAATTGGCAACAAACCCCTGTGTCACGACGACCGCCGTTAGAGTGGCGGAAACAGTTAAAACCCAGGTCAACCCCAGTTTCTGTTAGCCCACTTCGGTTAAAAATGACCAAACTGTCCTTTGGACCTCTTCCGAGACTTTCTGGTCAAGATGACCATTTTGCCCTTAAGCATCCGAATGCCCCGGGAACCACACCGGCTCTGGGTATCAAACCGGTAATTTTTCGAGAATACTTTTTATAGTATTCTCAACCTTCCTTTACCTTTCCGGATCATTCCGAGTCAGTTCCGGCCAACCCGGTACAAAATGACCGTTTTGCCCCCTGTGGGCCGGTCTCCTTTTCCGACCACACCGGCTCTGGGTATCAAACCGGTAACCTCCTGAGACTACTTTTTATAGTGTTCTCAACCTCCCCTTACCTTTCCGGACCATTCCGAGTCAGTTTCGGCTAACCGGTGGGAAATGACTATTTTGCCCCTGGTGGGCCGGTCTCTTTTTTCGACCACACCGGCTCTGGAAATCAAATTGGCAACCTCTGGGAACATTCTGAATAATGTTTTCAGATCTCAAGCCTTCTTCCGGGACAGTCCGAGTTTGTCTCGGCAGTTTCCCGGTCCGATTGACCGTTTTGCCCCTAAAGGCCCGGTCAACCTTTCCGACACATCTTATCCTCACTTTTCAAGTCAAACACCTCTAGGACACTATTTTAAGTGTTTCTGCTCTTTTTCAGTCTTCCAGGTCATTCCCGGCTCCTTCACATCATTCCCGGACTTTCCGAAGCCACTCCTAGTGAAGCCAGGCTAAAAATTGCATGGTAGTCACTAGTACAGGCGCCCAAATCTGGTCAAAGATACGTTGCTTGCCGACCTTAATAGTTTCCTAATTGGCTAGCGCCACTAGTAGTGGCGCCAGGCCAATATTTGGCCTGGCTCCACTCCTAGTGGGGCCAGAAGGAATTTTGGCTTGGTGCCACTGCAACAGGCGCTAGTGTATTCTTCCCTCTATAAATACAGAGCCTCGTTCAACGTGGAGAGGATCCGCAAAATTAACCTAAAAATCCTATATTTCGATATACAGAGCTCGAGCACCTCCAAAACCCTAGTTTCCTTAGGTTTTCCAAACCCTAGCCACCCTATACTAAACCCTAGCATCATATACACTCCTATACATCCCCATACACTTATACACTAGCCTTCAACCAACCTTTGAAGACTTGAAGAGCTGCCATCTAAAGCTTAAAGACAACCCTTGAAGGTTGAAGAAGAAGATCAAGATGAAGACCGAAGATTGAAGACAAGCAAGATTGAAGACAAGCAAGGCGCGCAAAATAAAGAAAACATACAGTAGGCTCCCTATTTAATTTTTCGTACTTCCCCCCTCTCTTCTCTCTCCTAACCCACTTGAGTTTTCTCTATTTTAGTCCCCCATCTCTTTCCCCCCCTTTCTTTGCATGCTTAAAACAAGGGGATTCCCGGTCCATGTGTAGGATTGGACTATTGGAGAGTCACCGTGTCGGGGGCTTTCTTCTAGTCTAACCAGAGACCACGTGGATCCGGCCTCCTTGATTATGTGGTGAAGCCTTAGCCTTGTATATTCACGACCCCAAATTGCATTGTGCATATCATGATCTTGCATCTTCTAAAAACTGTTTTCAAAGTTGTCTTCAAAATCGTTTTCAAACTTGTTTTCAAAATTGCATCAAAATCTCTTTTTCAAAAACTTGTTTTCAAAACCACAATTCTAGGGTGATTCTAGCCTTTCCATGGCTAGGGTTGCTTTAGGAAAGTGTTACATTAAAAGTGACCTTTCATGGTCTATATTTTCAAATCTTATTGTTTTTCAAAAACCGCTTTCTTAAAGTGGTTCTAACCTTCTTATGGTTAGAATCGCTTTAGGAAAGTGAGATGTTTTTCTTTACACCTTCTAAACCTCTTCTTTTCAAAAATCTCTTCCTGAAAATCTCTTTTTCAACATACTTTCCTAAAACTCTCCTCTCCAAAAGTGTTTTCTAAAAACTCTTTCCAAAATCTATTTTTCAAAACTTCCTTTTTCAACTCCTTTCCAAAAACTCTTTCTCCTCAAAATTCACTTTCTAAAAACATTCCCTAAATTCACTTTCCCAAAAACTCTCTTTCCAAAAATCTTCCTTCTAGAAACTCCCCTCTAGGATTTTCCTCTCAAAATCTATGTTTCCAAAAACACACTTTCCAAAAACTCCTTCTCTTTAAAATCTTTTTTCAAAAACTCCCTCTTCAAATTCACTTTCCAAAAACTCCTCCCTAGGATTCCCTTCTAGAAAACCTTCGTTTCCAAAAACGCACTTTCAAAAATCTTCTTTTCTTAGAAGCTCAAGTCAAGCCCTAGAACTCGCAATTAGGAAACCCTAATTTTCTTCCCAAAAATATGGTTTTCAAACTTTGCCCCAAACCTAGGTTTCCAAAACCCCTTGTTTTCACATCCAAACGATACATGTTTCCAAAACCTCTTTTCTACGTCAAAACTATAATTTTTCAAATCTAGGGTTTCTAGAATCTCCCTTTCCAAATCCTTGCCAAATCCTATCTTCCCTTTAGGAAACCAAATCAAATCTTCCTGTTTAGGAAACCGAATCAATCCTCCGTTTTTGGAAACAAAATCAAACATTTGCTTTTAGAAACCAAATCCAATCCCTTCCTAATCCAAACCTTTCTTAATTCAATTCTTTCCTAAACCATAAGTTTCCTAAATTTAAATTTTAAATCTTTCCTTAAATTTTAAAATCCAACTCTTTCCTAATTCAAATCCTTCCTAAGCTTCTCCTTTCCTCAATCTTAAGTTTCCAAAACTTGAACATAAAAATCTTTCCTAAAATTCTAAGATTCAACCCTTTCCTAATTCTACCCTCTTTTCAAATCTTAACTTTTCAAACCTAAGTTTTCAAACCTTTCCTAAATTCAAACGTTTTCCAATTTCAAGATTTTCTAAAATTCAAACTCTAAAACTCTCTAAATCTTAAACTTTTCAAATTTCAAGTCTTTCCAAATTCTAAGCTTCCAAAATTCAAAACTTTCTTAACTTGAAACTTTCTAAATTCTAAGTCTTTCTTAAACTAAACTTTCTTAATTTAAAACATTTCTAAACTCAACACTTTTCTATTTCAAAACCTTTCTTGAAACAAAACTTTCCTAATTTTCAAAACTTTTCTAATTTGGGAACTTTCCTAATCTTAAAACCTTTCCTTTTTTGAAAACTTTCTAAACTCGAAGCTATCCAATTTCAAAACTTTCCTAAAATGAAAGCTTTCCTAATTTCGAAACTTTCCAAAAATGACGCTTTCCTAAAACGGGCCTTTCCTAATTCGAACATTTCCTAAAATCCAATCTTTCCAAATCTTCCAAGTCCAACATTCCAATCCAATCCAATCTTTCTTAATCTCAAGTCTTTCCTAGGTCTCCTACCTTTCCTAAGTCTAAGTTTCCTAAACCTCCATCTTTCCAAAACCAAGTCTTTCCAAAATCAATCTTTTCAAATCAAAGTCCAATCTTTTCAATTTCAATTTCCAATCTCCTCTTCTAATCTCAAATCAAATCCAATTTTCAATTCAATCTCTCTCTTCAAATCAATCTCTTTTTAATCGGACTCAGGTCCAAACTACAACTGACCTGATTCCCCCAAAGGGATACGTAGGCAACCTTCATCGGTGCGGTTACAACACTTTTCAAACTTTCAATTCCACCCTCATGGGTGCGGTCTCCACATTTTCAAATCTCAAATTCCAATCTACTTTCAAAATTCTAATTTCAAAATTTCTATTTTCAAATTTCTACTTTCAATTTTCAAACTTTCCAATTTCAATTCCATTTCTTCAAATCTACTTTCAAATCAAATCAATTTCTTTTCAAATCTATTTTTCAATTCTCTTAACTTGCACTTGCATATCATGCATCATGTTAGTTTCTTTTTAAGCATTGTTTTTCAAAGTGGATAGGATTGGCCAATAATTAGTTGGAGACTCTCATAGGTGAATCTAGGGTAGATTGACATGTAGGTACCGAAAGGGCAGGGTAGGGTGATAGCTTAGTGCATCTTCCCTACACATAACCAACCTCCAAACCTAAACCACTGTTTTCAAAGACCAAAAAGGAGTTATTTTTCAAAAAGGGCTACATGTTTTCCAAAGGTTGCCAAACAACCTGTTTTCTTAAAAACCCTCTCTCGAGGAGATATTTTCAAAAATTGTTTTCCAAAACTCTAAGTGTAGTCTTCGGATTATTCTTAGTTTTTAGGTGACCTAACTCACCTTAATCAAGTTAGGTGGCGACTTCGAATCTTTTTCAAAAGCCCTTTATTCAATTCAATTTTCAATTCAAACCTAGTCGCACTCATTCTTCTAGGAGGGTGAGTTCTAACGAGAGAGTACAGCATTTTTCCCACTTGTGTGAGTATTCCTCGAGTACGAAAAATCTGGGCGCGACACGATAGACAGCTAAGCCTTCAATCCGAGAAGACTTCTTTTAGGACCGTAATGTGGGCTGTGTTTAGGAGTTGTAAGAAACGAAGGATATTTAGGCTCAAAGATCTTCTTTTAGTGGGTTGCTTGAACCAAAACTATCTGAGCACACTTTGGAGCATGAGATTGCCCCTGCATTCCTCTCCAGTTCTCCTTTCTCATCCTACTTGTCTTGGTATTGTTTAGGCTTATTTGGACTAAGCAATTTTTTTTTATTTGAAAGGACTTTAATTTGGACCGTAACATAGGCTAGGTTAAGGAGTTTATGAATGAAAAGGGTAGAAAGGCTCAAACATTATCACTAATGGGGTTTTAAAAGACCAATGATCACATTTGGCAACTTGACTTCCATTCACTGCTTTCTTCTTTCCTTCATACTCTTGTTATTCTTTTAGATCATTTTCTACCTTTTGATTTAAGATCATTTTTTCATCAAGAAATTTGTTGCTAAGTCAACTTTTGGCGATGCCAACTTTTTCATTTATATTTTGGGATGACAGTATCTTCTTTTGAAGATCTCCACGAACACAATATCTTCTTTACTAGGGACGTCTTTGACACCATAACTTCTTGAAGATCACTAGTTTCATCGTTGCTCATTATATTTTCTTGGAAATCACCCTTTTCATCATTACTCATTATCTTCTTGAAAATCACCCTTTTCATCATTACTCATTATATCTTCTTGGAAATCACCCTTTTCATCATTACTCATTATCTTCTTGAAAATCACCCTTTTCATCATTACTCATTATATCTTCTTGGAAATCACCCTTTTCATCATTTCTCATTAATTTCTACTTATGACTTTTGCCTTAAACCAGGTTAGGCGGTGATTCAATTTTCTTGAGGAAAGTAACCGGCTCAAGTGGGCTTTGCAAAGGAATTTGTTTGTGTATGGTAGAAGAAATGAGGGTTTTTCATCACTTCAAGTTAAATTACTTAGTTCATAAAGCCTTTATACAAAATTTAGACAATGCTCCTAAAAAATGGTGTGTTTCTGCCGAATCAACTACTCTGTGCTTACCTTAGTGTGGGGGATGGTTATAGGTTTGGAGATATCTGAAAAGAGATCGCTGACGGTTCTAGTGGGCTGAGCAAAAGATAGTGTTTATTTGGGATAGAACAATGGCTTCTCATCATTTTGAGTACTCTGCTGCCCATCGCTTAGCCAGGATATCACGAAAGTGTCGCCTTTTGAATAAACTCCACACTATCTCCTTGCTATCTCTCACTCTCTCTTTGTTTATCAAAGGTCTTAACCACTCTTTGAATGGGTTGCCCATGCTATCCCATCTTTAAGTCGAGTCATTTACCAAATGGAAAAGAATTCCTAAAAGTAATATTCATCTGCAAGAGTATGAGACAAAGGGGATAAACAGGAAACTATCCATTTTCATTTTAAAAATATGATTACATGGCATGCAGTATTTATTTAAAGAAAATATGCGAGAAATAGAAAACGAAAAGAAAACAGGGGAATTTTGTGGAAACCTCCTTTTTCTTGTAGACCTTCTGATGAGAACCCCTAATAGGGTTTTGGGACTATGCCCATCTCCTTGGTATTCCATTCTCCAGACACATCCTCAACTAGCATAGGGTAGATTAACAGATCTTCTGTGACGCTTGGGGAACTGTCGAAGATGGTACTGCTTTTGATTTCCTCCTCCATGATTGTATTGACGGTGTGATCGCGTTGCGGACTGGTGGGGACAGCGGGGACTGGTTTCACCTCCTTGATTTTGACGATTTTATCATCTATTAGATCTTGGATTTTATGTTTCAAAGATCGAAAACTTTCTGTGTCATGTCCTAGTCCGCCTGAGTGATATGCGCACCTGAGTGTTGAGTTGAAAGAGGATGGTAGAGGTTTAACTAGTGGTGTAGCCGGTATTGGGAGCAGGTATCCAGCTTTCAGCAAATTATTGTAAGCATCTGTTTGGGTGCCGGCCAATTGGGTAAAGGGTCGATTCCGCCTTCTTGCTCTTTTAGGTCTAGTATACGACGACGCATAAACCAACTCAAAAGTAGGTACCTTAGGTGTTACTGGTGCAGACGGTTACAAGGACAGAGGGTCGAATGCTGTGGTAGTAATTCCTGCCAGGTTCACTACTTGGGATTCGCTGAGACTTTGCATCTTCCATTTTAGGGTATGGCAACTTTCGATGTTATGACCTTTAGGTTCAAGCGCTTTATCAAGAATGGGCTTTGGAGGTACCATGACCAGGCCCCCGGATTCACAAAGTTGCCGGTAAGCTGCATCTCCAGAGTATTCAGGCGGGGTGAAGCTTTGACTTTCCTTTTTTACCTTCTCTTGCGAAAGAGTATGCCTGACTTCAATCTGTGTCTGATCCGCATCCTGTGAGGGGTTAGTAGGAGTTTGAGGGTGGAGTACTGTGGCAACATGGAATTGAGGTTGTGGTGGGGGGATGATCTTCTGGTGAAAGGTTGACTTTTCTTCTTTTTTCACATTGGTCATTTCTGCGTGAGATAGAGGGATCATGGTCTCTAGTTTCATTATCCTTTCTGAGTTCTGCTTGTTCTTCCAATATTCGGGTTTGCCCCTACTTGAGTGGTCGATTGAGTGGCACTGAGGTTGTGGGAATTGTTGAAGTGGATTCTTTAGACACCATTGCTTGTATCAGTTGAACATTTCATCTATTTTGCTTTTCTTCTCATTAATCTCCTTACGAGTGACAGGGGAGGTCTCATTAAGGTTGGCTGCCATTAGCAGAGTTCTTTTTCGGGTAGTGATAGGGCTTCTAGGTGGACGCCATTCTTTCTTGGGAGCAATGTTGACTTTTATGGCAGGATTTCTGCAAATACAAAGAAAGAAAACATGGACACAAATTGCAAGTTATTTTTTTAGTTATTAGAGAGTTTTATGCAATGCATGTCTTAGGGATGTCCCTACTTGAGCGGGAACTAAACATGATGTATTTGCTCATTTTCAGATATAGGGGGTTTGCCCCTGTATGTAGATACCTTACTGTCAAGTGGGAACCTTCATCCATTTATACATCCATCCATCCATTCGTTCAAGGGAAATAAAGAAATACATTTAACTTTGGTTTAAGATACAAAAGAATTAAAATACATTTTAATAGGAGGAGGGGGGAACATTTTCCTTTAGGGGTTCCACCTATCTAGTTTTACATAAGAAGTCCTAAACTACTCTTGAGACTTCGGATTCGCCTTCCTTGGATTCGATGTCGAGGATGTCGCCAAGAGACCTTATTGAACGGTTGCCCCTAATCTTCTTAGCAACCCTATCTCCGTGAGCATAGAGGGATTGGGGCCCCTCTTATAGAATGGATTGACATACATGCCATAAGTCCTTAGGGTTACGTGGGAACCCTAAGGGTTGGGTAGGTTTAATGCAAGGGACAGTGACCTTGGTGTCACTCTCAATGGGTTGATCATATGCATAAAAATGCAGTGACTTGAGTTACTTTTTAACTCTTGTCTTGACATGGGATATTGAATGCATGAAAATGGATGCATAGAGTATAAGGAAAGAGAATACAGTTGAAGTAAATATGCATGTATGAGCAGTTAGACAGGCATTATAATAGTAACAATACAGTCATTATAACAACAGGAATAAGCAAGTATAAATGAAAATAAGAGCAGTCATCCTTTCTTCCGTGATTTTGGAAAACAGTGTGCGTGTCTTGAATCCAGCAGAGATTTGGCTATGCAAGGTGTCTATATGAGCATGAGATTAAGGGTTGACTAATGCGTCCTAAAAAGACTCGGTCCCTGGATCTTCAAACCTAGGCCCACTCCTTGAGGTGGTGCTATGATCGGTTGGTGATCTGAGCGGGGGAACCATCAAGAGGCCATAGGCGAAGAAACTGACACAGCATCTTACCCACAACCAACGTACCGTTCCCCCTTTCTAACTAGAAGGGTCACATCAAGGTAAAATTGCAAGTATGCAAAATGCAAGTGCACTTGCATGTGTGTGTGATTTTTGAAAGCGGAGGAAAGAGCCCAACAACTCCCATTCATCCTGTTCATCACATTTATGCATAACAATTAATAAAATAAAATTATAACGAATGCGCACCTATAAAACAAAGATGCAAGAGTTAGTATGTAGATGAAAAGCTTAACACAAGAATGAATGTTTTTGAAAATAACTTTGAAAATTTGATTTTAAAAATTGAAAGTGGATAAACTTAGACAAGTTAATTGAAGACTCTACATGGGTGAAGGGTGAAGAGACATAACTATGGTCTAACCCTCTAAGTGTCCCCAGTGGAGTCACTAGCTGTTGCGCCCAAATTTTTTGCACTTGAGGAATACACACATAAGCGAAAAAAATATTGTACTCTCTTGTTAGAACTCACCCTCCTAGAAGAATGAGTGCGACTAGGTTTGAATGGAAAATTGGTTTGAATAAAGGCTTTTGGAAAACAATTCGGAGTCGCCACCTAACTTGATTAAAATGAGTTAGGTCACCTAAAAACTAAGCATAATCTGAAGACCACACTTAGGGTTTTTGAAAACGATTTTGAAAATACTTCCTCAAGAGAGGGTTTTTAAGAAAACAGATTGTTTGGCAACCTTTGGAAAATATTTAAGCCCTTTTTTGAAAATAAACTCCATTTTGGTCTTTCGAAAACAGTGATCCTAGGTTCGGAGGTTGGTTACGTGTAGGGAAGACGCACTAAGCCATCACCCTACCCCGCTCTTGCTGTACCTACATGTCTATTCACCCTAGATTCACCTAATAAAGCCTACGATTAACAAATGTCCAATTCCATACACTTTAGAAAACAATTTTGAAAAGAATGATGCATGATATGCATTCGCAAGAGAGAGAGTTGGAAAATAGATTTGGAAATGGATTTGAAAAGAAATTGATTTGATTTAAAAAGAAATTTGAAAAGATAGATTTGAAATTGAAAAGTTTTAGAAATTTGAAATAGAGATTTGGAAATAGAAATTTGGAATTGGAAGTTTGAAATAGATTATGGAATTGGAAGTTTGAAAAAGGTTGTGACCACACCCATGAAGGTTGCCTACGTATCCTTTTTGAGGAATCAGGTCAGTCGTAGTTCGAACAATAGTCCGATAAAAGATAGAAAGTATGATTGGAAGAAAGAAATTTTGATTTGGAATTTCAATTGGAAGATTAGGAAATCAGGATTGAACATAGACCTAGAATTGAACTTGAAAAAGGATTTGACCCTTGGAAGAGAACTTGGATTAGATTTGGAAAAATAGAATTTTGGGAAACCGAGACTTAAGAAAGATGAGATTTAGGAAAGACTTGAGGTTGAAGAAATATTTGACTCGAATGTTTGACTTGGAAGATTTAGGAAAGACTCGGATTAGGAAAGGTTTTGAAATTAGAAAGTTTTGAATTAGGAAAGGTTTAAAGTAAGAAAGATTTAGAATTTAGAAAGTTTTAACTTAAGAAAGTCTCGAATTTAGAAAGTTTGGAAGTTTAGAAATATTTGAAATTAGAAAGATTTGAAAAGGCAGATTTGGAAAGTTATGGAATTCAGGAAAGGGTGGAATTAGGGAATGTTTAGATTTAGGAAAGCTTTGAAAGTTTAAGTTTTGGAAACCTAAGGTTTAAGAAGGTATGAGATTAGGAGGGAGTAGGATTCTTATTTCCAAAATCAAAGTATTGGATTTTGTTTCTAAAAGAGGTGTTTTGATTTTGTTTTCAAAAATGGAGGATAGGATCTAGTTTCCTAAATGGGGAAGATTGGTTTTGGTTTCCTAAAGGGAATATTTGATTTGGCATGGAATTGGAAAGATGGAGTTTTGGAAACCCTAGATTTGGAAGACTATAGTTTTGATGTAGAAAATAGGTTTTGGAAACCTAGGATTTAGATGTAAAGAATGAGATTTTGGAAACTTAGGTTTTAAGGCAAGATTGAAAATCATGTCTTAAGAAAAGAAGTTAGGGTTTCCTTATCGTTGGCTTTAGGGTTTAACTTGGACTCTAAGGAAAGAGTTTTTAGAAAGTGAACTTTTAGAAAGGGAGATTTTTGAGAGACAATCCTAGAGAGGAGTTTTTAGAAAGTGAATTTTGAAAAGAAAGCTTTTCTAAAGGGCTTTTGGAAAGTAAAACTTTAAGAGAGTTTTTGGAAAGAGAAGTTTGGAAGGAGATCTTAAAAAAGAGTTTTTGGAAAGCAAATTTTGAAAAGAGAGTTTTTGGGAAAGGGATTTTTTAAAAGAGTTTTTCTAGGAAGGAGACCTAGGAAGCGTTTTTAGAAAGTGAATTTCCAAGAGAGCATTTTGGAAAAGAGTTTTTAGAAAAGTGAGTTTTGTGAAGGGAATTTTTAGAAAACAACTTTGGAAATGAATTTTGAAAAGGAGATTGAAGAGAATTTTTAGAAAGTGTATTGGAAAAGAGATTTTTTAGAAAGAGAAATTTGAAAAGAGAGTTTTTAGAAAGTATAAAAAATTTCTTACTTTCCTAAAGAGATTCTAACCATAAGAAGGTTAGAACCACTCTAAGATAGTGGTTTTGAAAACAACAAGGATTTGAAAATATGGACCATATTGGTCACTTTAAATGTAACACTTTCCTAAAGCAACCCTAGCCATGGAAAGGTTAGAATCACTTTAGGATTGTGATTTTAAAAACAAGTTTAGAAAAAGAAAATTTGATGTAAGTTTGAAAACAATTTTAATGCAAGTTTTGAAAAAACAAGCTTGAAAACGAATTTTGGAGGAATGCATGATCATGATATGCACAATGCAAGCGAGGGTCATGAACATATAATGTTAAAGGCTTCACCATATAATGTTAAAGGCTTCACCACATAATTAAAGGGGCCGAACCCACGTGGTCTCCGGTTAGACTAAAAGAAAGCCCCCGACACGGTGACTTCCAATAGCCTAATCTTACACATGGACCGGGATGTCCCTTTTTTCAAGCATGCAAGAAAGGGGGGGAAGAAGATGGGGGATTAAAATAGATGAAAACCCAAGTGGATTCGGAGAAAGAAGAGAGAAGGGGGAGAAGCGTAAACTTAAATAGAGAGCCTACCTTGTGTCTTCTTTATTTTGCTTTGCTTTGCGCGTTTTGTTTTTCTTGCTTTGCTTCGGTCTTCGCTTCAGCCTTCATCTTGATCTTTAAGAACTTGTCTTGATCTTCGAGAGTTTCGGGTTACAGCACTTCAAGTCTTTAATGGAGGCTTTGGAGGCTAGTGTATAAGTGTATGAGAGTGTGTATGAGTGTATAGAAAGCTAGGGTTTGTATATGGAGGCTAGGATTTGGAAAAGCTAAAGGAAACTAGGGTTTAGAGAGGCTACGAGCTCTGTATATCGGATAATAGGGTTTTTAGACTGAGTTTGCGGACCCCTTTCACGCTGGAGGAGACTTTGTATTTACAGAGAAAAGAATGACTTGGCACCTATTACAGTGGCGCCAGGCCAAAAATCCTTCTAGTGGTGCCAGCCACTTAGGAAAGTTTTAAGGTCAGCAAGCAACGTATCTTTAGACAATTTGGGCGCCTCTACAAGTGACTACCATGCAATTTTTAGCATGGCTTCACTAAGAGTGGCTCTAGAACGTCCGGGAAGGATTTAAGGGAATAGGAATGGCCCGGAAAGCCATAAAGGGACAGGAACCCTAAGAATAGGGTCCCAGGGGTTATAGACTTGAAAAAGGATGTCAGGGTTTGCTAGAGGGGTCGACCGAGTCATTAGGGGCAAAAGGTCAACCGGGCTGGAAAGCTGCCAGGACGGACTTAGAATGTCCCAGAAGAATACTCGAGATTTGGAAACATTATTTAAAATGTTTCAAAAGGTTACCAGTTTGATACCCAAAGCCGGTGTGGTCGAAAAAGGCGACCGGCCCACCAGGGGCAAAACGATCATTTTGCACCGGGTTTGCCAGAATCGACTCGGAATGATCCGGAAAGGCAGTGAAAGGCCAGGAATACTATAAAAGCATTCTCAGGAGGTTATCGATTAATTTCAGAGCCGGTGTGGTCCTTGGGGCGTTCGGATACCTACGGACAAAATGGTCATCTTGATCGAAAAATCTCAAAATTGGTCTGAAACTGATTGGAAGGCACCTAATCATGCCGGATCATCTCTGGGGCGATCTTGGAAAGGTGAACTTACCGTTCTGAAGAATTAGGTGCTATCTCGAGAAACGTGCCGAAAATGGCCCTAGGGGCAGTTTGGTCATTTTTTACCAGAGTGGGCTAGCATGCACTGGTGTCGACCTGGGTTTTGCGTGTTTCAGCCACTCTGACGGTGGTCCAGTGATATAGAGGTTTGTTGGAAATTCCCTATATCGACCTGTTTACGAGTATTTCCGCTACTCTGACGGTTGCGATGTTTAGGAGTACTTCCTCTACTCTAACGATTCTCGATCATTCCCGAGACTGCTTGATCTCGGGAAGCTGCTAAATGGACTTAGCGCCTGAAGAATCAACTTTCTCAAAAGGCGTGTCAAAATGAACATTTTTGCATTGGGGGGCTAGCAGGCGCCAAAGGTGGACCATTCTACCATCTTAGGGACTTGGGGTCTCGTCCCGGTCAACGGGTTTGAAAGGACTTACCATTCCGAAGAGTTCACTCAGGAACGTGCCGGACAGGATAGACTTACAGCCTCGAGGAATCAACTTTCTCGAGGGAGGGATTGGTATTGGAATTGGACTTGAAAAATGGGACTTACCGTCTTCGAGAAGACATGCCTACTGGAACTGGACCGAACAATGCCCCCAAGGGCATTTCGGTCATTTTGCCTCTATTTGGGTAGCGAGCCCACAAAGCGATGGATTGACTAGATTAGACTTGAAAAATTGTGTTAACTCATAATATGTCTCTATTGACTTGAATACAAGTCTGGACGGACTAGAGACTGCCGAGCGAGCAAAATGGGGTGCTTACACCGTCCCGATAAAAAATGACCATTTTGCCCCTAGCTAGCCCGACACGTTCTTCAAGAAAGTACCAAGTCCTCATAACGGTAATACCACCTTCCAAGGCCATCCTTAGATGGTCCGGCATGTCCAATGCCATCCAGTCAACTTTGATCCTTTCCCAGAGGTTCCCCTATCAAAATGACCATTTTGCCCATAGGTATCCAAATGCCCTAGGAAACCACATTGGCTCTGGGTATCAAACCAGCAACCCCCAGTCAACCCTAGTCAACCTTGGTTAACCCCAATTGCCTCTAGTCAACCTAGTCAAACCCAGTCAACTCTAGTCTACCCAGTCAAACTCGGTCAACTCTAGAATTCCCGAGATGAGGTGACCACGATCCAGTCACTCTCTTCAACCACACTGGCTCTGGAAATCAAACCGACAACTTTTAAGATAATTTCCAGAGTATCCCCTTTCATTTTTGGCAGGGCCCAGCTATCCGGCACTTTCCTTTTTGAATCAAAACCTCCTTGCTCCACTTCAAGTGAAGTATGACCAATTTTTAGTCTTGAGCCGCTTCTAAAAGCGCACACCAACCCCCCCCCCCAGGCTGTCAGAAACTATTACCAATTGACCAGCATTCGACAAGCCTCCTGTCCAACCTTTTTTTTTAAGCCATCATTAATGACCTTGCGCCACTCTTAGTGGCACATGGCCAAGCTTAAGGCATGCGCCACTAAGAGTGGCGCACACCAACCCCAAAAATGCACTATAAATACATACCTCACCCTCAGTGGCGCACACCAACCCCAAAAATGCACTATAAATACATACCTCACCCTCACTGTTCTAGGCCAAGAAAATTCACCAAAATCTCTCCTTCTCTCTGCCAAAAAACTCTCGGAGCCCTCTTTCTCTCTCTTGAAATCCCGGCGACAGAGCCCTAGTCTGAAGGTCTAAAGCCCTAGCTTCCGAACTCTACCGAAGGCCACCTCTACTGCCCAAAAGCTCCTGAAGTCTTCCTAAGTCCAAGGCCCGAGCCTGCATCGAAGAAAGAAGAGACAAGATAAGGTAATCCACTATTTGCCTTTCCGTATTCCCCCATTCCCTCTTCTCCCTCCAAACTCACTTGGGTTCTTATCATTTTTTACCCCCACCTTCTAAACGCCCCCTTCTTGTATGCTTGGAACAAGAGGACTCTAAGTCCATGTCGAGAGTGGGTCGAGGAGAGACTACCAATCGAGACTCTCTTATCGGTTTTCACTTACTTCGCTGCTATCGCGCCCAGATTTTTTGCACTCGAGGAATACTCACACAAGTAGGAAAAACACTGTACTTTCTCATTAGAACTCACCCTCCTAAAAGAATGAGTGCGACTAAGTTTGAATTGAAAATTTGGTTGAATGAAGGGCTTTTGGAAAAGATTTGGAGTCGCCGCCTAACTTGATTAAGGTGAGTTAGGTCACCTAAAAACTAAGAATAATCTGAAGACTACACTTAGGGTTTTTTGGAAAAAGGTTTTGAAAAGATCCCCTCAAGAGAGGGTGTTTAGGAAAACAGGTTGTTTGGCAACCTTTGAAAAACATTTAGCCCTTTTTAGAAAAATAACTCCTTTTTGGTCTTTGAAATCAGCGATTCTAGGTTCGGAGTTTGGTTACGTGTAGGGAAGACGCACTAAGCCATCACCCTACCCCGCCCTTTCGGTACCTACATGTCAATCTACCTTAGATTCACTATAAGAGTCTTTAATTAACTAATGTTCAATCCTATCCACTTTAAAAAAAATAATGTTTGAAAAAGACATGATGCATGATATGCAAGTGCTGGAAAAGAATGTTGAAAAATAGATTTGGAAAGAAATTGATTTAATTTTAGAAAAGATTTGAAAATATAGAATTGAAATTGGAAAGTTTGAGAAATTAGAAATAGAGATTTGAAAATAGATTTTTGAAATTGGAAACTTGAAATAGATATGGAATTGGAGATTGAAGAAGATTGTAGAATTAGAGATTTGACAAATGTGGAGGAATTTGAAATTTGAAAAAGGTTATGACCGCACCCATGAGGGTTGCCTACGTATCCTTTTGGAGGAATCAGGTCAGTTGTAGTTTAGACCGGAGTCCGATTAAAAAGAGATTGATTTGAAAGAAAGAGATTAAATTGCAAATTGAATTGGAAAATTGAGAGATTGAACTTAGAATAGAAGATCGACAATTGGAATTTAGAATTTTGGAATTTGGAAAGATTGGACTTTGATTGAAAGATTTGAAAAGCCTTGACTTTGGAAAACTTGGTTTTAGGAAACCTAGACTTAAAGACTTCAAAAAGAAGGATTGGATTTGACTTGGAAGGTTTGGGAGATTAGGAAAGATTGGATTTAGGAAAGATTCGAATTAGGAAAGGTCCGATTTAGGAAAGTTTCGAATTTGGAAAGTGTCATTTTTGGAAAGTTTTGGAATTAGGAAAGTTTCGACTTAGGGAAGTTTTAAAAATTGAAAAGTTTTGAAAATAAGAAAGTTTCAACTTAAGAAAGTTTTGAAATTAGGAAAGTTTCAACTTAGGAAAGTTTTGAACTTGGAAAGCTTAGAATTTGGAAAGTTTAAGATTTGGAAAGTTTTAGAGTTTAAGTTTTTAGAAAATGTTGAAATTAAGAAAGGTTTGAGTTTAGGAAAGATTTGAAAACTTAGATTCGGAAAGTTAAGATTTGAAAAGGGGTAGAATTAGGAAAGGGTTGAATTAGGAAAGATGTGAAAGTTGAGTTTTAAAATTTGGAAAAGATTTTTGTATTCAAGTTTTGGAAACTTAAGATTTAGGAAAGTGAAAGATTAGGAAGGATTTAAGTTAGGAAAAAGTTGGATTAGGAAAGGATTGGATTTTGTTTCTAAAAAGAGAAGGTTGGATTTGGTAAGGATTTGGAAAGGGAGGTTTCTAGAAACCCTAGATTTGGAAAACTATAGTTTGGACGTAGAAAATAGGTTTTGGAAACATGTATAGTTTGGATGTGAAAATAAGAGGTTTTGGAAACTTAGGTTTAGGGGCAAAGTTTGAAAATCATGTTTTTGGAAAGAAAATTAGGGTTTCCTAATTTTGAGTTCTAGGGTTTGATTTGGGCTCTAACGAAAGAGTTTTTGGAGGGTGCGTTTTTTGGAAACGAAGATTTTTAGAAGGAAGTCCTAGGGAGAAGTTTTTGGAAAGAGATTTTAAAGAGAAGGAGTTTTTGAAAAGTACGTTTTTGGAAACGAAAGTTTTTAGAAGGGAAATCCTAGAGGGAAGTTTCTAGAAGGGAGATTTTGGAAAGAGAGTTTTTGAAAAGATTTTTGAAGAGAGTTTTTCTAGGAAAACGACCTAGGGAACGTTTTTAGAAAGTGGACTTTGAAGAAAGCGTTGTGGAAAGGAGATGAAAAAGGAAGCTTTGAAAAATATATTTTGGAGGGAGTTTTTGAAAACAACTTTGGAGAGGAGAGTTTTAGGAAAGTATGTTGAAAAAGAGATTTTTAGAAAGAGATTTGGAAAGAGAGTTTTTAGAAGGTATAAAAATGTCTCACTTTCCTAAAGCGACTCTAACCATAAGAAAGTTAGAACCACTTTAAGAAAATGATTTTGGAAAACAAGAAGTTTTGAAAATATAGACTATAAAAGTCAGTTTTAATGTAACACTTTCCTAAAACAACCCTAGCCATGGAAAGGCTAAAATCACCCTAGGATTGTGGTTTTAAAAACAAGGTTTTGAAAAAGAGGATTTTGATGCAATTTTAGAAACGAGTTTGAAAACGATTTTGAAAACAACTTTAAAAACGATTTTTGGAAGATGCAAGATCATGATATGCACAATGCAATTTTGGGGGTCGTGAACATACAAGGCTAAGGCTTCACCACATAATCAAGGGGGCCGGACCCACGTGGTCTCTGGTTAGACTAGAAGAAAACCCCTGACACGGTGACTCTCCAATAGCCCAATCCTACACATGGACCGGGAATCTCCTTGTTTTAAGCATGCAAAGAAATGGGGGGAAAGAGATGGGGGATTAAAATAGAGAAAAATCAAGTGGGTTGGAGAGAGAAGAGAGAGAGGGAAGTGCAAAAATTTAAAGAGAAAACCTACCGTATGTCTTGTTTATTTTGCGCGCCTTGCTTGTCTTCGATCTTCGGTCTTCGTCTTGATCTTCGTCTTCAATTTTCAAGAGTTGTCTTCAAGTTTTAGATTGCAGCTCTTCAAGTCTTCAAAGGAAGGTTGAAAGCTAGTGTATGAGTGTATGGGGGGTGTATAGGAGCTAGGGTTTAGAAAACTTAGGGAAGCTAGGGTTTAGGGAGTGTTCGAGCTCTGTATATCGAAATATAGGATTTTTAGATTGAGTTTATGTATCCTTTTCACGTTGGAAGAAACTCTGTATTTATAGAGGTTAGACAATACTAGCACCTGTTGTAGTGGCGTCAGGCCAAATTTTACACTAGCGCCACTGAGAGTGGCGCCAGGCCATTTTTTGGCTTGGTGCCACTACAGCCATTTAGGAAATGTTTAAGGTCGGCAAGCAACGTATCTTTGACTAGATTTGGGCGCCTGTACTAGTGACTACCATGTAATTTTTAGCCTGACTTCACTAGGAGTGACTCCGGAAAGTCCGGCAAGGATTTGAAAAAGCTGAAAATGACCTGGAAGGCCGAAAAAGAGCAGGAACACTTAAAATAGTGTCCCGGAGGTATTAGGCTTGAAAAATAAGGATAGGACGTGTTGGAAGGGTTGACCGGGCCTTTAAGGGTAAAACGGTCAATCGGATCGGCAAGCTGCCGGGACGGACTCGGACTGTCCCGGAAGAAGACTTGGGATTTGGAAACATTATTTCAGAATATTCCCAAAGGTTGCTGGTTTGATACCCAGAGCCGGTGTGGTCAGAAAAGGCGACCGGCCCTCCAGGGGCAAAACGGTCTTTTTGCACCGGGTTGACCGGAACTGACTCGGAATGATCCAGAAAGATAAAGAAGGGTTGAGAATACTATAAGAAGTACTCTCGGGAGGTTACCGATTTGATACCCTAAGCTAGTGTGGTCAGAAAAGGGGACTGACCTACCAGGGGCAAAATGGTCATTTTACACCGGGTTTGCTAGAACTGACTCAAAATGATCCGGAAAGATAAAGAAGGGTTGAGAATACTATAAGAAGCATTCTCGGGAGGTTACCGGTTTGATACCCAGAGCCGGTGTGGTTCCTGGACGTTCAGATGCCTAGGGGCAAAATGGTCATCTTGACCGGAAAGTCTCGAAAAAGGTCCAAGGGGCAGTTTGGTCATTTTTCACTGAAGTGGGCTAACAGACACAGGTGTTGACCTAGGTTTTGAGTGTTTCCGCCACTCTAACGGCAATCGTCATGACACAAGGGTTTGTTGGCAATTCCCTATATCGACCTATTTGTGAGTATTTCCGCTACTCTAATAGTTGTGATATTTACGAGTATTTTCGCTACTCAGACCGTCTCGAGGAATAAACTGTATCGAGAGAGGGATTGGAAAGGGGTTTTATCGTCTCTGAAAAGACGTGCCTGGTTGGAACCGTCTCGAGGAATAAACTGTCCCGAGAGTGGGATTGGAAAGGGGACTTATCGTCTTCGGAAAAGACGTGCCTGGTTGGAACCGTCTCGAGGAATAAACTGTCTCGAGAGAGGGATTGGAAATGGGGCTTACCGTCTTCGAAAAGATGTGCCTGGTTGGAACCGTCTCGAGGAATAAACTGTCCCGAGAGTGGGATTGGAAAGGGGACTTATCGTCTTCGAAAAGACGTGCCTGGATTGGAACCGTCTCGAGGAATAAACTATCCCGAGAGTGGGATTGGAAAGGGGGCTTACCGTCTTCGAAAAGACGTGCCTGGTTGGAACCGTCTCGAGTAATAAACTGTCTCAAGAAAGGGATTGGAAAGGGGGCTTACCGTCTTCAAAAAGACGTGCTTGGTTGGAACCGTCTCGAGGAATAAACTGCTTCGAGAGAGGGATTGGAGTTGGAAAGGAAAGGAAAGGAAAGGAAAGGACAATACCCCTAAGGGCATTTTGGTCATTTGCCTCTATTTGGGCCTGGCAAGCCCGCGAAGCGATGGACAAACGAGATTTGGACTTTAGAAAATCGGTTTCGATTGGAATATGCCCACAATGACTTGAACACAAGTTTGGACGGAGTGTAGACTACCGAGCGGTCAAAAATGGGGTGCTTACAGCTGCATGGTCCTGGGGCCCTCTTACTATGTGGTGATACCTAGCCTTTAAGATTCGTATTGTTACTATTATCAACTTGCATTTGCAGTCTTGTCATTTCTATCTCTAAAAATCATTTTCAAAGTTGTTTTCTAAAAACCACAAGTCTAGGTTGATCCTAACCCTTTCATGGTTAGGGTTTTTCTAGAAAAGTGTGACATTTTAAATGGCTCCCGTTAGCCTATATTTGTTTCTTTTCAAAAACACAATCTCAAAATGATCCTAGTCGTTTCATGATTAGGGTTGTTTCGAGAAATGTGTGACATTCAAAATGAATTGAAAAGGTCTACATTTTTTGCCTCGTGACTTTGTTGTTTTTCAAGTCACGAGCCTAAAGTAATTCTTGCCTTCTAATGATTAGAATGGCTTTAGGAAAATTGCAATATTCGTTTAGATGTCTAAAATCCAAGTTAGAGTTTCAGGTCCTAAAATATGTTTTCAAAAGACTCAGTTTTCGAACCATTTACAAAATTGGCATTTGTCTCCTACTTTTGTTAACTTAGAAACCTTCTATTTTCGAACCAAGATCATACCATTTTTAGAATCCTACAAAATCTCCCATTTCCAAAGCAATCAAATCATTCCATTTTAAAACCTTCCTAATTTAACCCTAAATCAACTCTTCCTATTTTGGAAACAAATCCAAACTTATCTTTTTCAAACCAATCAAACCTTTTTCAAAAAGGGAACATATCTTTTCAAAAAGGAAATAAAAATTTTTCAAATCTTTTCAAACTTTCCAAAATTTTCAAATCTTTACGAAAAGAAACAAATCAAATCTTTTTAAAAAAGGAAACAAACTTTTTCCAAAAAGAAAATAAAATCTTTTCAAAATTCTCAAATCAAATCTTTTTCAAATCAAATCAAATCTCTTCAAATCAAATCAATCAATCATTTTAAATCAAATCCAATCTTTCCTAAAAAGGAAACATTTCTAAATCCAATCTTCCTGAAAAGAAAATATTTCAAAAATCAAATCAAATCTTCCTAAAAAGGAAATCTCTCAAAGTCAATCTTTCCCGAAAAAGAAACATTTTCAAACTCAAATTTTCCAGAAATGAAAACTTTCTAAAAATAGAAACTTTCTAGAAATAGAAACCCATTTCAAAATTTTAACTCTTTCAATCAGACTCTTGTCTGAACTGTGACTGACCTGATCTTCTTTAAAGAGGTACATAGGCAACCTTTCATGGGGTGCGATTATAACTATTTTTCAAAATCAATTCCATCTTTCAAACACTTTTTCAAACTTTGTTTTCAAAAGTCTCCAAAGTGGATAACATTAAACATAGGTAATCGTTGATCCATATTCAGGTGAGTAAAGGGTGAATAGACATGTAGGTACTGCAAGGGTGGGGTAAGTGATAATCTTAAAACATCTTCCCTACACGTAACCAACCATCCAAATTTAAGAATTTTTATTTGAAAGACCAAAACTAGAGTTAATTTTCAAAAGGCTTTTCAAACATTTTTAGGATTGTCAAACAACCCTACCTTCTAAAACCCTCTCATAAGGACATTTTTCAAAACCTAAGTTTAACCCTCGGGTTTTACTTAGTATAGATGACCTAGCACATCTTTAAATATGTTAAATAGGGACTCCAAAGACCTTTTTAAAAAAATCCTAATTAATTTCATTTCAAAATTCAAACCCCATTGCACCCACCCTTCTAGGAGGGCGAGTTCTAAAAAAGAGTACTGAGTCTTTTCCCCCAAGCCCACCACAGGGAACTGTGATAAAAAATTGGGGCTCAAAAGGAGTCCAATTCTTACTTTGTGGATTGAACTGATACCCCATGCTTGACAAAATTTTCTGATTATAGTCATTAGAATTTGGATCAAGGGTTCTCTTGTCACGCCGAGATTTTTCGCACTCGAAGAATACACACACAAGCAGAAAAAAATACTGTACTCTCTCGTTAGAACTCATCCTCCTAGAAGAATGAGTGCGACTAGGTTTGAATTGAAAATTGATTTGAATAAAGGGCTTTTGAAAAATAATTGGAGTCGCCATCTAACTTAATTTAGGTGAGTCAGGTCACCTAAAAACTAAGCATAATCCGAAGACTACACTTAGGGTTTTCAGAAAACGATTTTGGAAAACATCCTCAAGAGAGGGTTTTTAGGAAAACAGGTTATTTAGCAACCTTTGAAAAATATTTAAGCCCTTTTTAGAGAAATAAGCTCCAATTTGGTCTTTCAAAAACAGTGATCCTAGGTTCGGAGGTTGGTTACGTGTAGGGAAGATGCACTAAGCCATCACCCTACCCTGCCCTTACGGTACCTATATGTCTATTCACCCTAGATTTACCTATAAGAGTCTTCAATTAACAAATGTCCAATACTATCCACTATGAAAAGAATTTTTAGAAAGAAATTGACATGATGCATGATATGCAAGTGCAAGAAAAAGATAATTGGAAAATAGATTTGGAAATAGATTTGAAAAGAAATTGATTTGATTTAAAAAGAAATTTGAAAATATAGATTTGAAATTGGAAAGTTTCAGAAATTGAAAATAGAGATTTGAAAATAGATTTTTGGAATTAGAAAAATAGATTATGGAATTGAAAACTTGAAGAAGATTGTAGAATTGAAAATTTGAAAGAAGTTGTGACCACACCCATGAGGGTTGCCTACGTATCCTTTTCGAAGAATCAGGTCAGTTGTAGTTCAGACAAGAGTCCGATAGAAAAGAGATTTTTGATTTGAAAAAGGATTTGATTTGAACTTAGAATAGAAAATTGGAATTTGGAATTTGGAATTAGAAAGATTAGACTTTGATTTGGAAAGATAGAACTTGAAAGAAAGATTTGGACTTGTTTTGGAAATATTGAGGTTTAGGAAACCTAGACTTAGGAAAGGGAGGATTTAGAAAAGACTTAAGGTTTAAGAAAGATTTGAAAACTTAGATTTGGAAATTCGAAATTTGAAATTGTATGGAATTAGGAAAGGCTTAGACTAAGCAGGATTTGAAAGTTTAAAGTTTAAGGAAAAATTTAAATGTTTAAGTTTTGGAGACTTAAGGTTTAGGAAAATATGAGATTAGGAAAGAGTGGACTAGGACAGAATTAAACTAGGAAGGATTGAGATTCCTATTTTCCTAAAGCAAAGGATTGGATTTTGTTTCTAAAAGAGGTGTTTTGATTTTGTTTCCAAAACGAAGGACAGAATCTAGTTTCCTAATCAGGCAGATAGGATTTGGTTTCCTAAAGGGAAGATTGGATTTGGAATGGATTTGGAAAGATGAAGTTTTAGAAACCCTAGATTTAGAAGACTATAGTTTTGACGTAAAAAATGGGTTTTGGAAACTTATGATTTTGATGTAACGAAGGAGATTTTGGAAACCTAGGTTTTAAGGCAATATTGAAAAATCATGTTTTTGAGAAAGGAAATTAGGGTTTCCTAATCGTAGGTTCTAGGATTTAACTTGGACTCTAAGAAAAGAGATTTTGGAAAGTGAGCTTTTAGAAAGGGAGATTTTTGGAAAGAAATCCTAGAGAGGAGTTTCTAGAAAGTGAATTTGAGAGGAGTTTTAGAAAAAAAAAATTTGGAAGGAGCTTTTAGGAAAAAAATTTTAGAAAAGAGATTTTCGGAAAGAGATTGTTGGAAAGAGATTTTAGGAAGGAAATTTAAGGAATGTTTTTAGAAAGTAAATTTTGGGGAGAGCTTTTTGGAAAGGAGTTTAAAAAGAAGTTTTAGAAAATAGATCTTTTGAAGAGAGTTTTTAGAATGCAATTTTGGAAGGGAATTTTGGAAAGGAGATTAAAGAGAGTTTTTAGAAAATATGTTAGAAAAGAGATTTTAGAGTGAGAGATTTTTGAAAAGGGAGTTTTTGGAGAGTTCATAAAAATATCTCACTTTCCTAAAACGGTTCTAACCATAAGAAGATTAGAACCACTCTAAGATAGTGGTTTTAAAAACAATAAGGAGTTGAAAATATGGACCATATTAGTCACTTTAAATGTAACACTTTTCTAAAACAACCCTAGCCATAGAAAGGCTAGAATCACCTTAGGATTGTGATTTTGAAAACAAATTTTGAAGAAGAAAATTTTAACATAGGTTTTGAAAACAATTTTGATGTAAGCTTTTGAAAACAAGTTTAAAAACGAATTTTGGAGAGATGCAAAATCATGATTTGCACGATGCAAGTTGGGGTCGTGAACATACAAGGTTAAAGGTTTTGCCACATAATCAACGGGGCTGAACCCACGTGGTCTCCAGTTAGACTAAGAGAAAGCCCCCCGACACGGTAACCTCCAATAACCTAATCCTACACATGAACCGAGAAGTCCCTTATTTCAAGCATGCAAGAAAGGGGGGGAATAAGATGGGGGATTAAAATAGAAGAAAACTCAAGTGGGTTCGGAGGGAGAAGAAAGAGGGGGAGGATGCGTAAACTTAAATAGAAGGCCTACCTTGTATCTTCTTTATTTCGTTTTGCTTTGTTTTTCTTTTTTCGGTCCTTGCTTCGCTTCAGTCTTTGTGAACTTGTCTTTGATCTTCGGGAGCTTCAAAGTTGTAGCACTTCAAGTCTTCAATAGAGGCTTTGAGGCTAGTGTATAAGTGTATAAGAGTGTATGTGAGTGTATAGGAGGCTAGGGCTTGGAAAACTTAAAGAAGACTATGGTTTAGGGAGGCTACGAGCTCTGTATATTGAATAGTAGGGTTTTCAGACTGAGTTTGCGGACCTTTTTCACGCTGAAGGAGACTCTATATTTATAGAGGGAAGAATAACCTGGCGCCAGTTGCAGTGGCGCCAGGCCAAAAATTTCATCGGCGCCACTCCTAGTGGCGCCATCCACTTAGGAAAGTTTTTAAGTCGGCAAGAAACGTATCTTCAGAAGATTTGGGCACCTGTACTAGTGACTACCATGCAATTTTTAGCCTGACTTCACTAGGAGTGACTCCGGAAGGTCCGGGAATGATTTGGAGGGGCCGGGAATGGCCCAAAAGGCTAGAAAAGGGCAGGAACCCTTAGGATAGTGTTTCGGGGGTAATAGACTTGAGAAATGATATCAGGGTTTGTTAGAGGAGTCGACCGGGCCATTAGGGGCAAAACGGTCAATCGGACTAGAAAGTTACTGGGATGGATTCGGAATATCCCAGAAGAAGACTCGATATTTGGAGACATTACTTAGAATGTCCCAGGAGGTTACCGGCTCGATACCTAGAGCCGGTGTGGTTAGAAAAGGTGACTGGCCCACCAGGGATAAAACGGTCATTTCACACCGAAATTGCCGAAACTGACTCGAAATGATCCAAAAAGATAATGAAAGGTCGAAAATACTATAAGAAGCATTCTCGGGAGGTTACCGGTTTGATACCCAGAGCTGGTGTGGTCCTTGGGGCATTTGGATGCCTAGGGGCAAAATGGTCGTCTTGACCGAAAAGTCTCGTAATTGGACCGAAACTAACTGGAAGGCACCTAATCATGCTGGATTGTCTTTGGGATGATCTTGGAAGGGTGGACTTACCGTTATGAGAACTTAGGTACTATCTCGAGAAACGTGCCGAAAAATAGCCCTTAGAGCAGTTTGGTCATTTTTCACCAGAGTGGGCTAGCAGGCACTGGTGTTTACCTGGGTTTTGAGTGTTTCCGCCACTTTGACGGCGGTCCCGTGATACAGGGGTTTGTTGGTAATTCCCTATATCGACCTATTTATGAGTACTTCTGCTACTCTGACAGTTCGCGATCATTCCCGAGACTGTCTAATCTTGGGAAGCTGCTAAATGGACTTAGCGCCTGAGGAATCAACTTTCTCAAAGGCATACCGAAACAGACATTTCTGCATTGGCGGGCTAGCAGGCGCCAAAGGTGGACTGTTCTACCATCTCGGGGACTTGGGGTCTCGTCCAGGTCGACGAGTTTGAAGGGACTTACCATTCCGAAGAGTTCACTCGGAAACGTGCTGGACAGGATAGACTTACCGCCTCGAGGAATCAACTTTCTCGAGGGAGGGATTGGAATTGGAATTGGAATTGGAATTGGAATTGGAATTGGACTTGAAAAAAGGGACTTACCATCTTCGAGAAAACGTGCCTATTGGAATTAGACTGAATAATGCCCCCAAGGGCATTTGGGTCCTTCTGCCTCTATTTGGGCCCGGCAGGGCCGCGAAGCGATGGATTGACTAGATTAGTATTGGAAAATTTAGCTGACTCAGAATATGTCCATATCGACTTGAATACAAGTCTGGACGGACTGGAGACTACCAAACGGGCAAAAATGGGGTGCTTACATCTATTCTTCTCAACCCTTAAATCTATCTTGAAGCGCTTAAAAATTTTGGTTAAGAGGATCTCATCAGGTAGGCTAACTTTGGTTTTGGAAGCCTTGACAATGTGATCAAGAATGTATTCAAGCAAGTCAATTTTTGTATCTATCAAATAAGCCTAAAGGAAGAATAATTCCTTTTTGGTGATATATTCAAATTTGTCTCCTTTAGGAATGAGAATATGGCGAATGGAATGATGTACAAATCACAATTCCAAAGGCAATTCACTGGCTACGGGTTGAAAAGATTCATCAATAATCTCCTTACCCAACAGGACAGACAAGGCAATGTTCCTACTCACATCTTTCCTCTCCATTTGCCCACCACTTCCAATTCTCAAAATCTAGCAAATCACTCTCTTAGTGAGTGTAATGGAGATTACTTTCACATAACTAATCACATTTATACTCCCCTTTTGTTTTTCTCCATAGGCATAGAATTGTCCTATCAATTCAAGGTATACATCATCCTTTAACAAGGTGATGGACTTCCAACCAAGGGCTTCTATTTTAGTTTCAAATGCAAACTTCTCTTTAGCAAAGAATGCATAATTAATCCATCTTCCATTTAGAATAACTCTTGAAGAAAAATTTTGTTCATACCTATCTCGGTTGGACTGCTTCTCAAAGTAAATGGTGTCCCCGAGAAACTCTTCTTCCTCTTCCATAGATTGCATTCCTTTCCTCTTCTTTGATAGCCTGGAAGACTCCCTTTTATCCTTCATTTTATCCCTTTCTTGGATTTGGGAGTTGACTCCTCTAGGGTTTTCTTAATCTTTTTTGGTAAAGAAGATTTTGGTGCCAATGAAGAATGCAAATGGTAGTTGAAAGCAATTGAGAAAGGACTAGGATGTTCAAATCTAGGTTATGAAGAGATTGGGTGAGGGTTTTTTGGTGGATGAGAAGTTGAAGCAATGGTTGATCGTGAGAGAGAAGCGAGAGATTGAAAGTTGAAAAGATTCTATCAAAGTAGGGGATTTATAATTTTAGACTAATTGAGGTCAATGGGTCGACTCTTGTCTTCAAAGGGTTGACTCATTCTTTGTGAAGAAAGCTTTCTGAGCTTTCTATCAAAATAGGACAACTCTTCAGGCAAGAGGAGTCGACGCTTTTCAATAGAGGACATCAGGAGTTAATTCCAGATGCCAGGGGTCGACTCCTTGAAAGCATGAGTCGACTCCTTTTCTTAAGAAATGCAGAGATGAATTTTAAAAGTTGTGTAATGCATCAAATAGACTTATAACCTATTTGCAAGATTCATATGCATTATCAAACATATATTAGCACCCAAGCACTTAAGATAAAGGATTGCTCACCCCCAATTCTCTCATAATCATACAAAATCTATCTTCACTTAGAGATTTTGTGAAGATATCAGCTAGTTGATATACAGTACTCATAAAATAAAGCAAAATATCACTTTTTTGCACATTATCACATATAAAATGATGTCTAATTTCAATGTGCTTTGTACGAGAGTGCTGGATAGGATTTTTGGTTAGATTAATGGCACTTGTATTATCACATCTAATAAGAATGTGTTCAAATATTAAACCAAAGTCCTCCAATTGATGTTTTATCCAAAGGACTTGTGCACAACAGCTTTCAGCTGCAATATACTCAGCTTCAGCTATGGAAAGGGCAATTAAACTTTGTTTCTTACTAAACCATGCAGCAAGCATATTCCAAGAAATTGACAAGAGCTACTAGTGCTCTTTCTATCAACCTTACTACCAGCATAATCAGCATCTGAATAACCAATTAAGTTCAAAGATATGCTTATAGGATACCACAATCCAAGATTAGGTGTGTGCTTAAGATACCTAAATATTCTCTTAACAGCAATAACATGTGATTTTTTAGGATTGGATTGAAATCTAGCACATAGACAAATACTAAACATAATATTAAGCCTACTAACAGTTAAGTAAAGCAATGAACCAATCATATTTCTACATAACTTGGTATCTATAGAGATACCTTTCTTATCACTGTCAACCTTAGTTGAAGTATTCATAGGAGTGCTCAATGGTTTTCCATCTTTAAGTCCAAACTTTTTGAGTAGATATTTGATGTACTTAGCTTGGTTAATGAAGATTTCTTCCTTTGATTGTTTGATTTGAAGTCCAAGGAAGTAATTAAGCTCACCCATCATGCTCATCTCAAACTCACCTTGCATACACTTAGCAAATTCCTTGCAAAACTTTTCATTAGTTGAGCCAAATATAATGTCATCAACGTATATTTGCACAATAAACATATTATGATCTTTAATCTTTATAAAGAGTGTAGTATCAATCTTTCCTATGGTAAAGTTATTTTTAGTCAAAAAATTGCCTAGCCTTTCATACTAAGCTCTTAGGGCTTGCTTTAAACTATATAAGGCTTTTGTAAGTTTGAAAACATGATTTGGAAATAAATGATTTTCAAAACTAAGAGGTTGTTCAACATAAACCTCTTCAGATATAAGACCATTCAAAAATGCCCTTTTTACATCCATTTGATAAAGTTTGAAATTTTTTAAACATGAAAATGCAAGCAACAATCTAATGGCTTCTAATCTAGATACAGGTGCATAAGTTTCATCAAAATTAATTCCATCTTCTTGACTATAGCCTTGAGCTACAAGTTATCCATTTTATTTCTAAACACCCATTTGGTTTTAATTATAGGATGATCTTCAGGCCTAGGGACAAGGTTCCAAACTTCATTCCTTTCAAATTGGTTTAACTCTTCTTGCATGACCATAATCCATGATTCATTATTTTTAGCATCTTGAAAGCATTTTGGTTCAATTTGTGAAAGAAAAGCAAGATGATTACAAACAATTCTAAAAGATGATCTTGTTCTTACCCTTTGTGATAGATCACCTAGTATTTGTTCTGTTGAATGGTTGTAGATAAATTTCCATTCCCTTGGCAGTCCTTCATTCACTTTTTATTGATTTGAAGGAATGTCTTGTTCACCTTTTTCCTTCAGTATGGCTTCACTCATGTTTTGATTAATGTTGAGATGGTCCATGCTTTGTTCAACATCATCTATATCATCACCCACAACATTTCTAGGTAAAGAGTTTAGTTCATCAAAGGTAACATGAATTGATTTTTCAACAATTAAGGTTTTCTTATTGTAAACTCTATAAGCCTTGCTACGTGTGGAATAACCAAGAAGACACCCTCATCAAATTTAGCATTAAACTTACCAAGGTTGTCCTTATTGTTATTTAACACAAAATATTTGTATTCAAAAACTCTAAAGTATGAAATATTTGGTTTTTTATTTTTTCAAAGCTCATAGGGGGTTTTATTTAAAAATTTTCTTACCAAAACTCTATTTAAAACATAGCAAGCTGTGTTAATAGCTTCTACCCAAAAATATTTTGGCAAATTATTTTCACAAATCATTGTTCTCCCCATTTCTTCCAAAGTTCTATTTTTTCTTTCAACAACCCTATTTTGTTGAGGTGTTCTAAGTGCTGAAAAATTATGTTTAAAACCATTTTCATCACAATATATTTAAAAAGATTTACAATCAAACTCACCACCATGATCAGTCCTAATTGCTGTGATTATAAATCCTTTTTCATTTTGAACCATTTTACAAAACTTGGTGAAAAAAGCAATTGTTTTATCTTTGTGAGCTAGAAAAAATGTCTATGTAAATCTTGAGTAATCATCAACAATGACAAGAGCATATTGTTTACCAGCTAAACTTAAAGTTTTAGTTGGTTCGAACAGATCTATCTGTAGTGGTCTAGAGGTAGAGAGCATGTTTGTAAATTGAAAAGAAACTTTGGTTTGCTTTCCCATTTGACATGCATCACAAGTTTTATCTTTTTCAAATTTGAGTTTAGGAAGACCATTTACTAACTCATTTTTTAAAATTTTTGAAAGAATGCTCATACTAATATGACCAAGCCTTTTATGCCACAACCAATTATCCTCATTGTTCATAGCTGCAAGGCATTTGATTTTACATGAAGATAAATCATTTAAATTGAAAACGTAAATATTGCCTTATCTGTGACTAGTCAATTGTTAGGGATTTATACTAAAAGACATACTTTATGTAATAACTTTAGTATTTATTTATAAATTAGTTATTCCATTTTAATGAGAATTTGTGTGAGCAATATTTGCATTGCGTTATTTATTTAATGATTATACATGTATGTCTCTTATTTTATGTAGTAGGTAATTTGGTGTGTAGAGTACGACTTTCACACGAAAGATCAGATCATCGATTCTTATGGAATATAAGCTTATCATTCACAGTCTTAGATGGAACTGGACACACCATCAGTAGAACTGTAGCACAAGGTTTTAATAGGTCTGTCTTGACTATGGAAAATGGAATAGTTCCAACTACTTGCACTAGTATACTTTGTGTGTATTGAACAGGACCGTGTTAACATAATTATTTTTATACTGACTATATAAAACAATTAATACCTCATAATTATTATGAGTGCTTCTGCTCTTAATCCTAATATAATAAATAGACACATACATGTAGTGTTTATTATTTTGATTCATAGAAGAGTGAGATTCTTTATGGGTTAATAAACTCAATAAGTTGGATAATAATATTATGTGTATGGTGAATATTAATTATTTATGGAATCCACATCTCGGTATAGGGATTGATGATACCCCCTTGAGGAAGCTTATAAGTTTTGATTATGTCAAACCCTACAGGTAGATTATGAATCCGACATATTAAATAAGTTAAGTGGAAGGTCTCGAGGAATTAAATAAGTCTATAAATTTAATTGTCATGAGGAGCTCCTCTGAAAAACAGCAGACTTCCCCTCCAAGTCCTGCCTCAGGGCCTACTCAAAGGTGAAGTCCAGCAGGAGTTTGTTGGCTTGTGCGTTCAGCCTCTCCCACTCCTCTCGGGCATACTTGAGGTCTGCAATAGCCGTATCCCTCTTAATCTAGGCAGTTGCGACATCCTCTTTCAAAGCCTGAACGGCCGATACTTCCTCTTTCATTGCCCGAACCTCGGCAGTGAGGGCACCACTAGTCTGCCTCTCGTCATGGAGGGCCTTCTCTGTGTTGGCCAGGCGATGGCCCATCGCCATGTTCCTCGAAAGAGCCTGAGAAGGAGTAAGATATCAGAACAAAGCAAAGCGACAATTATAATAAAATATTAAGAAACGAGAAGACAGGAGAGAAAGAAACTCACCCTGAAGATATCATGATTTGTATCCTTCACCAGCCAAGAATGCGGGTGTTTACTCAATCTTTGATGTCCACGAGGGTTACCGCATCTGCAAATCTCTACTAGGCCTCATCCAGGTTGTCAAACACATTGCCAGCCGAAGAGGCAACGATCTTGGCTTGGGACTGGGGATAGGCAAGAACGAACGTACTCTGTCTCGGCTGGGGGGGAAGGGAGGCTCTGCAGCAGCTATCGGAGTTGCAGCCTTTACCTTCGGCGCAGGTGCCTCCTTGGGTGGAGGGGCTTCCTTTGCTAAGTCCACAGCTTCGGTCGCCTTCTGACGCTTTACCTCGTGAGCCGCCGACTCGGTCCCCCTCTTCCTTGCCAGGAAGCTTACATCGAAGCTCATTTGATCGGCTTCAGGAGATGGTTGATTCGCAGCGGAGGTTGAACGATCTACAGGAAAGATGAAATGGAGTCAGACAAAGCTCGGGTTGTGGAAAGAACAATTCCACACTCACTCCTCTCACGTTCAATGGCCAACGCTTCCATGGTCAGCTCGATCCCAGGAGGTAGTTGGCAAGCATCTCGATGGTAACCAAGTCCTTGGTGCTACAGAATTTGTACTCTTGGACTTTTTTTATGTCTGCCTTCAGCTCGTCGGACAGAGTAGGTCTACCCCGAACTGACACCTGCAAAACGCCTAAGTCAAAACAGCCGACACTTAACAAAAAGGGAAAGGAAAGTTTAGTAAAGAAAGCATACCCTTCTTACTTGGATAGTCCCATTGCTTGGGAACCCGAGCAAAGAAGTTGGTCTCCCAGGGAGGGAACTCCCATCCTTCTCCGCTAATGAAGAAGAATCGATCTTTCTATTTCTTGTGCGATGACAGTAGCTCGCCGACCAAATCGAACCCTGGCGCCCTGCCCGAGAAGTACCAAAAGCCCTTTCCCCTTTCGGCTGGCCTATAGCAATACAAAAATTCATTTAGCGTAACATCCCCTTCAAGGATGATATGCCAGAGGACCGTATAGCCTAGGATTATCCTCCACCTATTCAACTAAATCTGCCCGGGCGGGAGGCGCAGCCATCGCAGAATCTCCTTGACGGGTCGAGGAAAGGGCAGGCGAAGACCACCAGCTAGTGCACCCTCGTACACAATGATTTCTCCCTCTTTCGCCAAACATGCCCAGCCCATGGAATTGGGAATCCTAAACTTTACACCTTTTGGTATCTGGTATTCCTTTCAAAGGCTACTAACCTTCTCCCTAGTAAGAACAGTGGGAATTCCCACGACTTCGTACTTAGGGCCCTCTTCCTCCTCATTTACCTCCCTAGATGGGACAAGGGCCTCCACAGGTTGGTCCCTCTTTCCCAAGACACCGGAGTGAGCCACCCCAGCCTCTTCCGGCTACAAAACCTCCAAAACCACCCTAGAATTACCAACAGAGGCCTCCTCCTCAATTTCACGCCTCACAACCCTAAATTCATTCGAATCAGTTCCCTCATATTCCAAACTAACATGCTCAAGGTTCACCATTATACCTAGAAGCTTATCATGCCTAATCCTATCAAATACCGGCTCAAACAATGCGCACAAGTCTCCAAGCACAGACTCTAACAACTCTAACCTATTGACAAACCACGAGAGGTTGGGAATTTGGTCCCTTCCTTCGAATATCCAAACACAACGTGTGGCTAACCAGTACATACAACCGAAAAATAAGCCTTATCGCGACACAAAACACCGGCGGCGAATTTGGAAGATGATCGGCGAAGCGTCGTAGAGGGCAAATATTTGATCAACCGGTTGAAGAAGATGAAGATGGAGGTTCCTCTCTCTCTCTCTCTCTCTCTCTCTTTGTGTTTTGCAAAAAATTTGGTTAAGGCAAGTGAGGAGGCAAAGAGAGAAACCGCCCAACAAAACTCCCCATTTGTCTTTGAAATCAACGGCCCAGATGGACTGCAGTGATAGAACATTAACGGCTGATATTCTACAAGTCCCGTCAACGACCAACTACCAATTCTCAGTTGCCGTGTGGCGGTACGTGAAGAGATGCAATAGCTGTAGACATCATTGCGCCGTCCTTATCATAAAGGCGCTCTGCATTTCAAGGGTCAGCTGATCGATGGAATTCCCCTGACGCCGGGTAAATGGCCAGAGGAATTGGGGGCATTTGGTAGTGATGTTTTCCCGATCTTCTGATCAAGCTCCAACAAAGTCGATCCCCTTATATTCTCCCCCAACCAGGCCAGGGGTCTTCCTGAAAGTCTGATCTGGCACCAACAAAGTCGATCCCCTTGGCCCCCGAACAGACCAGGTACTCGAGCGTCTTCTCGTGCCGTCCCTCCTTCCCATCACATCGGTGGGGGCCACAACTAACACTAGACACAGTAGCATACTCTCGAAGCAATGACGTAAAGTGTATAAAGGACAACCACCCTCACTACTGACACCGTTCTGACATATGCCACACGCGGAGTGGGACAACAACTCTTTAAAGTACCCTGCCATTGATCTAACTCCCCAATGAAGCACCGCCACGTGGAAAGGTCATCAACGACTCCCATGCATGCATACAAAGGGAAAATGAAGACCTTTTTCACCAGGTATGCCAAAGAAAAACTCTAGCAAAATATACTCTGAATAACCGTATTCTTTGAAATCTAACTTCACCATCGGAGGGTACTTAGTAGGCACTACACCGGTGTGTTTAGAGCAGGGGATCGCGCGCCTATTGAAGAGAGCTCGTCAAAGACCTGGGGCAAGACCCACGAGTTTGCTGCACCATCATATGGTAATGCAAATATTGCAATTTACTGTTTGAACCATTGGCTAAAATATGAATTTTTGTATTATCAGAGTATATGAATCTACCTAGTGGTTTATCGTGGATATGATTGTTTTGGGAAATCTGGAAAAGTTAGAGTTGCTCATGAAATGTTTGATGGAATACCGAAAAGAAGGGTGTAGAAAGGAAGAAAACATTCAAAAGACCAGGATAATTTTGTCTTTTTACTAAAACCGTTAATGTCCATCTTGCACAATAGTCTAAAATCTAAAGTTTATGGAGGTTGTGTTATTTTTTTTTACCACAAAGAGATTGTATAATTTTTGTTTAAATTTTAAGAGTAAAGTGTAATTAATTCTTTTTATCTTTTAGTAAACGAGAATAAAATGTAATTACTTAAATTAAAAAAATCAAAAGAGAGAAGAAAAAAGAAAAAAAAAAAAAGGAATGAACGGAAAATTTTATAAAAGGGCAGAGAACTCGGAGCGAATGGGGCGTTGGCGAGGCAGTGTTGGCAGAGAAACGAAAATGAAGAGGAAACAGGTAAAGGAAATGAAAAGGAATGAGCTTAGCTTTCTCTTTTAGCTGTGTTTACATGTACCGTACATTTATTGGATGATGATATTTGGGTTGCAGATACTGGAAAAGAAGAAAGCATTGGATGAGATTATCAAAGCAGCCTCTTCTCCCCACAAAGACGATCTCGCTTCTTTTCCCCATTTCCGCAATTACCAAAGAAAAGGTACAGATATTACGCCATCCAAAACCTTATTTACCTTTTAGGTCATATATACCCATTATAAAAGTATTAATGTGTTGCTGCTCTTCTGGGTTCGATTCTTCAGATCGGAAAATTGCTGTGGATGCTTAAAAAATATTGACTAATAGAGAAAGTTGTTACTTGCGCTAAATGATTGAGATCATGGGCTCTGTCTGGTTGATGAGAAAATGTGCGAGAAAAAAGACTAGTTCAAAAACAGTTATTGCCAAAAAGATAAAGTTGAATTTCTTTCTTCTCTTTTTCTTTTTCTTTTCTTTTTCCTTTTTTTTTTTTTTTGGTTATGTTCCGCCTTTCATTCCCTCTAGAGCTGCATTGGACGGTTACAAAATTGAGATTGGTACTTATCAACGAAAAAAAAATAAAAAATACTCTTTGAGCTCACTCTACTAAAAGCTGCTGTGGTTCTCTTCATATCATATTTATCTTTAGGAACTATAATGTATGATTTCCAGATTAAGAATCTCATGCTAAATCTTTATTATCCGGTACTGGAATTGGTACAATACAAGCTCTACAGTAGGTGGTACGACACAAGCGCTACAGTAGGTGGTACAAATGGCCCATTTTTTTCATGTTTTCCTACCAAAACTCTACTCTCTTTAGATTTTAGTTAATTATATTCGACTCTTTTTCCTCGTGACAATATGTTTGGATCAAAGATTTGGTAAGGAAAAATGAAAGAGAAAAGCTGAAATTACATCGTATATTTGGTTATTAGAGAAAGTAGAGGATAAAAGAACATAAAAAGAAAATAAGTACCTTTTTTTTCCCTTGATAAATCCGGTTCCAAACAAAGCATAAGAAAATTTTTTAAGAGAATCAATAGAAAAAATTTTTAGATCACTTTGCATCGCTAAAATCATCTTTTGGAAATAAAGTATACCCTGTTTCAGAACATGCATCCAAAACATAAATCACGCTAGGGTATTAGAGTTTTCTGGGAACAATGGGCTAAATTTTGATTCATAGGCCTGTCTTGTAATGCTCCTTTTATTCTGATTCCTAGGACTGGCTGTATACTTGGAATCAGGACGTGGGGATAAGCTTCCGTCTCCTGTAAAGCTGTACATTCGGAACCTCCTTAAGGTAGCAGTAATTGACATTTGATTTTTTCATTCTTTTTACATCGTCAAGTTAACAAAGATGATATTCATAAATTATATATTTATATTATCTCTTTCAGGCCAATATGGAGGGGCCATATGGATCTGAGTGGCCTATAGAAGAGAAGGTGAAGCGCAGGGAAATGGTTACTCCAGAAGCACGTTATATATTTGTACACGAGGATCCAGATGTAAACACAAATCTGGCAAGCAGTAGTGTAGAAATTGAAGGGGCTTCTATTTATAGCATCAATGGTAGGGGCCCGATTGTTGGATTTGTACAATACCGGTTTGCTGTAGAGGAAGAGATACCTGTTCTTTATGTGTATGAATTACAGCTTGAGCCTCATGTTCAGAGGAAGGGACTCGGAAAATTCTTAATGCAACTAATTGAGCTTATTGCTCACAAGGTGCTAAATTCTTTTCTTTTGTTCCCCTTTATGAAGATAAGTAATAGAAAGGTACTAAATAAAGTACAAATAGAAGAGTAAATTTAAAAATATACCTTGACATGATGAATTTCTCAAAGTCATATATCTGTTTTTCTTGACAGTCTTATGCTGTTTGTGTTGTAAAAATCTTTTTGTACACACTGGTTTTGTTTCTTATAAGTTTTGATGGCCAATATATCAGTTTCTATACATACAATATATCTATCTATATATATTGTATGTAGAAAATTAGGTTAATTTGTTTACCTTTGTACCTTCAAATAAACTATTCATGCATGCTGGTTTGGAATTAATTCAGTACTTCTCATCTTTTGTAGAACCAAATGGGTGCTGTGGTGCTAACTGTTCAAAAAGCAAACTTGTTGGCAATGAATTTCTATATGAGTAAGCTCAGGTAAATCCTTGAATTGATTGTAGCAGTATCTTAAGCCTGTTATTTAGTAAATATATGGTTCATACTTCTTATATGTGCAATATGAATACAAACCAAAGGCCAGCCATTCCCTGTATGCTATATTAATAATACTCAGCCAACTCATCTCATCTCTTTGGGTAAAAAGCAATACTATTGATCATTTCCTGAAGCCATTGCAACTCCATCCTTCTGCCATGACCAGAAACCACTCCCTCTGCACCTTCTGATACTAAAGGATTCCCTCTATTTGATATTTAACTGGCACCGCATCATTCGTTGCATTGCGAACTCCAAACAATTTGAAATCTTGATGAGGAGAGCGACTGATAGTTTGTGTACATAAAACATGGTTGTGGCACTCAGATATGAAAGGAAGACTCTCTAGAGCAAGTCGTCAATGTCTAGTAGGTGGAATGTATCCATTTTTGCATTTTATTTTCATTAACACGTAAACCCTTGTTTGTGTTTTGCAGTTTTGTGTGTATGTTGATGTGGAAGAACAATAGATTGTTGTCTTTAACAGTCAAAGCAAGTGATGACCTTAAATGATGAGTATAATGCATGTTCTTTTCCTTTAATGTGTCTGGAAAATTAAATAATGAAGAAAGTAACAATATAATAGGTACCCTAGCAAATAATTGTTCTCATGCACAATAGACATAAAGATAGTGGGGACATTTTAGGTGTCAAGTGGGGTTTTGTGCCTGTTACAGTAACTTTTGGTAGGGAAAAGATTGCTACGGGTTGTGAACACTGGACATTGACTGAGCAGTCTGAACCACATATATGTGCACTATGAAAATGTGAAAAAGTTATTCATCATTAACTTCATGCTCCTTCTTCTCCTCCTCCTCCTCCTCCTTGTTAGACTTGGGATATGCCAACCCATCTTTTAACCTCTTAGTTACTGTGCAAGTGTTTGAAGCATCTTTACCTTTTCTTCTTTTGGTGAATACTACAGCTGCAGACCACTAACTGTTAGCTTGAGTGGTAACTAAGCTGCCATCAAATGAGAGGTGCAAGTATTGGTTGGGGACATGGGTTGTGTGTAGTATTTATAGGATGAAGAGGAGGAAAAAGTTGTTACTTGAAATGGCTAAGCAATTTTCTTTATCCTAAATATTCATTAATATATATTGTTGTAACCGATGCTTGAATGTTAACTCGGTGCAGGTACACAATAGCTACTATTTCACCATCAAGAGTTGATCAATTGGTACGAATTTGTGAAACCATTTCCCCTACAATAGGTGACCATCTTTACGTTATTCTTTTCTGTTCTCTGTAATGGCTTGATCTTCTTCTTGTCATTCCACTGACAGATTGGACTTGAGAAGAGTTACGAGATTCTTTGCAAAGCATTTGATCATGAAGCTAAAGCAATATTGGAGGTATTTTTCATCTCTATATATTTGCATGCTTGCATTTGTGTGCATGCCAGCCTCTGTTTGGGTTTGAGTTTAAAGAACATTATACAAGGGTCTGGTCTCAATCTCACTTGGTTACTTATATATATATATATATTGTGTTTCATGTTTTTAGTTTTATTACATAAGCTGCAATATTACAACTACTTACAACAAGGCATGTAAACCCATTGAGGCATGTAAAATCTAATGTAACACTCTTGTCCAAATCTTGACCAATGTGTTATAAGTTATAATTAAAAGACATATTGACACACAAAAGTTCATACATAAAACCCTCTGGAAAAGTTGAATTCCTTGATAAGGTTTTTCTGTTCTTTTTTTGCTCCTTATTGCAGCACCAGTGTGCAATTAAATTCAAATCTCTAAGGTGACCTGCAAAACACTTTCATGTACAAAGTACAATTTGGGTCAAAATGATGTTGTGAGCTTGTTAGGGGAGGCTGGAGAAACTTTCAAATAACATACTTACATATAGTTTTCTGTAGAAAATGACTTTCGAAGAAAAGCAAGCAGAGACTAGAATTATAAATTCGTCAGTACCTAGGTGGAACCAAAAAACGGAACCTTAGCAAAGAGTCTACCTTGTCTTTAGTGTTGGATTTGATGCCATCAATTGCTGTGGCTGCTACATGGTCGCAGATTATTAGCTGGGAAATGAAATTAGTTTATGTTGTAATGCCATTTGTGGTATTTACTTGGAGTGAAATCATAGTTATTGCTGATATTGCTGACTGCAGTACTTAAACATACCTTCATGTGCTGTTGGGAGCTTTTTTCTAGAGAGGACTGATATGGAATGTGCAAAGTAGAATAGGGGAATTTGGAATTACATGTAGCCTACCTAGGACCTCATGTATTCAATTTTAGCTGTAGTTTGAGTATTTAATGTATTTATTTTGACTTAAGATCCTGTTGGTCATACGTAGTTATATCTTATTAGGTTTTATTGTTAAGGAGTGGCTTTGCTAATTTTGATTTTTGCTGGAGATGGAATGTAGTGTAGATCCATAAGTTGCCTTGTGGGTCTAGTCATGTTAGTGAGTTGTTTTATGTGGTCTTTGTTAGTCTTAGAACATTCTTATGGTCGACAAGTCAAAGCTTCCTGTTTAGAATAATCTTATATTGAAAGAGGGAAAGCATTTTATTTTAGGAGTTTCAGTGATTGTGGAAATAATAACTACGGTAGCAAATAAATATCTATGTAATGTTTTGATTCAATAGCAGTTTCAATGATTGTGTTATTTTACTTGAACCGTGTGAGGGTGAAGCCTTCTTCTACTTCTTCGTCTTCTCTTCTTTCCCTGCTTCTTCTTTGCCTTAATAAAATGGCAAAGTTACTGTTCCTGGCCATGACAACAACCCCTCTTTCAAACCCAAAATCCTACCCAGTCCAGGGTTTATCTACCCCAACCCCTTCCAGGGTCTATTAGCCTTTGGTATGAAACCTAGACCTTCATGCAGCTGTTTGGAAATTTCAATTGTATGACTTATATATGTCCAACAAACTGAGACACTGAAAACTGAGCCAATTTTACCTTGTTGTGCGTTTATAAACCCTCCAATCTTTATTTTATGTTCTAGAACTGTAAATTTTTACAAGTTTTTCTTGCCCTGAACCCATAGCAAAACCAACCACAGGCAACATTTTCCTTGGTTTCATAATAACCTTGCAAAATCTGGACCCTACTTTTGATTGAGAAATCCCCTCAATTGTTCAAGAATAACAAACATTCAAGATAATCTGCAGGTAAAACAGTAAGTCTCCTAATTGTGCAAAAAACTTCAAATAAAGGAGGTAGAATGTTACTACGAAGTTATGCATCTCAACTGTGAATTGTACCTGCTATCTTCTGGGTGCATTTAAACAAATAAACCAAACTTGGCATCTAATTGAATAAAAAGATAATCTTATACACTTACCCACTCCCCCTAAAGCATATGTGGAGTTCACAAGCATATTCTTTAGCCATGGATCATTTTTTGTTGTCATTATTATAATTAGTTGTTGACTAAGGAGGAATTCCCTGTTATACTGAGAAATCAGAAACTCTTTAAGGGGACAGACAGGAATCATTTTTGGCTTCTGCTGCCTTGTATCCATATTGTATTTTACTGCCTCCATGTTTCAGGGACTTTAAAGGGATTTGACTTTCAAAGTAACACTGGCAGTTTAAGAGGCTTGTGGTCATGGGATAGGGATATATAGAGGATGCATGTCGGGTTAAATTACCCCTCAGCTGCTGGCCACAAAAGGAGAAGGGAAATGAATATCCTCACCATGATTTCCTTCTTGCTATTCTCCTAAAAGAGTTCAGGGAGGGATATGGATCTGTTCATATGGTATGTACTTTTAACCTCTTGGACATGAATGAGGATGTTGTGTCAATCTACAGTAGCTTGGCATGTAGAGTCCGCATTTCCTTCTGCTTGGGCCAATTTTGGCCGTCAATTAGAACTTTTATGGTTTGAGGTGAACATGTTTGCCGATCATACTATATCCTTGTAATTTCAACTTCGATTTGATTTATTCCATGCTGATAGCCATTACCATCAACTAAAACTTTGAGTTATGTAAGGATTTCCGTTGTATTTTCAAAATGTATTGAGTGTATATCTTGAAGTTTATAGAGAGGATCAAAAGCATTTTAATTTGCTTTTCAATTTAAAATCCATTAAATAATTAGTGGACTTCAGCTTAGGTTGGGAGACCAGAGACATACAAGAGAGACAGCCCAGAAAAGCTTATGAGAATCTATAGCTTGTTGCAATGTTTTGAAAACTGGACCGTTGAGCAAACCGGAATAGTGACAGGGTTAAGGGTCAATGGTTCAACCGTCGGATTAACCGCTATTGAAATGTGACGTAATAATATTTTTAAATATATAATTTTAAAAATATGATTTTTTAAAAACATTTTATACCATTTTTATGGGTTTTTATTGAACCGGCAGTTTTTGAACGGTTTTATACCCGGTTCAACGGTTTAACCACTGTGTCAATTGGTTTTTTACCGGCTTTTTGTTAAACCGGTTTTAAATGTCATCCGGACAGTTTTCGAGACCGGTTCCTATTTTTCAGGTTGAACCGGCCAGTCCGGTCCGGTCCAGTCCGGTTTGGTTTTTGAAACACTGACTTGTTGGTTGTGATATGAAATTGGTGAATTTACTTTAGTTATTTGTCCCATATTCTTCCTGAATCAGGATACTTAAAGACTCTTGATAAAATAGGCATTTTTGCTAGATCCTTGCCGTGTTAATAAAAGTCGATTAATCAGGCTGTTTTGTTGCGAGTATTAGAGTAGTGACAACTGCAAATAATTGTGACACAACTTTTCTTTATGAATGGAATGTTATTATCATGGCAGATGTGCCCATGTGAGGATCAATGACACATCTAAGGAACCATATTTCTTTTTCTGTTTTTATGATATCCTACGGACTAGTATTAGCATTTCTTGGATTGTAATGGAAGAAACCCGAGCATAAGGAAATTCTGATATGTTCTACTGACCAATATTTTTTTTATCTTTTGTATGTAGGAAGGCGGGTGACTTGATGGTGAATGATTGTATAGCCTGCCTGCTTGTATGAAATGATATGAGGTTTGTTCCAATTTGATGAAGCAATGGTACAATCCTCTTGAGGTTCTGTATCATTTGCTATTATCATTGTTTTTACTTACTCTTTGAAATTAGGTAAGCATTTTGTTTTCTCAAAGATTGTATAGAAGATTTTCTTTCTTTTCTTTTTCTTTTCCATTACATCGCATTTATGCAGAAATGTGTACTGCCAGAATTTACTGGAACTGTATTGCGTGTTTCAAATGTATGTTTCTTTTCAAGTTTCAGGAGTATTTTGAGAGACATCTTAAAACTAATTAAGCCTGGACTGTACGGAAGAATTTGGATTTTGCAGCACTATACGTATGTTTTAGTTTTCATGAGAGGTAGCTGCTGCTTTTACGAAAATGTTGGTGCCCAATTCTTAACTGGTTATATCATGAATTTCTTTTTGATTTGCATGTGCTTGTTTTCTTCACTTGACAAATTACCTCCAACATGCCATGGGAAAGAACTAAACTACTATTCAAATATTCTTCTTTATAATCCTTTGTTTGGCATTCAGGATGGAAAGTCGGGAGGGAGGGAGGGGAAAAGAGAGCGGGGAAGGAAAGAAATTATTTTAGATTGTAGATAAACAATTTAAGGAAAATTTTGTAAATTCACACGCTGTTAAAACAAAACACAGCGATTTTGTCTCTCTCCTCATTGATCCGCTTGTTTTTTAGCAGAGGTGGAAGAGCAGAAAGCCCCGCCCACACCAACCCCCCCAAAACACCAATGGTTGAAACAGCCTCCTTCCCTTCCCCCTTCTTTTGTCTCCTTTTTGGGCCAGCCAAAACTGTAAAAGCAAGTAACTACAATATGGCAAATTTTGCTTAGTTCTTTGCATGGTCGAAATGTGACGTAACTACATGATGGCAAATTTTGCTTACGTCTTTGCATGGTCGAAATGCGACACTTTGCTACTTAAGTTTCACCTCTTTTCTGGTTCTAATGTTCTAATTAGGAGGATATTCGTATTGTTTTACCTGCTGGTTATCTTGAACATTTATATTTTTTCAACCAAAAAAGTCAGATTTTTATTGTTGGCTATTTCACTTCAAACGGATCTCTAGTGTTTTAAAAGAATGAATCAAAGTGTTTCCCACACTTATTTTTTCAAAAATACCCCTGTAAAAGAGCAAAATTTCATACCACGGGTTCATAAAAAACCCAAATCCCATGTGCACCGTTTCAGTCGCTTCGCTAGTGTAATTCTTAACTGTTAGTTCCAAAACTGCCCCTAAAAAGGAGATAGTGAATTACATACTGCCCGCTAATTTTTCAACATGACTACTTATTTTTTTCTCTTGCCCTCCTTTGTTCTGAAGCCTCTCTCCATTAACCATCGTGTCACACCCCAAGTGACCAAAGAATAGAACCACACTTGAAGGAATCCTACTTTCCAAATTTCTCATCCCCTTGTCTTCCATCTTTCATCAATGCATTCTCACAATTTCATCTTTGATGTGCTTGGCAGTGAAAAGCAGAACCAATGTGATATGGGAGAAGTGGGACCGAGATGATTATGCTCAAGAAAACGAAAATGCAAAACAACAACAAAACTCTTATGTCAACTTCGATTTCTTCTATATTTTCTCCAAGCCCAAGGTATATGTCTTATGCATTTTCATAGTTTTTCGTGCAAAGTAGAGTTTATTCATCAAAGCTATCCATCTAAATACCGACCTACGCTCTTTATATATACACACACTTGTGTGTGTTTATATTTGTATGCTTGAGACATTCCTGTAAAATGTTTGCTATGTGATTTCAGTGATGACCTATATGTATTATTATTCTAGAATATTGAAAATGGATTATGATGCGAGCACATCCATTAGATCAATTATATTCAATGTTTGAGGAGTTTACGCTTTGGATAATTTGTAGACAGGCTTATTCAACGTCTGAGTTTACCTTTTTATTTAATTTTTAATTTTTCACTTGCTCATTGGGTTGATTTGGACAAAAATAGCACCCAAATAAACAAAAAGACTAGGCTAGCTCTACTTCAAGATTTCAAAAAACAAATAAGGCTCATTAGGGTAAATATTTATGGTTTTTTTTTTTTTTTTGGTTATTTGGTTAGACAATGTGAATGGTTTCCCATTCATCTTGCCGCGCCCCGCCTTTTACCTGACTCGGATGCGCTAAGGAAAATCCGATATTCTCACTATTAGAACTTATCCTCTCAAAAAGACAAGTGCAACATGAGTCTGAACTTGAAAATTTAATTTGATTAAGGGTTTTTTGAAAAAGTTTGGAGTCGCCACCTAACATAATTAAAGATGTGCTAGATCACCTAAAAGCTAAGTGTAATCCATAGACTAAACTTAGATTTTTTGGAAAGGTTTTGGAAATGTCTTTCTCAAGACGGTTTTTAGTAACCTTTTGAAATGTTTAAAACCCTTTTAAAAACATGACTCCGGTTTTGGCATTTGAAAATAGAAATCTATGGTTCGGCAATTGGTTATATGTAGGGAAGATATCCTAAAATCATTATCATACCTCCCATTTTGGTACCTATAGATCTATTCACCTTTAGTTCACTTACTTGAATCACATGTTACTAATATCCATTTTTATCCACTTAGAAAATTTTTTAAAATCGGAGTCTAGTCATCACTTTTTGAATGAATGATACATAATGTAAGTTTTGGAAAAGGTTTGGAAAGATTTGAGAGTTGACTTTTGAAAGAGTTGGAAATTTTGAAATGGGGATTTGACTTGAAAACAAAGTTATGACCGCACCTATCTAAAGGTTGCCTACGTATCTCATTTGATAGAACCAGGTCATTTGTAGTTTGAGCTATGGCCCGATTAAAAATAGATTTATTGGAGTCTTGGAAGGTGTTTGAAACTTGAACTCAATAGAGTTTTGACTTAGATTCTGGAGATTTTGAAAAGTGCCTTTGAAGCTTTTTAAACAACTCAATGGAGTTTTTGAAAATAGAGTTTTGGAAATGGAAAGAGTTCCTTTGGACTTGTCTTTGAAAGGCTTTTAAAAATAGTTTTTGAATACCTTATGAAAGACATGTTGAATGTTTCATCACCTTCAGGAGGTTAATCATTGAAGAACTAAACTCCTTTAGGTTTATGAGCTTTGAAAACATATTTGAAAAGGGGAGTTAAGGGCTTCTCTTAGGTTTTTAAAACTTTAGAGTTGTAGAACCCTGCTTGAATATCACACTTCCACTTGAACAATCCTAACCATGAAAGGATTAGGATTGCTGCATGAATGTGGCATTTGAAAAGAATTTTTGAAAAACATTTAAGGGCTGAAACTCTTTTGGGATCCCTAACCATGAGAGAGTTATGATCACCTTAGTTTTTTAAGTTTTTAAAATCATTTTTGGAAATAATTTTTGAAAATGGCAAGTGTCTAAACAAGTTCAAGAGTGCTTTAGAAAATATTTTGAGAGGGGTATAGTAACATTTGAAAAGACTTTAGGGTTGGTTTTTGAAAACTCAAGAGAGTGGGATGTTTTTTAAAACACGCTGTGAAAATTTATTGGATTGAAAGATCATTCGAAAAGGTCTTTGAATTGGAGTTTTAAAGTTTAACCCACCTTGGTTAGGAAAACTAGGGTTAGGCCAACTAAGGTTAACAACTAGAGTAGGTTAATTTAGGGTTGGACAACTAGGGTTAGGTTAACTTAAGGTTTGGTTGACTAGGGTTACCTAACTAGGGTTTGGTTGACTTAGAGTTAACTAACTTGAGTTAGGTTGACCTAGAATTGGACAATTAGGGTAAGGTTAACCTAGGGTTTGGAGATGTCTTAGGTTTGGCCAACGAAGGTTGGGTAAACCTAAGCTCTTGAAAGGTAGTTTTGAACTAGGGTTTTGTTCTAGTGGTTTTAGAAAGGTGATTTTGAACTAGGGTTTTGTATTAGTGGTTTTGAAAAGGTGTTTTTGGGAAGGTGGTTTCGAACTAGAGTTTGGTACTAATGGTTTTGCAAAGGTGGTTGTTACGCCCCGATTTTTTGCAATAGAGGAAAATACACACAAGTAAAAAAAACACAATACTCTTTTGTTAGAACTCATCCTCTTAGAAGGACGAGTGTGACTAGGTTTAAATTAAAAATTGATTTGATTAAGGGCTTTTAGAAAAAGGTTTGGAATCACCACCTAACTTAATTAAGGTGAGTTAGGTTACCTAAAACTAAGTGCAATCCGAAGATTAAATTTAGAGTTTTTGAAAAGGTTTTGAAAAATTCCTCAGGAGAGGGTTTTTCAGAAAATAGGTTGTTTGGCAACCTTTGAAAAGATTTAAGCTTTTTTTGAAAATAACTCCATTTTAGTCTTTGAAAACAGTAATCTAGGTTCAGAGGTTAGTTACATGTACAGAAGATATCCTAAGATCATCACTCTATCCCGCCCTTGCGGTACCTACATATCTATTCACCTTAGGTTCACTCATTTAGAATCTTCAATTGTCCATTGTCCAACTATGCTCACTTTGAGAATAACTATATGATGCATGACATGCAAATGCAAGAAAAGAATTTGAGTTTTAAAAAAAGATTTGAAAAAAAGATTTGATTTTAGAAATAGATTTGAAGAGAATGATTTGAAGCTTGAAATAAGTTATGGAATTGGAAGTTTCAAATAGATGATGGAATTGAAAATTTGAAAAAGGTTGTGGAATTAGAGATTTGAAAAATGTTATGACCGCACCCATGAAGGTTACGTACGTATTCCTTTGTTGGGAATCATGTCAATCGTAGTTTGGGTTAGAGTCCGATTGAAAATAGACATTTTGAGGTTTTTGAAAAGTTTAACTTGAAAAGGTTTGATTTGAACTTAGAATAGAAGATTTCAAATCGAAATTTGGATTTAAAATTGACCTTAGAATGACTTTAATTTGAAAAGATGAAACTTGGAAGAACTTGGACTTGATTTGGAAAAGGAGCTAAGTTTTGAAAAATTTTTGACTTAGATCGAAGTTAGAAAACCATCTTGGTTTAGAAAGGAGTTTTAAAAAAGAGTTGAAACTTTCTAACTTTAGGGCTAGGGTTGAATTAGTGTTTAGGTATCCTAAGATTTAGGTAACCTAGGGTTGAAACATGCAATTGGATTAGAAAGATTTGATTTAGACTTGAGAGGTTTGATTAAAGAAAGCTTTGGTTTTGGAAAACTTAGAATTAAGAAAGTTGAATTTAAGAAAGATTTTGAAAGGATTTGATTTGATTTAGAAAATTCTTGACTTAAAAAAACTTGTAAAGATTTGACTTGAACATTTGACTTGAAAGAGTTTAGAAAGTTTACAGTTTAGGAAAAATTAGATTTTAGAAAGCTTTGAATTAGGAAAGTTTCAAAATAGGAAAGTTTCATTTTAGGAAAGTTTTCAAATTAGGAAAGTTTTAAATTTAAAAAAGTTTTGAGTTTTGGAAAGTTTAGAATTTAAAAAGATTTGAATTTTGAAAAGATTTAGAATTTAGAAAGATTTGATAAGTTGAATTTAGAAAGTTAAGATTTAGAAAGGTTTGAAATTAGGGAAGATTGGAATTAAAAAATATTAGAATTAGGAAAGGTTTGATTGTTATTTCCTAAAGTTAAAGACTATATTTTATTTTCAAAAGTTGATGATTTCATTTTGTTTCCAAAATTTAAATATTAGATTTGGTTTCTAAAATTGGAGAATTTGATCTAGTTTCCTAAACGGGAATATTAGATTTGACATGGAATTGGAAAGGTTAAGTTTTGAAAATCTATGATTTGATGTTAAAAAAAAAAAAAAAAATTTGAAAACTTATGATTTGATGTAGAAAATAGAGATTTTGCAAATCTATGATTTGAAACAAAAAGGAAGTCATGATTTTAAGAAAGAAACTAGGGTTTCCTAACCATGGATTTTAGGGCTTGACTTGGACTCCAAGGCAAAGAGTTTTTGAAAATTAGATCTTTTGAAGAGAGCTTTTCGAAAGAAGTTTGAAGAGAGTTTTTAGAAAGTAGATTTTTTAAGGGAGTTTTTGGAAAGAAGTTTGAAAAGCAATTTTGGAAAGCAGTTTAAATATGCATTTTTGAAAATATTTTAAATATCTCACTTTCCTAAAATGAATCTAACCATAAAGAGATTAGAACCATTCTAGGGATGTGATTTTGAAAATAACATGGATTTGGAATATGGACCATAATGATCATATTGAACATCACACTTTCCTAAAACAACCCTAACCATGGAATGGCTAGAATCATCTTAAGATTGTAATTTTGATAAAAACAATTTAGAGTTTATACCCAAAATTTAGATCTTGATGGTCACAATGAATATAACACTTTCTTAAAACAAACCTAACCATAGAATCGCTCTAGCATTGTGATTTTAATGAAAAACAATTTGGGTTTACACCTAAAATTTGGACCTTGATGGTCACAATGAATATAAAACTTTCCTAAAACAACCCTAACCATAGAATGGATAGAATCACTTTAGGATTGTGATTTTGAAAACAAGTTTGAAAAAGAAGATTTTAAATGCAAGTTTTGCAAGTGAGTTTTAATGCAAGTTTGAAAATAACTTTGAAAACGAATTTGAATAGATTTATGAATATAATATGCACAATGCAAAAAGGGTCGTGAACATACAAGGTAAGGCTTCACCATATAATCAGGGGGGCCAAACTCATAACATCAAGGGTTGAACAGGATGACCTTTAACAATTCTTCTTAGGCATGAATCGGAAAGTCCCTTGTTTCAAGCATGCAAGAAAATGGGAGTAGAAGATAGAGGATTAAAATAGAAAAAAAAAAAAAAAAAAACCTAAGTGGGTTAGGAAGAAAAAGCGAAAGGGGGGAGTTACATAAAAATAAATCGAAATCCTACCTTGTCTCCTTCTTGCTTTGCTTGTTTTGTTTGCTTTAATTTTCTTGGACTTTGGGAACCTTGAAGTTGCAGCACCTTGAGTCTTCAATGGAGACTTTGGAGGTTTGTGTTTAAGTGTATAGAGTGTATGGATGTTAGGGTTTAAGTGTATCGAGGCTAGGGTTTGAAGTGACTAGAGAGGGCTAGGATTTGGAAAGACTTCAAGTTCTGAATTTCGAGAGACAGAGTTTTTGGATTGAGTTTGCGAACCCCCTTCACACAGGGGAAAATCTGTATTTATAGGCAACTAAATGACCTAGCGCCTATTACAGTGGTGCTAGGGTAAAATTCACAGGAGTGGCGCCAGCCAGTTAGGAAAGTTTTTAAGGTGGCAAGAAACGTATCTTTCGACCCTTGGCACACAAGGCAAAAGATTTTGGCGCCTGTACTAGTGACTATCATGCAATTTTTGTCTTGGCTCCACTAGGAATGACTCCGAAAAGTCCGAGAATGATCTAAAAAGTTTTGAGTAACCAGACTCAGCCAGGAATGGACTTGAACCCTTGAGAGAGTGTTTCAGAGGTAACTAACTTGAGAAACAATGCCGGAATGTTTGGAAAGGTCGACCGGCCCGCTAGAGGCAAAACGGTCAATTGAACCGAGAACACAGCGGAATGGACTCAAAGTGACCCGTGAGAAGGCTTGAAGGTTGAAAATACTATTAAGAGTGTTCCAGAAAGTTACCAGTTTGATACCCAGAGCCGGTGTAGTTGGAAAAGACGATCGGTCCACTAGAGGTAAAACGATCATTTTGTATTGGGCTTGCCAAAATAGACTTGGAATGATCTGGAAAGGTGCTTGAAGGTTAAAAATACTATTAGAAGCATTCTTGAAAGATAACTGGTTTGATACCCAAAGCCGGTATGGTTCCCAAAGGCAGTCGAATGCCTAAGGGCAAAATGGTCATTTTGACCAGATGGTCTCGGAATTGGTCTGAAACTGACTGGGAGGCACTTGAACTTGTCGAATTGTCTTTGGGATGATCTTGGAAAGGTGTTCTTATGACTCTGAGGACTTAGGTACTTTCTCAAGAAACGTGCTAGAAAAGGCCCAAGGGGCAGTTTAGTCATTTTTCACCGGAGTGGGCTAGTAGGCACTAGTGTTGACCCAAGTTTTGAGTGTTTCCATCACTCTGACGGTGTGTGACGAGTTAGTTTCCAAAGGTATCTCGTCCTTTGGTAAACGTGTCACGGCAAATAAGCGAGTTCGGTCCCGTGGCATAGGAGGTTTTGTTGGTAATTCCCAATGTCGACCTGTTTACAAGTGTTTCCGCCACTCTGACGGTTGTGATATTTGCGAGCATTTCTGCCATTCTGACAGTGTGCGTTTATTCCGGAGATTACCTGATCTCGGGAAGCTGTTAGATGGACTTATCGTTTGAGGAATCAACTTTCTCGAAAGACGTGCCGAATAACAAACATTCTACATTGGTGGGCTAGTAGGCGCCAGAAGTGAACTGTTCTACCATCTCGGGAACTTAGGTTCTGTCTTGGTTGACAAGTTTGAAGGGTCTTACCATTCCGAGGAGTTTTTTCGAAGAACGTGCTGGACTGGATGGACTTACCGCGCTAAGGGATCAATGTTCTCGAAAGATGTGCCAGTTTGAGTTTGGTTGGTCTGGATTGAAATTGAAACTAGAATTGAGGTTGAAACAAGGACTTACCGTCTCTAGGAAGACGTGCCAACTGGAATTGGACCGAACAATGTCCTAAGGACATTTTGGTCATTTTGCCTTTGTTGGGCCCGGTGGGCCCGTGAAGCCATTGATTGACCGGATTAAGTCTAAAAATCTGGTTTTAACTTCAATGTGCCTGTACCAATTTGAATATGAATCCGACCAGATCGGATATTGCCGAGCGGGCAAAATTGGGGTATTTACAATGGTTTCATACTAGGATTTGTTCCTAGTGGATTTGGAAAGTGGTTTTGAACATGAATTTTGAAAACCATGATTTTATATAAAGAACTTGTCATTTCATGTGAAAAACTTTATCATTTTATTTGAAAAGCTGATAAAAACCAACTCTAGAGAGTTGTTTTTGAAAATCATTTCAAAAAAAACACTCAAGCTTGTGTAGGGTTTATATGGTTGGTATTTGGAAACTACTCAAGAGAAGGCTCTATTAAAACCATTACAACCACTAACTCAAAAGAGTAAAACTTTTGAAAATCAATATTGACAAATAGTTTTTGAAGACTATTTTGATAGAAATTAAAGAAAATAAACTTTTTGAAAACTTTTTTGGAAGAGGATTGTTTTGGAAAAACCACTTAGTGTTTTAAAAACCGTTCTAGTGAGCTAGGGTTCATATGGTCAATTTTGGGGATATCACTCAATAAAGGGTCCCATGGGAACCATTCCAACCACACAACTCAAGAGAGTAAAACTTTGAAAATCAACCTGGAATAGAAGGTTTTGAAAGCCATTTTTGGCAAAAACTTAAAAGAGTAGAGATTTTGAAAACCTATTCAAGAAAGGGTTGTTTGGAAAACCTTTTTATGCAAAACTCAAAAGAGCCATGTGAAATGCAAGATTAGGGTTAGAGTTTTGGAAAGCAACCTAAGGCTTGGAAAACTAAGGTTCTTAGCTTAAACTTCGAGAAATTCCAACTTCGAAGCATTTTTTAGAAAACCATTTTAACATGAGCTTTTTAGAGCTTTAGAAGATGGAAACATTGGTGGTTTTTTAAAAAGATTTTTAAGCATGACAACAAGACCATCATATGCAATACATGAACATAGTAACCATAATGCAAGGGCATCATGAATCATACAAAGTTCAAGGCTACACCACATTATAAGGGGCTCTAGGATCATGCTATGTTCAAGTAGGCCTATGAGATATCCCCCAACTGGTGGTTCTCATGGGCTTTCCTATAAACATGCCGAGGAGCCCTCTTGTTTCAAGCATGCAAGAAAGGGAGGTAGAAGATGGGGTTTAAAGGGAAGAATAACCCAAGTGGACTGAAAGGGAGGAGAGAGAAGCAAGAGACACATAAGTCTAAATAGAAGTTTACCTTTGACCTTGAGACTTATTCAATCCACAATGGTTGAAGGGACTTAACTTTTGGAGAGGCTTGAAGGAACTTGGAGGGGCTTAGACTTTTTGGAATTTTGAGGGTCTATGTTGAGTTGGTTAGAAATTCTCTACTATTTTCAGCTCTAAATTATCAAGGGGAGAGACCACTATTTATAGGCAAAATCCTTAAGGGCTGGCGCATGTCCAACATGTGCTTAGGAAAAAAATTTCCTAGCACATGCGCCAATACTCATCCACTCACAAGATGCCACGTGGCGTCCTTGTACTACCCTAACTTAGGGAGCAAGTAAAATTTTTAGACGATCTGATCATTTTCTAGGCTCATGTAGCACACGTTCTGCCACCAAGAACTTTTGTATTGACTTTGCCTCGAGATTCATGCAATCCGAAAAAGGTTCGAAAAAATCAGTCACGTTCACGACGTTCCCCCACTGTTTCTCATGAACTGAGAGCCCTCAGGGAGCTTCAAAGGATTCTGGATGGCGGAGATATTTTATTGAGAAGCATGCATGAAAATAAGCTTTTTAGAGTGTCTGCAAGACGCTCCGAGGTTTTTTGAAAAAGACAATTTTGCACCACATGATCGTAGCCTTCGGGAAGCAACCTCCTTAATCGAACTATGCCGATTAGAGGTCCTTCAGACAAACTTCAGGGAATTCTCAAATTTATACATTTCTTAAGTAGGTTGACAATGCGTTTTGATCAGGAATTGGAGAAAAAGTCAACCCTGGCAGAGACGTGCCGGAATGCCCTAGAGGCAGTTTGATCATTTTGATCGGGTATCACCAAAATTGGTTTGGAGTTGACTGGAATGGCATATTAAACATACCAGACAATTCGGAGGCAGTCTTGAAAGGTGGAGTTACCATCACGAGGACTTGGCACTTTCTCGAAGATGTGCTGGGTAAGATAGACTTACCGTCTCGAGAAGTTTGTACTTTCTCGCAAGACTTGCTATCATGCCAAATAGGCAATTTGGTCATTTTTTATCGAGACGAGCTAGTAGGCGTCGGTGTTAACCTGGGTTTACGAGTATTTCTATAATTCTGACAATTGTGACGGGTTGGTTTCAAGAGGTCTTTCTTTTCTTCGATATACATGCCACGGCTAAGAAGCATTTTTGGTTCTATGACATTAGGTTGTTTGCGGCGTACCCGTGTTGACCTGGTGAGTGTTCTCGCCACTCCAACGGCTTAATTATTTGTGAGTGTTTCCGTCACTCTAATGATGTAGTGTCGGTTTCGAAGGCCGCTCGGTCTTTGAAAATTACTTGGAAAGCCTAGGAGCATTTTGGTTATTCGACTTCAGTTGGGCCTGACGGACCCGGAAAGCAACCGATTGATTATATTAGAGTTCAAAAAGCCGGTTTGGGCTCGATTGTATTGTGACGTATTACTGGAAGACCGGTTTGGACCGAAGACTGCCGAGTGGGCAAAAGTGGGATACTTACACATTTTAATTTGCAAATTTTCCATGAAGGTCCTTCTCAGGTGCTAAATATTGATATTATAAAGTTTAATATGATAAAGTATCGTATATTTACTCAAGCCTTGAATTCGTTAATGCTTTCTTAATTGTTTAATATGTTCAATTATAACATAAAGAGTTAATCATTTGGATATGTTGAGTTATTATAATTTTGAAAGAGCAAATTATAGAATTGGTTCCTATAGTTTCCTTCAAGTTTTATTTGGTCCCTGTTGTTCTAATTGCAATAGTTTGGGCCTCAAGGTTAAAGAAACCTACACAATTAGTCCAATTTGAGACAACCATCTAGGAATCTGACAGAAAAATATCATGTGCAGCTCAGCTGCCCTATTTTCTGGGCAAAATGGTAAAAACACTCCTTCCACCATTGCTTCACAACCCTAAAATGCATCTTTCATTACAACTGCAGAGACAAAAATAAAGGAACAAAAGAGAAAGGGGAGGGAAAAAAGTTAGAAAAACTGAGATAAGAGGGGGAAAAGGAGAGAAGGCGGAAAAATAGAAGAAGAGGAAGAGAAAGAAAGGGAAAAAGTGAATGTGTAGGTCGATTACCATTGTGAAAGGTGATGGACACTATGCACTGCCATTGTGGAAGAAGGTTGAGGACTTCTTGGAATGAACACAACCTAGGAAGGAGATTTTTGGACTGTCCATTATATGGGCTATGTGTAATGTTCATGCTTAAGGCTTTATATTAAGATATTTTTCCTATTTTTCATGTTCCTAATTTTACTAAAAATGCAGAGCACTAGTGTATGTGGTTTTTTTATATGGGTTGATCCCCCTATGCTAGCTAGGCAAGTGACTCCCAGGTTGCTTAGAAAGACCACCTTGTTACAAGACAAGCTGCAGATGCATAGAGAAAGAGAGAGATGGTTGATGTTATTTGTGGTGATATCATGGCTGATGTTTTTGTGGTGGAATGTTAAAGTAGGCGGAGAAGGAATTGTGAATGGAAATGGCAGTGGAAATGGGAAAGGGAATAGGAAGTACATGTAACTAGGTTAATGGTTTTTGGGTTTGGGTTGTAATTGCTAAAGTAATTGAGCACTTATGTAATGCAAATGTTATAATATGAATGAAAGTTATTTTGATCGAATTGAAAATGTGTTCATTCTCAAATTTTGTATGATCCAAATCTAAATGTTTGATAAATGTATGATCTCAAACAAAGCGATTTAAAGAAGGTAAATTTTCTCTTCAACAAAGCATATTGCATTAAGCAACCATTCACACTGTTTGAACCAAAACAAGAAGATTTCCAAAACAAACAATGTTTCAACCCTATGACAAAACACAACATGACTATAAGGGCACAATTCTCCAATCAAACTCTTATGACAAAACACAACATAATTAAATTATTTTACAAAATAACCCAAACAACAGAACTCTCTTCACTTTCCTATCCCATCACCATGACCAATGGTATCCCGTTTGCCTTTTGTTGCATTCATCTTTGTCCTGCCCCTCCTAACTATGCTTGGCTGACTTGCAAATGTGCTTCCTACATTTGTCCTTGTCCTCCTAGCCATGCTTGGCTGACTTGCAAATGTACTTCCTATATTTGCCCTTATCCCTTCCTAATCCACCCCGTTCAACATTTTTATCAATTTTTGCATCAAACAATATATCATCTTCAATATCCTCATAATCAGGATCATGGAACTCTTCCAGTTCAATAGAGTCATTATCATCTTCATCGTCCTTATTTTCACTATCTTCATCCTGGAAATTATCTTTCTCTTGGAAGTCAAACCCTTCAAACTCATCCCCCTACAAATCATCCTAGAATTCTTCATCATAGCCTCCTTCATGCCTTGCACCTTTCTCAGATTCATCATATAATTTATCAAGATCTAGATTATGTTCCAGATATATTTCAATAACTCTGTTGACATGCACCCATTTAAGCATCTCCATGACATCCATATCCTTTGTCAATTACCTTAGCCCACTGTTTAAGTCTGTCCTAGGCACTTTATATAGATAGGTTATAAAACCAATATAGTTTAATCTGTTTATCATCTTCCCAATCTCAATAAGGCTTATCCTCTTAACATTACAGTTGTCATAATAGGATACCTTTCCACCAACATATGCCCTACATGTATTTAATTGTGAATAGGCTACTATTTGGATCTGTAACAAGGCATACATACACAATTACTACATGATACAAAATTACAAACACTTGGTGTGGACCTACGATGTGGGAGAATAGGGAACATGCAACATGGGTACATTACTGCATTCACATGTAACATGGGGACTATAACCTTATATATATACATATTTATATATATAGATGTAGGGCATATGTAGCAACAGAAAATACTTTCAGTCTGGGAACATTATAATGAAAGGTCATCTTTTGAGATATATATATATTATTTATTTATTTATTTATTTACAATGCATAAAGAAACATAGTCCCACATTCTTACAAAAGCTCTTGGTTTGCAACAACCACACTCACATAGTGACTAAATCAAATCCAGAATGGTCGATTAAAACTTGATTTGCTTAATATAATGAAATACAAACAACAAAGGCAAAATACATACCATAATTAGGTGTGTCATTGCCAACTCTACACAAAAGCCATTGTCTTCCTTGTGTTTTGGTAACGCCCTCGTACTTCAGAATGGTCATCAATTACACTTTCCAACAATAGCTCTAAGTTCATTATACTAACTCTCTACCAATTGAAAGCCCTAATTTTCCCAATTCATTGTAACAAAAGAGCCATTTTAGGGTTGTGAAGCAATGGTGGGAAGGAGTGTTTACCGTTTTCCTAGCAAATAGGGCAACTGAGTTGCATGTGATGTTTTTCTTATCAGATTCCTGGACGGCCATCTCAAATTGGACTAATTGTGCAGGTGTCTTTAACTTCAAGGGCCAAATTGTTTCATCTTTCATTAATGAGTATTAAGGAATCCCACTTCCCAAATTTCTCACACCCTTGTCTTCCATCTTTCATCAATGCATTCTCACAGTTTCATGTTTGATATGCTTGGAAGTGAAAAGCAGAACCAATGCGATATAGGATGAGCGGGACCGAGATGATTGTGCTCAAGAAAATGAAGATGGATAACAACAATAAGAATCTTATCTCAGCTTCGATTTCTTCTCTGTTTTCTCCAAGCCCAATGTATATTTCTTATTATTTTCAATGTCTTTCGTGCAAAGTAGGGTTTATTCATCAAAGCTATCCGTTTAAACACCGACCTACTCTCTATATATATAGTTACATGTGTATGCTTGAGACATTCTTGTAAAATGTTTGAAATTATAATTTTGGTGATTACTTATATGTAGAATTATCATAGAACATTGGAAATGGATTCTGATGCGAGCATACCCATTAGATCAAATTGTATTCAATGTCTAAGGAGCTTACACTTTGGCTAATTGTAGACAATCTTATTCAATGTCTAAGCTATAACTTTTTATCTTTTATTTTTTTTATTTTTCACTTGCTCATTGGGTTGATTTGGACAAAAATGGCACCCAAATAAACAAAAAGACTAGGACAGTGCTACTTTAAGATTTCAAGAAACAAATAACGCTAATTGGGGTTAATATTTATGTTTTTTTATTTGGTTAGACAATGTGAATGATTTCTCATTCATCTTAATTTCCAAATTTTCCACGAAGGAAGGCTCAAGTCTTGTATCTATATTGATATTATAAAGCTTAATATGATAAAGTATCGTATATTTACTCGAGCATTGAATTCATTAATGCTTTCTTAATTGTTTAGATATGTTCAATTATAATATAAAGAATCAATTCATTAATGCTTTCTTAATTGAGTTTTTATAATTTTAAAAACTAATCGTTTAGATATGTTGCCTCATATCTTTTTTAGCAGTTTAGGACTAGCTGGAGAATTGGAAGGAGTTTGAAAGTACCAAAGACAATGAAGGTTTAGAAATTTGCTGAAAGTTTATCATGTGCAACAATTAATGGGTGAGTAGATCTCGAGGTTTTGGATTGAGAGGAATAGTCTTCGGAGGGAACTTCTGTAGGAATTTTTTGTTTTATTTTTAAGCTAAGGAAATGGATTTAGGTTGGTGGTGTAGGAAAGATGGTCAAATATAAAATTCATGTTTACTCGAGACTTTTACTGGAAAGGTACTTTTCTGTTATTATTTTGTATTGAAGGTGGTTATAATTAGATTGTTTTTCTTTGCTTTGAGATTATTATACTATAAAGACACTAATTTTTTTTCCCAAAGAGAAAAATTGTTGTTGATGTTTCCTAAAATTTCTTACCACATTAGTACTCCACATTAAAAGTTTTTCTTTATTTATTAATTGCACAACAAGCAATTGTGCGTCATTTTGTTCATGACGCAAGAGTCTTGTGGCTGCTTGTTAAAGTCGTGAGAAGTACAAGGGGTATGCAATCTAAAGGTAGGAAGTTGGTTATATGAAATCAATGTGTTGGAAAAATTTTCTTAAGATGCACAATTCATGGTAAGAGGCAAGGGACATAGAATAAACAATTCGAGGTCACAAAATACAACAATAGCAAGCAAGGAATCACATAATAAATCAAAAGTATATTCTGGAAATGAAGGAAACAGAAGGAAGGAAGAGGGAGCCGAAGGATCCTAGACTAGGGAAGAAGACGATGACATGGATGTTGACTTCACTTTTACTAGTTAGGTGGACGAATCAGTGTTATCAGAGGAAAACAACAAGAAACAAGTTGGAGACGCAGACAGAGAGAATAGGTTGAACATGGAGGCTTGGTTAATTCAAGAACCATTAATAAATCAATTAAGAGACAGGATAAGTAATTCAAGAGTGGAGGAAGAGTTTGAAAATAGTAAAGATAAGGAGGGTGGGACAATTGAGGAGAAAAAAGAGACTAATGAGGCAAGGGTCATGAAAGAATTGAATGATAAGAGAAAGATTAGTGGGGAACTGAGTGGTGAGGTGTTGAAAAAGGTCAGTAAGAAAGGAAGGAATCAGTTAGATAAAAAACATAGACTAAGGAAAAGATTGATGGACCTACAGAAGAGCAAGAGGAGGAAGATGATAAGGAGTGTAAGCAGAATCGGGAATGAGGCAAAGAGCAGAAACTCTAAAGGGGATAGTATGTTTTGTATATCATCCCTCCCTTCACAGAATATTAGAAATAGAAATAAGATCGTATTCAACCAATTACAAAAACAATGTGAAGAAGAAGCAGAGAACATAGTTAAGATGGGAAAGCTGTTGGGCATCCAATTCCAACAAAATGAAGATCAAGTGGTGGAATTATTAAAGCAAAGGGAATGGGAAGACATTAAATAGATGCAGAGCAAAAGGAAGGGGGGGCACAAAGGGAAGTAAAAGTGAAGAGTAGGGGTATAGATTGGGTGTTTGTGAATTTGTTATAATGAAGATTGTTTCATGGAACGTAAGAGGTTTTAGGAGAGGAATAAAAGGAATATGGTAAGGAAACTTATCCAGAGTAGAGATATAGATATGGTGATGTTACAAGAGACTAAGTAGGAAGTTTTCAACAACAAAAAGGTAAAATCTATATGGGGGTAAGGATGATGTTGAATGGGTAGAGGTAAAGTCTGAGGGGGCATCAGGAGGGTTAATTATCAAATGAAAAATGCATTTTTTTAAGTTATCAAATAAGATTGTGGACAAAAACTTTATATGGTTGATAGGAGAGATCCAAGGTGGGCACAAATGTGTAGTGGCAAATGTATATGGACCAAAGACAGATGAGGAGCGTAGAGATCTGTGGAGTGAATTAGCACAATTGAAGGAGGCAGCTAATATCCCAACATGCATTGGAGGAGTTTCAATGAGATCCTCAAACTAATTGAGAGATCTTCATGTACAAGAATGTCGATGGGTATGAAATGCTTCAGTCAGTATGTTAATAAGATAAATCTGATAGATATTCCAATGCAAGGCAGAAGATATACATGATCAAATTTACAATCTAAGGAGATATGGAGTAGACTAAATAGGTTTTTAATTTGCTGGGAATGGAATGACAAGTTTAAGTGTGCTTAGTGGGGTCTTTAAAGATCTTTTTCAGATCATTGTGCAGTGCTTTTATCAGATGAACATAAGAACTGGGGTCCTAAACCATTCAAGATGTATAAATCATGGTTTAAGCTAAAGGAGTTTTCAGAACTAGTAAGCAAGCACTGGAAGGAGGAAGAGGTAAAAGGATGGGGAGGTTATGTGGTATTTAAAAAGATGCAGAGTTTAAAGCACTAGATAAAGACATGGAAAAGTATAGGTTGTGTTAATTGGAAAGAGCAAATCAACAAGCTAGAGGAAGAATTAAAGATTTTGGATATACAAGGGGAAAGTCAGGTTAGGCAACAAGATCAGTTGGCTTATTTTCAGAAGAAGAATGATTTAAAAGTCAAGTTAGCCAAATTATATATAAAAGAGGAGGATGATGACAGGCAGAGATCTAGAGTATTATGGTTAAAAAAAAGGGGATTCCAATTCTGCTTGTTTTCATGCATCAATGAGAATAAGACAGAGTAGGAATTTCATACGAGAAATTGTTAAGGAAGGTGTAATTCTGGTGGAACCAATTATGATAAAATAGGAGGTGGTCCAATTCTTTGAGAAAATTTTTAAAGAAACAATGATAAACAGACCAGTATTAAAGGGTAATTTAGATAAGCAGCTCAGCTTGAGCTCATCTTGGTAGACAGAAAGGATTTAAAAGCAAAGTCTGAGGAAAATGAGATATCGGAAGCTGTTTACTCATGCAATAAAAATAAGGATCCAGGCCCTGATGGATTCAAGTTGAGTTTCATAAAGAGATACTAGAAGGTAATCAAGGATGATGTAATTAAATTCTTCAATAAGTTTCATGAAAATGTAAAGATAGTAAAAGGCTTAAATTCCTCTTTCTTGGTACTAATTCCTAAAAAGGAAGCCCTAGAGAGTTTAGAGGGTTACAGACCTATTAGCTTGGTCTCTTCCTTATACAAGGTACTCTCTAAGATTTTGGCTAATAGAATGAAAATGGTATGGAAGGACATAATCAGTGAAAACTAATCGGCATTCATAAGGGGAAGACAAATCCTAGATGGAGTCTTAATTGCTAATAAGTTATTCATGAATGGAGAAAGAAGAAAAGGAAAGGATTAGTGTTGAAATTGGACTTTCAGAAGGCATATGATTCAGTTAACTGGTTCTTTTTTGTTCCAGATGATGGAAAAGGTGGTTTGTGGTCAGAAATGGATAAAATGGATTAAAGAGTGCTTGGAATCAAGGAGAGTTTCAGTTCTAGTCAATGGTTTAGCAACTAGAGAATTTGCTATGCAGAGAGGACTCAGACAAAGTGATCCACTATCCCCACTTTTATTTGATTTAGTAGCTGAAGGCATGAATGTACCATTAAAAAGAACAATTGAATTAAATATGATAAAAGGTGTGAAGATGGGGCAAAATGGGACTAACTCACCTCCAATTTGCAGATGACACTGTAATATTTTGCGAGGCTGATAGCAGGGAACTAAGAAACATCAAAAGTATTCTTAGGTGTTTTGAGTTGTTATCAGGTTTAAAACTAACTTCCAGAAAAGTGTTGTGTGTGGCATTGGAGTGGATGTAGATTTTTTGAAAGAAGCATCTCAAATCTTAAACTGTAAAGTGCAGGCTCTACTCATGAAATATTTAGGACTCACAATTGGAGACAATCCAAGGAAATTAAAGGTGTGGGAGAGGGTGATTGACAATTTGAAAAGCAGGTTGGCTTCATAGAAAAGAAATTTGTTATCTATCGGAGGTAGACTTACTTTGCTTAAAGCTACTCTCTCAAATATGCCTATTTATTATTTATCCTTGTTTAAACCTCCAAAATAGGTATGTGATAAGATAGAAATGATTCAAAGGAGATTTTTATAGGGGGATGAAGAGAGAAAAAAGAAAGTGCATTATGTAAAGTGGAGCATAATCACCGTTAGTAAGAACAGGGGGTGTCTAGGTGTTATTCCTATTGATGTAATGAACAAAACCTTATTAACAAAATGGAGGTATGCAAAGGAGAAAGATGCTCTATGGAGAAAGGTGATACGTCAAAAATACAATTATGAAATAAAGAAATGGAGGCCAAGGTGTCTTCAGATAAAAGAAGGGTCAAGTGTATAGTTTGATATATTAAATGTGGGATATGATCAGAGCGATTTCAAGGATATTATAAGAAAAAATATAAGGATGAAAGTGGAAAATGGCAGAGCTACTAGCTTCTGAAAGGATGTGTGGGCAGGAGATACAACTCTAAGTGAGGTATTCCTAAAATTATTTTCTTTGTCAACACAGAAAGCTGGAGCAATAGCGAATTTTATGGTAGATAAGGAATATTGGAGCATAGAGTATAGAAGATAGTTAAGAGGGTGGGAGGAGGAGGACCACATCAAGTTGTTAAGTATATTAGAGTCATGCAGGTTGGAAGAGAATAAGAAGGATGATGTACAATGAAATCTAGAAAAATAGAGTGTTTTCTCAGTAAAGTCCTGTTGTATCAAATGGGATGAAACAAACAGACAGGGAGTATCAATCATCTCAAGGATATAGAAATTAAAAGCACCTTTCAAAATCCAAGTTTTTGGGTGGATAGCAATTCAGGAAAACAAAAAAAAAAAAAAACAAAGGTACTGCTCTCTAACAAAATATGTCTACCACCTAATAGTGACACCTTATGTTCTTTGTGCTTTAATGCAGAGGAAGACTCTAACCATTTACTTCTAAATTGCATAGTGGTTTGGAGATTATGGAGTAATATTGTAAAATGGTGGGGCATAAAGTGGGTAGTCTCAAGTAGTTTACTTTATCATATGCAATAGTAGATGGATATGAAGTTTAAAGCAGTGGAGAGGAATCTATGGGAAGCTCTATTCTTAGCAACAATTTGGAACGTGTGGAAGGCAAGAAATGATATAGTATTCAACAAAGTAAATGTTAGGTGCGATGTTATACTAATTAACTTCAAGATTCATGCAGCAGTTTGGGTAAAGACAGGGATATCAAAGGCATCTTTCACAGTGAATGATTTCTTATATTCTCTTGAGGGAGTAAGAAGGACAAGGGGATAACAGCCTATACATGGGTGGATAGTTTCCTATTTTTGAGGGCCTAGTATTACATTATAAGGGAGGGGACTGGTACCTCACCAGCCGGTTGATTTGTACTGATTGTTATTCATATTGTGGTATGTATTTTTGCATTAAGATAGCCTAATATGCTTAATACTATCCCATGATGTAATGTTCATCTCTATCAATATATTCTTATTTTGCTTCTGTCAAAAAAAAAAAGTCATGAGAAGTGCTTTAATTTCTTGTGCTTCTTATTTTATAAGTTTTATAAAGAAAATTTTTTGGAATGTTCTATTAATTTCAACTATTAGATAATACAAACTGGAGAAGTGTTAGGGACAACTGCGGCTGTCTTTCACTCCCCACTTGATGTGCTCCACATCAGTTGGATCCCACCACTAGTAAGTGGACCCCAGCCGATGTGAAGCACATCAAATGGAGAGTGAGGGACAGCCGCACATTTCTCTACAAACTATGCTGATAGAGTTGCCAGACGTATCCAACTCATTAGCTGCCATTCACAATTTGTGATTTTGATACCTTTTGAAGCTAATTTTTATTCTTCACACAAATTAACTCCTACAAAATGGACATGCTATATTTTATTCATGATAAGAAAAAACTGTTCGAGCATGGTCCTATTGATCAAATAAGATTTGAGACTCCTGTTTGAAACACCAATTTAATTAAGCCTCCATACAGCTTTCATTTAGTCTTACCTCTAGCTGCTAACATGAACATAAGACAAAATTAAGATTGCACTTGTAACTTGGCTTATATCAACCAAACAATATAATGGTTATGGTCGTTTGTCATCGGTCATGGGAGATGTTTCTTGCAGTGCTATTCCATAAGTATACGACGTTGAATTTTTGTATAATACATAAAGGATAATTTTCGTACCTAATTGAAAATACTTAATTAGGATGTATGTGCTGCTTTGGCATAATGTGCTATAATTTTGTATAACTCTTTAGCATATATGTTGCTTAATATTTTACTAGGAGTTTAAGCCTTTCTTCTTCTCCTTTTGTGCTTGTGTTATTTTTTTTTTTTTCCTTTTTAATATGTTTTCGAAACATTGGAGAACTAAAATATAGTGAATTATTTTTCCTTATAGAAATTGAAACCTCGGTCGTAAAACTATGGAGGCAAAATCACATATCTAAATGTAGTGTACTATTGTGTGTGCTGCCATTTTTGTCTAGTCCAGAGTTTGGTCTATTCTAAGAAAAACTTTTTATTGTTGGGTGACTATTAGTTTGTCTTACTATCGTATTTATTCTAATGGTAATTCTATTATATATTTAAGGTATTTAATGATGCTGAGTTTAACTTTCTGTGTTGTTGTTTTCCATTTATGTCAAGGCTACAATCACTCTATAAGTGTGTTTAGAGCTCACCTGGCAGGGCACCCATTGCCTTAGCAGGAAAAACAAACCTGACTTGGCACTCCAATAGAACTAAATAACATTGCACATAATGCACATCATACTTCACTTGTGATATAATTGGATTTGTAAACGAAAAGGAAAATCACACATATGTATATATATACATTGATCTATACATAGGTAACTAACCAAAAAAATTATTTTTTTGACAAAGTAATATCTAATTTCTGCTTCTATTGCTAGCCCAACCAAAGAAAGAAACAAATTTGGCTTCTTTTAATTCATTTTATTTGCTTATAAAAAAAATTTTAAGGCTTCAATGCATGCAATTTTTCTTTCGTCTACTAGTAATAGTGGGAGTTCATATGTTTTGCAAAATTTGTTTCCGAAAGCTAAATATCGCTTGATTGTTTTTGTCCACTTGTGCGAGAAAGGATAAATTTTGAATTTTCTTTTCTTAGAACTTACGATAATAATCTCCAATACAAGAGAATGTTAGTGCTCCTTTATTAGTTACCAAGCCTAGCTCATTGTATTATTTTTGAGGAAAATCTAGATTGGAAGAATATTTAGTAATATTTCAAATGAATTCAGGATAACGATTGTTGACTTGTTTATGTTGAACTCTAGTTGTCAATATCAAAACGAAAATGGGAAAGATACAGAAACATGAAACAAGCCTTAAAAATATTACGGGAAACAAAAACACTGGGTGATCTAAAATTTAAAAAACATTTATAAAAAGTTTTATTGAATGTTTTTAAAATAACAATATAAATTGTTATAACACTTTCAATGTCAATTAAAATAACAAGTCTACACAATACCTATAGAAGCTTAATAGAATAATTATATACAATTGTTAAAAAAATAAGGTTTCAGAGCATGAAAAGTACTAGTAATTATGATAAGCGCATTTATATGGAGTTTTCTCAATATTTTTTAAGAATTCCTAACAATTTTTTTAAAATTATATTAGAGTTCCTAAAATGCCACGTAAATGTTTTGTAAACGTTTCTTAAAAGTTTCCATTACGATTTTATGAGAGTTTCATTTTTTTCTCGAAGTGAGTTCACCATCTAACTAATGATTGAACTCGACGACAACCTATTGAACGTGCAGACATTTGTAGGCCTATTAAACTTATAACGAAATAGAAATAAAAATAAAAATAGAAAAGGAAAGTGCAGGCCTATTAATTCTTCTCCATTTTAAAATTGCTTGTGGACTATAAAGAGGAAATGATCTCTAACCGCTTATTTAAAGGTGCTTCTACTTCAAATAATATTATTATAGCCCAGGAACTCATTCGTACTTCGAGAAATAAAAAGGAAAATACTGGTGGTATGGTCCTAAAAATAAATTAGGAAAAAGCCTATAATAGAATCTCTTAGAATTTCTTAAGAAATACTTTAGAATTGTTTAATTTAAACCGGAATTGGATTGATATTATTATGTATTATATGACATCTGTGAATATCTCTATCCTTTGGAATAGGGAGTGCCTCCCTGAGTTTTCTCCTGAAAGAGGACTCAGATAGGGAGATTCACTCTCACTCTATCTCTTTGTTCTATGTATGGAGAGACTGTCTATGATTATAGATGAGAATGTTCAGGATGATAATTGGAAGGGCCTCAGAGCTTCCAGGAAAGGATCCATCGGCATCATATCCCATCTCTTTTTTGCAGATGACCTCCTTTTGTTTGTCAAAGCTGATTCTCACAATTGTGATACTATTAAAGACATCCTCTCTGAGTTCTGTGACCTTTCTAGCCAAAAAATTAATTTACAAAAATCCGAACTCTCTGTCTCCCAACATACAAAGAAACCAAGCCACTGCCCTTAGCTTTCAATGTGGCATCCAGTTGACCCAAGACCTACTAGGCAATTACGTAGGAGTTCCTCTTATCCACAAGAGAGTGAATAAGAAACATTTTGACTACATAATTGAGAAGATCCATTATAGGCTTACAGGTTGGAAAGCCTCCACCCTCTCCCTTGCTGGTACAGCAACTCTCGTGCAGGCCATTTCTTCAGCCATTCTCATCTATGCCATACAAGTTGCTGACCTTCCCAAAAGCGTCACCAATGAAGTTGATAAGTTAAATAGGAAATTTTTTGGGGGTGATAATGATAGGAAAAAGCATGTCCACCTCATGAATTGGGAAACTGTCTGCAAGAAAAAGGAGAAGGGTGGCCTGGGAATTAGAAAAGCTAAAGAGCAAAACACTGCTATGCTAACAACGTTGGGCTGGAAACTACTGAATGGGGAAGAGTCTCTTTAGGTCAGAAAAAACAAATATCTTTGTAAACACTCTCTTAACCTGGCTTTCTAAAATAAGAGCTTCACATACTTGGAAAAGTATCATAAAAGGTAGAAACATTCTTAAAAAATGTGCTAAATGGGCTGTTGGAAATGATAAATCTATTTCTTTATGGCATGATTGGTGGTATGGTGGAAAAACCCTAGTTGGAATCCTACCCAATGGATGATACTATCGATAATACCATTGTCAGTAGCATCATAAATGATAATGGTGTGTGGGATTTAAGACCTATATGTAGGTTCATCTCCATTTCTGATGTGGAGAATATTCAAAAAATAAATATGTCGAGATTTGCTTCGCACACAGACACCCTTAAATGGATAGGAGCCTCATATGTAAGTTTTCTACTTCTACTGCATATGACTTGATTGTTAATCATAACCAGGACCAGTCAAATTGGAAATGGTTATGTAAATTAAAGATGCCTTAGAAATTGAAAACCTTCATTTGGAAAGTCATGCATGGTAAGCTCTAACTAATCAAATGAGAGTGATTAGATGCCTTGACACTAATGATATCTGCCCCAGTGCAAATCTTACACAATCTTTGAGTCACTTATTCAAAGAATGCCATAAGGCTAGGAAAATATGGATAAAAACTAGGGGTCATTAGTGGTATTCAAAAAGAAGAGGAAAGCCTATTCTTGACTAAATTGGCCAGAATTTAAAAGATGAAGTCTCTGTCATCGATTCTATGCCCTGGAGAACCTTTTTCATTACTACTTTTGGCAAATTTGAAAAGACGGCAAGAAAGAAGAATTTGACAACGGAAAGTGATGTCCAGGGCAGTTTAACACAGGCCATCTGGTATAGGACTGAAATTTGTGAGGATTTCCTTTCGTGGTGAAGGAGGTTGATGGTTGCATGGCTATATTGGGAAGCTTGATGACTATAGTAGTATCGAAGCCTAACCATCATGTTTGAAAAAGGCCTAATGGAAGTGGAAGTAAAAACTGATAAGAGGCCATGAAACTAATGCAGGAAGGAGGTGTTCAAAGCTTCCCACAAAGAGCTCAAATTGAGGTTTCCAAATTCCTCCTGAATAGATGCAAAAGTACTCTGAAACATACTCCGAAGGAAGGAAATAACTGTAAAAAAGGAAAATGATCAAAGTGAAAAATTAGTCATTCTCGAGGATCCCCAGGAACGTTGATATCCTTCATTGTTGGAGATATGCTAAGAGTAACGATTAGGAGCTCTAGTTCTTTTGTCTTTGTGTTTATGTTTTAATTCCCATGTAGCAAAAAGGATAAAAAAAAAAAGGTGCTTTTACTCATTTTTAGACAGAAGCACCAAAAAGGTATTGAGTAAATTACACTGACCTTCCTTGGCAATAACAAACAATTCCCCTCAAGTTTCGCAAATGACATTGACATTTCTTGTGGTTTGGGTGTGGATAACAGATTTCTCCCTCAGTATAGCAGTGGTTACTATCAATGATGGAAAGAGCTGATGTCAACTTATATTTATTCTCAGAAAAAGTCTAGGTGCAATCGCGATTGCACCGGCTGATGTGCGACTGCACCTAGCAAAGCCCTTGTTCTCAACTATCAATTATGCCCTTTTCACATCAGGACCAAACATCATTACGCTCTGCATATTTTTACAGCCAAACAACCACCCTTCACCCATCTCCCATTCACATCCAATGAGTGCTCGCCACATCATATATTTGGTTAGAAAATGGTGAACCAAAATCACATTAAAATACTCCCAATCGCCAACTACTTTCAATCCATTCTTTTTCTACTCTTTACCCTCCAATTCAACTACCATAGCCATAGCTGTAAGTTACATCAACCCATTGTCCCCACCATTGTGACTGGCAACCAACGTCCTTTCACCAACACCCCCTATCCGCCTCCACCAATACACCATAAACCAACGTCCTTTCACCAACACCCCCTATCCGCCTCCACCAATACACCATACAGCTCAACCCACTACCTCTAAGCCAAATACCTTTTCATTACAAAAAATAATTGTTTCAAACAACATGGCCCCATTCTTCAGCCATCAATTTTGCAAAATCTTTTTTCTAAAATGTTAAATTTGATAAGAAACACAAATTTCTGAAGAAAAAAAAACGCACAAATTTGTTGAACCCACCACTGTCCTCACCTTCCACCACCATAGTGTTCGGATTTGAGATTCGGAATATAGGAGCTCACTTAAAAGCCATCATTTTGTTTCGTCATTGTCCTTGTACACTTCGTTAAATGGTGATCACTCATGAGAGTCATGAAACATAAATTAGTCGTATAGATAACCAGAAAGTAGACACACCCACAACCAAAGAAGAAACCCCCCACAATGCCCGATCTATTGAATCTGTGCTTTTATTATGGGGTGTGTAGGTATATAGGTAATTTTGTTTATGTTTATATATCTATCTATATTTATATATAACTGTATATATGTGTATAGGTGGGTCAAATGCACAGGAGGGACAGAGGAGGACGGGAAGAACGCGGAAGAAGGGGTGGGCAGTGGGTGCTGTGCGCTGGTTATGGCGGCGGCCGTGATGGGAATGAGTGCTGGTGTAGTGTCCAAATGAGTGGGAAGATGCGATAGTGCATAGGGAGGTGTGCGTGTTCTTGTGTGTGTATGAGAGAGAGAGAGAGAGAGAGAGAGAGAATGCGTAAATGTCTATGGTCTCTTAAAATGGTTGGGGATGAAAATGGGCTTTTGGTTGCGGGCATAATAAATGATGAGTTTGGTTGTTCGGGTAATGGGATAAAATAAAAGAATAAAATACCTAGTCAACTGAAGTCA